>CM017762.1:51870768-53070768 GCA_008009225.1 Acer yangbiense | reverse complement strand
TATTATATTATTCAATCTTTGATCTTTGATAATTACAAGAATACATGATGATACGGAACAGAATCTCTACTTCTTCAAGCATTGGAATATATAGAAGACAAATCGAGATTTTTCTTGAATTATTTATTCTATTGTGCATCTAAGTTATTTAATTTATAAATTAATACACAATTAAGTAAACGATTCATGAACAGTACGTCAGTAGTAGCCAAACCCATTTTAGAATTAATCTGTACATAATTATTTCCTCAATTGTAAACAAAACAAAAGGAGATTGGGTTGGTTCTGTGAGGAAGTAAAGATTATTACACATAACTAAGAGGAATCATAATCCGAAGAAGATTGAATAAAAGTAAATAGTAAAATACTTTTTCTCATTTATAATAGAAAGCCACAATACATCATGAGCGGAGTAATACAGAAATATTAATAAAGCTGAGAAGTGTGGGGGATTTGATTTTAGTGATCAGATTGATCGAAAGGGGTTGTGGTGGGCTTGTCTTTGCTTTTGATTTGGCGGCTGCGGGTGGCGTCTAGTTTGAGAGATGGTGACGGACGAGGGTACAAATAATCAGTAGGGAAGAAGTAGTATTGGTCCAACGGAAGAGCAGCTGCAGATTTGTGAGTGGTGGTTTCAACGACAGCAGGAACAGACTTTGATGAAGATGATGAAGTTCGAGGGTAGAGGATGTCTGTGGGGAAAAAGTTGTATTGAAGACCAGCCATGGAAGAATATCAAATTTCTTGCTTTCTTTCTTGTTTAGAATGTTGAGAGTTTGATGATGTTAAGGTGGTGTATTTATAGAGAGAGAATCAAAAAGGACCTAGTCTGTAAAAGTCCGTCAACTTACATATATAACATCGTGCCACGTACACACAGTTTTATTGTTAATTATAATAATTTATAATGCCAATTTTCATAGCTTTTTACTGTGTGCGTTGCCGTGTTTGGTTCTTCTACACTGACTTTTCAATTGCACATGGTTTTCGTTTTACATATTTTTCAACGTTGAGTGAATTACAAGAAAACAACTTTTTTTTTAATATATATATATAAAAAAAAAAAAAAAAAAGTTGTAAAGGGGAGAACTTGAAAATCCACAACCTCGTGGTAGATGTATGAGAGGTATACACCAACCAACCTCATCTCATCTACGGGGAAATAACTTTTCCTGTTTTCACTTGAAGCTATTAGTTTAACCGTAGATCTTGTTTGGATATCTACATATATGGTCTGGATATCTACTTTCATGATGAAAAAAAACTCATCACACATATTTATAAGATGCTTATGGTGGTACTAACTAACATGGAACTATGAATGCGAATGTGCACTACCACATGTGCTAATAAATGGTTTTCAAATTAAAAAAAATAAAAATAAATCATTATTGTCTATTGATATTGAAGAACACCAATAATTCAAAGGGGTCAACTAAATGGCAATTTGCGATGCTTTATTAATATGATGGTCCCTAATGATGAATTCATTCATGGAAACTAAAGGTCCACCTGCCTACATTAATTAATTAAACACAAAGATTTTGATGGAAAAAAGATGTTGACATTCCAAATTAAATAACATTTCTACTTACTAAAGAGTATGTCATGTATCACGCATGTTATATCGAACGGACCACAATCACCCATTCTCTACAACCATTCAGCTTGCTTGTTTGCTTTAATAAATTAAGAGGCTAAAACAAGCTGACCTTGCAACCCTATGCTTTCAAGTCATAAAATTTTTTATGATCATGTTATGATTTTTTTTTAAAAAGAAAATGCTTGGATACTGACCGGTCAGTACCCAAGGTATTGACTTCACCAATGGGGTGTTGGCATGTGGTATTTTTTCTCACTTTTTACATTTATCTCTTTACATTCTTTCAAAATAGACCACGTGCCAACACCTTACTGGTGGGGTCAGTACTGACCAGTTCACTTTAGTCTATTTGATCAAATTACTAACGATCAACTGTGACTATATTTATAAAAGTATGACTTTCCCTTGTTAATAATAGTGGGTCTCCATCGTTTCAACAGTGAAGGTCAACCTCCATTATTTCAACGATGTAGATCCAGAGTTCCACAGATCTCCATCATCAAGCAATAGAGAACAAAAGGACGGCTCTCCATCGACCAATGTTGGATATCCCTCTTTGGATCTCCATCATCGGTAGATGGATTTCCACCGTTGATGGAGGTCCATCAATGGTAGAGTTCCAATGCTAAATGGAATTCAATCAACAGTGGCCAAAAATAAAATACTGCTAGATCCAATAAACCCAAATAAGTAATCCAAAAATCAACCTAAATGATTTTTACCACATCATCCTATGATTTATACGGTAATGACAACTCACTTGCACATAATTTGAGTTGGTTTTTGGATTGTAAAGTATTACTCTATAATTAAATATATGAAAAAAAAAAAATTATATGGTAATGACAACTCACTTGCACATAATTTGAATTGGTTTTTGGATTGTAAAGTATTACTCTATAATTAAATATATGAAAAAAAAAAAAAAAAAAAAAAAGCGCTTAAATTTGAATATTCAATTGGTTATTTTCTATCAACTAATAGATTATCATTCATTATACATGTGAATTTCTTAGTGACTCCAGTTCAGCACACAATTATGATACAAACATCAGCCAGCCACTATACTGAGATATATAGCAGCATATACTTTGCATCATCTGTTAAAAGAATGGATATAATGAGGTGATATATCATATCTGTTATTACGTACTCGCCGATTGAAGCAATGCAAATTTCCAGTTCTCTGCTTCATTGAATTTAGATCTGGAGATCGTCCAATGAGAGTTCATGAGTAGTCAGCAACTTCAGTTTCTGAAAATCAAAACAAAAAAGGATCAAGTATTAGGCAAGGCAATTGGGTGGAAGAGGGAGAATAGCAGAAGAAAACAAATACCGTTATAAACTGTGGAGGATCATCAAGACTTGTAGAGCCTAAAACAATTTCCCTGTTCAGCTTTGTCGTGAGCTTGTGACATGCCCTTAACTGAAGATGAAAATCATTTCATATTCAGTACGCACAATGGCAACCGTAGTAATAATCTCATACACACAATAATAAGATCTCTGTGTACCTCTGATCTAGTAGCTCCACCAACGATAAATACAAAAATCCGCTGTCCCATCTTCTTGAAATCACTGGATGCATGTCTGAGTACCGAATCACTGTATGGAAATAGAAGACAGAGCAAGACAAATCAAGTTAACCATGAAAAATAGCAGAAGGATAGCAAAGTTGCTCTTGACAACAGTTTAATAATGCAGAGAGGTTCATGGATAACATTAGAAATTTAGGTTTTTAACCTCCAATACTTGATAGCTAATGTAAAGGGGTAGATAGAATTCCAAAATAGTGCAATAATAATCAGACAGAGGACAGTTTAATAATGCAGAGAGGTTCATGGAACATTAGAAATTTAGGTTTTTAACCTCCAATACTTGATAGCTAAGGTAAATAAAGCAGAGAGGTTCATGGATAACATTAGAAATTTAGCTTTTTAACCTCCAATACTTGATAGCTAAGGTAAACGGGTAGATGGAACTCCAAAATAGTGCAAAAATGATCAGACGGGACAAACAAAAAGCCATTCAAGCAGTTCTCTCGAGTCTAAACAAGTAGATCTAGATGAAAAAAAATGAATAGATTATAGATTAGCTTTTAACAGGAATTAAAAGGCTAGTTTTAATTTAATAGTATATTTCTCCAGTTCAAGCATATCACCAGTTACACCATGCATTTACGCAGAAAAAGATCAATTAGAGCACCTTGAATATCCATCATCGGAGTTCCGAGGCCGAGCCCATGTTGCCGTCCGTCTGGATCTCATTGAATGAGCAGCTGGAGCTTCATGTATTGCTGCAGACTGATTTGTCCCATGAAAGGTTGGACTTGGATCATTCATACATGGATAGTCATTTTTTGATAGTTCTTTTTTACTAAGTTTTTCAACAAGTTCCTGAAATAAGAAAATTACCAGATTTAACATAAAGTAATAAAGATTGTCACATGTTACTACTTACTAGTAACCATAAAATAATATCCAGCACTTAGGTCTTCATCAGAGAATAAAAGCCTAATATAGGCAACCAATGTAAATCCTATTAATCATATTGGACAGTCTTCCTCATAAGAAATGAAGATTCTCTCCGTTTTATAACCTAGAAACTTGTTAAAGTAAAAGAACTAAAGTATAAACAAAATCCTGCAACTGCAAGTAATTTATGTGCTTGTCGTAACATTCATGTTCTTTTCTCTGTTCATATGAATTCTCAGTTATCTAGAAGTGAAGGATTATTGGATTTAAACAATGGAAAAATAAAGACGCATTCAGCTGGTCAATTCTTAACTATATGCATTTGTTTACACATTCCACATGATTGACCAACTGCCAATTTTTCTCATAAGGCCACTGAATAAAATACAATATAGCTCAAAACCTGAATTGCCTCAGACGATTTGTGCAAGTATTTAAAAGGTCATGTTTAAAGGAAGCACTTAACAAAGAATCTCATACTTTCTCAAGCCTAGAATATTAAGTTCAGAAGCTTAAAAACAATCCATCCAAGCTAACTTAGCCCCGGTGATAAGTAATTTATTACCACTACACAGCCCAAAACTTAAAAATATTAGTGACAAGATATCCTGATATAGTTGGAGACCATTAGAGAAAACTACTGAAGATGGAGGAAAACCTCTGTAGATGAAAGATGAGCATTACCATTAAACCTACTTTATTTATTTAGGTTTTGAGCACCATGTCAATGACAATTGATTACCCCAGTCAACTTGAAAGTTGGTATGTGAAACAAGTTCACAGATAATACAAAACCGAACAAATTGTTTTTCATATTGATCACATTCCAGAAGTTATTGAAAAATGCAACTCAAGAGAAGTATGACACTAGGAGCAGGTGCAACCAAATTCTCACCCTCTCCCTAATCTGAACTTCATCGTTAACTTATAACATCATTGCATATCCACATAGATCAACCCCAAGGAAATAAACCTACAGTAGATGTACCTCTATCATGGGGTAAAAGCGCGATAACTGCCATGTTTCTTGTTCACCTGTTCGGTCTTTCCTAGCTGCTCGCTTCTTCTGAGAAATTGATAGCATGAGAACAAGAACAAAATTAATGCTTATTTGTTAGAAACATACATCCAAAAATTAAAAGCACCATTTAAACCAATATTTGCACCTTATGGATGTCAAACTTCAGAGGAAAAGCTCCGATAGAACTTTTTTTGCTCTCTATTGATCCCCCAAGAAATCTCATATTATTCACGGCAATCATATCGTCAGGTGTTAAGTTTGCTAACTGAAAGATACCAACAGAAATTAGCACCCAAGGAGAGAGATATTCAAACAACAATGTACCAAAGATGCAAAGATAAAGAAGCTAACCTTCATCAAACTGTGACCCTTTTCACCCTCAAACTTCTCAGGATAAATGGCTGCAAGAATCATCAACAAGCGCAACTTATTTTCACGAGTTGTATCCTGCATAAAAGTAACACTAGCATTACATAAAATATTATGACTAATTACAATACATCAATATATATATATATATATATATATATATGTACTAAATGTTCACACCTCTTTTGTCGTAAGAAATTTAATTACATCCTTCATTCCCGCATCACCAAAAACAAGGTCCTGCTCCAGTTGCCCAATATCTCGAAGACCCATCTCCCTGATAATTCTGTTGATTTTTCCTGCAATCTGCACAATATGACCAATTTGGCATGATGGTTCTCGACTCAAGTGAAATTTAAGCTAGAGGTACTCATATTTTGGTGGGGAAGACAGCGACTTTAACATTCATATGGTCACATTTTCAAGGGGATGCTGATGAACAGCATGAAACAACAGTACACAAAGCATACAAGTGACTGATAAAGTGGGGGCAGCAGATGAATGAAAAGATTCCATCAAAGCTTAGTCTGAAAGATGAACGATATCAACACAGTTTATATTGTACAGCAACTTAAAAATAATTTAATCAAATTATGAACTTTGTTAGCGTGAGAAAATAACACTATTTGTCTCACCACTATCAAAAGTCAAAACTTATGACAAGTGAAATAATTATGACAAGTTTGAGACATTAAACAAGTCAATTTAACTATGGATTTGAATTGTGTCAAAGATTTATATAGAAAACAAACTTTTCTTAACAATGAAAAGATATTGGATGAATTTTTTCTAAAAAGTATGGTTACCAAGTGAATATACTGACATGTATATTAAATTTATAACAGCAAAAGGAAAATGAATAAAAGGTAAGTCAATATACAGAAGAGATCCCACACCATTATGATTGCTGATTTAAGACACAAGCAAAAAAATGACAACACATGAAGAATGTAACTTTGATTGAATGATAAGAAGAAATGAAGTACATAAGAATAGAATGATAGCGAAAGTACTTTGTGTGTGTTTGGTATTGTTTTTAAAACAGTGTTTGTGAAAACTATTATTAAAAATAAAAATGATGCTTTTAAAATTGTTGGTTTTGAATATGAAAACACTTTTGGTAGAAATTGTTAGAAATAGTCATCTAAATCTGAAAATAATACGAATGTGTTTAGCATTGTTTTTGAAAATGAGTAAAATAGTTGTTCTGAAAGGAAAGTCGAAAGTTTCTTTTGAAACCACATTTTGAATTTCGTAGGAAACATTAAATTGTTGCTTCCAATATTTGAGTTATAATTAAAAACAATGCTTTCTTACTTCTAAAATCAACTTTTGAAAAACACCTAACCAAACATTTTTTCAGCAGTGTTTTGTTTTGAAAATGGAAAACTGTTTTAAAACCAAAACCATCACTATAAATCCATAAATGATGTTGATGTGAATATATATATATTAAGCCTATGTTGCTTATGGAATAAAGATGACAAGTATACATAAAAACATGCTTAGAAATAGAGTACTGACCACCCTGTAAAGACATCTTTGTATTAGAAATTTAAGGACAACCATAGCAGCAAAAACAAAAACTATATACAGAACAATGGTGGGTTGATTAATGAATGCTCACATGAGAAGGCTGCAATGTAATCCACATTGTGTGGAAAGTGAGAGACTTGCTGACCCACTGAATGCAATACATTTGATGAATTAATTGGCCAATTGCACAATGGTCCACATTACATTTTTCAAAATTCAAGATAAATGCACGATGTTAGAAGAAAAAAAAAAAACTCCATTTCTTTGGCTTATTACAAAATTAAGGGGAATTTTTATTTTATTTATTTATAATACTTAACGGGCATAAACAAGAAACTAACCTCCACATGAAGAGAAAGCTTGTCAATTTGCTCACTGTATTGCGGCAATGCTTGCACCATCTTTTGCAAATCCCTTGTAGAAAGTTCGCCACTATCTCTATACAACAGAAAGGAACATATTGTAATGGAAACTAACAGGGTGGGTACATAGCTTATCATAGGAAAAGACAAAAAAAATAAATAAAAAATAAACAAAAGTTAAATAGCCAGCATAAATCAGTGACATGCTTAAGACACGAGACTCTAGAAAGAAATATCCTACAACCTGAATCTTAGCTAACATTGGGCCCAAATCAGAAATGCAAACCACTACTAAAAACACCCACACCCCAGCTCAAGGAGTATTTCAATAGAAATTATTGTGGAGGATTAGTCTATTTATTCACCAATAAATGTTATATCATTCTTTCTTGTTTACCTTGCATTCTCACAATTATCAATCTGAAGTTTACAGTAAACAAATTGACATTGATCAATTGAAATTTCCTAGGATTTCTTGTACTTGAGCAAATGAAGTTATCTTTATTTTCCAATGAATATGTAGCACTGAATATCTTATATCAACAAACCTAACAGTGCAACACAAAAATTATGATATTTGACTTTTGAATGTCCAATCTAACAATGCACCAGACAAACTCTTCGTGTTAGATGCTCAAACCACTTGGATTAAAGTTCCATCATTATGTAAGATGACTGTCGCAAAAATTCATCCATTAAAATTTCAGTATTATTCAGTGATTTTCAGCATAGTGGCATTTCATACCTAACTTCTAAAAGTAAATAATAATATCAATTTTATATTATTAGCTAATCATTAATCAATATTCTGCAAATTTAATCAACTTATAAGCAGCACCGTATTTTAAAATTTTGATAACACTACGGTATGAAGCAAGGGAGTACATCATTTCTCCAATGATATCATAAATGATGTTGAACTTTCACCAACCTTGAACCGTGTTGAATTTGTGCAGCTTTGTTCTTTGTTATGAAGTTGGTCATTTTCTCATGTAACCGTTCACTAGCCTGAGAATCAATGAGCATTCACATAGTTTATACATAAAGCAGTAAGCAAAAGGAAACACAAGAACAAAATAAAAAAGAACACCAAACTTACATCTGCTATATGTGCATGACGAAGTTCAAGCCAGACGGGATCATGTTCCTCCAAAAGAACTTCTTTTTTTTCTGGTGGGCCACCTGTTTTGCTAGGAATCTAATATAGCATAATTCCTTGTTATAAGATATCAAAAGAGATCCACTAGCAGATTCAAGAGAGTATAAAACTTTAAAAATTAGAACTTACTTCATGCACATATTTATTTCCTTCCATGTTAAGCAAATCACGGCAAATGGCATCGTATGTCCACTCATGCATGATAGGAGCAATCTAGAAATGCAAAATAAGTGTATTATTACAATGAAAACAGACAAGGTTACAATAAGCATCAGAAGTTCATATTTAACATATGCATAAAAAAACCTGATCAACAGAACGATCAAGGATAAGCAACTCGCATGTTTCTATCTCAGGGAAATTCTGAATAGTTTGTTTGTATTTCGTAAGACAGTTCCATACTCCAGCAGCAAGCTTTGTAGGAATTAGATCACGAAAAGATGTTATTGTCATTGCATCAAGTGACTTAGCAGCCCGGTAACGAACAATTGGAAATTCCTGAGAATCAAATAATTACATGCATTAGAATCTTATTTAAAAGGAGAAAATGAAATGCCTTAGAAGACTAGCAATACTTGTAAAATAAATACCCTTAATGAAGCAAAAACCGTAGCAATGCGAGTAGCAATTTCATTCAAACACGCATCACCTTTACGAGAATCTTCCTCATCGACAAAAAGTTCCTCTAATGCTCTTTCGTTATCCGTCACAAAACCCTGTATAGTAGAAAAGCCCAGACTTTTATTAATGTCACATGGCCAGCAATGTAAAATTAAAGACATAAATAAAATGAGCAAGCAGATGACGATAGAGAAAAAGAGAGAAGCAAGAAGTAATATTGAAAACTTTCAGAAATAAGAGAGAATTTTCTTGATGAATGGACCATCAGCAATCTAAGTACAAAGCTTCATGGTTGATGTCTGTGAAAACGTTCCATAACCAATATATTGTTCCCTTAAGGTTAAGGAATATATAACATAGCATACAAAATTAATTATCCGATAATTTAAAATAATTATTTTTCCCCTTAAAACCTTGATTTTATAAAAACCTAAAAAATTTGGCTGCCAGTATTTTAAAAGTTTTGGAACTTGACCTCAATGAGTTACAGGATCTGATAGTCTCCTCGGAGGAAAAAAAAAACTTCATTTGTAGCATCAGCAAAATAAGGTAGAACAGAAAAATTTGATGTAAATATGTAATCTCCTGCCACATCAGCATACTTGCAAAAAAAGTTCATCCTACCAAGGGGTCCTTATATCTTTGCAAAAAAAATTTAGTTTTTCATTTTAATTCCTCATTTATTTGAACCATAATTTGAAGTTTAATGGATATTAATCACCCTAATTATAGATCTTATATAATACATGACCCTTTCTAGAATTATTTATAAAATTTGTGAATGTTGAAGTTTTTTCTCAGTATAGTTATTAAATGAATTATAGTCTTTACAGTTTGAACATGACAGAAAATCTAGCCGTCAAGAAACTATAACGAGCTATACTTGGTGGATGGGACACGACTATGGAAGCAAGCAATAGACTTGATAAACCAGAGCAGTTAAGCAAATGAAGCTCATAACTCATGCATCTATCTTATTGTACAGTATTCATCTGACTGAAGCAGTATCATATACCTGGCTGTCTATAGCAAAGTATTCCAAATTCATCTGCATATTCTCAACCAAATAAAAAAATAGTCAGTATACAATTAGCTCCAAAAAAACAGAAGGAGACAGGAAAGCAACTAGTTGAAACATGTGAGTTGCTTTTGAAAAATAAGCAGTCTTGAATCTGACAAATAGAGAATATTTTAAAGAAAGAGATATCACCTCTCTCAATGCACCTAGGCGAGGTAACACGGTTGAATCCTTCTTTATCTGAGCAACCAATTCTCTTGGAATAGGTGAACTAAAGAAAATATATGCCCTTCCCACAGAAAAATTAAATAATGAATCAAAACTACATCATAACTTCTACAAGAAAGATCACACAGGACTACTCAAAATAATAAATAAAATCTTCACATACTTTTTATATAAAGGTGATCTTCCAGACATGTCTGACAAGAACATGATAACACTGCAAAAACAGAAATAAATAAGTAATCCAATCTGCACACAGACACAGACAAACTTACATACACACACACACATATACAGAGGGAGAGTGAGGAGATTATCATAAGGTAAGATAGGTATACTGAGGAAAAATGATCTAATATAGGTTGAGGCACTAGGTTTCAACGCAAAACATGAATTGAAGTTGCCATTCAACTGCCCTAAAATGAGAATTTCAGGAGTCTCAAAGTTGTATGTTTATTTCCTTTATAGCAACTACCCAGGACAGAAGCATCAGAACATTTGCTTCATTAAATCAACTTCATAAATCAGCAATAGGAAGACATACCAGAAAAAGTGAAAATAAAAGTACGAGGCACAGAATATGACAACAACAGAAAGAAATGATTCACCAAACTAAGAAAGATATTTTCTATTTTTCTGTGTAACTATACCCAGCTGAGACAAAAAAAAAAAAAAAAAAAATTACTTGTCTTTGGTTGGTTGAATGAAGTATATAGCATCCATGGAGGGCAACGGCTGCCTTCGTCTGTAAATGTCTTCTACCACTGCAGGAAACAATGAAAAATCATATATAACTTTGAGGTTTCAAATCCAATAATTAAATATCTTAACGAAACAAGTTATTCCATACAATAGCTTATTAATTGTCTCATGACCCAAACCATTATCCCAACAGCAATGCAACTTGTGAAATTCCCTTTTCCTAAGTTGTAAATAAGAACAAAATCCCATAGAGAACCACAGCATAAGCAATAACACTATTGTCAGCTATTTCTTAACAGCATAAGAAATAATAAAGCACACCGGATATGCAATCATGGAGTCACCTAGTTTATCAGCTTGTCTAGTTCAAGCACTCACTGCTAGCTTTTGGCTTATGACAGCAGTGGTGTCCAGCAAAAAAACAGGCAAAACCACAACATCAACTGTGCAGTAAAGCAGTAGGTAGGATGGTGTTCACCTACATTCAATTTAAATATTTGTTCTCAAGAATGTGAAAGAACATTGCGTAGTTCCAAACATGTTGTGCACTAAAAACTACTGAAAAGTAAAAAAAAATGTTCTATATTTTTGCTGAGAACAAGTTCCCAATAGGCTTCACCAATTTTCAGAAGATGTCCTGTGAATTCTTACATGAAACTCCTTCCTGTGTGATGTCTGCCATCTTGCATGAGTAAGACATAATCTTAACAGTAAGTTTGTCCATGATGAGAACCTAGGCACAGAGATTCAACAACCCATGAAAATGAGAGTTCATTCCCAGTAAATAAAGAACAATAACAACACAACAGATGCTGGTCAAGGACAACACTACTACAAGAGAAGGGGGAGAAAAAGCAAAAGATGACTTACTTCATATATATGTTAGAATTCAATGTTGAACAAAAAAGGTAGAATTAAAAAGCAGAATAAAGACAAACAAAACCAGCTACCATAAATGTTTATATTTGGAAATGTGCAATAGCTACATGCCAAGATCAAGAAAGTTTAAAGTTCTATTTTATCTACGGAATCTCATCCAAACACTATCTGCAATTGCCAGAGAAAATAAGTTGCAGGAAAACTTATGAAAGACATGAAAATCTATTGAGTGCCTAGCAGGACACGAAAATGGGACCTTGTTTTTAACTGGCCTATCGTAAAACTTTTTTTATAAACACGTATTGTAATAGCATAAGCTTTTGCATCTAGCTATTACTAACATGGTATCAAAGCCTCTTTTACCAGGAGTGCTTCAATTCAAGTCTAATGGCATAATTATATTTGTATTTGTTGTATGTTTGTATTTGGACTTGATTCATGTGTGAACCCATTAGTCTTGCATGTGAAGGGATTTGCTAGAGTGCTTAACTACTATTGATAGACCCTTTCCAAACCGTTTAAACTTTTGGATTTACTTATTGCTAACAACAAAAAACCCTTAAATAAACACAGGTCAAATGCATCATAAGCATGTCAAAACAAGGAAATCTTTTTTAATGTTTCTAAAATAATTAAGCTTAGAAAATATGAGTCATGAAAGAATGAAGTTCATGCTATATGTTCCCATGACATACCTCAAAGCCACAAAACATTAAAGTATAAACCACTTTAGAATTTGAACAGAAAGAACCGATCCTCGAGAGTACTAGAAAAATGCACGCAATAGCAAATTAACAGAAGAGAAATTATAATTCAAGTTGAGTATACCTTCCAGGTTGATTTCGAATTTCCTGTTTTTGCTGAGCGAAGCATCTCATGCAACAATCCTGAACTCCAATTTCAATTGAAAACCACCCGAATCAGTTCAATAAAACCAGAAATCAGTAAACATGACATTCCAAACTTTCACAGACAAGAAAACACAATCATGATACAATTTGAAATGGCCTGATAAACTTAAAACTAATACTAAATAACTTAAACTTCCAAAAGTAAAGTGCAGACATAGTAACCCAATTGCTCTGAAAAACCAAATTTCCACTAAAAACATGTTAATATCAACTCAACTACTTCAATTGAACAACAGATCATATTAAAAAGAAAACAGGATGCAATTGGTCAATTAAAATTCTGTCAATTAATTTGATAGAGGGAGAGAGGAATCTCACTTTCACGGGTGATTTGTCTGAAATTCTTGTAATCAACGCCGCCGCCGTAGGACGAGGAGGAGTCGGAATCAGAATACGACATGTTTCAGGTCAGGCAACAAAACCAAAACCCAGAAACCGTAACTTGAAATAGAAGAGATCGAATATGTACAAGATGACGAGAAACTGAAACAAAATCTACCCAGAGGAGAAAATTCTTTCGACGCGGAAAAATACAAATGAAAATGAAAAGGAATCGGTGTCAAAATAAGCTCAAATTGAAAAGAAAATAATAATTAAAAATGAATTAAGAAGGTTCATATTTTGGGCAGCCGCAGAAGGGAAATTTAAGTGAAAATGACATTTCTCAATTCTCATTACGGTTTAGGCGAAAAAGACCCAAAGACTGTCAAACTCGATCTATACCTTTTCAAAGTAACCCATCTCTTAGCTTAGGGTTGAAAATCTGAAAAGATCAAACATCATCAAAATGCTGTTATGACTTTTCAATTCATTTTACCAACGATTTTATTTCGATTTTTTTTGTTTCACTTGTTTTCTTCTCATTAATTTTAAAATGTTTTAATTATGGAAAAGGATATAACTTTTTTTTTTTACAAAAAAAAAAAAAAAGAGAAAAAAAAAAGATATAACTGAACCAATCTTGAATCTTGTCTTCCAATTTTCTCAATGAATGGTGCTACATACCGACACATTCACATGCCGTTGAATTATTTACACCTCACTTTTTAAATTATTTAGTTTATTTAGTTTTTTTTAAAATTATATATATCAGACGATTAATATCACACTTACAATCTACCATAAACAATCCAGTTGACTACAAAAAAAATAAAAAAATAAAATAAAATCGTATCTAATAAGGATGATTTCACCATGAAATAAGAAGAAAAAACAAGTCCCGCGAATAGATTTGAGAAATTGTATATAAAAATTAGAGATGAAGTCTATTTTTATTTTTACTTTTTTGAAAAAGATATGGCCATATGGAGTGTATTAAGTTTGAAAAATATGTAAAAGGGCAATCCTAGAATAAATCAAAAAATTAATAAAACAATTTAATTTTATATAATTAAATCAAAATTTTAAAAAGTGGGGCATATATAGTTCGGTAATGTGGGTGCCAATAACACCACTCTTTCTTAATGTTTGACGAATTTAGAAATGGCCCTAACACATTTTATAAATTGTTAACCACATTCGAAAGTTTAACCGGTAACATTTTATAAATTCAGCATTGCAAGGATGCGCATTGCCTAGAGACATCACCGCTTGGGCTTGTGCTGCCCAGTAATGACGCCACTTAGGCTCGTGCTGCGGCCGCTGCCAAGCCTAAGCAGCAACGGTTGAGATGCCACTTGAGTGCATTGCTTGGGTCATTGGGTGCCTAGACGAAGTAGCCTGAGCGCACTGCCTGCAATACCAATGCCAGGGCAAATACTTCCTGACAATGTTGCTCAATTTTTAGAAAGAAAAAAAAATCGAAATGTGAAACATATATAATTAGAGGTGGGCACGGTTCAGTTCGGTTTGGTTATGGGCAAAACCGAATTGAACCGAAAAAACCGAATTGAACCGAAAATATTTCGGTTCACCCAAAATTGAACCGGTTTAAACCGAATAAGAAATGGTAACCGAACTGATTTTAATCGGTTCGGTTCGGTTTGGTTCATTTTGGTTCATTTCAGTTTTGGACACATGAAATTGACTTATAAAATCTGGAACTCAAATATATGAAATTGCATTTGCAAATGAATAAGACATTTTGATTGCTTCTCAACATAAGAGACGTGAGTATATTTATCAATGCTTCTCATTAATTCTCTTACTGCAAATGTAATTACATGTAACATCTCATTACAGAAGTGCAGATTGAGATTCTCGTTTTAACAAAGTGTAGGCAAGTAAACCAAACCAAATATAGGAACATCGATGGCACTAAAAAATGAAAATGCCAACTCTACCGCTGATGCTGAGCCATGTGCATTGTTGCTCTACATCATAGCATTTACAACAACGAAGAAAGTAAATATTAGATCAGCTTCTGGTTATGTAAAAAATTAATTATACACCCATCTTCTGCCTCTATGTTCCCCCCAAGTACTTTCGGTTATTTATTTATTTTTATTTTTTTTACTTATATAGGCGGTTTAATCGGTTCAAACCGGTTTTGGAAAACTAAAATAGGTTTGAACCGAAAACTTTTCGGTTTTTGATTTTTTAAACCGGTTTAAACCGAATTGATCCTATGAACTGAACAGAACACCCTTTTTTCAGTTCGATTCGGTTCAGTTCCAAACTTTGTGCCCACCCCTATATATAATATTTCATGTATATCGCCGAAGCATCCCTCCAGAGAGGATGTTTCTATAATTTTCTAGTAAATATTAAAAAAAAAAAAAAAGGTTTTGAAGGATGTTTCAGTTATTTTCTATTTTTTAAAAAAGTCAAGGTTTCATGTTTTTATCAAAAAGTTCACTTTTAATTATTTTTTTTGAAAAGATGGTAGGGGTTATTTTCATAATTTGGTATATATATATATATATATATATATAGAGAGAGAGAGAGAGAGAGAGAGAGAGAGAGAGAGAGAGAGAGAGAGAGAGAGAGAGAGAGAGAGAGAGAGAGAGACTTTCCAGTGTAGAAATCTCGTATGGAATCACAATAGATTCCGATAGCTATTGGAGTGCTACCGGTACTTATTGAGTTACTACAGGTAGCTATTGAGCAATCCAATAGCTATCGGTAGCTATTGATGATTCCATACGGGTATTTCCCGCACTTGAAAATTTTAAATATATATACACATATATAATATATTAATATGCGGTCATTTTTGAGAATTTTCACATTACAAAAATTATTTACACTTAGAATCTATATAAAATTGTCTAAGTTTGAAGAAATTGGGAGTTTAAAAACTTTGGGACACCATATAAAAAAAATAAAAAGAGAACAATGTCACTTTTAGCACAATTGGTAGCGGCATAGTGCACATTCCTTTAACAAGGTTGCGGGATTTCAAGTAACAAACAACTTTAATCATCAAATTCGTCGGATTTTGTTATATGATTAGAGATTGATCTTAAATTTTGTGATTTTCAAATTAGAGTTAGGGTCGTTTGTTTTTTTGTCTGAAGACTGAATAGTCTTGAATTTTACTGAAGACTGAATAGTAACTGAAACCTGAATCTGAATAGTAACTGAAACCTGAATCTGAATGACATGTTTATTTTTTATTTTTTTTTCTCACGTCTGAATGTACTGTCAACATGTTTGTTTTTTAAAAATAAAATTGTCTGAAAATAAGTAATTTTACATCTATACCCATACTAATTAAAAGAATTAATTTAGGGGGGTGTATTCAATTAGGATTTCAAAAAACTTTTAATGACTTTTTTTAAGTGGATGACTTTTACAGATTTTATGGACTTTTATAGACTTTACAAGATTATGAAAAACTTTCATAGACTTTCATTTTAAAAGACTTTCGTAGACTTTCATTTTAAAAGACTTTTATAGACATTTATAGACTTTCATTGACTTATAAATATAATGTATAATTTGTTTTAGCAAAATTATATATATTTATCATGTCAATAAAAATAATTTTTCAAATGAATAAAAAAAAACCGTCGTTAATTAAACTTGACAAAATCATTCATGTCTATATATGTGATTTTAATTTTAATTTTATTTTAATTATATTTTACATTATAAAGGCATTATGCTCCTTTTTTTAAAAAAAAAAATATTTGTTTTTTATAATTAGTCAAAATATTATAAATTTTCTTTTATAATAAATATAGCAAACCGACAATAATATTAATTTTTACATGTCTCTACGAAAGTATGACAATGAGTATAAAAAATCAATCAAAAGTTCATTCAAGTTACTAAAGATAAAACATAAAAACCACACCTAGTTGTTGAATTAGATCCATGCCTAAAAGTGGGTAGTTTGATATTGATCATAATTACATGGAATCACGCTCATACGCGACTTTGATTATGGCATATTGGCATGGTTAAGTAGTGGTTTTTATCTTTTATTATTTTTATCTTATATAATTAATGAAGTTCATTTGATTTGTTTCGGTATTGTTTAGTTGCTTTAAAAATATAGGTAAAAAAATATGAAATCTCTCGTCCTTAATTGCATAGCTGATGAAGAGTTGTTTTATATTAATTTTTAGCTTTTTTTTTTTTTTTTTTGTTATAGATCGTTAATGTTTGTGTCTTTTTTTTTTTCTTTTTTTTTTATATATAATGTTTATTCATTTTAAAGTTATTCGTTTTATTTGATTTATGAAATTTGTTAAGAATGAGTGTGCTTTTATTTGAAAATAGAACATATATTTGGTGGTTGATGTTTTTTTTAAAGAGTTTTATATTTTTCTTTTAAAGTGAAATTCTTTCTAGTTTTTTTTTTTTTTTTAAAAGTCATTCAAAGTCTTTGGTAGGAATGGAAGACAAATTGTGTGATTTGTTATAACTAAAAATCATTAAAAGTCATTGATATTTTAAAGTCATTAAAAATTATTGAGATTTTGAATACCTCATAACTTTCATAGACTGTTAAAAAGTCTTGATTGAATACCACATGACTTTTAAAAACTTTTTAAAAGTCTATAAAAGTCTGCATTGAATATCTCATGACTTTTATAGAGTCGTTAAAAGTCTACATTGAATACACCTAAACTTTTTAACTCCATAAAAATCATTAAAAGTCTTTTAAAATCCTAATTGAATACACCCTCCTTAACATGCAACACCCTATTTATAAGATTTTGCATGTTCTTCCGCAAACAAAATTTAATTTAACAAAACAAAAAATTCATCCAGGAATATAAATTTGCATGTTATTCTGCAAACAAAGTTTAAGTTCAATTTATTGTAAAAAAAAAAAAAAAAAAAATTCAAATTCAATTTTACATATTGTCAAAATATCCAATGTATAATTCTAGAAACCCATTTTTTTTTTTGGATCATATGTAACCAGAAATCAATATTTTTATTTTTTATTTAAATAGGTCCCTAAATTATATACACCGGTACATATATATATAAACAATTATTCTATAACTTCTTCAAGCCACGAAATCTACTCAATATCGAATGCAACCACACAAAGAATATTTGATAAATTATATAACTGTAACTATGACAATCATAATAAATTATCATTCTAGATTCAATAATGCTAAACATCCCACCTAAAATCTCACTTTTTTCATCCCACTACATGTGGCATGTGAGGTGTTAAATTGTGAGTGGATACACATGATTTATCTCACCTACCACATGTATCCACTCACAATTTAACACCTCATATGCCACATGTAGTGGGATGAAAAATGTGGGATTTTAGGTGAGAGCACTTTTGCTCACTCCCTTGAAGGGAGGTAACCATTACCCTCCTCCTAAATGGATGACATGTGTCCATGGAGGGGGTAAATTTGTCCAAACACAGTTATCTTTTGGACAAATTTACCCCTCCTTAGACACATGTCCTCTTTTTTTTGTGGGGGGGGGGGGGGGGGGGGGGGGGGGGGGGGGGGGGGGGGCTTGTAGGGGAGGTTAGCAAAAATGGACTCATTTTAGGTGGGATGTGTAGTATTACTGTTCTAGATTATGATAAATTTAGAAATATATCTTTTTTTGGAGGATAGACTTGAAAGAAAATATTTTAATTATAATTAAGTGATTTGAAATTAAGTTTAAAGTCAGGATTTCTTACTTTTTTTTTTTTTTTTTTTTTTAAAAGTTGTTTTTTCATATTTTTAAGTTGTTTGACCACTTAAAAAAAACAAACAAAATAACTTAATGAGTTCAATTCAGACCCATTAAGTCTTAAGTGGAAAAAACAAACGTTCCCTTAGTAAGAAATTATTAAATATTATCTCAAACACACACCACATATATGAGATTATTAAACGAATTACGGTAGAACCCCTCTAAATTAATACTTAATGATGGGACCCCTCTAAATTAATATTCTTTGGACCCATCTTGAGTATTAATTTAGAGGGGTTATTAATTTGAAAGGTTTTACACTGTAAAGTATTATTTTGTCTTAGAAAATATGTGGAAGTTGGTTTTCTTGTTTAGGGAATGTTCCTTTTCAGGATTCCTTGTTTAGGAAAGATTTATTAAGAAAATTTCCAATTCCTTTTGGGAATGTGATTACTTAGTGACCAATGATACTCACCCTATAA
This sequence comes from Acer yangbiense, assembly GCA_008009225.1. Classification (NCBI taxonomy): domain Eukaryota; kingdom Viridiplantae; phylum Streptophyta; class Magnoliopsida; order Sapindales; family Sapindaceae; genus Acer; species Acer yangbiense. The sequence continues at coordinate 53,051,352 of CM017762.1, read as the reverse complement.
ATAGTGAGGCTTTTTTTTTTTTGGTTGTATATAACAAGAGAGATCTCATGATATACCGCTCTTAAAAATTCTCTATTTTATATATTCTTTGTTATAACAAGAGGATAATTCAAAAGATGAATGATGAAGTCAAAAATATCAAGCATGGTGGCCTTGTGCAAACTAGCATATTAAAGTACTTTTCTAGTTCTTGATTGTTATATAATATATTTTGTAATTTTATGAAATTATTAATTTATGCGACAGTCCGGACCAAAATTCTACACTAGGTTTCAAAAGATATTATTAATTATTACGATAGACGGATAGAGGGTTTATTAATTTCATACACTGGCCCGAGTCGTGACCAAGATTTTTTATTAATTTAGAAAGGATATTAATTTATAGAAGATTAATTTACTGAGGCTTAGTGTAGAAGGAACATATACAAGTACTTCGGGTTTGCTTTTTTTACAAAGTACTTTATATAGGCGTAGCAAACCTTAAAATTAATATTAATTAGTTCACACTTTAATTCAATGCAGGTGCACCAAATTTGGACGAGAAGCTCATGACAAGTAGAGCTGTGGCAGCAGCAGCGAAAGCAAACAAAGTCATCCATGTTTTCCATTTCTTCTCACAGTGCTTTTGGATCAGCTCTTTCACTTCCAAATATGCTTCCGGGATCGAACCTACATCACTGCTGCCTATCTCTTTAAACAGTCTAGCAACTTCCACATCGCTTCCGGCCACAGCGTCATCATCGTTGTTGTTGTTGATGAGTACATGTGCCTTTCGCAGCTCCTTTACATCGTCCGGTTGATCGATGAGAGAGTGGAGAAAGAATATAAAAGAAGTTATTACCTGAGAATCGTTTTGAAAATCTGGGCTCATTTCAAATGCAATCAAGTTCAACAGCTTTGATGCTGTTGAGTCATTGACAACTAGACAAGGAAGCGTCAAGGTTCCAGAAGCAAAAGAAATATTGTCTCTTAATGAACCTTCTGATGTTCCGGATTTCAACTGAATTCCTGCTGATTTCAGCTCATTCACTCTACCAACTTGTTGCTTCCCTGTTTTCGTTTTCTCATCTGTCTGGTGATGATCATCACCCACGAGACGATTCCGGAGAAGTTGAAGAAGATGAGCTGGTGGAGGCTGCTGCTGCTGCTGCTGGGGTGATGGTGATGTTAATGGTGATCCTCTGATGTCCCTCACAGTTTGATCGATGAACTTATCGATCAAATTCCTCATATTAGCACCGCCTTTAGTTGCACTAGTCATTATATCGTCTAGAACTTCGTCCGGAAGCTGGTTCTCTAACAAGAACAAATCCTGAGAAAAAGCTTCCATATCCATTCCAATATTCTTCAAATCATTTAAGTTGCCAAGTGAAGCGTAACATATGTAATGAAGTAGGGCAAAGCCGTCAATTAAGAGCATCTCGGCAAGATTCTCATCGCTGATATTGACGCGCTTTACATCCTCTTCAGCGTAGCATTGCTTCAACCTCACGATCTTGGTCTGGATCTTGCTGTGCAGACCGATTACATCTACGCCGTTTTCGGTGATGAAAAGCTCTGCTAGTTTAAGCTTGTGGCGTTCTGCTAGGCTTAACTTATCTCTACCATGATGGAGAAGTCCAATTGAGACCGCTCTCGGCTCGTAGTATTTCTCCATATTCTTGTTGTCTCGCAGCATCTTTGAAACCTTTCGTATCAGTGGTTTCGGCTTCCCATCCTCCGGCTGCAACGTTTGTTTTGGTCGCCTTTGGGTTTCAGTGTTGCTGTATATATTGATCTCTCCCATTGTACCGGCGGTTTGGGATTTTGATCTGGTTCAGTGATTTCTCTCCCACCCTCTGGCTGCAACGTTTGCCGTTCGTCGCCATTGGGTTTTGGTGTTGCTGTATATACATTAATTGATTCCTTTACTATTCTCATTGTGGGCCGTGTCCCATACATTTCAGAGCGGTCGATGGTTTGTGTATATATAATTCTAGGAGTTTGTGTTTATGTACATTTGAATGAGATTTTCTAAGTAGATATATATAATACATACACACACTGTTAGATGATTCTTGAGATGTTCTAAATTGGAACTTATTTTTATCAAGGTACCTACAAGTTTGGTATATTAAAGAGGAATATATGTGGCAACTTTTGTTAGAAAATGTTTTTTTTAATGACTTTACCTACACAATAACCTTGGCATAGATAACCAATTAAGCTTTCTATCTTGAAAAATATTCTAATTACTCCGATTACAGTCATTGCATTCTAGATTTTCTCTTTAATATTCTCTCTTTTCGTGTTTAAAGACAAGTTATTCATGTAATAAAAGAACCATGCTTCCTGTTGGACTTGGTGGTAAGATGACATGAGTTCATGTGATTCTTACCACCCAAGTTCAATCCACAGCTTGGTAGCATCGTCAATAAAAAAAAATTCATGTAATAAAAGAAGAAATGAAAACTTCCACAGGGTGTTTTATAATACTTTTCTTATAGAGTAAATTGCAACCAATCTCCCCGAGGTTTGGCATTTGACAACAAAAAACAACTTTATTATTAATTGACAATGACCTCCAATGCCATTAGTTAAAATTAGTTAAACTTAACAGAGATAAAAGTATTTTCATCCTTTCAAGACTTTTTATTTATAAAAAAAATAGATTTAAAAGCTTTAAATCTTCACCATTCATCTTGACCATATTTTTTATTTTTTATTTTTGAAAAATCTAAAAAACTTGAATCTGAAGAAAAATCTAGAAATACATCAATGGAAGAAGAAAATGTTGTTAGATTAGATTTAGATGAACCAGTTTTTATTTTTATTTTTTATTTTTAGTCTTGAAAAATCTAAAAATCTTGAATATGAAGAAAAGTCCGAGAATCCATATGGAAGAAGAAAAAATTATCTGAAGAAAATGTTGTTGTATTGGATTTTGATGATCCAATTATTAATTTTTTAGAATTTATTGAAGAAAAATAGAGAGATAGAACCTATGTCTCCATGTTTTTTTTTTTTTTTTTTTAATTTTTAATTTTTTTTTTTAATTTTCAATTTTCAATTTTTTTACAGTGGGGATCCAAATTTGTTTTCTTATATTTATATATTTTTAAAATCAATTTTTTTTTTATTCATGGGCATTTAGGTATTTGTTGCGAGTACAGATATTGACACCTATAAATATGATAAACACACACATATTTATAAGTACACCCATGTCTAAAATTTAAAATTAAAACATTACTAGAAACATCCATATTAATGCCAATAGTACCCTTATTTAAATGAATGCTTTCATTTTAATACAATTTATTTATAAACCCTCATAAGTTATTTACACACCCAATTTTACAAATGCACAGCTCCTATACAAATTTTTAAACATAAATTGACAGATTTTCCTCCATCAAAACCGGATAAAGCACCACAAGAACAAAAAAATTATACAAAAGAAAGAATAAGAATGGATAGAATACAAGCTGTAAGGAAAGAGAGCATCATCAACTAATTGAAAATCGATTAAAGAACATAGCAAATCCTCAATTTTTTCTTTTGCTTCTTCGGCTTTGGAGGCTGGAGAACAGCCTTGATAGCAGCATCAAATACGGCCTTAACATTCTGCATTTGCAACACAACATTCATTAGCATATGCACAATTAGCCTTTTCAGGCACTACGTTGATCTTCTGTTCTTCTCCTTCTTAATAAAGTTTAGGGGTTTAAAAAAAAAAAAGAATTAGGGTTTAATTAGGGTTTTTTATTTTTTATTTTAATAAAGTGATATAGTTGAAGATATGAGTGTAATTAATGGGTGTAAATAGTATATATATATATATATTTTTAATGAAACTAATTTGTCCTTATTGGTAAATTCCTATTGGGATATTTTTGTAATTAATTTTTTTATTAAAATATGGGTGTGCTTGACATTTTTGTGGGTGTCAATATCGCCTCCCATTTGTTGCAGCCAAATCCGGTCAACAGTTAAACTTGACTAGCTTTGACTAACAGTAGGGGAGGTCATTGTTAATTAATGATAAAATTATTTTTAGTTGTCAAAAGCCAAACCTTAGGGAGGTTGGTTGCAATTTGCTCTTTCTTATATATGGACTAAATTTAGTCAAAATTCATTTAGTTTTATATTTCAAAGTACAGAAGCTAACAAACACAATGACAAAAGCTTTATCCGCAGGTGAGAAAAACTTATGGGGAATGGTCTGATTGGTAGACCGTTTAATGTAATTGTGTTATTTAGCATAATTTGCTTTGAAAACATAAAAAATAAAAAATTAATATACACAATTACATTAGGGAGAACTTTAAAACTAGCCAAAAAAATTAGTGAGTTTATTGTTTTTATCCAAGATTATCATTTTTACTGTTTTTATTAAAATATCTACTTTTTGGACAAGATTGCCCTTCTTTATATATATATATATATATATATAAAATCTCTTTTTTTTTTCTTTTTCTTTTTCTTCTTCTTCCCGGAAAAAAACAACAACTTTTTTTCTCTATTTTTTTTTCTGTCTTCTTCTTCTTCTTCCCAGACCTCCATCTTCTTCTTCTTCTTCTTCTCGGATGTGTTTAATTGTGTTTCTTGGTGTGTTTAATTTGGTCTTGCCCTGGTGTGTTTAATTGATTTTCCATGGTGTGTTTAATTGAGTTGCCCTGATGTGTTTAATTGGTCTGCCCTAATGTGTTTAATTAGGTTGTCGTTAGGGATGACAATTAAACCCGAATTCGTGGGACCCACCCAAATCCAACCCGCTTAAAGAGGGTTTGGGTTGGGATAAATGTACCCGTGGATGGGTTTGCGTTTGAAAATTGTACCTGCCACGGGTTCGGGTATGGATTTGGAAAAAAAATCCATACCCGAACCTGCGTGCCCGCGAACAATAAAAATTATATAATATTTTATTATTTAAAATATTATAAATTTAAACTCCAATAATTTTTTTTTAATTATATAGAGAATAAAATGTAAACATTTCAATCTATTAAGTGTTTTTTTCTTTAAAATTATAATATTTCATATATTTAAATAATATAGAAATAATTTTCAAAAAACAAAAATTGGCGGGTTCACGGGTTTTATCCGTGGACCTGCTTGTTTCACGGGTTCGTGGGCGGGTTAGGGTGTCCCCCAAACCAGTGGGTAAAACCCGAACCCGAACCCGAACCCGTTTATTTTTGCGGGTTCGTTGGCGGTTTTGGTAGACACAAAATTTCGCAGGTTTGGGTTTGGATTTTGCCATACCCGCCCGAACCCGCCCCATTGTCATTCCTAGTTGTTGTGGTGTGTTTAATTGAGTTGCCCTGGTGTGTTTAATTGATTTACATCTAGTGTATTTAATTGGGTTGCACTTGGTGTGTTTAATTAGTCTGGTGTGTTTAATTGATTTACAATTGGTGTGTTTAATTGGTTTACACCTGGTGTATTTAATTGATTTACACCTGGTGTGTTTAATTGGTCAGCCTTGGTGTGTTTAATTGGAGGCCTGGTGTATTTAAAGAAATCCAGGAAAATTTCCAGATTTGAATAGATTTGGAAATTTTCTAGATTTCCTCATACAAAAAATAAAAATAAAAATCTTTGAAATGGACTATAATCAAGCATGTTTTTTTAACAACTCACATCTGATCTGGAAAAAAAAATTAAAAAAAAAAAATAATCTGGAAATTTTTTTTAACAAACATAATCAAGCATGTTTTTTAAAATCTAGATTTTTTTCAACAAAAAAAAAAAAAAACCTGATTTTTTTTTTTAAAATCTGGAAAAATTTTAAACAAAACAAAATTTGAATTTTTTTTTTTAAACAAACAATACTCAAACGGTTTATCACGATAGAAATTCCAATCAATGGTTGGATGATCAATACCATGGAAAGCACAACCACAACCACTCTTAAAATCAACTACTAACATTTAAATCCAAACCTTTTTAAAATCTGGAAAATTTTCAAAATAATAATAATAAAAAAACTGAATTTTTTTAAAAAAATCTGGGTTTGAGTCGCCTGATTTGGACAAGATCGTGGTCAAATCGGAAAACCCATCGCGTGAAAAACCCATCGGAAAACCAAACGACGATCACGAAAAAAACCCTTTGGAAAACCCATTGAAGATCGCACAAAAAACCAACTTGATCTACTTCGATCGCGAGAACAGCGGGTCTAGGTGTGAAAACCCATCAACCCAAGAGCAAAACCATATCAGGTGTGAGTTGATCTGATCCAAAGAAAAAAAAAAGTTGTCTTGAAGAGTTGAAGAGGAGAGAGGCGTGAGAAATTTGGGAAAAGAGAAAAAGAAGAAAAAAAAGGTTCAGACCAAATGAGAGAGAAAAGGTGGGAGAAGAGGTAAATAAAATAACGAGGGGCAATTATGTCTTCACAACCATTTTGAGGACAAAAACAATAAAAATGACAGTGTTGGACAAAAACAATAATGCCTCTTAATTTTTGACTAAAAAGACCTATTTCCTCATTACATTATGTGTCTCAAGTTGACATAATTTAACTTCTACTTCAAGTTAAGGCCTTACCAAAAGACTCTACTAGTACCTCTTTTCATAATAAAGTAATAAGGTAAACTTTTTCTCTGACACGCTCATCTAAGTACAATTTTGCATTTAAAAAACAAAAACCTAGCCTCAAACTTTATCAATGATAAACAATTAAATATTATGGATAATTACCCTGATGACCATCAATTTGGTGACACATTATCAAAAGAGCTACTAGATTGGAAATTGGTTTCAAAATGGCCACTTGTTACGAACCTTATGACACTAATTGTCATTCCATCAAACAACGTTATAACATTGTTAACTTTTTGTTCACTTGGTATCAAAATGGCCATTAGTGTCATTTTTTTTTCACTTGATATCAAAATCACCATTGTAATCACTTTTTTTTTTTTTTTTTCCTTCAGAATTACTCTAGTGACCATTCATTTAGTCAATTCGTATCAAGAAAACCATTACAACTGTCTAACTTTTTCTAGAATTAATCTATTGGCCATCCATTTGATTAATTGGTATCAAAATGATCATTATATATACATCTACATTGTATACAAAAATAGAGTAAGCAATCATAAACAATGAAATTTCATTCAAAACAAAAAATGTATAAATTCATAAACAATGGAGAAAATGAATTCTTCATTTGATTCAATATAATTTCAGTTTCATACACTTCAAATACTACTTGTCAAACTGCACAAGTATACCAAAATCCCTTACACAAGTATACCAACTTGTTCCTTTTAATTTGAATTTTTTTCCAAAACCATGCATTTTTTGTTCTGCACAATTATACCAAGATTGCACCCTATTCAAAACCACACAAAATATGCCAGTCAAATTTCATGGTACCTTCATTCAAAATAAATAAATAAAATTCAAGGTACCTAAATAACTGCCAACCTTAACAAAAAGCAGTGCATTGCAGTGCACTTTTAGTTAAACAAAAAACATTGTCAATTTTAGTTCAGCTTAACAAGAAAAGAAAAAAGCAATAAATGTCTTCATTTCAGTTGGATTTCTACTTCATCTTTGATCCAGTTGACTTAGATGTACTAGCTTGGTTGGACCGTTGTACTGCCCTGATTCTTTCAACAATATCGGGATTGAATTGTAAAGTGTTCAAGACGTTGGTCATATTACCAAACCATTCAAAAGGATCATTAGTTTCAGCATGTTCTTAAGTAAGTACCTGAACAACAAAGGTTTTTTTTTTTTTTTTTTTTTTTTTTTTTTTTTTTTTTTTAAAAGCAATCATTTTGTCTAGTATATTATGCTTTATTGTTATTCCATTATATTTGTGGTTTAGGAAATTACCCATGCTTCATATTCGGGTTGTGTTTCAACTTCCACCTCGCTTTGTATTTCATGAGTAACCCTTTCTTGAACAAATTTTCCATTCTTCTTTTGAGTTCCAATCTAATAAAAACAAAGAAAATTAATAGACTAATAGATAGGCTTCAGCATTAAATAGGTTCCAGGATTATAAAAAAAAGTGCATACAAATGAAGAATTAACCAGGCTTTTTTCTTGAGTTAAGTTTTGAAGTTTAGATTCAATCTAATACTCCACCAAACTCTTCAAATTAAACAATAGAGAAAATTCAATATATATATATATATATATATATATTGATTGTTGACCTGTGGTCCATTTTGAATGTTTGCTATTGCAAGAATACTTGAAAAGAGAGCTAGAGTGGATGGAGAGTTTGATGCACATTAACAGTACTAATTAATCTAACATTAAGGAAATCTTATCTAACCTCCCACTCTTATAATGACTTATTGAATATAAAATAAAGGAATTGTACAAGAAATCATTACACGGTTTATGGGATTGTACTTTTTTCTTAAGTTTAGCTTGTAGTTCTGCCATTTTTTCATAGGTCTTTGAGTTATATCCCTTCTTCTTGCACTTGCTACAAGTATACTTTTTATGTGTACGTGCTATTTTCCTTGCATTTGGTGGAATTTCACCGATCTCCTTTTTCCTTAATTTTTTTGGTCTTCCAGCTTGCTTCACATCCATTGGTGGTAACAGTGGAGGCATATTAGTCTTGAACCAAAACTTTTTCGTCCTTATGCCATGCAAAACAGAGGAGTAGCACTTCTTAAAAGTGTCCTTCAAGAACCACTTATCAACATACCTGTATTTGGTTGGATAATCCCCTTTACTATAGATGGCTGCCATTGAGTGGGAGCAAGGGATCCTAGTCAATTTTTACCTTCTACAAGTATAAGATCTTTGACCTAGGTCCACAACAGCACATGATGTACTTCCTCTACTAATTTGGTAATGGCCTTCACCACCCCAGTGAGCAACAAATTGGCCATTATGTTAGGCTTGTAACTTCATAAACTCTACTACCCTAGGACGTATATTGTGGTACCACTTCTCCATGTCAATCCTTCTATTCACTCTTCGATTCATGATTTTAACTCTAATCATTTCAAGCATAGAGAAGATAGGAGCAGACCTTGCCTCGAGAATTACTCTATCACCATTTACAGACTCATAAAGGTTGTTTAACAACATATCACACTTGGGCCAATCTCGAAAGTGGCTCTTGGACCATTGGTGTGTAGGTTTCTCACACAACCATTCATGAGATTCTTCATTCATATCTTCAATTTGGGCCATCACCCTATTAACATCTTCAATTGGCATGGCCCTAGCAGCTTCCCAAACCTTGGTCCGAATTACATCAGTTTTGAATTTTTTCTTAAAATTCGCATACAAATGTCGTACACAGTTACAATGCTCACTATTCTTCCATAACTCTTGGATAGCCTCGCTTAAACCTTTTTATTTATCTGTCATGAAAGTTATCCTGAAATCCTCATCCAACTTCAAATCAACTTTTAGAAGACTTAGAAACCAAAACTATGTCATGTAGCATTCTTTTTCAACAATTGCATATGCAATGGGATAGTAGCTATTATATGCATATATCCCAATTGCAAACATCAATTGTGACTTGTGATTGCCCTTGGTGTGACATGCATCCAATCCTATTATTGGCCTACAACTTGAAATCCAACCCACTTTGCAAGCTTTTAAGCATATGTAGATTCTCCGGAACATAACCGCTTTATCTAATCTTTCCTTTGTGTCAATAACTATAGTTGAACTTGGATTGGATCTTCTTATCTCCTCGGTATAATCCCAAAATTTGGCATATTGAGTTTCCAAACTTCCTTTTATAAGAAGGCTGACTTTCCTCTTCGCTCCATAAACTTGAGCTTTTGATGGTTGGCAAACATAGTCCATCCGAACCTTACCCAAAAATTCAAACATCTTAAACTCCTTTCTAGGTCTTAAAGCTTCCATTTACCTCTTATCTAACTATGCAGAATTAGTTAATTGATTCTTTTGTACTCTCGAGCAAGTGTGCTTGTCATTCAAAGTTTTTATCATTAAAGTAGGACTATTCTTCTTATAGCATGATGTGCAAACTGACCAAGAGCGATTGTTTGATTTGCACTTGCACACACATTGGACTCGAGATTTTTCATTGCATGGGAACCATATTGATCTTCCTTGTTTGATAGCGTATTCCCTAGTTGCTTCCTTGAACAATTTAGCATTACCAAAGTATGTGGTGTTGTGGTGAAACCAAAATACCCCCATTTATTCGTTTACTTTTATTTTTTACTTTTTAAATTTCTCTCTCTTTCTTCCTCTTTCCTCTATTTTTACTTTTCGATGGAGGTCAGAACTCCATTGAATATTTGGAGGTCGATGAAGAGAATATAAATTTCTAAAAAAAATATGGCAATAAGTCTCGAGTGTGACCTGAGACTTATTGCCATATTTTTTGGGGGCAATAAGTCTCAAGTGCCCCACTCGAGACTTATTGCCTTCAAATTTATTTATTTATTTAACTGTACTTCATCCACCACCAATGGAGGTTAAATTTCCATTAATGGATGTGAGGTCCATCAATGACGGGTTTATGAAAAAAAAAATTCAAAAAAAAAAAAAAAAACAGAAAAAAGAATAAAAGTAAAAATGGGGGCATTTTTGTCTATCACCATAATTTTGTCCCATTTTAATAAGAATTATTAATGTAGTGATAGTTTCAAACATGGAGATGTAAAGAGTGCTATCAATTTAAAGAACTCTTAAGAATATTAGATATTTGGTTTTAACCACATTCGAAAGTTTAACCAGTAACAACCACATTTTTGAGAAATTACGCATATACCCCGTATAAAAAAATACTCCTAAAAGTCTCAAACTCTCTTTCATTTCTCTTCTTAGCCTCTCATCTCTCTCACATTTGCCATTGCCAAAGACGGCGCTGCATGGTTGTGCACTGCCAAGAGATAGCAGCACTTGGGCTCGTGCTACCAAGTAATGACACTATTTGGGGGTGCACCGCTAGGTCTAAGCGGCAACGGTGACGATGCCTGATAGCTCGCTTTTTGTGTCGTTACCAAATTGCGATTATCAAAAGATTATTTATAATTAAAAGTTCCTACGCAATGTGCTCTAACTAGCAAAAGACTAGTAAAGCGGTACGCGAGGGTATCGTGTCGCAAGGAGGTGCCATCTGTCGACCGTATCGAGTTATAGTGTTTATTGAAAGCATATAAATAAGAATGTGGATGTGGTGAAAGTGGTGTGTGTGTGTGTGTGGAAATGTAAATGAAAGGAATGCAAATAAAAACAAAAGAATATGAAAGGGTGAGACAAATAATAAAATGGTGGCTATGAGAGATGTAGTATTATGGTCACACAAGGTACTAATGAGTTTACCATACACAAGTTCACACCTAGTTAATTGTTAGACAATTAAGTTCATCCAATTTAAGTTATGGGTTTGTTCTCACGATTAAGGAGTTCCGAAACCAAATCATTTATTATTACGAATCATTCGTTGATTAAGGAAACCAAAATCTATTCTTACTCCCCAAAGGTCATGGAAGAGCATGTACCTTAAGGTCAAAGACCCATTAAGCTCATGAACATAGAGCCAAAACCTATTTTAGCACGGTCATGCATAAAACAAATTTCATCCATTCTTTTAGAGCTAAGTGGTCAAGACTATACCCGGAAGGTCATCCATAGAGGTACAATTCTAACCTACATATACTCAAACCTATCTAAATAAGGCATTTACACACCCATGCAAATCAAGATAAGAGATTATCAATAATAACAAGAACAAATCAAAACCAAATCGGAATTAAGAACAAATCATTCATAAATAAGCACATGTGAAGGTTTACAATATTTCCCAAGTGGGGATTACACATAAGAGAAAACAAGAAATACAAAGAGAAGAGTTTCTCTCTCTCTCTCTTGTTTAAGTGAAGAAGATGAAGTCTGGGCTGCTGTGGTCTGGAGTGTGTTCCCTCAAGAGAAGAGAGGAAAGAGGTGAATTTATAGTGTTGGGAGGTTTGGGCACGAAATGGGTGCGAAAGGACACATTTGCCCTTCAAAAACGACATGTCGTGGTCTTAGCATCAGGTGTGCCATAGTTTGGCACGACGGTACAACCGTGACAGCAATTTCCACATTTTAAGTGCCATTGTCGTTGCCGCAGTCAGGTTTCCAACCTTGCACATCATTACGAAAACACACATATCTCCCTCTAGAAAACCCGGAATTGTGATCCGTAAAAACCATTGGAAAGTAGACTTCCGAGGCTTTCCAAATATATATAGAGCTCAATATGGTTTGATTTGATAAAGGAGATATTGGCCCCGGAAATTGGGTGTTCTGCATGGGCATTTGCAATGTCAGCCTATAAACTTTTGAAAAAACAGAGTTGACCTACGCCGCGATCTCAGTGTTGCGTTTTGGCTCAACGACGGATCCACCACGGAACAATGGTTTTCCTTGCCACAGTTGACCACGAATCATGCCGCGGTTTGGGTCAACGGCGAGGCCGCGACAACTCTTCATGGTTTCCAATTCTTCGTTGTTTTGCTCGGTTTGGCCTCCCAATCTTGACTTTAAGCTCAAAACCTTATTGTATGAATATGTACCTACAACGGGCTCAACAAACACATTATATACAAAAATATGCTCGAAAACGAGAACTAACGATAAGAAATGGGAACCGCAAATAGGTATATAAATCGTCCGATCAATGCCACTTGAGTGCATTGCTTGGGTTGTGTGTGCGTAGGCAAAATAGCTAGAGCGCACCACTTGCAATAGCGACGCTAGGGCAAGCACTTTTCAACAGCTCTGTACAATTTTTAGAAAATAAAATAAAATCAAAATTAAAAAATCAAAATGTGAAACATATAAAATATTTCACATAAATCACCCTCTAGAGAGGATGTTTCGGTAATTTTCTGGTAAATTTTTTATTAAAAAAATAAATATTAGAGAGGATGTTTCGGTAATTTTCTGGTAAATTTTTTATTAAAAAAATAAATATTTGAAGAATGTTTAAGTAATTTTCTATTTTCAAAAAGACAAGTTTTCATGTTTTTTAATCAAAAAATTCACTTTTTAAATATAAAAAATATATATATATAGAAAAGATGTTGTAGGGGCCATTTTCATAATTTTGGTTATGGATTGAATAAAAATATTAGCAACATTATTATTAACAGGCAAAACTTTGTATGTGGTTATATATATAAATATATATAGTAACTTTCTAGTGCAGGATTCTGTACAAAAAATTCATACGGTTTCACTGATCCCAACTTAGAATAGTGAAATTTTTTTTTACACTAATTCCAACCGGTTGGAATCAGTAAAATCGCAACTATATAAAACCGTCTAAGTTTGAAGAAGCATAATTGGGAGTTTAAAAACTTTGGGACACCATATAAAAAATAAATAAAAAGAAAACAATGTCACTTTATTACAATTGGTAGTGCACATTCCTTTAGCGTGTTGTTGCGGGATTTACAATACAAAAAAAATGCCTATCAGTGATGAACTATTTCTGACGGCGCTAATTGTAGTCGATAATAGTACCTTTTCCGACGGCCATATCATTGCTGTCAGAAATGAGTAAAAATCTGATACGACATTTCCGACGGCCAAATGACCGTCGGAAATAGTTTTTGTGCCATTGGAAATGAGGAAAAAGTAATCCAACATTTCCGACGGCCTAATTGCCATCAGCAATAGTCCACATTTCCGACGGTAAATGGTCTTTTCCGATGGCATTTAGCTATCGGAAAAGACCAATTTTTTTATTGTACTGTCAAAAACGTATTTTTATATAAAGTTTCTTCAAATAATTTGAATAAATAAAAATTTCATGATTTATTTTTTCTTGAAAAATAAAAAGTTAGATAAAATAATTATATAAATTCTATTTCGTAGTAAACATTTAACACACCTGATTTTCCCTAAATTTCTACTTGGACAATGACATATATGTGCAAAAATCAGGAGTGAACACTTTAATGCAACAGAAATACACAAAACATTTGTCAGGATTATGATGAAGAGATTTGTGAGATATTGACGTCATTTTTTAGGAACTCCCTCTTATTATAAGCATTTTTATCTTAAGAAATTGCCCGATGACAAAATATCGCCAGTCAACTGCCGGGAAAGTCACGTAGATATGTCAAGGAACATTACGACGCCCTCGTACGTACATGACATCTACAAGATTGATTCGGGTTGTATCAAGTTGCCAAGTTATGCCAATGACTTGTGGGACTTTTTGTGCCGTCGGTCAAAAAAAAAAAAAAAAAAACTGTACCGCATTTCCAACGGCTTTTGGGCCGTTCGAAAATAATCAAATAAGTCGTCAATATTCCCACTTTTCTAACAATATAAAAAGTGTCATCGGAAATGCTAAAATTTAATTCGAATTACTTTATGGACACATCTTAATAAATTAACTAAATATAAAATATAGCAAAATTATTAGTAATCACAAGAACATTTAGTTATTTTTAATTATATTTAGTGACACTACAATATCAGATTTTTTAAAAATAAACTTTAATAATTTTAATAAAATATTATTTTAAAAAACAATATCTCAATAGTTATATTTAAATAGTATACTAAAAAAAAAAAAAAATTAGATATTATACAAACATATCAATAGCTTATATATAAATAGTATGTAAAACAAATCAGATATAAAGTTATAGCAAAATGGTAAGGGTAACCCGCCTGCTGGGTGACAGCCACCGACGACTTTTTCTTGTCGGAAAAGCGTATTTCCGACGGGAAATGTTTTTTTTTTTTTTTTTTTTTTTTTTTTTTGTAGTAGTTTCAAGTAACGAACAAATTTAAACATTAGCTTCTTTTATACATACAATTAGACATCTTACAAATTTGTTGCTTTAAAAATTTTGTTATATGATTAGCGATTGATCTTAAATTTTGTGATTTTCAATTAAACTAGAGTTAGTAAGAGATTATTAAATATTATCTCAAACACACACCACATATATGAGATTATTAAACGAATGGATTACAAGGAACATATACAAGTACTTCTGGTTTGCTTTTTTTACAAAGTACTTTATATAGCAAACCTTATAATTAATATTAATTAGTTCACACTTTAATTCAATGCAGGTGCACCAAGTCTGGACGAGAAGCTCATAACAAGTATAGCTATGGCAGCAGCAGAGAAAGCAAACAAAGTCATCCATGTTTTCCATTTCTTCTCACAGTGCTTTTGGATCTGCTCTTTCACTCTCAAATACGCTTCCGGTTCCGGGATCGAATCTAGATCACTGCTGCCTATCTCCTTAAACAGTCTAACAACTTCCTCATCCCTTCCGGCCACAGAGTTGTCGTTGTTGTTGATGAGTACATGTGCCTTTCGCAGCTCCTTTACATCGTCCGGTTGATCAATGAGAGAGTGGAGAAAGAAGATATAAGAAGTAATTACCTGGGAATCGTTTTGAAAATCTGGGCTCATTTCAAATGCAATCAAGTTCAACAGCTTTGGTGCTGTTGAGCCATTGACAACTAGACAAGGAAGCGTCAAGGTTCCTGCAGCTGTAAGCCAATGAGAAGCAAAAGAAATATTGTCTCTTAATGAACCTTCTGTTCCGGATTTCAACTGAATTCCTGCTGATTTTAACTCATTCACTCTACCAACTCGCTTCCCTGTTTTTGTTTTCTCATTCGTCTTGTGATGATCATGATCACCCACCAGACGATTCCGGAGAAGTTGAAGAAGATGAGCTGGTGGAGGCTGCTGCTGCTGCTGGGTTGATGTTGATGTTGGTGATGGTGATGTTAATGGTGATCCTCTGATGTCTCTCACAGTTTGATCAATGAACCTATCGATCAAATTCCTCATATTAGCACCGCCTTTAGCTGCGCTAGTCATTATATCGTCTAGAACTTCATATGGAATTTGGTTCTCTAGCAAGAACAAATCCTGAGAAAAAGCTTCCATATCCATTCCAATCTTCTTCAAATCATTCAACTTCCCAAGTGAAGCATAACATATGTAATTTAATAGCGCAAAGCCGTCGATTAAGAACATCCAGGCAAGATTCTCGTCGTTGATATTGACGCGCCTTGCATCCTCTTCAGCGTAGCATTGCTCCAACCTCACAATCTTGGCCTTGATCTTTCTGTGTAGACCGAATTCATCTACGCCATTTTCAGTGATGAAAAGCTCTGCTAGTTTGAGCTTGTGCCCTTCTGCTAAGCTGAACTTATCTCTACCGTAATGGAGAAGTCCAATGGAGACCGCTCTTGGCTCGTAGTATTTCTCCATATTCTTGTTGTCTCGTAGCATCTTTGAAACCTTTCGTATCCGCGGTTTGGGATTTTGATCTGGTTCAGTGATTTCTTTCCCACCCTCCGGCTGCGGCGTTTTCCGTTGGTCTCCTTTGGGTTTCTGTGTTGTTGTATAGGGTGATGCCCCCTCCAGGTCCTTAATCAGATCGTCAAGATCATCGGATGGCATTTTCAGTTTGGTATAAAATAAGACTGATAGATGATTTGTATAATTTCAGGAGTTGGTGTTTTGTGTATGTTTAAATGAGATTTTCTATATATATATATATATATATATACACATTGTTAGATTATTCTTGAGATGTTATGAAATTGGAACTTATTTTTATCAGGGAACCAAGTTTGGTATATTAACTAAATGTGGCAACTTTTGTTGGAAAATTTGTTTAATGACTTTACCTACACAACAAGCTTTGTATTGGTAACCAAATTTTCTACCTTCAAGAATATTCTTACTCTGATTACAGTCGTTGCATTCTAGATTTTCTATGGGTAGAGAACAATGTGATATTGATGTTATAATTATAGTTTAAATTTGATTAATTCTACGGCCATTATATTAGTTAATTAACTTCATGAATCATGACCTTTTGCTCTAGACATTTTGGAGTAATTAAGCAGCTCTAAAAAGAGGTTCATTTTTTAGGTAGATAGTGTTATGGGTTTTAGGTTGATTATGTGTATAAAGATTGCCAATAGGGGCGTAGCTTAGTTGGTAGGTGTCTACGTACATGGTACCGAATTAATAGATATTATAAATAAATAAAAAAGTGTATAAAGATTAATTATGATTAAATATGGATTTTTTATATTAGAAAGTTGAGCTTGAGTAATTGAGGTACATTATTTGATACATAGATCAATATTGATGATTAAGTTCCTTGGAGAGATTATATATCTATGACTTTATTGACACAGCAAGCTTGGCATCGAATATATTGACAAACAAGTAATCGATTGTGAAACACATTTCCAACAGTCCAATTTCTCTGGTACTTATAGGATTATCTTAACATGTACGTTTTAATGACAAACAGGTATAGTTTTTTTTATCAATAAAAAAACCATTCTAATTAAAATCTTCAATATATCAAATTTAGTCAAAATTCATTTAATTCTATACTCCAAGGCAAAAGCTAAAAAACACAAAGAGAAAAACTTGTGTAGGATGGTCTAATCACCACATCGAGGTGAGACCGTCCAGGTATCCAATATAATTGTGTCATGTAGTATCAAGACCAATGTAATTGTGTCATATAATATAATTTATTTTGGAAATTCGAATTTTAATATGAAATACAATTACATTGGATGATCTTAGCGTTGTCATAATTTAACAGCTACTTCAAGTTAAGGTCTTACCAAGACCCTAGGCTCTTTTCCTTCTTAAGGTAACATTTTTTTTCCTGGCACGCTTAGGTGCAATTTTGCCTTTACAAAACAAACAATCTCAAACTTTATCGATATTAAAAAGGGTTAATTGCAATAACATATCCTGAATTTTTTCAGAAAGGCTTAATATTCAACTTATTGCTTTAATTGCAGCAGACCCCTTATTTAGAGTTGACTTTCATCCAATTTAACGGTTGACTGAGATTTGAAGAGGAAAAGTCGAAAATTCCTCTATTCTTTACTTGAAATAGTACGTCTTAAATGCCCTTGCTCTTTTAAATAATCAATTTTCAACTATTAATTATATAAAAATTCTATCAAGAAAAAAAAAAACTATTACTTATAAAAAAAAGAAATAAATTTATAATAAAATCTTTTGAAGAAATTAAAACTGAACAAAATAAAATAAAAAAACAATAAGAGAAAACAAAATTCTATCTACAAAAAATTTTTCTTCCAAATTCTCTACTCTTTTTCATTTTCTCAATTCTCAAACATTAAATTTTCAAATTTCTAAAACCATATTCATCGTCCAAAGTTCCAAACATCACACTTCATCTTCATCATCCAAACATGTCACACTTCATCTTCATCATTCAAACATCACACAAATCTTCTTAACTTCATCACCAAAAATCCATCATCATTCAAACATCCTATCTAAGGGTGGCAATATGGGCCATGACCCGGTGGCACAACATGAACGCAACACGATATTTGAGGGTTTAGGTTAGGACTTATTGGGTTCGGGCTACTAATGGGTCAACACGTTAAACCCGTTAAGTAAACGGGTCGTGTTTGGGTTGAACCACACCTAAACCGTTAACCCATTTAACACGATTACATATTAATGATAAATATGTAATTTTCAAATATATAGAGAAATCCTAAATATTACCTTATAAATCAAAACTTAAATACTTACTTAGTTTTCAAGATCAAGATTCAATGAAAGGTATTCTCTGTTATTTTAATTTTATTTTTAATTATTTCATATGAATATTATGCTTGGATTTATACCTGGCAATGGGTCATATTATTGCGAATTCGTGTCGTTTCATGTTTGGGTCGTGTTAAAATTACTCCACCCGAACTCGACATGATCAAACTCATGCAATCAAGTTCACTAGCTACTTTTAGAGTTTTAGGGTTAGGGTTAGGGTTATAATATTGTGAAATAATTTATTTATACTTTTAGAGTTTTTAATTTAGAAATTTTTCCTCTTTCAAAAAAAGAAAAAAATTAGAATTTAAAAAAAAAATTAATTAGTAAAATATATTCTTACCATAATTATAGAGATTTTTTTTTATATAAATTCCATAATGTGACTATACAAAGATTTTTTTAATAACTTTCATAAACACATTAAAAAAAATCTTTATATTAATGGGTTATTGAATTAACGGTTTTGTTAAGGGTGAACCAAAAACCGACCCATTATTAAAATTTTGCCAGGTCTACTTGGATTTTTTTGGGGGTGAATTTTATATTTGTGACAATTGTTTTTAATTTTATGGGATTTTATTTTGAATCAACATTTTTGTTATTCTTGATTATTCTTGTTTATTAAATTAGTGTTAGTGGATTCATGAATTATGTAATTAAATTAAAAGATTTAAATTACTTTAAAATTTTAAGTAGGAAATGAATTAATGAAATTATAATTTATCATACATAACCTATACATTAATGGGTTAAATGGGTTTTATCGGGTAACACGTAATTTAATGTGTCATGTTTGGGTTTTGACCTATGACATGATAAGTTTAACGGGCTGTGTTAGGGTTGAGCAAAAAATCAATAGGGCATGTTTGGGTTTATATAAACACGACACAATAGCCTATATTGTCACCCATAATCCTATCATCGCTTCAACAAAACAAAATCATCAACACACAAAATAACTTTTCTTGAAAAAATAAAATAAAAATGAAGACAACTTCACTGCCGGAGTCATTCCACCGGTGGTGGAGGATCTACTCCTTCACAAGGAACAGATCGCACCTCACGTAGAGGAGCATTTGCTCCTCGTGAAGGGGATCTAGCCTTTTAATGGAGAAGATCTGGTTCTTCATTTTCGGAGGAGAACTAGATCTCCTCTCCATTAAAGGAGATCTCTCCATTTTTGGAAGAGATCTGAACCTAAATCTTCTCCATAGAGATCGTCAGATCTCCATTAGAGGGGGGTTATCCTTCCAATGTTTTATTTATTTTTATATTCTTGTGTTTAGTTTTTAATTAGAAAATAAATAATTGTTTATTATTATAGAGAGCTTATTTTGACAATCCAATTTTTTTCTTTTTACACTTATGTTATCCTGAAAATTCCGTCAGGAGTTTCTCGGGACAACCTGGACCACGACATACAGGTGCGTCGCGGCTGGCCCGGATCGGGTAGGGAGTGGCTCCTCTCCTCCCGGGGTAGATACTGGAGGAGGCCTTTGGTCCGGTTACCAGGGACCGATACAATGCAGTATGACCGGTCCTGCAAGGAGGAGTGAGGTCGAGATAATGTATTTGGGGAGTGTGACAGGGGTAGCTTACTACAGTAAATGAGGGGTCTTTTTATTATTTAACAATGGGATACATTATGGGCCGCTTCACATGCTATGGCCAACTATCACAATGAAAGAAAATAGAATAAATGCCAGGTACATTATCATACAGGGGAGTTTGAATTAAGAGGGACGATAGCTAGGTGGAGTAAACGCAATGGAGCTTGAATTAGGCGGGGTAGTAGACAAGTAGGATAATCACATAGGAGCTTGGACCAGGCGAGGTAGTAGCCAAGTAGGATAATCACATAGGAGCTTGGATCAGGCGAGGTAGTAGCCAAGTAGGATCATACATAAGAGCTTGGTTTAGGCGAGGTAATAGCCAAGTAGACATCAAGGTTTTCTCCTGAGACCTTTATCCTTGGAATGCAGGGGTATTTATAATGTCTTTCATAGGAAGGTAGGTGGAGGTAGCTTATTTAGGCGGGAATCCTTGACTCAATCTCCACTGTTCCCTCTAGCCAATGATCGCGGTGGTAAAAAATCGAGGGTCAGGATCGTGCCACTGAGGCTTCTTCTCTGTTGGGGCCTTGGTTTTGGTAGGTGGGAGCCCTAGTCCCTAGGGCGAAATCGGTGGGGCTGATCCTAACCCTTACTTTTGAGTAGGGCCATGGTAGCCACACGCCTTGGAGGGCCTTGATCGTTCCACCTAGGTCTTAGGTCCATATAGGCATTTCTGTAGGGCTGATATGGCAATCATGTGGTGTTTCCGGGGGTTTTGATTGGTCGGATGGGGTCATTGCAATAGTGGGAGGTTGCTATCAAAATCTGGCTTAGTGAGGGACAGTGTCAGCGCCTGTCCCACTGCACACTGTCAGGCACCCTCCTCCACCATTTCCTTCTTCATGTTTGCTAGGTTCCTGTGAACATTTTACTAGGGAAATACAGTATCCCCCTTCATGTATGAGATAGTTGATCTCCAACTAGGGCTGAGATGGAAAGAGGCTCAACCGTTGATGTAGTGTGGCCAACAGATAATCCCAACCGTAGGCTACTTATCTTCCCCCATTTATGTGTGCTGCTTCGTATTAATGAGCTGGAGCTGGGGCTTTGCAGGTTGCCTCCAGTCCCCTCTTTCTCCCATGTGAGCTAGGGTGAGGGCTGGCATCAGCCCTTGGAAGGGTTATGACCTGCTGGCTGCTATGGTCAGCGTCAGCCCTTGGAGCGGTGGTCACCAGAGTGTTCTTAAGATTTTTTCTCAAGGGAGTCATTTTTCGTTGAAGGAGCGGGTTATGCATGACTAGGTAGGCATTGCTTAGGGTGGTTCCTGGCCGTGTCGCGAGCTGGGAGCAGGTTCTCTGGTGAACCATGTCCTACCTCTCATTAGGCGCTCTAGGGGAGCCGGGTCTTTAACGGACCGCGCCCGGGGAGGCGGGGTCCTTGGTGGACTAGGTCCCCTTTCTCAATAGGCATTCTTGGGAGACCGGGTCCTCGATGGATTGCGATAAGATCAGGTGTTCCAAGACGGTGCGGTACATGATGGGCCGGGTCCTTCTTCTCGCTAGGTGCTTTAGGGAGATCGGGGTTGCTTCCATGGCTGGTACCAAGGGGTGGTGAGGCTCTTTAATTGGAAAAGCTCTTCCTTGAATTAATTGCCCATTTTTCCGGTTAACAACTTCTTTTCTAAAGACACTCCATTCTCAAAATTTAAATTTAAAAAAAATTCTAAAGACACTTCCTTTTGCTCCAAAATTATCCTTTTTATCTTTTGACACTCTATTCTAAAGACACTCCATTTTAAAAAATAAATTTCTAAAGACACTCCATTTTATTTTAATAAAAGTTAGGACGAACCATTGTAGTCTTTGGATTCATCCGAGGAGTAATCTTTTTTGAATTAAATTATTAAAAAAAGAAATTATCTCTCATAAATCGTTAGATTAAATATTACATATTAAACACTCTCTCCTAAATTTTAAATTACCATATTAAACTCTCTCTCCTCCGATACATATTTCTAATTTTCTATCTCCATTCTTTCTCAAGCAGGACTAACAGTTAAGAAAAAAAAAAAAAAACTTACAAATAAGCTTGATTTTTATGAACAGTGTATATGTATATATTAAAAAAAAAACTCAAAAAACAAGTACCCTATTTTTTTTTTTAAAAAAATCGAAATTTGAAAATGTTTTTTGTTACTTTTGTAGGTATGCGATTGCCTAGAGAACTTTAATTATTCCGAGTTTAATTGAATTTAGTTCCAACAAATCAAGTTTACATATATATATATATATTACTGTTAGTAAAAAACTAAAATATTCATAAGTTTTTTTTTTCTTTAACTATTAATCAGACATTAATCGAGAAATTATGGAGATATGATTTTTTTTTTGAAAAATGGAGAGAGAGAGAGAGAGAGAGAGAGAGAGAGAGAGAGAGTAATTAGGAGAGTGTTTAATACGGTAATAATAGATTTAGGAGAGAGAGTTTAATACGTAATATTTAATCTAATGATTTAAAAGAGAGATTTTTTTTTTTAATAATATAATTAGTTTGGTGTTTCTTTAGAATTTTTTTTGTCTTATTTAGTAATTTTAATTCAGGTTAAAATTGTCATTAATAAAAAAATAATTAAATTGGAGTGTAAATAGATAATTTGTGGATTGTAAGGAGAAGCTCTTTTATTATATCCTGCTAAAAAAATAATTGATAGTAAATGATGTTTTTACCCTAGCAAATCCAGTCAACTGTTATCTTTATAGATTTTAACTAACGAAAAGGGGGCTGCAACAATTAATTTAATAAGTTGAATATTAAGGGGTCGTTTGTGTTTTTTTGTCTGAAGACTGAACAGTCATAAATTTTTCTAAGGACTGAAAATTGTGGACTGCTTGTGCAACTTGTATTCCCTTGTTAGAAAATCTAACAGAGATGATCCTAGGCATGTGTGTTCCACTTGCCAAAAATTTGAGGCCAAACACAACTATCCCTTCATCACCACATATATCCATATACATCAATCACATGAGTTCTTTAGTGTGGATCATAGGTTTTGCATATGTTATAAATGCAAATTGATAGCTCAAATTTTTGTAAATAGCGTGTACTCAGGCGATGATAGAGAAATGTGCAATTTAGTGGCCAAATTGTAAAAGTGTGAAAATAAACACTTAAAGCCATAGTACATAATTTATCAAATACTCAAATTGAGTACCAATTAAGCACAATCATCAAAAGGTTAATCTTAGCCTAGACGCTTGTAGACATTGAGTAACGAGCTAATAGAATACATTGTGTATCGATCAAAACCTTGAAATCTCCATCAAATTCATTTCATCCATCAAAAGTCACCCATTGCCTCATTAAAACCAAAAGGAAGCCCTAGCTGATATTTTAGAAATCTAGCTTGGGAATATGAGTCAAAACATGTTCTCTCCATGTTCATGGTTCTTCAATTCATTCATGAGATCATTCACTATACGTACGGTTTTGTTATATCCACATGCGTTGAATTTGAATTTAATTACATAACTTCCAGTATCGCATGTATTGATAAGAGATAACCTAAGATTCTGAGAGAAGAAAGAGTGAATCCGCAAGATTTAAAGGTCAAGGCGAATTCAACCCTAGGCGATTAGTTATTGATTCATATACTGAAGACATCCCGATTTTGGCATACTAGCATTGTGTGTTGTTTTGATGAGAATGGAATTTTAGTAGTCTTAATTTAGGATATTTAGTTTGCATGAAGTTTTTGTTGTATTTACACTGTTGCAATATCAACATTGAATTGCGGAGTTGCGTTTGTGGGTATCGTAGATGGTAAACCCTCAGGAGACTTCACTCCTTCTACTAGGGGTACCTAAAGGTTTAAAAGACGTGTGGTACGTGCTAAGTGCCATCGTGTTTCCTACGTAAGTGGATTAGTTGTTTTGCTTGATTTAGTTAGTAATTTCGTTTCTTTGCTTTGTTTTGCTTAAGGACGAGCAAAAGATAGGTTTGAGGGTTTGATCGCGCTGTAAATGTTCACATTTAGCGCTCCTTTTCCTATCTTTTGTAGTCGTTTTCCGAGCACTTGTGTGTATATAACATATGTTTGGTTAAGTACAGGTAAGATACTCATCAAGGGAAGTGATTGCGCGAAAGTGGAAAAAAAGAGGTCAAAATAGAAGTAAGTCAGCATCAGAAAGAGGTCGCGGGAATATAGCCGCGGAACAAAGCTGCTGGAAGGACAGTTGAAAAGAAGCTGCTAGGCAGAAGGAAGAAACTCGCGGGAACTTTTCCCGCTGGTTCAGTTGGCAAGAAAGAAGCCGCCAGCCAGAAGGAGCAAAGCCGCGGAAGAAGTCGGTCTATGCCCGCGGGTTCAGACTGGCTGGAACAAAGCTGCGGGAAAGTTGATCCAAAGCCGCGAACCCTCTGAAAGAAGACCTCGTGGGTTCCAACCGCGAGATTAAACCCGTGGAATGAAGCCACGGGCTACACGTTGGGGGCATTTACGACATTTTGCTTCTCTCAATTTGAAAGGAAGTCATAAATAGTCCCTAGTCTGATCAAAAGAAGGAGTTCGGAGAAAAGGAAGATAGAAAAAGGAGAGAGATTCTCTTGAGTATAGACTAGTTCTTGACTTACTTAAGCTTTAAGTAATTTCTCTTAGCAAGTAATTTTGTAATAGAATAGTTTACACTCTTCTTAGTTGTAATCACTGTGAAGGAGAGCTGCCTTATTGGAATCCCACACGAATTCAAGGGTTGTATTTCTTACCTTTCTTGCTTTTCTTTAATTCATGCTTTGTGTAGTTATCATGTGTAACTAACCAACTTTGTTGGGGGATTTATGAGATAATGATGTGAGCCACCTAGTCATTCACTCTCTTTATGGATAATCACTTATCACTTATCAAGGTTAAAAGGGCTAAATTATTGCATGTTGTTCATTGACTTTAGGATCACATGTATTGGTAAGTTGTGTTAAGAAAAGATAACAGTATTGCTTCATAACTTGTGATAGCTATTGTTATCTCATACTTCATTGAATAGAGTGTGTTATTAATTGGTAAAACTTGTAAACATACTTTTAAATGATATTCCATGATCAAACACTAACTTAGTATTGCTTAGGACTTGAAGAGTATCTGAGTTAGTGTTGTGTATTCATTTTAAGCCTATGTAGAAATAGCCTAAGTGATTTTGCCTAATATATAAGAGTGGGAACGTGGTGGCTTACTATCATTACAATCATATCTCCCCTAGCATCTCCCTCTCATTAATCTTTTATCACGTTTAGTATTGCAATAGACTAGCCGTAATCAATTAATTAACTTTCTAATTACTTAATCGACCTAGTTCTCTGTGGGAACGATACCCAGACTCGTGCACACTATACGACTTGTACGACTCATGCACTTGCGAGGGGTGAAAACACCCGCACGCCCCATTAGTATAACCGAGGTAGAGTAATTCACAGTAGTATTTGTAGAACCGGTTTGGGCACGTCACTTTCTCATCTAAGATAATGGATTCGATTGGCTCATTTTTCTCCTTATCTATCTTATCCCTTGGGTCGAATTTGAAGCTCTCAGGGGTTTCTTCCTGTACTTATTGGTTAAGCTCACATATGCTCAACGTTTCTGCCCCGGCTTTGTCTTTGAAAACTGACAGGTTCACCCGGCTAGCCATCTCTTATGATCCTTTGAGTTCTCCGATCTCGAATTCCGTCAGGAATTTCACTTTTAGTGCATGAGTTGATTTGATTGCTCGGGCCTTGTTTAGGAATGGTCAGCCGAGTAATGCATTGTAAGGCCAGTTGTAGATATCAACGACGACGACGAAGTCTAACAGGATCGTCCTCTGACATGGTGCTGTGCTGAATCTTACTAGTTGCTTTACGGTTCCTAAGGACCTTACCTTTGCATCCTCGAATCCTTTCAACGGTATGTGAAAAGGCTCCAAGTATTTTCTGTCCAGCCGCAATTCATTATATACCCTGGCGCTTGGGATGTCCGCTGAACTTCCATTATCTATCATTACTCGGAGGACATCCTTATGGGCTATTTGGACCCCCATTACGATTTGCATCGTTAGGTTTTACGTCAATTCCTTCTGAATCCTCGGCCGTGAAAACTATCAAGTCCCATCTTTCCTTTCCTCTCCTCTCTTCTCTCTTCTCTTAGGGCTTCTCTACACGAAATTTACCTCTGTACTCATGTTCTCGTACATAACCTCTCAGACTTCTGACATCCTTTCCCTATTGCTCCGACCGGTATGGGGTTCACCAAAAATGGGGTTTATTGCGGCACTTGGGCTACTCTTCCTTGGGCATTTTATTTCTTGCCCGCTTCCTCGGTGGCTGTCTTGGCGACCACCATGTTTATCTCCTTTCAAGGTGAAGTCCTTAAGGTGTCCATCTCTGATTAGACTTTCTATGTGATCACGCAGCTGGTAGCACTTGGAGGTGTCGTGCTTGTGATCTTTGTGGAAACGACAGTATTTCGTCGTGTCTTTCCTAGCATTGGCTGATTGCTGCCGTGGGTACTTGGCGAGCCCCTTATCTTCCACCACAGAAAGTATGTCCTCTTGGTCGCCCATCAAAGGAGTGTAGCTATTATACTTACTTCGGAACCTATTGGTTCAATTGCTTCCTTTACTTTCCCTAGATTGCTCCTTCCGACTATTTTCATCTCTCCGACGATCACGCGACCGTGTTTTTGTTTTGTCGTCCTTAGATTCGAGCTTCGTATCTGGTTTATGGCCATGCACATAGCTACCCCATTGTGCTACCTCATCCTTTTCAACTAGAGTATAGTCACTGGCAATGTCCATCATCTCTTCGTAAGTCTTTAGTCGGTCCCTCCATAGGTCGAAAGACAGTTAACCACTTTGTAACCCATTGGCGAAAGCGGCTATGACGGCTACATCGCTGGCGTCTAAAATCTGGGCGACTTTCTTCCTGAATCTTGTTAGGTACTTCTTGAGGGACTCACTTATCTCTTGTTTCAAATTTGATAGGTGGGACAGCGACTTCCTCCTCTGCACACTTCCTATGAATTTTCTCATGAATGCTTTGCTGAATCCTGAAAAATTGCTAATGCTTCTGGGTGAGAGCCGCCCAAACCATCTAGAGGCAAGATCACTGAAGGTTTACGGGAATGTTAAGCACATGAGTCCATCGTTGGATGTGTGTTGTGCCATGACGTTACGAAATCACCTGACATGCTCCTTCGAGTCCCTAGTCTCTTTGTATTGCTCAATTGTCGGCATTCTGAACCTTTCTAGGAATTTGGTGTGAGCAATTTGATCGATGAATGGATTGTCTGATTCATCATTCGATAAGGCGCTGCGCCCATATCTCCGAGCCATTGTTGAGATCTTTTTTGATATTTCCTAGAGGGTGACACTTCATTGGCCGGTCGGTTCTCCTCCCGGACCAAGCTGGCTCTTAATAGTCATTCTTTGATTGCCATCTTCCCTGCTGTCTATGCTTCCTTCGAACCTCTGATCGTTTATGCTTTCAGATCTCCTTTGTCTTGCCCTTTTCGACCGCAACCCCCATCTCAGTTGAGGACTTTTATCTTCAAAGAAGACATAACGGTGCCTCCGCCGGGTATTCTGGTGTGCACTATCGGGGATCGTCCCATGCGTCTGACCACGGCCTCACCTCTCAAAAGATTCTTCGTCTAGCAAACCTTTTCCTTTCTTTGGTCTTTTTCCTTCGAAGGCTTCAGGGTGGTCCCGGGGTGTTTCCTCTATAGATGGCTTTGTCTATGCCTCTGGGGTCGCAATATGAACTTTCGAACGCAACCTCCTAGGTGGGTGGTCCCTGGGCGTGCTTGTTGTTAAGTCACAGGGAGAAGAAATCCCTAGGCTTATAGGAAGTGAAAGCCCTAACTTGTTGGCTTTGCTAACTAGGTTTATGAGAGCAATTTGGAAGTGCTGTAGGGTCCCCGGATTAGCCACCCTGGCCTCCGGCGTTGCTACTGATTGTTCCCCAGTCATCAACGTTCCGTCCCCTGATACTCCGGTTGCTTCAAGGACCTGGCGGTAGTTATCGCCACTGGAGTTTCCGTCTTTGTCACTGGCTTTGCTCATGTTTCAGATCTGTTCGTGAGGGTTCCTCAAAGTTTTTGTTCAAACAACCCCCTCCTTCTAGCTCCAATTGTTGACGGTGAATTCTGGATTGCCACGCGTCCAACAATAATATCACATTTATGAAAACAAGAATGTAAATAAATGCATGCAAGACACAAGTTTTACGTGGAAAACCTTAGAAAGGGAAAAAACCACGGTGCCCTTAAGGGCAGGATAATAATACTATGAATCGTTGGGAGGTTACACACTCAATAATCTCTCTCTCTCTCTCTCTCTCTCTCTCATACAATGCTCTCTTCTCTCTAAGGTCAAGAACCCTTTCACCGCAGATTACATGGTTCTATTTATACTAGACTGGCTAGGGTTTCTTCTCGCCTATGCCGTGCTGGTGGCGGATTTACTAAATTGAGCCGTATTTGGACTCTGGTTTCGCGAACTAATTAGGACTTGTTTCCTGTTCTGACTTCTCTAAGAGGAGATAAATTATGTCCTTATTGGAGTGCAACGCTTCAGACCTTGTATCTGGATGAATCCTCACTCTATGTGGTATATTAAAATAGGGTTACTTTTCCCATATTGGCCGAGTAAGGTTCTCCGGCGAGTACCCTGGCGAGTATACTCTTAGTCTTCACTGATCTTGATGACATGGCTAGGTGACATGGCGAATGGTCAATATCTCCTTTGACTAGTTGACAAGTGACGTGGAATTGTCCTTTTCCGTGTTTCCCGCCTATCCTGTTGACGTGTTTTTTAGCCGAATATATAAATACAACATATGTTATATATGGGGGATAGTATCAGAAGAAAAGATTTTGGATTGCATTCAGGGCGCGTTTACTAATCGGGAATGAAATGAATCGGAATTAAGTTCCATTGGAAAAAAAATGGAGGGGAATCGAAATTAAGTTAATAAATTCCATTCCAGCGTTTACGGACATATTAGGAATGAAAAATGGAATGAGGATGATACAAAGTTGATTACAAAAATACCCTTGCATATATAACATGTTGAATTTTTGTTTTAATATTAAAAATATATTTTATATTACTCATAACACTATAACCAAAATAATTAACATATATATTATAAAATTTTAACTAATTAGTTTAATATTAATTAAAAATTGAGATTATGCAAATTTGAACACATAATTAATTTTATGCTATTACCATATATATAAAAGTTAAAAAATGAAATAAAAAAATAAAGTCAAACCAAAAAGCATGAAATTCAAGAGGCATAAGCAATTTAAAGTGCATTTGTTATTATTATTTTTTTTATAACTGATGGTTCATATATAGTTATATACCAAATTAAGGCGACATTTTTTTTTTTTAATAAGTCGCAGTTCATATATATATCTTCAAAACGTAATTTCATAGGAGATTTGATGAAGAAAAAAAATTAAACATAACAAATTCAAGAATATATAGAAATAAAAAGATACGGAGAAAAAAAAGAAAAAGAGAATGATAGAGAACAATCCCGGAAGAAAATGACAAAATAGAAAGATAGTTGGTTTATTTATTTATTTATTATTGTTAAATGGGAATATTTTAGTAAAAATATATGAATTTCCTTTTTAATCAGCAAAGGGAATTTGATTCCTAGGTTAAGTGAGAGAAATTAAGTTCCTTTTCATTTAAGAACTTAATTCCTGATATGTGTATGGGGTCCACGGAACTTAATTCCCTTAAAATTTAGTAAACATAATAATTCAAATACCAATAACTTAATTCCCTTTTCTATGAAGGATTTCTGATCAGTAAACACGCCATTAATGCAATTTAGTGATTTGCAATTAAGTGAAAAGTGGGATTTTTTACTTTTTATTTTAAGTTGGTTTTTTGGTATTTTTAAGTTGTTTAACCACTTAAAAAAACAAACAAAATAATTTAATAATTATGATTCAAACCCATTAAATTTTAAGTGGAAAAAACAAACAATCCCTAAATCCTTATTCAAAAACACAAGGTAAGTTATTACAATCAACCCAATTAAAAATTACAAGAATTTTCCCAAGTTTACACCAAGCTTTGAGTCTTAAAAAAACCCGTCTTCAAGATCTATAATTGATAAACCGTCACTACCCCACTGGATTCGAGTCACCGACATTGCAGGTGACGACGTTAAATAAACATTCCATGTGATGGGGTATGGAAATTAGATTTTTCGAACCGAATACTTATATTAGTTCCTAAATAAACATATATCTATTATTTTTTTCAAACAGAATGTACGCATATATACTTTTTATCTGCTCTGGTAATTTGATAAGGTAACTTATACATGAAAAAAACCCATAAAAGAATTTAAAGTAAAATAAAAATAAATAAAAATAAATAAAAAATCCAAAGTTATAAGATCGAATTAAACAAATTACATAAAACAAAGAGGAATGAAAATTAAAGTCTCTAATTGTTCTGGAGTGGATGATTTAACCTTTTGGAACGCAACTGATCATCAGCTTTGATAACGCATGGAGAGCGGACAAGTGATGTAGTAGAAACAGAGGCTTTAGAGATCATGAGCTTGCTTTGATGATGCTTTTGATCAATGCCATGATCTTCATCATCGTCTCTTTTCTGGGTTTCCATCGAAACAATTAATGGCTTCCCAACAGTGTTGTTTGACTGCTGACGAGGATAATAGTAATCGGTGGGGAAGAAGTAATACTGAAGCAGACCCGCGGCCATGAGACTGAATTCTCAATTTTGGAATTTATTGATCTGTGATTCTGTGTTGTGTGTCTGAAATCTGAATTGATCTTGTTTTTTGTTCGTCCTATTTGTGAATATAAATATACAGAAATTCTATTATCAGTTCGAACTGACAAAAGTTATATCAGTTTCTTGCATGTAGGCCACTGGATTTAAATACTTTGACTTGGCTGTATGCACTTGTCAGTCAAAGTATTTAAATCCAGTGGCCTACATACAAAGAACTGATATAACTTTTGTCAGTTCGAACTGATAATAGAAAGACTGTATAAATATATATATATATATACAGGTATGTTTTCAAAGAAACGACTTAGAACTTAGAAGTCATGACTTGGGCTTCAAGCTCACGTAAGGATCTGATACTGTTCGGATTCCAATTATATATGTATTGTAATTTTGTTGGGTTTGGGTATAGATTATTCTAGAAACTCCTTTGATAATGGAGAACATAAATGAAACTCCAACCATGCGCTATGTTGGTGCAGACGCAGATTCAACTTCCCCAAAAAAATAAAATTATAGTGCAAGTGGACGGTGTGCCACACCAAATTAAAACAATCCTTTTAGTCCCATGCGTAGGTTTGGACTGGGATTGGACTAATTTAGTCCCAATCCTGCGTTTGGTGATTGTTTGAAACATTGGAGTATTAATCCCAACATCAAAATAGTTCCATGATCATAGGATAAAATAAACCCACTCCCACCCCCACCCCCACCCCCACCCCCGCCCCCGCCTTTATTTATCCCAGGATTATTCACATGTGAACCTCACTCATTTATTTCATCTCACCAACCCCACCAACCCACATCCACTGTCTCTTTCATTTGTATCATCTCTCTTCACTTTCATTTCCTCTCTTTCTCTGAAACAAGACCCATAATTCTTCCAAGATTTCAACCTTTCCTCTCTCTCTTTCAACCTTTCGTCTCTCTTTCTTCAACCTTTCCTTCTCCTTCTACCGTCACGGCCTTCGTCTTCGTCTCCTTCCGCCGCACCGGCTTCATCTTCGTCTCCTTTCGCCGCCGCAGCCTTCGTCTTCTTCTCCTTCCGCCGCCGCGGCCTTCGTCTTTCTTTCTCTCTCTCTTCCTCTCACCAGATCTTGGGTTTTTTTTTTCTTTCTTAACTTTTTTTTCTCTTTATTATGATGATAATGATGGCCGTGGATGGTGGTTGTGGTGGTGGTGATGATGATAGTCCCAGGATCTGGTGGCCGTGGTGGTGATGATGATGATGGTTCTGGGTTTATTGTCAACTTCGTATATGATCTGGGTTTATTGTCAAAGAGATCTGAGAAACGAATTTGAATGGAGAAGAGAATGAAAATGGAGTTTGTACTTTATTTATTTATTTGTTAAACTGAAAATAAAGAAAAATCAAACCAGAGGCTGCTCTCGAATTCGTTAGATTATAGAATTCTTTTTAGATTTGGTACTAACAATATTTGTTTGCTTCCTCTTCTTAATATAAAGGGAAAAAATGTTTTTAGTCCCTCTAGTTTACCCTATTATACGTTTTAGTCCCCCTAGTATCAGGATTGGTCCGTTTGGTCCTTATGTTATAGAATTCGTTAAATACAGGCAGCCAGATATGTGCAGAAGGCGAAAAGTCCTTATTGCCCCTAAAAGTGTGACTTTTGGTGAAAATACTATATTACCCTTCTTATAAATATTTAAAATAATATTTAAAAAATGATAAATATTAAAGTGTTAAAATAATAAATAATAAATATTTACAGAAATTAAAAAAGAATATTAAAAAGAAAAACTCTTCTCTTCTCTCTCCCTTTGAACCCTAAAACTCTAAAAGTCATCATCATCTCTCTCCCCCTTCAACGAACATCATCAAATTCATCTAACCCATAACCACCATCAAGAAAAAAAATCCACTCCACCAAGACCATATCCATCAGATAAAAATCGAACCAAAACCCAGAACCCAGATTCAACATCACCCCCACCAAATCCAAAAAAAAAAAAATTAAAATCCAACAACAATGAAACCCAGACCATCACCACAATGTAATTCATAGGAGACTCAAACTAATAATCTCACAGAATTTAAAATTTCGACCGAAATTACAGCTTCTAAATCATTGAGACATGAATCAAGGTGTAAGGTAACTTCAGGATGTAGAAATCTGACATCTAACTGATGAATAGTAGAATCAAAAATCACCAATCCATTATCTTACAATGCAGAATATAAAACAAAACAATTGTTGCTAATCTTGTACAAAATTACATGTTCCAAAATCCAAATCATCTCAAACAGAAAGAATTTCAGATCATTGACTAAAATGTTGTTTCCAGTAAACTATTATTTCAATGCATATAACACTGATGCTATAAACAATAATACAGGCCAACATAAATATTTCAAAAAAAAAGAGCGAAACCAAAAATCAACATGCTAGTATGAAATTTTTTTCTCAATATTTCAAAAAAATGAGCGAAAACAAAAATCAACATACCACTTCATTTTTCTCACTACAAAATAGATATCTACAAACCCATAACAAGAAAGAAATAAAAATACAAAATAGATATCTACAAATCAACACCAACTCAACAGCCAAAATAAAAATCAAACTAGAATCCTAATCAAAATCAACACCAGCTCCATTTTTACCGACGCAGCGGAGGTGAAATGGGGGATTAAGCTTATTGAAGCGAGACATGACAAGAATTGCAGGGGGTTCCTGCAATTTAGAGCTAAACGGAGCTGGAGAGAGCTCGGGGACCACGTGGCAGTCGTCGAAGCCATTGAAAAACCTCTGTTTTTGATTGAATTGAAATGCGAAGGAGATTTCTAGGGTTTTATGGAAGATTCAGAATGAGTGAGAGAGACAGAGATAGATGATGCTTGATGACTGGGTTTTGATTTTTGAATAAGATGATTTTGGAGTGAGAGATCGGCTCTAGTTGCCGGCGATGAAGAGATGGGAGAGAAAGAAGAGTAGAGAGAAGGATTCGAGAGACAGAGAGAGGGATTCAAGATGTCCTCTTAGTCAATTACAGTTTGGGTGTTGAAGAAAATAACGAAGATGATGAGAGGTAGCTAGGATTTGGGTATGGGAGATATGATGGTGGAGAAGATGGGAGATATGATTTGGGTGTTTAATTTAGGTTGTGTTTTATTTTTTGATATTCTTTTTTAATTTGAAAGAAGAAGATCGATGAGATGGATGAATGTGGTGTATTAAATCAATTGATTTTTTTTAATTGTTTTTTTTTTTCTTGAAATTATTAATTTTTGTTTTTTTTTTTAAATTATTCAATTCTTAATTTGTTGACTTACCATTTTGCCCTTCTTAACAATCTTCTAGAAATCTGAATGTCAAGTTTACCATTTTACCCTCGTGTTATTGACGGACTTCTTAAAAACCTAACAGAAGTGGACGGCAGGGACCAAACGGGCCAATCTTGAAACTAGGGGGACTAAAACGTATAATAGGGCAAACTAGAGGGACTAAAAACATTTTTACCCTAATATAAATTCAAGTTCGTTTATGATCTGGGTTTATTGTCAAATTTTTTGCTTGATAAAAAATTGACTATTGTTTAGTTCTCGTTATTTTGACAAGGGAGATGTTGAGGCTAAGCAAACCAAATGAGCAAAAACAATATAATAAATGACTGTGTTTGTTGATGAAGATCGATGATCTGGGTTTGTTAATTTTTTGGAACTGGGTTTATTGAAATAATGTGTTTATATTATCAAATTAAAAATATTATTATACTTTCCTTTTAAAAAAATTATTAATTCAGTCCAATCCAATGTTTCACCAAACAAAACACGGTATTAATTCAGTCCAGTCCCATGTTTCTCCAAACACAGTATAGTATTAATTTAGTCAAGTCCAATCCAATCCAATCCCATTTAATCCTAGTCCTATCTTAATCCAATCCAATCCCATGAAATAGTTCAATCCAATCCTGCGCATCAAACGGTGCCTTAAATTAAAATTATAGCGCAATAGGGACTCTTCATATTATATATTAAGTCCCCATTTATTGAAATTATATATTATTTATTATATATATAAATATATAATATAATATAAATACATATCGAATATTTGTGTATTTGAGTTTCTTCTCCCCATAAGCTACCATGCATCCAGCATCCTTAATCCTTTGCATTAATATAAAAATATAATAGAAAGAGTCAATACATATATATAATATAATATAGATACATTTTTTTATTTTAGTTTCTTCTCCCCATAAGATACCATGTGTCCATATTCATTTGTATTAATATAAAAATATAATATCAAGAGTCTATACTTATTAAAATTATGTATTACAAACGACTTTTTACTCAATATTCCAAAGTTCAAGCCAAAAATAAGCGAATTAACGTGATTCAAATGACTAATTATAAACGATCAGAGGAATCAGAATAAGACATGTTTCAGGCCGGGCAACAAAACCTAGAAACTGTAACTTGAAATAGAAGAGACCGAATATGTACAAGATGATGAGAAACCGAAGAAAAAGAAAAAACTATTCGGAGGAGAAAATTCTTTCGACACGGAAAAATACAAATGAAAATGAAAAAGAATCGGTATCAAAATAAGCTCAAATTGAAAAGAAAATAATAATTAACAATTAATTAAGATGGGTCATATTTTGGGGAGTCACATAAAACAAAGTCTAAGAGAAATTTAAGTGAAATGACATTTCTCAATTCTCATACGGTTTAGGCGAAAAAGACCCAAAGTCAGTCAAACTCGATCTACCTTTTCAAAGTAACCCAATCTGAAAAGATCAAAATTCAAACATCAAAATGCAGCTATGACTTTTCAAATCATTTTACCAATGATTTAGAAAAAGCTTTGTTTCAAATTTTTTTTGTTTCACTTGTTTTCTTTCTCATTAATTTTTAAAAGTATAATTTGGGTATTTGGAAAATGATACAACGGAAGCAATCTAATCCATTTGTCGGACACCGTTCAGATAATGTATTTCACAATAGTTTTATACTTTTGAAACCGTTTGGTTGAAACATTTTAAAAATCTCTCCTAACTATGATATGATGATGATGACCTTAATTTTTATTTTATTTTCAGTTAGATTGGTTTTGAAGTCTCTAAAGAAACTACTAAAATAGGGGAAGTTCGTTTCATTCCAAAACTGACATTTCATTACTTAGATGATCATAACTTTTTTTTTTTTTTTTTAGACATTGTATTCATGTTTTGTAAATTAGGTTTGAAAGTAAAGATCTATAGCTTTCCAACGGTATATTACACAATAAGGTTTGATGTCGTTTGACCCAGTTTTGAAGTGTTTGAAAACAGCACGTTGATGTCACTTGCAGCTAGCGTGACCGTGGGTGCACCAATGTGCCCCTTCAGCCTTGGCACGCTAGCCTTGGCCTTAGCGCACCAGCTGCTGCGCATATGGCTCTTGGCACATGCTAGGTTGGGCTTCGACTTTTAAGGCCGATTGAAGTGATTCCAAAGCCAATCACTTAATCTCTAGATAAGTATTTAGTGTTGCCTAGCATTAATTGCATTTTGAAGATCATTGCATATTCACATAGGTTGTTAATCTCTTCATTGAGAAATAAGTCTTGTGACTAAGTTGCTTAGTGCACAAGCAAGATTGGTCAAGTGCCACTGTAAAAGGCCTGTGGGTAAAGTAGGAGGTGCTCATGCCAAGAGTAGTGGATCGGGGGATATCGCTAGGGATTGAACCAAGAGTGGTGAGTGGTAGTGTCCATAGCCTGAGGTTGTCTAGAGTGAGAGTCCGTGTATCGCTTGAAGGTGTAACCTTTTATTCATATAGTGGATTTCTGTGACCGTGTGTGGCTATTTTTCCTTATTGAAGGTTTCCACGTAAAAATCAAGTGTTCTTTAATTTTCGCACTTTTACTTGATTTTATTGTTTATTGAATTGGGTTATTTTTGTAATATTGACTAATCCAAAAAATTTAGTAATAATCATATTAACAACCCATTCACCCCCTCTAGGTTGTTTTAGACGCACGCTATATTGATTTCATATGCAATATAAATTGCGTCAGCAAATCCTTATGCTCCCAATGTAATATTTTGTAATAATTATCTCCGATACACTAGTACAGTTCATCCATCCCCAAACTGTTCATATGGTTTACACATAACATTTATTGACCGATAACGCGATGGGACTATAATTACGAACATCAAGTTTTGCACTATTGGACATGTTAATTTTAATATAATAAAATATAATGAATTATTAACTTAACTAGCTTACAGCCCGTACGATGTGTGGGCATTCTAAAATATAAATTGAAAACCGTGATACAAGAATAGTATTGTACTAACATTAATACATTAGTGTGTAAAGATGAGAAAACTACATACATATATATATATATATATATATATATATATATATATATATATACAGTCTTTCTATTATCAGTTCGAACTGACAAAAGTTATATCAGTTCCTTGTATGTGGGCCACTGGATTTAAATACTTTGACTGACAAGTGCATACAGCCAAGTCAAAGTATTTAAATCCAGTGGCCCACATGCAAGGAACTGATATAACTTTTGTCAGTTCGAACTGATAATAGAATTTCTGTATATATATATATATATATATATATATATATATATATGTGTGTGTGTGTGTGTGAAACAGCCATTAATTTATAGAAAATTGATTAGAAAATTAAGGGTTGGAAAATAAATTCTTATTAATCTATATAATATTCTTATTAATTAGTTATTAATTGTAATATATAAAAATATAATTTTATTTTTTCTAAAGAAATGGAGAGTCTCAACCTTCCATTAACTTATATAAGTATAAATTGACTTAATTTATTATTAATTAGTTATTAATTGTAATTCTAAAGAACAAATGAGATAACCTTATATAGCACTCACCCAACATACTAATTATTTTTGTTACACTTTCCTTTATATCCTAATTTCAATTTTATCATAATTACTACTGGAAAAATTCATTTAATATAATAATATTATTTTTTCCCAAAAGAGATGGAGAGTCTCAACCTTCAATTGATCTATATCATATGTATAAATTGCCTTAAATTCTTATTAATTGTATTTTTGTAGAAAATTTGAGATTCACTCACATAGCACTCATATTCAATTGATCATAATTAATATTGGGAAAAAATATATTTAAATTTTAGGCAAAACTTATGGATTATAATATATCATATTATAAATGTAGGGTTTGCTAAGTTGCTATTAAAGGTATAGATACGTGCAAGAAAATAAATGCAAGACTAATAACAATAATTAAACGTCCAAATTCATTATATTTAAAATTAAATGAACTCATTAATCAATGGTAACTAATGGAAGCCAAATCAATAAAAACTTCTCAATTATAATATTATATAGATATAATAGATATATGAATCAACGAAATTATTGAGAAAATAAATGTAAGAATAATAATAATAATAAAACATCCAAGTTCATTATATAATAATCGCAGCCAAATCAAAAAATTAATGGCAAATAAAATAAATTTTACTAAATATTAAAATTCTCCATTTTCCTTTTAACATCATATTTACATTCCTCTCTTATAATCCTTTTAAAACAAATGGTAACTAATAGAAACCAAATCAATCAATTAATTCTAAAGCTCCATCATATATGGCACCTTGAAATTCTTTATCAATACATGTGAGCCTTAGGACATTTGCTTGTGTAATTCTTTATCAACTTGAAATTCTTTGTCCAGCCTCCAACACTTTGTGTAGAAAATAAAAACACAACACAAAAATCTTGTTAACAACTAATATAAAACAAACTATATGGAAAGTAATTGACAGAAAAATATACCAAACTTTCAAAATAATAACTAATTTAATAATTGATACAGTTGTATTTAAAGATCATTGAAAGAATTAGAATGATACAATATAAAATGATCATCTTCACTTTTGCTAACATGAGAAAATTATGTGCATGGAGTAGAGAAAGAGAGAGAGAGAGATTGACTTAGAAAATACTTAGAAATAATTATAGAGATAGAGAATAAGTGTTGGAAAAATGCTGTATTTTGTAGTTTGTAATGGTGGTTGAGTCACACAGTTCGTTAAAGACCAATATCAAGATAAAGTATAAAAAATAAAAGAGAGAACGAAAAGGAATAAAGAGAGACAGTTTCAAGTCCAAGTTATGATGCTCGCTCTATATATATATATATAACCAATGAATCAGTTCTTGGTAGTGGTGGAAATGAAGAGTTGTTTATTAATGGTATTTGATAGCTAAGAGTTTATTCATAATTAAAGAATTAATGTTATAGGTTTATGTTTCAAAACATTTCAATAATGAACCAAAAACAAAGGATCGGAAAATGAAGAGTGTTTAATTTAATTTAACCAAAAGAAAATTATATTATTACATATCTTATTTTCCATGTATTATTTGTATAGCATTTAACCCAAAACTCATTATTTGTTTAATATTTAAATCCAAAGCTCTCTCACGGTGACATGTGGCGCTTTGAAACTCTATTATTATTATTATTATTATTATATATATATGATTATGATGATATACGTTAATTACATATAAAATTTGAGGATTTCAAAACATTAATTTTCCATTAATCTAAACGAATGGATTATAATTTTGCCATATCTTTTGGGCACTAGATCTGGGCAACGTAGCATTATTGGTTTTATTTTATTTTATTTATTTATTTTTTTTGTACTGAAAGTTTTTATGTATATTCATTAGCTAAAGTCTACATTGCATATTTGCATCCTTCAGGAGTTCGAGTAATATTACAAATGGGTATTTTGTATTTTAATATTGGATTGACATTATAAATTCTAACACAACTTTAAAGTTCAAATGCATTCAGAACACTAACCACACGGTTGTTTGACGGCAACGTTTTTCGGAAAGGATAGGAATTTCCAAGGCGAACCAGCAGTCAGCCGAGATCGAATATACTCCTTTCTTGACGTGATTTTACAAGTATTCAGTGAATTGGAGGAAGTGTGAAATCAATTTTCTGGGCATTTAAACATAGACGTGGTTTTGTTATGGACAAAATTCATCCAAGTAATTGATGACACATAGAGACTGATCGTGAACTTTGAGAGGGAGATGGGTCATCATGTATCACCGTCTCATCCTTACCATTAGGTCATTAAAAGTAATGTAAATGAGCACATGTAGGCTGTTTGTCTTTACATTATCAACTGTTACATATGGAAATTTTGACTAGTGGGTTCAGCTACTGTATATTATGTTGCAAGTTGGGATGCGATGTTTTTAAGTTTCGAATATGTAAACGAAAATTTCACCTTGTGTTTTCTATGTTTTGATCTTTGAATTTGGTGCAGTGGTTTCCAAATGAAATGTCATAGATAAATGTCTGCATCCATAGTCAAGTTATTGTATGAGTTTACGATTACATGAAGAAGACAAACCAAATCACACGACGTATGCGTTTCAAGTGTCTTCACGCATCCATTTACTACCAGCCAACCTTATCTTTTTGGTTAGTACTCGTCACATGCCAAGAGAGACTCATTTTTTACTGCTTTGCTTTTGTGAATAACATTTGTTGGTACTCGTTACACGATAAGTAAAAACTTTAATAATTTAACACGATAATTGATCGAACCAAAATTGGTATGATCTTAACCCTCATTTCCTCTACTTTATGCTTGATTCTCGGGCATTTCCCAGTGTTTTAACGTCGCTAATCAAGTGTTTCAGGATTATTCGTGCCACAATGGCATTTGTGAAGAAGAAGAAGAATTTGGTGCAAAATGTGCACAAAGTGGAGAAACAGGGCATTATCCCTCTTTGAAGGTGTCGCCTTTGGCACACAGCGACAGAAGACAAAATTGTAATGAAGAAATCAGCCAAGTGTTGTAGCGGTATTGTTGCTGTGGCGACCAAAGGGTGATAGAGAGAGTAATTCATGAAAATCAATCAGGTATGGCGTCGCCACGAGATGTCGGTCCAAGAACAAAGAGCGATATAGAAGAAAAAATGGCGTCGCCACGAGAACAAAAGGCGACAGAGAGATTAATTCCAAAGAAATCAATCAGGTATTATGTCGCCCTTTTGTGTCGTCATAGGACCAAAAAGCGACCACTCTCAGAATCATCAGTGTCGCTGTTTTCACCACCGCGTAAAAGATGAGAGTGGGCGATAATTGAATCTCAGAATGTGTAACCGCCTGCCGCCATGATGTCGCCATGGCGACACCCTGCCACATCAGCTTTTCAAGCGGTTATCTATACAAATCCATAGCCACTATAAATATTCTTTTTCTTTGAGTTGAAAGGGGATCCAAGCATTTCTCTAGCACGAAAATTTACTAAGTATTGACCTAGCTTTCTCTTCCATGTTTCTCACTTTCAACTTCCTCCATTTCTAATCTTGAACTATCTTTTCCATTCAACACTCAACACCAAATCTTGATTACTTCACTCAACCATTCCTCTCTTACCATTCTCTACATCCAAATACCTTTGTCACTCACCATTAGACTTCCACCCATCTAGACACATCCTCTTCTACCACTCTTTGTAGTAAGGAGCATCTAAGGAAAGAAATGAGCAAGCACTAAAGAAGGGGCCCTAAGGGTGATTTCCTTATCTATTACTTTTTTTCTTATTGATTGTAACTATGTGTAACTAAACCCCTAATCTAGGGGATAGATGTGAGGAACATTTGGACTTGGGTGTTGTTTAAACTATATTTTAATTAAATCTTTATTTGTGTTCTATTTATTCTATCATTAGATTCTATTCACTATGTGATTGACTTGTATACCAACTTGTTAATTATAATCTTGTTTAGAAAAATATGTTATGCAATCATCCTTGGATTGACACTCTTGTGTGATTAAGAATTCAATGAATATGATAGATTATTGGAGGGAATACTGAAAATATATTATACGAGTGTCTAAATACAACCTAGAGGGGGGGGGGGGGGGGGGGGGGGGGGGGGGGGGGGGGGTGGTGAATGGGTTGTTAATCGATTATTACCAATTTTTCGATTAGTCAATATTAACGTATAAAACCCAATGCAACAAACAATAAAAATCAAGTAAAAATGCGGAAAGTAAAGAACACTTAATTTTTACGTGGAAACCTTCAACAAGGAAAACCACGAGCTATTAAGCTAGCCACACTCGATCCTCGAATCCACTATATGTAATGATGTTTACAACCTAGGTTGACCTCAACCATTCTCGGTTACTAACCCACCACTACTACCCGCATGCCTTTTATAGCGAACATAGACCAACCTTAGACAACCTCTATATGAAGAGAAGGTTACACTCTCAAGTGAGCACTTCCTAATCTACCCGCAGGCCTTTTACAGAGGAGCTAGTACAATGCTTGTGCAACTTCACCTAGAAGCCACAAGACTTTGACTCTTGAAGAGAATAAAAGTCTAAGTGTATATCACAATGATGCACAAATGCAATGAGTGCTAGACTAAACACTATATGCTTAACTAGATGTTATAATGCAAATCAACATCCTAGTTATCAACAAAGCCTACATGCACATACATGAGGTCTCAATTAGTTGTAGAGATTTCTAACAACCTAATTGTCAACATACAAAACCAAATCAACACAAGTTGTCAATAATCATGGCAAGGACTATAAATATGCAATTAACAAATGCAATCAAGGAGTCCTAATCAATTATGTCTAAATGCAAATCATATAGACCCAACTAGATGCTATCAATCACAAAACAATCCTAGCTTTCAAACAATGTCAACATGTCCATACTTGTGAACTCAATTAGTTGTAGAAAATTTCTAACAACATAATTGTCAACTAAACACGCATAAACATTCAAAGCCTTAACTAGTTGATTAAAAGATAATCTATCAACCTAGTTATCAATAAATCACACAAGAATGTTTATGACATAGCTTTTTAGGCAAAAAGACCTAATCAATTAAGCTATCAAAATACAAACCCAATCATGTTATCAAGACTCATAAATATATGCAATAAATATAGTCTAGGTATTTAATCATGCAATAAATACCTAATCTAGAGTAAGAAGAACATTAAATGACATTCAATGAAGTTCTAACTTACCTAGTCATGAAACCATGAAGACCCATGCTCAAATGATGTTCAAAGATGCTTGAAGAAGATGAGTTTTGGGTTTGGAGAGTCAAATAAGCTTTCTTGAAGCTTTCTCTCTCTAGGAAACTCTTAATCTCTCTCTAGGGTTTTGTATCTTTTGTTTCCTTGAATAGAAATGAGATAAAAAGATGTATTTATAGTGCTAAGATAATAGCCCTATAAATTTCGTGACTTACCCAACAAAAATGAGCAAAATCGGACTCTAAACGAGTGAGATATGGCCAAATTACGAAATAGGGTCGGGAATCAGACTTGCCGCGGTATAGGTGCCGCGGCCATCCAAGACGGCACTTGGACCGCAGAAATTGCTGTCGTTAGCATGCCGCTGTCACCAAACGCGGCACTTGAACCGCGGCGAAGTGTCACAGCACAAAGCTTGATTTTCAAGCGACTCAAAACATGACCAAACGACATCGAAACCTTTCGTATAATATACCGTTGGAAAGGTAGGGATGTCTAATTTCTACTCCAATTAACAAAACATGATTTGGATTACTATAGAAAAAGTTATGGTCATTTTAGTGATC
The DNA here is from genome assembly GCA_008009225.1 of Acer yangbiense. Taxonomy (NCBI): domain Eukaryota; kingdom Viridiplantae; phylum Streptophyta; class Magnoliopsida; order Sapindales; family Sapindaceae; genus Acer; species Acer yangbiense. The sequence goes on along the minus strand of CM017762.1, from coordinate 53,007,759 downwards.
AAAGGTCAGATTCGGATAACAACTGTGAAGCTCTATTCTAGTGGTCAATTTGGAGATTTCAAAACCAATCAAAACGGCCATGAAATATTACGAATAATATACCGTTGGAAAGGTATGGGTGTCTAGTTTGTCCATAAGTTTACAAAACCCAATTTCAATCTTTTTATAAAAAGTTATGGTCACAAGACCATACAAAGGTCAGTTTTGAAAAACATTTAAATCATTGAAATCCAATCTTTTGAAACTAGACACTTTACTCCAAATAACCAAACCGAATCTAACACTTATCCAAGAGAAGAATGAGACCTTCTCAAGTGGTCAGCCATCGCGCTAAGACATGCACACCATCGTGCAAGCGCGGACGTTTCCGATCACACAAACGGAAACGAATTACACCACACTTAAGACTAATATACATGAAGTGCAAGTGTGGGATGTGAATGCATCCTAATGCCTAACATGTCATGGCATTGCAATGGCAATCAAAAAAACATGCATGGGAATGGATAACATCATGCATAATCACCAAGCATGTGACACACAAAAGATATGCAATATGTGAAAATGCATAAGTGTGATGATAAAGCATATAAGCACACAATTAAGAGAAACATAAATGCAGTCATATAAATGCAATGAAAGTCTGTGTGTGCTAAATGACATAGATGCACGAATCAAGGAAACACACATGCATGGTAACAAATGCAAGATAGATAAAGGTGCATGCAAGTGTGTGTGTGCACCTAATCTCTTCAAGAATCAAAGTCAAGTGATATACCTTCTGAAGCTCTTGATCTTGAAGACATGGAGATGCTTGGAAGCTTGCCTTGATAATCATCAAGATGACCTAAGCTACCCATTACACAATCATCCCCAATGTGGTATGTCATGAAATAAGCCAATCACAAACTAGAGGTCTTTACAAATACCAACCACAATAAACTAAGCCTTTTTTTTGTAACAAACCAATCCAACCTTGACCCTCTTTCCTTAATCGGTTAGGCATTTCAATGGGAAGATGTTTATTGAAACAAATATTGCACGGTGTGTATAAAACTATTAATCTAGATGGGGGGGGGGGGGGGGGGGGGGGGGGTGAATAGATTTTAATCGATATTACCCAATTTTCGCATGTATGTCAATATTACGAAAAAGCCCCTAACTAGTCAATATAAATATCAAGTGTAATAAGTGCGGAATTATAAATGACACAAGATATTTACGTGGAAACCCTCACGGGAAAAACCACGGGCTTTTATGTGTGCCACACACGAACCTTGAATCCACTAATTGAAATGATTACAACCTAATCCCGGTTTAATGATCTAATCCCGATCAATAATCATCACAACTACCTAATTCCGGTATAAGTGGACCTAGTCCGATTGCTTGTGATTTAAGCTACCTAATCCCGATAGCAACACAAGACTTAATTCTCTAAGAAGAGATTACAAACTAAGTGAATATATAAAATATCCAAAATGCAATTTAGAGCTAGGTTACTCTATATGCTTATCTAGAATGATGATTTTGCAATAAATTCAATCCTAGATATTAAAAGCTAGATGACATGTCAAATAGCTTAGCTAAACATAGATTATGAAAACCTAGATAGCTATCAAAATACAACACTCAATCATGTCAACACAACAATCTCTATTTTGTATCTAGAATATATTCTAAGAGCATACAAATAATATAAGAGATGTCAATGATAAATAAAACACTAATTATATATGATAATAGTGAATAACTTACCAAAGAAAGTGTGTTGACCAAAACCCATGTAAGCAAGCATCCTAACTATGCTAGAAAATGCTTAGATGATAATTTGATGCATATGAGAATGGTTTTTGAGTGTCAAAAAAAGGTGTTCTTGATTTGATTTGATTTTCTCTCAAATATCTCTCTTTGAAGTTTAGGGTTCTTAGAGTTAAAGAACATTAATTCTGAAAATGAGAAAGTGTGATATTTATAGACATCAAGAACAAGGCATGTGAAAAGACAAGTTTGCCTTTGAAACGCACAGTTCGACGGTTTCAATCAGCGGCCAGGCCGCCGATTCTAACCACCGAATTGAACTCGAGAAGAACAGGGGAACAACGGCGGTTTCGTGACCGCCGATCTAACCGCCGAATCAAACCTGAGATATCAAATCGATCAGGTATGAACGGTGATTTCGAACGGCGGTCTTGACCGTAGAATTGCTCCAGACACTTCTGGAAGCAAACGGTGGTTTCATTCGGTGGCCAGGCCGCCGATCATAACCGCCGATCACCAACATAGGTGAAAACCAAGGAGAAGCCAAGGGCATTCTCCGTAGGCGGTCTTCGTGCAAAACCAAGCACATTCTAGTGCATGCGCGGACGTTTCCGAACACTATCGAGAAACGAATTACAAGACACATAAATACACAACAAGATATAACAATCAAAGTGCTAGTGTGTAATGTGACATATGAAGAGAATGCACACAAATGTAAGAATGCAAAGTGTGTGTGTGCTTCTAAATCTCTTCAAAGAAAGTTAAGCACTAGAAGTATACCTTTGGAGTGCTTGTCCCTTGAGGTCTTGAAAGGGCCTTTGAGTATGATCCTCAATCATCTAAACTACCCTTGCATACAAACCCCAACACGTGGTTTGTCCATGAAATAAGCCAATCAAAGAATAGGAATCCTTACAATCTCCCCCTTTGGCTATTTCGTGACAAAACCACCACTCACATTGATCCTCACAAACATAATTGAATCTATGGGATAACAAAGATATTCTACATTACAAAGAGATAAGAATATATAAAAAAAGCTTCAAGTCTTCAATCTTTTGTAGAACTATCAACCCTTCAAAACAAAAGATTATACTTTCCAAAGCAAGAGTATGTGAGATGATCAAGTAAGAATAAAACAAGCATTTACATATAAGAATTTTAAGCACAACATCATGCAATGTATGTGTATGCAATGCTCTCCCTCAACGGGTTACTCCCCCTTAATGTATATTCTCCCCAAAATGCACAATTGCCACTACAATTTGCAACTCCCCTTACCATATCCTACTCCCCCTTTTTGTCATGATATAGGCAAAGGAGTAGTCCCCAACCGGGTCACTCATAGCAATGAGAGATAGTAGCATGCAAGATATTTGCATAATCAATATAAGTCACTTTATGCATCTCAATTAATTGGAGAGAAACAAGGAGATTTATTTGATATAAATGTGTGAATCAAACATGCTTTGCATACAAGACATGTAGCATTCAAGTCCAAAATACAATGGTATTTGGCAAAGCAAATGACAAAGGTTTCTAATAAGAATTCAAACCAATTTCACCAATGTCATGAGAAAAGCAAGGATATAGAGAATTTATTGATTTTAAATTTAAGAACTACTATATCCAACTTTATAAGCGAAACATGGCATGAGCGACTTTGCACCCTATTCAATTTTTCCGGATAAGATATCCGTATGATAGTAGCCATGTTCAACCAATAAAAAAAGAGAGACATTTGGAATATAAATTCCTTTGAACGGATACAAGATCCTTTATTCATTTTGAGTCTCATAAGCTTTTTCACACAAGTTTTGCATTTTAAGGATATGCAATCATCAATTCATGCTTTTTCATTTGAGCATGTCATATGAATTTCATGCTTTTCAATATTCATTAGCATGTTATTAAAGAATCATCATGTCATGGAGATAACTATAGGTCATTCAAATCATATTTCCTATGAAGATCTCCTAGTCCAAAAATGCATGTTTGAACATTAATATGACATGGATTGTAAACAAGTATGGTTCACACTTATTGAATTGAAAACATATATACATATGTGCAACCAAGCTTACTCAAGCCATTAAAAAAATAAGCATAAGATATTTCAAATTTTTTGCAAGTGACAAGAATGCAAAATAGCTCTCTTTGCTTGAGTTCCTCATATGGGGTCATCATTATCCTTCATCATTGAAGGTCATGAGGTCCTATGGACCTACTAAGTCCATTGGACTTAGTTGAACCTATTAGAGACAAGTTTGTCTCATAGCAAGCGGGTTCATTTTTCCTTATCCACTTAGGTGAAACAATTTTCTTCCTAGTGGTCAAAAGTTCTAGAGATCTAGATGTCATAGGATCATGTAAATGAATTTCTTCCTTCCTATGAGCATGCATTCTAGCTCTAGCGTTCTTCTTCTCAATCATGCTTTTAACTCTACACATTTTAATGTAACGAAAGCACTTTGGTCTAATATGACCATCAACACCACAAAAATGACATGTAGGGACAAAGTTAGGAATCATACCATGTCCTTGTGCATGCATATGAGCCTTCCCATGTCTTTGTTGTTGTCTTGGTTGTTGTATAGGATCTCTCCTTCTTTGTTGTTGTATAGGATCTCTCCTTCTTTGTTGTTGACCAAGACTTGGTTGCTTCCTTGGTTGAGTTTGCATGATTGGTCTCTTCCCTTGATGGAGTTGAGTTTGAGGGAAGTTAGCATGAGGAACTCTTGTAGGTTGAGCTTGAGGTTGTCTTCTTGGAGCTACCTTCACTTGTGCACTATGAGAGCATTGTCCTAGATCAATCTTCTTCCTAGGAATTTGCACCGGTGAAGCTTCTTTGTAGCTCAAGCTCTTGACAAACACAGTCTTGTTAGGAGTGGAAGACTCCTTACCATCTTCAAACCCAAGACCTCTCTTGTCACAAGGATTCTTTCCAACACTTAACATGTGGTCAAGTTTTTCGGTCCTAGAAACTATCCTAGTCCTTGACCCTTTAGCCTCTTCAAGCTCTCTTTTTAATCCTTCTTCATTCCTCTTAGATAAGTCTAACTCCTTTCTTAGCTTATCTTCAATATTTTTGGATCTATCCACTTGTTCACTTAAGTGGTCAACATGAGCCAAAAGGTCTAGATTCTCTTCTCTCAATCTTAGCATCTTTTCCTTGGTCTTCATTTCTAAGTTTTTAAACTCAGCGAGGAATTCATCTAGAACCTTTTTCTCCACATATCCATGTGTGGAGTTAGATGAAGAGTCATCTTCAATAGAGTCACTTTCTTCTTGACTCTTATTCTCTTCTTCATTGTAGGAGATCGGAAAGGCAAAATAGTTGTTCTCACAATCATTTAAGCTTGAGGGACTTCCTTCAACAACTTTCACTTTGTTGTCCCGCTTGTGAGAGCAACCTAATGCCAAAAATTTTGCCACAACCTCGTCATCACTATTACTTGAAGTGGCGGCCTCCTCTCTTTCATCTTCCAAGTTAGCACATTCCTTGGAGATATGCCCGAATCCTCCACATTCGTAGCATTGAATCTTCTCTCTTGAAGACATCTCATGATATGGCTTGACATACTTGATTGTGGTCTACTTCTTCTTGAAGTCATTCCCTTTTGAGCCATAACCACTCTTTTGTAGATTCAAGAACTTCTTGAATCCCTTGGCAATGAGTGCCATGTCTTCATTTGAGTCATCCTCCTCCTCTTCTTCCACCTTGAAAGTTTTCAAAGCTAGATTCTTTTTCTTTTTAGGAGGTGAGATGATAGCCTTTCTTGATTCATAGGCTAGAAGTCTTCCAATGACTTCACTCGGCTTCATATCCTTGTAGGTGTCATTTTCTTCTAAAGCCGTCACTTTGGGTTCGAACCTCTTCGAACCTCTCGGGAAGTGATCGCATGATCTTTTGCTTGATTCTTCTATCCGAGTAAGGATCACCAAGTTGGTGACTTTGGTTCACAATGTCCATTAGTCTCACTTGGAAGTCATTGAAGTGCTCGTGCTCTTCCATCCTAATGGTCTCAAACCGAGTTTGAAGGACTTGAAGCTTTGAGTCCTTGACAACCTTAGTGCCTTCATGTGCAACTTCTAGGATGTCCCATGCCTCTTTAGCAATCCTAGTAATTTGAATTAGTTTGTACTAATTTTCACTCACTGCACATCGCATGGCATGAATGGCCTTGTTGTTCCACATGGAGTCAATAAATTCTTGAGGACTCCACTATGCCTTAGGCTTGAGAACCTCTTCTCCTCCATCCGTAGGAGTCATCATAGGTGGAGCATATCCATCTTCAACCGCCATCCACGCCCTATCATGGATTTGGCATATGTATGCTTCCATCTTCCCCTTCCATGAGGAGTAATTATCGCCGGTGAGCAACGGTGGCCTCACGCTCGACGCTCTCTCTTTGCTCATCCCGAAATCACTCATAGTGTTTGGATGAATGCAAATGAGATGAATGCAAAATGTATGAATAAATTAAAAAATCACACAAGATGCAAAACACACCAAAATGAGCAAGGATCACCTATGTATGTCTAGGAACCCGCTTTGATACCAATTGAAACAAATATTGCACGGTTTGTATAAAACTATTAATCTAGAGGGGGGGGGGGGGGGGGGGTGAACAGATTTTAATTGTTATTACCCAATTTTCGCATGTATGTCAATATTACAAAAACGCCCCTAACTAGTCAATATAAATATCAAGTGTAATAAGTGCGGAATTATAAATGACACAAGATATTTACGTGGAAACCCTCATGGGAAAAACCACGGGCTTTTATGTGCACCACACACGAACCTTGAATCCACTAATTGAAATGATTACAACCTAATCTCGGTTTAATGATCTAATCCCGATCAATAATCATCACAACTACCTAATCCCGGTATAAGTGGACCTAGTCCGATTGCTTGTGATTTAAGCTACCTAATCCCGATAGCAACACAAGACTTAATTCTCTAAGAAGAGATTACAACCTAAGTGAATATATAAAATATCCAAAATGCAATTTAGAGCTAGGTTACTCTATATGCTTATCTAGAATGATGATTTTGCAATAAATTCAATCCTAGAAATTAAAAGCTAGATGACATATCAAATAGCTTAGCTAAACATAGATTATGAAACCCTAGATAGCTATCAAAATACAACACTCAATCATGTCAACACAACAATCTCTATTTTGTATCTAGAATATATTCTAAGAGCATACAAATAATATAAGAGATGTCAATGATAAATAAAACACTAATTATATATGATAATAGTGAATAACTTACCAAAGAAAGTGTGTTGACCAAAACCCATGCAAGCAAGCATCCTAACTATGCTAGAAAATGCTTAGATGATAATTTGATGCATATGAGAATGGTTTTTGAGTGTTAAAAAATGTGTTCTTGATTTGAATTTCTCTCAAATATCTCTCTTTGAAGTTTAGGGTTCTTAGAGTTAAAGAACATTAATTCTGAAAATGAGAAAGTGTGATATTTATAGACATCAAGAACAGGGCATGTGAAAAGACAAGTTTGCCCTTGAAACGCACCGTTCGGCGGTTTCAATCGGCGGCCAGGCCGCCGATTCTAACCGCCGAATTGAACCCGAGAAGAACAGGGGAACAACAGCGGTTTCATTCGGCGGTTTCGTGACCACCGATCTAACCGCCGAATCAAACCCGAGATATTAAATCGATCAGGTATGACGCCGATCGTGACCGTAGAATTGCTCCAGACACTTCTGGAAGCAAACGGTGGTTTCATTCGGCGGCCAGGCCGTCGATCATAACCGCCGATCACCAACATAGGTGAAAACCAAGGAGAAGCCAAGGGCATTCTCCGTAGGCGGTCTTCGTGCAAAACCAAGCACATTCTAGTGCATGCGCAGACATTTCTGAACACTATCAGGAAACGAATTACAAGACACATAAATACACAACAAGATATAACAATCAAAGTGCTAGTGTGTAATGTGACATATGAAGAGAATGCACACAAATGTAAGAATGCAAAGTGTGTGTGTGCTTCTAAATCTCTTCAAAGAAAGTTAAGCACTAGAAGTATACCTTTGGAGTGCTTGTCCCTTGAGGTCTTGAAAATGCCTTTGAGTATGATCCTCAATCATCTAAACTACCCTTACATACAAACCCCAACACGTGGTTTGTCCATGAAATAAGCCAATCAAAGAATGGGAATCCTTACATTTAGGGTTCATAGTTATGACCTAAACACACTCAAGAATACACACGGTTAACTTATAAGAGATTGGTCCGTTAAAGTTATAAGTGCCTCATATTTTGATTGGCTTATTTCGTTGACAAACCACATTTAAGGATGTTTATATAATGGGTAGCTTAGGTTCCATTGACAAGTTTCCAAGCATCTCCGTGACTTTAAGATTAAGTGCACGAGCGAAAGGTAATTCATTTGACTTGATTCTTGAAGAGATTAGGTGAAAACACACACTTACATGCATTCTCATATTACTTTGCATTTGTGTTTCCATGATTGTGTGCAATTATGTTTCAACTCACACAAGCACTTATGTGTTTGTGTTTTTTTTGGTATGGTTGGTAAAATATCGTTGTATTTTTAAAGAAATATATTTTTGAGATTTTTCATATTTTTACGAGTCTAACCGTATATGGATTTGTCCCTAGATGAGTTCCGAGCGATTCGGAGACTTGTCTATATGTTTTAGGTGATTTCCGAGACATTTGGGACATTCCGTGTTTTTATCGGAAACCGGAATCCAATTCTGAGCTTAGAGTGGAAAGTTATATAATTTTCGATATTTGTGATTGAGTCCGGGTCTATATTCCAAAGACGGAATTGAATTCCAAGTTTCGATGTAAAAACTGGACTGAAGAACGCTCGGAACGAAAGCCGGCTTGGTATGGCATGAAAGTCACACCAAGAGAGGCTTGGCATGAAAGGTGCGCGCACCTCTCGCCCACAAAGTCTCTCGGCCACACGAACCTCACGCCTACACTCTGATTTGCTTTGAATTTGTGATTCTTTCAAGGGTGTTTTATTGTGTGTTAGATGTTGCTTGTGAGCTTGTTTGTGTTGTGTGTGCTTGTTGCATGAGTGGAATTAATTTGACAATTCATTGGACCCCTTAAAGCCTCTCACGTGAGCTCACCACACTGGATTACTCTCATTTGTCATCTAACATCCAAAAACAGTGCGTTTTGTGTGTTAATATATATATATATATGTAAACGGTGCAGTTTTGTTAACCTATATATATGGGCTACCCTTGGGTGCAATATTACATGATGTAACAAAATTTTTTTGACTGTGATCATGTCTTCTTTGGTACAACCACATCAGCTAATATGTGATTGTATGTTCTAACATGTGATCACAATAATTTAATTATGTGATCACGTGCAATTCATATGCGATAACATTATATATATTTATGATCATATGTAATCATATGTGATCACATACTATTTTTTAAAATTGTATGGTGTCATATTGCACTCAAGAATGAGCATATATATATATATATATATATATTCTATTCTTCACTTCGTCATTTAGAGAGAAAAATATATACTTTTGAGAGACAAAAAGATTTTCAAGAGAGAAACTCCCAAGAACTTGTCTAACTCTCCAAACTCATTTCCTTATGCATAAATCATCATCTAAGCATCATTTATGATCATCTAGCATGTGCTAATGCATGAGTCTTCTTCAACACACATGTTATGGTAAGTTGAACACTAATTTCATCTAATCTTAGTATTTTTACTTAGCAATTTATCTCATTTATAACTTGTATCTTTAGATTAATTTCTACTTACAAGATTGAGATTATGTGTTGATTTATTGAGTTGTTTTGTGATAGCTAGGATTTCATGAATATATAAATCTAGCTAATTTATCTCATTAAAATGATTGAGATTGTTTGTGATATCTATTGTTTCTAGGATTGGTTATCCTTCACATAGCTAAGTTGTATGCCATGACATATAACAAACTTTGATATATAGGATTGATTTTATTGTCATCCTTTAATCCTAGATAAGCATTTAGTGTAACCTAGCATTAATTGCATATTGGATATCATTGCATATTCACATAGGTTTTTGTTGATCTCTTCTTGAGAATTAAGTCTTGTCTGACTAGGTTGCTTAGTGCACAAGCAATTGGACTAGGTTCACTTTTAAAGGCCTACGGGTAGTAGTGGTGGGTTATAGGCCGAGAATTGTTGAGGTCAACCTAGGATGTAAACACCATTACAATTAGTGGATTCGAGGTTCGTGTGTGGCGCACATAACAGTCCGTGGTTTTTCCCTGTTAAGGGTTTCCACGTAAAAATCAAGTGTCTTTTAATTTCCGTACTATTATGCTTGATTTATTGAATTGACTAAATTGGGGTATTTTTATAATATTGACTAATCCGGAAAATTTGGTAATAACTCATTAACAACCCATTCATTCACCCCCCTCTAGGTTGTATTTATTAGACACGCACGTTATACTATTTGTTACAAAAGTAGGTTGAAAATCACACCCCTACATTGCATGATGTTGTGCTTAATTTCTTTAAATGCAAATACTTATTTTGACTTAACTTGATCATCTCACATTGCACTTATCTTGGAAAGTGTAGATTTTTTTTTTTGGTTGAAGGATTGGTTATTCTACAAGAGATTGAAGACTTGAAGATTTTTACTTTTAATTATCTCTTTGTAATGTAGAAAATCATTGTTGACATTTAGTTTCTATTTTGTTGTAAGGATCAATTGGAGTGGTGGTTTTATCACGAAATAGCCAAAGGGGGAGATTGTAAGTTCCTTAAGGTTGATTGGTTTATTTCGGTGACAAACCACAAATTGGGGTTTGAATTGTAAGGGTGGCTTAGGTATTAATGATCAAGCTCAAATGCCCTCTCAAGACCTCAAAGTGATAAGCACTCCAAAGGTACATCTATTGTGCTTAGTTTTCATTGAAAAGATTAGTTGCACCCATACACCACATCATGTATGCATGTGTGTTTAATGCTTACTATGAACAATCTCTTCATTTTTCACACTTGCACATATTGCATATTAGACTAAGTGTGAATTGCCCCTGAAAAGAGAAATCTTCTCTTTACCGCTGCCTGTACCGCCCCTGGTACAAGTGCTTAGGCAGCGGTCCAAGTGAGGTCAAAAGACCTGTGGCTTTTTGCGGTCTATACCGCAGTGGAGACACATGCCTGTGGGGCGGTCTCCAAGGCGTCAAACTCCAAAGCAATCACGCTCTGCGTACCGCGGCATAGGAACTCGCCTGGGTAGCGGTATATGGAGCGGCTCAAACAGAGTTTTGTTTTTTTAAAATGACCAAAATGGGGTGGCTTTGAGGGGATCACTTATATAAGTGCCTCTTAGTCTTTAGGTTAGCCAACATGAGTTCAAGATCATATTTTTGACTTAGAAAATTTTCAAGAGAGACAATCTTTCAAAGAACTCACCTTTAAACACTCAAAACCATTTTCATATGCATCAAACTTCATCTAGGATGCTTTCTTGCATGGGTTTTACTCAACACACATGCCTTGGTAAGTTTTTCACTAATTTCATCTAATCTTAGTGTTTTACTTAACAAGAAATCTCTTTAATTACTTGTATGTTATTAGATCATATTCTATTATACAAGACAGAGATTATTGTGTTGTTTTGATTGAGTGTTGTATTGTGATAGCTATACCTAGGATTGCTTAATCTATGTTAGCTATGTTTTATGCCATGACATATAGAAATTAATATCTAAGATTGATTTAATTGACATCTTATAATCCTAGACAAGCATTTAGTGTAACCTAGCATTAATTGCATATTTGGACATCTTTGCATATTCACGTAGGTTCTTTAATCTCTTCATTAAGAAGTAAGTCTTGTGGCTAAGGTTGTTTAGGCCGTAAGCAAATTGATCTAGGTTCACTTTGAAAGGCATGCAGGTAGTAGTGATGGGTTAGTGACTGTGTAGGGTTTGACGTGGTCAACCTAGGTTATGGACACCATTACAATTAGTGGATTCGAGGATCGTGTGTGGCACACATAACAGCTCATGGTTTTTCCTTGTTGAAGGTTTCCATGTAAAAATCAAGTGTCATTTAAATTCCGCACTTTACACTTGATTATTGCATTGACTAGATTTGGGTTATGAAATTCCCTTAAGCAATATAGTGTAATATATACCTAGAGGGGTGGGGGGTGAATAGGTATAGGCCCAAATTCTTCCAATTTTCTTTTTCTCAGATACAACAATGAAATGGATACTTGATGTGTCTTAACAATTGAATAGTTTTAACCAAGACATGCGGAAATCAATATACAAGTGATGCAATCAATACAAGATATGGAAGATAAAGAAACATAAAGCGAAACTTGACACAAGTATTTTTACGTGGTAAAATCACAAAGAGGAAACATCCATGGGTTGATACCACAACCACCGGCAAGCAATCCACTATGATGAAAAAGGAGATACACACTCAATGCAATCAACTCCTAGTCTACCCTTAAGGCCAAGTGAATCACCTTCCCTACTCCCTATCCAAGATGTGTCCTACACCTCTAGGAAGCAACTTCCTATCCAAGACACTCACGTCTCTAGGAAGATTTCTTACTTAGTTATCCGGATCACAAAGATCCTAGTCAAGCTTCCCTAGCTCAACCATCTGGAGTATCACACTTCTAGCTAAGACTTTTGCTTAGTTATCCGGATCCTCTTGATCCTAACTAAGACTTCTTGCTTGGCTATCCGGAACACTTTCCTAGCCAAGTTTTCTTGCTCTAAACAAAGCTTCACTCACTTTGAAAGAGACTTCAACCTTTTGCAAGGCAAAATGATCTAAGTGATGCAAATGATGCAAACACAATCAAATAGAACAAGTAGATCACACAAGCTCTATGAACATGCAAGAGACAACTAGAATAAGCTATCAACACTCAATCACAAAGTTATCTAAAAATCAAAGCATGTCAATCAATAAGAACAAGATTAGAATATTCAATATCAAGCTCAATAAACCTAGTTCTTAGATCATGAAATTAAACCTAGAAATCATCATGAAGCACATCATACAAAACATTTCTAGAATCAATTTCATGTGAATCAAGTTTAGCTAGAATATATTCAAATGAGATCACATAGCTAAAACTCAACAATCAATCGATCAAACAAACCTAGAACATGAATTAATATCATCCTTAACACTTTTCATCTATTAAATAGGAAGATTAAATGAGATGATCAAGAGAGAAAGTAAGAAGAAGATGTTTCACCTACAAATGATGATCCACGAACTGAAATCTGATTATTGAACAAAATCATGACATCATTTTGTAAGGTTCCCATTTGTTGATTGGCTTATTTTGTGGACAAACCATATGTTGGGGTTCTTTGTAAGGGTAGCCTAGGTATCGGTGTTATTGTTCGAAGCCCTTTGAAGACCTCGTATTGATAAGCACCAAGGTATATTTCTTTGTGCTTACTTGTCTTGAAGAGATAGTTGCACACACTCACAACTCATGCATATGTTTAATACTTGTATGTTGTGTGTCTTATTTTTGTGCATTAATGTTCATTAACATCTCTTCTTGCATGTTAGTTTGATTGCATCTTGTATATCCAATTGCCTTGTCATGCTTAGACTTAGGATTGCATTGTTGCATTGGGCGCTCCCAAAAGCGCTCTTCAAAAGCGTTGTACGAACAGCGCCCATTGAGCGCTGTTCAGACCTGATCGATTTAATTCGGTCGCTGTTGGGTCGCTGTACATGCGCTGTACAAAGTGCTCTACGTACAGCGCCACTCTGTTCTCCCGTGAGAACAGAGTTGGGGCGCTATACAAGCGCTGTACATAAGCGCTCTACGTACAGCGCCCAAGGCAAATATGAGGCTAACTTATCAAAATGACCACACCTTGATTTGGCCCCCTATATATATGCCACTTTGACTTTAGGTCAATTAAGAGAGTTCATATTCAGATTCCATACTTAGGATATTTTTCAAAGACAAGAAAAATTCCAAAGAACTCATTTTTAGTTTACTCAAACACTTTTTCATGATCATCAATCATCATCTAGCATCATCCTTGATCATCTAGATGTCTTTTTGCATGGATTCTTCATCATACTTTGCTTGGTAAGCTTTTCACTAATATCTTACATATTTTGTGTTTTTCTTAACAAGCAATCTCAATTTATTACTTGTATGATTTTCATATATCTTTTTATACAAGATTGAGATTAGTGTGATGTATGTTTGAGAAGTTGTATTGTGATAGCTAATTAGGTTTTGTGCTTAATCTTGATTAGCTAAACTATTTGATTGAACATGTCATTTAGTTTTTAATATCTAGGATTGTTCTAATTGCATATTAATCATCTTAGATAAGCATATAGGGTTTCCCTTGCTCTATGTTGCATTTGAATATTCATATATTCACTTAGGGTTTTATTCTCTTCATTGAGAAAGTAAGTCTTGTGTGTAGCTTCCGGGATTAGGTTGCTTAGATCGCAAGCAAATTGAACTAGGTTCACTCATACCGGGATTAGGTAGGTGTGTGATTACTTCTGGGATTAGGTTGTAATCGTTTTACACATTTAGTGGATTCGAGGTTCGAGTGTGGCTTACTTACTAGCCCGTGGTTTTTCCCATGAGGGTTTCCACGTAAAAATCAAGTGTTATTTAATTTTCGCATTTTATACTTGATTTATTACTTTATCTATTTAGGGGTAATTTCGTAATTTTGACTAACACGAAAAATTGGGTAAAAAGCTTAAAATCTATTCACCCCCCTCTAGATAGTTTTATACACACCGTGCTATAATTTGTTTCAATTGGTATCAGAGCGGGTTCCTAGACATACATAGGTGATCCTTGCTTATTTTGGTGTGTTTTGCATTTTGTGTGATTTTTGATCATTCATACACTTGCATTCATTTCATTCATTCATAAACACTATGAGTGGAAACGGTGGAAATGGTGGTGGCAACGAAGGTGCTTCTAGCACAAGGCCTCCACTTCTTACCAGATTGAACTATTCCCAATGGAAAGGGAAGATGAAATCCTACATATGCCAAATTCATGACCGTGCATGGACGGCGGTGGAAGACGGATATGATCTACCCAAGATGACTCCCGATGGTGGAGGAGAAGAAGTATTGAAGCCTAAGGCGCAATGGAACGCGCAAGAGTTTGAGGCTTCAAAGTGGAATAGGAAGGCGATGCATGCCATCTTATGTGCTATGGACGAAAATCAATACAAATTGATTCAAAATACTAGGATAGCTAAGGAGGCTTGGGACATCCTAGAAATTGCACATGAGGGAACCGAAGTGGTGAAGGACTCTAAGCTTCAAGTCCTCCAAACTCAATTCGAGATGCTTAAGATGGAGGTGAATGAGTGCTTCAACGACTTCGAGATCAAGTTGATGGACATAGTCAACCAAAGTCATCAACTTGGTGATCCATATTCGGATAGGAGAATCAAGCAAAAGATTATGAGATCTCTTCCGGATAGGTTTGAATCAAAAGTAACGGCTTTAGAAGAAAATAGTGGATATAAGGATATGAAGCCGAGTGAGGTGATTGGGAGACTTCTAGCTTATGAGTTTAGGAAGGGTCCTATCTCCACACCTCCTAAAAAGCAAAAAGGTATTGCTTTGAAGACCTTCAAGGATGAAAATGAGGCAAAGAAGAATGACTCGGACGAAGACTTTGCATTATTTGTGAAGAGATTCAAGAGGGTCATGAAGTTCAGGAAAAAGGACTTTGGTTGCAAAGGTCAAAACTACAAGAAAAAGGGTTCCTACAAAAAGTTTGAGCCTAGGAAAGAGAAGACCGAAAGGAAAGGGGTTCGATGCTTCGAGTGTGGTGGCATAGGTCACTTTGCCCCCGAATGTGCTAATCACAATGTCAAGAAGAAAGGTAAAGTGATGGTCGCCACATGGAGTAGTAGTAGTGATGACTCCATTGAGGGAGATGAGTCTTCAAGTGATGAAGAGCTCATGGCTAACCTCCTAACTTTTGCCTCCTCCTATAAAAGCAAAAGTGCTAGTGAGAGAGAGGAAATGAGTCAAGAGGAAAATGACTCAAGTGGAGAAGAAAGTGATTCCTCTTCTAACTCCATAAGTAGTTTTGTGGAGAAAAAGGTGCTTGCTAAATGCCATGCCGAGTTTAATGATTTAACAATCAAGAGCACAAGAAAGATCAAGATGTTGAGAGAAGAAAATCTTGAGCTTTCATCTCAAAATGACCACTTAAGTGAACAAGTGGAAAAATTCAAGAAGATGGAAGATAAGCTAAGTGAGGAGTTAGTCTTATCTAGGAGGAATGAAGAAAGCTTAAAGAGGGAGCTTGAAGAAGTAAGATAGTCTATGACTAGGATGGATTCTAGCACTAAGAAGCTTGACCATATGCTTGGTGTTGGAAAGAGTCCATGTGACAAGAGGGGTCTTGGGTATGAAGATGGCAAGAAGATCTCAACCTCTAACAAGACCGTGTTTGTCAAGAGTTTGAGGAACGAAGAAACTTCATTTGTGCAAATTCCTAGGAAGAAGTTAGAAATAGGACAATGTTCAAATGCACAAGTGAAGATGGGGCCAAGAAGGCAACCTCAAGCTCAACCCCCTAGGGTCTCTCAAGCCAACATTCCTCCACAAGTGGCTCACAAAGGAAAGAGACCAATCATGCAACCTCAAGCTAGGAAGCAATCTAGACCGGTTCAACAACGAAGATGCTTTGAACCCATTCATCCACAAAGACAAGGACAAGGTATGATTCCTTATTTTACTCCTATATGTCATTTTTGTGGATTTGAAGGTCATATTAGACCACATTGCTTTCGATATATTAAAATGTGTAGAACACGAAGCATGATTGAGAAGAGAAAGAATAGAGCCAAGATGCATGTTCCTAGGAATGATAAAATTGTTATGCATGATCCTAGGACATCTAGATCCCAAGTACCAAAGACCACTAACAAAGCTAAGATTGTTTCTAGGTGGATTAGAAAGAATGAAAATGTTTGCCATGTTGCTCAAATAGCCTTGAAGGCAAATTCTTCTAATTTTTGGTATTTAGATAGTGGGTGCTCTAGGCACATGACGGGAAACAAGAGTTTCTTCGAACTCTTGTTATGGAGGAAGGAGGATATGTCACTTTTGGTGATGGATCCAAAAATAAAGTTGTAGGGAAAGGAACCATTTTCGTTCCCGGATTACCCTTCTTATCCGATGCTTTATTTGTTGATGGCTTGAAAGCCAATTTAATAAGCATTTCACATCTAAGTGATGAAGGATATTCCGTCTTGTTTAGTAAAGATGATTGCTCAATCCTAAAGCCTGATGGACAAACCTTGTTGAAAGGTATGAGATCTAGCGACAATTGCTATTGTCTTGAAGCTAGAATAGTCTCAAACAATGTGTCTATGGATGAGCAAATAGAGTTGTGGCATGAAAGACTTGGCCACATGAACTTTAGGGATTTAAGAACCCTTGGAAAGTTCGATTGTGTGCGTGGCTTCCCTAAGCTTGGGAAGAAAGCCAATGGTATTTGTGGACCTTGCCAACAAGGAAAACAAACTAAAAGCATGCACAAAAAGGGCAAGTATCTCTCCACCAAGGAGCCCTTAGAGCTTCTCCACATGGATCTCATGGGTCCTATGTAAACCGAGAGTTTAGGTGGAAAGAGATACATTTTTGTTTGTGTTGATGATTTCTCTAGATTTACATGGACATATTTTCTTAGAGAAAAATCCAAAACTTTTGGTAAGTTTAAAATGCTTTGTACTAAAATACAAAATGAAATGAATTCTAACATTAAAAGCATTAAACAGATTAGAAGTGACCATGGGAGGGAATTTGAGAATGCCTCATTTGAAAGCTATTGCAATAGCTTAGGCATCTCCCATGAGTTCTCGGCTCCTAGGACACCTCAACAAAATGGAGTTGTTGAAAGGAAGAATAGGGTCC
Organism: Acer yangbiense; assembly: GCA_008009225.1. Taxonomy (NCBI): domain Eukaryota; kingdom Viridiplantae; phylum Streptophyta; class Magnoliopsida; order Sapindales; family Sapindaceae; genus Acer; species Acer yangbiense. The sequence continues at coordinate 52,990,012 of CM017762.1, read as the reverse complement.
TTCAAGAGATGGCCCATGTGATGTTGCTTAGCAACAATGTCCCTAGGAACTTATGGGCCGAAGCCGTCAATATGGCTTGCTATATAGGGAATCGTGTTTTCCTAAGGCCCGGATCTAGAAACACCTCCTATGAGTTATGGAAAGGTAGGAAGCCAAATGTTAGCTACTTCCACACATTTGGAAGCAAATGCTACATTTTAAATGACCGTGATCAACTAGGCAAATTTGATGCTAAGAGTGATGAGGGTATCTTTATTGGCTATGCCTTGAATAGTAGAGCCTATAGAGTTTTCAACTTGAAGACTCGAACCATCATGGAATCATCGAATGTTGTTATTGATGATACAAGGCTCAAGTCTAATGACCATGAGGAGGAGGAAGTTTTAGAGGATGACTCTCCTTTGGAGAGGGTTGTGGTGACTCCCAATGTTGGGACGTCCAATGACAATAATGAAGTCACACAACCTATTACTAGAGTCCCTCTCTTGGACTCTAATGAACCCGCTCCATGTGTTAGAAAACTTCATAACAAGGAGGATGTTATTGGAGATGTGAATGAGGGTGTTAGGACAAGACGTCAAATAGCTAATCTCATTAGCTTTACATGCTACACCTCTCATATTGAACCCAAAAAGGTTGATCAAGCCTTGAATGATGAGTTTTGGGTTCTTGCCATGCAAGAAGAGCTAAACCAATTTGAAAGGAATGAGGTTTGGACTCTAGTTCCTAGGCCTAAAAGCACTAATGTGATAGGCACCAAGTGGATTTATAGGAACAAATCCGATGAGGATGGCAACATAGTGCGGAACAAGGCTAGACTTGTAGCACAAGGGTACTCTCAAATAGAGGGTATCGACTTTGAGGAGACATTTGCTCCCGTTGCCCGTTTAGAGTCCATGAGGCTTCTCTTGTCCATTTATTGTGTGCACAAGTTCAAATTGCACCAAATGGATGTCAAGAGTGCCTTCCTCAATGGCTTCTTGCAATAGGAAGTGTTTGTTGAACAACCCAAGGGGTTTGTGGATGCACACCACCCCAACCATGTCTATCGCCTCAAGAAGGCACTATATGGGTTGAAACAAGCACCGAGGGCTTGGTATGAGCGCCTCACTCAATTTCTTGTTGACAATAGCTACACAAGAGGTAGTGTTGACAAGACACTATTCATCAAAAAAGATAATGATAAGCTTTTCATAGCTCAAATATATGTTGATGATATAGTGTTTGGCTCCACCAACAACACCAAGGTCCAACAATTTGTTGATGTCATGTCTCATGAATTTGAGATGAGTTTTGTTGGTGAGCTTAGTTACTTCCTAGGTTTGCAAATTAGGCAATTAGATGATGGGATTTTCATAACCCAAGCCAAATCTGCCAAAAACCTAGTGAAGAAGTTTGGTCTAGAAAATGCCAAACATTGTGATACACCCATGAGTACCACTTTGAAGCTAAGCAAGGATGCTAGTGGTAAAAGTGTGGAACAAACTCTATATCGGGGCATGATAGGTAGCTTGCTTTATTTGACCGCAAGTAGGCCCGATATATCTTTTAGTGTGGGTGTGTGTGCTAGGTACCAAGCGGATCCCAAGGAGTCCCATCTCTCTTCCGTAAAGAGGATCATTCGCTATGTGAATGGGACTTCCAACTATGGGATTTGGTACTCGTTTGACACTAATGCTAGTCTTGTAGGCTTTAGTGATGCGGATTGGGCAGGAAATTGTGATGATAGGAAGAGCACATCGGGCGGTTGCTTCTTCCTAGGCAACAACTTGGTGTTTTGGTTTTGCAAAAAGCAAAACTCGATTTCCTTGTCCACGGCCGAGGCCGAGGCCGAATACATAGCCGTGGGGAGTGGATGCACACAACTCCTATGGATGAAGCAAATGCTAGTAGACTACGGATTCAACCAAGGTACACTCACTCTCTTTTGTGATAATATGAGTGCCATAAATATTTCCAAGAATCCGGTACAACATTCTAGAACTAAGCATATTGACATCCGCCATCACTTCATTAGAGAGCTTGTTGAAAATAAATGCATAGTTCTTGAACATGTAGGTACAAATGATCAACTTGCGGACCTATTTACTAAACCCTTAGGTGCTACTCGATTTAAAACACTAAGTAGATCTATTGGGATATGTCTTGTGGAGTGATGTGATTTGTATTTGACCCCATATTGGGAACTCAAGCAAAGAGAGCTATTTTACATTCTTGTCACTTGCAAAAAATTTGAAATATCTTATGCCTCTTCTTTTAATTGTTTGAGTAAGCTTGGTTGCACATATGTATATATGTTTTTTCAATTCTAAGTGTGAACCTTGCTTGTTTACAATCCATGTCATATTTATGTTCAAACATGCATTTTTGGACTAGGAGATGTATATAGGAAGTATGATTTGAATGACCTATGGTTATCTCCATGACATGATGATTCTTTAATAACATGCAATGTCAAATGAAAAAGCATGAAATTCATATAACATGCTCTCATGAAAAGCATAAATTGATGATTGCAAATTCTTAAAATGCAAAACTTGTGTGAAAGCTTATGAGACTCAAAATGAATAAAGGATCTTGTATCCATTCAAAGGAATTTATATTCCAAATGTCTCTCTTTCTTTATTCGTTGACCATGGCTACTATCATACGGATATCTTATCTGGAAAAATCAAAAAGGGTGCAAAGTCGCTCATGCCATGTTTCACTTATAAAGTTGGATATAGTTTCTCTTAAATTGAAATCAATATATTCTATATCCTTGCTTTACTCATGACTTTGGTGAAATTGGTTTGAATTCCTATTAGAAACCTTTGTCATTTGCTTTGCGAAATACCATTGTATTTTGGACTTGAATGCTACATGTCTTGTATGCAAAGCATGTTTGATTCACACATTTTCTTTCAAATAAATCTCCTTGTTTCTCTCCAATTAATTGAGATGCATAAAGTGACTTATATTAATTATGCAAATCTTGCATGCTACTATCTCTCGTTGCTATGAGTGACCCGGTTGGGGACTACTCCTTTGCCTATATCATGACAAAAAGGGGGAGTAGTATATGGTAAGGGGAGTTGCAAAATATAGAAGCAATTATGCATATTGGGGAGAACATTCATTGAGGGGGAGTAACCCGTTGAGGGGGAGCATTGCATACACATACACATACATTTGAGCATGTTGTGCCTAAACTTTTAAAATGCAAATGCTTGTTTTTGTTCTCACTTGATTAATCTCACATTTCACTTGTGTTGGAAAATATAGAAATCTTATTTTCAGGGCTTGATTATTCTACAAGAGATTGAAGACTTAAAGTTTTATTTTCTTATCTCTTTGTGTTGTAGAAAATCATAGTTGTCACGAAATAGCCAAAGGGGGAGATTGTAAGGTTCTCATTTGTTGATTGGCTCATTTCGTGGACAAACCACATCTTGGGGTTCTTTGTAAGGGTAGCCTAGGTATCGGTGTTATTGTTCGAAGCCCTTTGAAGACCTCGTATTGATAAGCACCGAAGGTATATTTCTTTATGCTTACTTGTCTTGAAGAGATAGTTGCACACACTCACAACTCATGCATATGTTTAATACTTGTATGTTGTGTGTCTTATTTTTGTGCATTAATGTTCATTAACATCTCTTCTTGCATGTTAGTTTGATTGCATCTTGCATATCCAATTGCCTTGTCATGCTTAGACTTAGGATTGCATTGTTGCATTGGGCGCTCCCAAAAGCGCTCTTCAGAAGCGTTGTACGAACAGCGCCCATTGAGCGTTGTTCAGACCTGATCGATTTAATTCGGTCGCTGTTGGGTCGCTGTACATGCGCTGTACAAAGCGCTGTACAAAGCGCTCTACGTACAGCGCCACTCTGTTCTTCCGTGGGAACAGAGTTGGGGCGCTGTACAGGCGCTGTACAAGCGCTGTACATAAGCGCTCTACGTACAGCGCCCAAGGCAAATATGAGGCCAACTTATCAAAATGACCACACCTTGATTTGGCCCCTTATATATATGCCACTTTGACTTTAGGTCAATTAAGAGAGTTCATATTCAGATTCCATACTTAGGATATTTTTCAAAGACAAGAAAAATTCCAAAGAACTCATTTTTAGTTTACTCAAACACTTTTTCATGATCATCAATCATCATCTAGCATCATCCTTGATCATCTAGATGTCTCTTTGCATGGATTCTTCATCATACTTTGCTTGGTAAGCTTTTCACTAATATCTTACATATTTTGTGTTTTTCTTAACAAGCAATCTCAATTTATTACTTGTATGATTTTCATATATCTTTTTATACAAGATTGAGATTAGTGTGATGTATGTTTGAGAAGTTGTATTGTGATAGCTAATTAGGTTTTGTGCTTAATCTTGATTAGCTAAACTATTTGATTGAACATGTCATTTAGTTTTTAATATCTAGGATTGTTCTAATTGCATATTAATCATCTTAGATAAGCATATAGGGTTTCCATTGCTCTATGTTGCATTTGAATATTCATATATTCACTTAGGGTTTTATTCTCTTTATTGAGAAAGTAAGTCTTGTGTGTAGCTTCCGGGATTAGGTTGCTTAGATTGCAAGCAAATTGGACTAGGTTCACTCATACCGGGATTAGGTAGGTGTGTGATTACTTCCGGGATTAGGTTGTAATCGTTTTACACATTTAGTGGATTCGAGGTTCGAATGTGGCTTACTTACTAGCTCGTGGTTTTTCCCGTGAGGGTTTCCACGTAAAAATAAAGTGTTATTTAATTTCCGCATTTTATACTTGATTTATTGCTTTATCTATTTAGGGGTAATTTCGTAATTTTGACTAACACGAAAAATTGGGTAAAAAGCTTAAAATCTATTCACCCCTCTCTAGATAGTTTTATACACATCGTGCTATAATTTGTTTCACATTTGATTCTGAAAATGCTTGTGGTTTGTTCTCCTCTTCAAGACCAACATTTGTGGCTTTTGAATCACTTGATTCGGAGTTCAAATCAGAGAGATATGATCAAAACAAGAAATCAAAAACTTGAAGAAATTTTCTGCTTTCTTTTTCAAATTTTTTTCTTCACACATGTTTAGAGGGAAGAAGGAGAATATTTAAAAGAGAGAAGGAGGAAGATTTGGTGGCCAATCAAATAGGGCCATATCACCCTCTGTGTGTGAGGCGCGTGAGCCTCCCGGGGCAGAGGGATGCCCTGGCTGTGAGCCTCACGCGCCCCTCACGGGCTCCCCCATAAATGGCCTTTGGTCTTTGCAAGCCTCTCTCGCACTCCTCTCGCGTTCTTCAACCGTATTCGGGCATCCGAACTCCAAATTTGAATCCATCTTTGGATTTTGAATTGTGACTCCCTCACGCATAAGGACGACTATGAAACTTTGACAAAAGTTTGAGAATTCAACTCGGTATACGACGACAAAGACAACACAACGTACGAGAACGTAAAGTAGCGTAGCTTCCTATTTTGGACTTGAAACCTAATGAATGAGTAACCGAAATGACCGGGACTCAATAAGGAATCATATGAGATTATGTTTAAGTCCAAAACAAAAGAAACACAAACAAATAAATACAAAGTCACACAAGTATGCCATTTCCTAGAGATAGTTTTTGAACATACAATTTCACAATGTTTGTCAATTTGAAACTAATGCATGTGCATACTTTGTCAAGTGTGTGTATGTGTTATACCAAATGTAGCACAACAATGTAGGGACACACATGTATAAATTGTGTGTGTGTGCGCTTACGCCTTGCAAGAGGAAGAAGTATCTTGATACCTCAACATCCAAATAAGTGCTTTTCCTCTTGAAGACGATATTTGCATGAAAAGTTGCTTTTTTCTTTTAAAGCTTCTTTTCACCAAGAACCACCTAAGCAACTAACCATTACAAATAAAGAATGTTTTGCAATGGAATCAAGCCAACATAAATCAAGGATCTTACAGGTTATTTTCGTAAAATTTACTAATCGCCCCCCTAGATAGGTTTATACACACTGGATTAAAATCTATTAACCCCCCCCCCCCCCCTAGATAGGTTTATACACACTGGCGTAATTAGTTTTATACCAAAAATTACACAAACATCCCTTACCGTTAGTTGACTTCCATCCAAACTAACTGTTGATCAGATTTTTAGTATTAAAAGTCCAAAATACCCTTAGTTAATTATTTATACTTTATTTTGTTCCCCTTAAAATAAAATAGATTATATAAAAATATAAATAAAAAACTTTTAATTATATTTTTTTCAACAAATTTTAAAAGAAAAAAATATATAAAACAAAAAATTTAGAATTAAAAAAAAATTAGAAAAAAGAGAAAAAGAAAATTTTTATGAAAAGAAATGGAGAACATATCTCAAATATGCCATTGCTGGGACTTGGATCCATGATCATGAAAAACAAATCTAGATTTTATGTTTAATATTAAAATACAATCATTATTGATGATTCATAAACCAACAAACCACAATTATATTCAATTTTCAATCATCAAAAGGATTCCATTCAAGCCACAAGTATTTTAGCAATAAATGAGATTCCACAATTATATTCAATTTTCAATCATTAATAATGATTGTATTTTAATGTCAACAACTAAAAATCTAGTTTTGTTTTACATGATTGTGGATCCAAATCCCAGTAACGGCGTATTTGAGATATGTTCTCCATTCCTTTTCTTAAAAATTTTCTTTTATTCCTTTTTCTAATTTTTTTTTTAAGTCTAAATTTTTGTTTTATATATTTTTGTCTTTAAAAATTTGTTTGAAAAATATATAATTAAAAGTTTTTTTTATTTACATTTTTATATAATTTATTTTATTTTAAGGGGAAAAAATAAAGTATAAATAAGTAACTAAGGGTATTTTGGACTTTTAATACTAAAAATCTGGTCAACAGTTAGTTTGGATGGAAGTGGTTTCTTGCAAATTTTGTTTTTAGATTGTTAACACAAATTTTAGATTGGGATCTAGAGAGCTGAAGGAACGCATAATAACTTAATATAAAATGATAAAACTTACGGTGGTCTGGACAGGCAACAGTAAAAGGTGCATTTTCTGAACTACCCCTTTATTAATAATGAATCGATTGAATTAAACTCAATGGTTGGGTTCCCTATATAGTACTTAATGCATAGTCACCATTGCCGTCAAATCACTCAATTCACAGTTTCACACATCGAAAAATAAAACAGAAAAACGTCAACTGGATATCGCAATTATGTAGGCGTTTGCATACAAAATAACCCTAAAAAAGCTTGATGTGAACAGTTGGCGCAAAATGAGTAAGATAGTTTCAAAAAGCTGCATAAAAATCGAATGAGGATTATTTTGCAGTTGCATTTATAATATGTGCTATTTACAAAGGAAATAATTCATTGTATTTGTCCAACTAATGTAAAAGCAAAATACTTAGGACGGGAAGAGTTTGGGCCGATCATCCCCTATTAGATGTATTAGTATAATACTATTAAGAAAACAATTTCACAATTAAAAAGCCTGATATGTAAACGGTTCTGTTGACGGTGAAATTTGGATTACCACGTGACCAACAATTAAATCAAAACAAACGTTAAACAAGAAAGAAAATCAGCACATGCAAGAGACAGATTTATGTGGAAAAACCCTTGAATGGGAAAAAACCACGGCGTCCCGGAGGACAGAAAAATATCACTATAATTCACTTGTTTCGGTTACACACTCAAATTTCTCGAGTTCTTGCTTTTCTCTCTTTAGGTTTTCGAATCCCCTCCTCGTGGGATAGATGGTTATATTTATACATGATAATTAGGGTTTCCCCTTGATTTTAGCCGTGTTGGTGGTAGGATTTCCTTTTTGATTCGTACTAGGGTTCCTATGTTGTAACAGATCCGGATATGCTTTCTCTCTTTCCCTTTTTATGATTCCTCGTTGTCATGGGTCTTCTAGAAGTTAGGGTTTATTTCCGTGTTTCTGCCGAGTCGGTTTATGCTTAGTAAACTGATTGAAACAAATTATAGCACGGTGTGTATAAAGCTATCTAGAGGGGGGGGGGGTGAATAGATTTTACGCTTTTTACCCAATTTTTCGTGTTAGTCAAAATTACGAAAATGCCCTCAAGATAATATAACCAAGCAATTGTAATATGGTGCGGAAATTAAAACAACACTTGGTTTTTACGTGGAAACCCTCACGGGAAAAACCACGGGCTATGTAAGTAAGCCACACTCGAACCTCGAATCCACTAAATGTGCAAACGATTACAACCTAATCCCGGAAGTAATCACACACCTACCTAATCCCGGTATGAGTGAACCTAGTCCTATTTGCTTGCGATCTAAGCAACCTAATCCCGGTTGCTACACACAAGACTTACTTTCTCTAGAAGAGATTATACAACCTATGTGAATATATAAATATCCAAAATGCAATTAAGAGCTAGGTTACTCTATATGCTTATCTAGGATAGTGAATATGCAATTAATTCAATCCTAGATATTAAAAGCTAGATGACATGTCAAATAGCTTAGCTAAACATAGATTAACAAAACCTAGATAGCTATCAAAAATACAACACTCAATCATGTCAACACAACAATCTCTAATTTGTATCTAGAATATATTCAAGAGCATACAAATAATATAAGAGATGTCAATGATAAATAAAACACTAATTATGTATGATAATAGTGAAGAACTTACCAAAGAATATGTGTTGACCAAAACCCATGCAAGCAAGCATCCTAACTAAGCTAGAAAATGCTAGATGATATTTTGATGCATATGAGAATGGTTTTTGAGTGTTAAAAAGGTGTTCTTGATTTGATTTTCTCTCAAATGTCTCTTTTTGAAGTTTAGGGTTCTTAGAGTTAAAGAACATCAATTCTGAAAATGAGAAAGTGTGATATTTATAGGCATCAAGAACAGGGCATGTGAAAAGACAAGTTTGCCCTTGAAACGCACCGTTCGGCGGTTTCAATCGGTGGCCAGGCCGCCGATAATGACCGCCGAATTGAGCTCGTGAAGAACAGAGCATAAACGGCGGTTAATTCGGCGGTTTCGTGACCGCCGATCCCAACCGCCGAATCAGACCCGAGAGATCGAAATCGATCAGGTATGAACGGCGGTTTCGAACGGCGGTCGTGACCGCCGATCGTGACCGTAGAATTGCTCCTAGAAGCAAACGGCGGTTCCATTCTGCGGCCAGGCCGTCGATCATAACCGCCGATCACCAACAGAGGTGAAAACCAAGGAGAAGCCAAGGGCATTCTCCGTGGGCAGTCTTCGTGCAAAACCAAGCACATTCTAGTGCATGCGCGGACGTTTCCGAACACTATCGAGAAACGAATTACAAGACACATAAATACACAACAAGATATAACAATCAAAGTGCTAGTGTGTAATGTGACATATGAAGAGAATGCACGCAAAAGTAAGAATGCAAAGTGTGTGTGTGCTTCTAAATCTCTTCAAAGAAAGTTAAGCACTAGAAGTATACCTTTGGAGTGCTCGTCCCTTGAGGTCTTGAAAGGGCCTTTGAGAATGATTCTCAATCATCTAAACTACCCTTACATACAAACCCCAACACGTGGTTTGTCCACGAAATAAGCCAATCAAAGAATGGGAATCCTTACAATCTCCCCCTTTGGCTATTTCGTGACAAAACCACCACTCACATTGATCCTCACAAACATAATTGAATCTACGGGATAACAAAGATAATCTATATTACAAAGAGATAAGAATAAAAAAAAACTTCGAGTCTTCAATCTCTTGTAGAACTATCAACCCTTCAAAACAAAAGATTATACTTTCCAAAGCAAGAGTATGTGAGATGATCAAGTGAGAATAAAACAAGCATTTGCATATAAGAAGTTTAAGCACCACATCATGCAATGTATGTGTATGCAATGCTCCCCCTCAACGGGTTACTCCCCCTTAATGTATATTCTCCCCAAAATGCAATAATTGCCACTACAATTTGCAACTCCCCTTACCACATCCTACTCCCCCTTTTTGTCATGATATAGGCAAAGGAGTAGTCCCCAACCGGGTCACTCATAGCAACGAGAGATAGAAGCATGCAAGATTTGCATAATTAATATAAGTCACTTTATGCATCTCAATTTAATCGGAGAGAAACAAGGAGATTTATTTGAGAGAAAATGTGTGAATCAAACATGCTTTGCATACAAGACATGTAGCATTCAAGTCCAAAATACAATGGTATTTGGCAAAGCAAATGACAAAGGTTTCTAATAGGAATTCAAACCAATTTCACCAATGTCATGAGTAAAGCAAGGATATAGAATACATTGATTTTAATATAAGAGCAACTATATCCAACTTTATAAGCGAAACATGGCATGAGCAACTTTGCACCCTTTTTGATTTTTCCGGATAAGATATCCGTATGATAGTAGCCATGTTCAACCAATAAAGAAAGAGAGACATTTGGATTGTAAAATCCTTGAATGGATACAAGATCCTTTTTCATTTGAGTCTCATAAGCTTTTTCACACATTTTTTGCAGTTAAGAAATGCAATCATCAAAACATGCTTTTTAAGATTAGCATTTAGCATGTTATTTAGCAAACATCATGTCATGGAGATCATTATAGGTCATTCAAATCATACTTCCTATGTAAATATCTCCTAGTCCAAAAATGCATGTTTGAACATAAATATGACATGGATTGCAATACAAGCATTGATCACACTTATTGAATAGAAAATATATATACAATGCAACCAAGCTTACTCAAGCAACAAAAAGAGAAGCATAAGATATTTCAATTTTTTTGCAAGTGACAAGAATGCAAAATAGCTCTCTTTGCTTGAGTTCCCCATATGGGGTCATCATCAACCTTCAACAATGAAGGTCATGAGGTCCTATAGACCTCCCAAGTCCATTTGGCTTGGATGAACCTATTTGAGACTTGATAGTCTCGTAGCAAGCGGGTTCATTTTTCCTTATCCACATAGGTGTGACATTTTTCTTCCTAGTGGACAATTGTTCTAGAGATCTAGATGTCATAGGATCATGTAAATGAATTTCTTCCTTCCTATGAGCAGGCATTCTAGCTCTAGCTTTCTTTTTCTCAATCATGCTTTTAACTCTACACATTTTAATGTAACGAAAGCACTTTGGTCTAATATGACCATCAACACCACAAAAATGACATGTAGGGACAAAGTTAGGAATCATACCATGTCCTTGTGCATGTATAGGAGCCTTCCCATGTCTTTGTGGTTGTCTTGGTTGTTGGATAGGATTTCTCCTTCTTTGTTGTTGACCAAGACTTGGTTGCTTCCACGGTTGAGTTTGCATGATTGGTCTCTTCCCTTGATGGATTTGAGTTTGAGGGAAGTTAGCATGAGGAACTCTTGTAGGTTGAGCTTGAGGTTGTCTTCTTGGAGCTACCTTCACTTGTGCACTATGAGAGCATTGTCCTAGCTCAATCTTCTTCCTAGGAGTTTGCACCGGTGAATCTTCTTTGTAGCTCAAGCTTTTGACAAACATGGTCTTGTTAGGAGTGGAGGACTCCTTACTATCTTCAAACCCAAGACCTCTCTTATCACACGGACTCTTTCCAACACTTAACATGTGGTCAAGTTTTTCGGTGCTAGAAACTATCCTAGTCCTTGATCCTTTAGCCTCTTCAAGCTCTCTTTTTAATTCTTCTTCATTCCTCTTAGATAAGTCTAACTCCTTTCTTAGCTTATCTTCAATATTCTTGGATCTATCCACTTGTTCACTTAAGTGGTCAACATGAGCCTCAAGGTCTAGATTCTCTTCTCTCAATCTTCGTATCTTTTCCTTGGTCTTCATTGCTAAGCTTTTAAACTCAGTGAGGTATTCATCTAGAACCTTTTTCTTCACATATCCATGTGAGGAGTTAGATGAAGAGTCATCTTTATTAGAGTCACTTTCTTCTTGACTCTCATTCTCTTCTTCATTGTAGGAGATCGGAAAGGCAAAATAGTTGTTCTCACAATCATTCAAGCTTGAGGGACTTCCTTCAACAACTTTCACTTTGTTGTCCCGCTTGTGAGAGCAACCTAATGCCAAGAATTTTGCCACAATCTCTTCATCACTTTCACTTGAAGTGGCGGTCTCCTCTCTTTCATCTTCCAAGTTAGCACATTCCTTGGAGATATGCCCGAATCCTCCACATTCGTAACATTGAATCTTCTCTCTTAAAGATATCTCATGATATGGCTTGACATTCTTAAAAGTGGACTTCTTCTTCTTGAAGTCATTCCCCTTTGAGCCATAATCACTCTTTTGAAGATTCAAGAACTTCTTGAATCCCTTGGCAATGAGTGCCATGTCTTCATATGAGTCATCCTCCTCATCTTCCATCTTGGATGTCTTCAAGGCAATATTCTTTTTCTTCTTAGGAGGAGATGTGGTAGCCTTTCTTGATTCATAGGCTAGAAGTCTTCCAATGACTTCACTCGGCTTCATTTCCTTGTAAGTGTCATTTTCTTCTAAAGCCGTCACTTTGGGTTCGAACCTCTCGGGAAGTGATCGCATGATCTTTTGCTTGATTCTTCTATCCGAGTAAGGATCACCAAGTTGGTGACTTTGGTTCACAATGTCCATTAGTTTCACTTGGAAGTCATTGAAGTGCTCGTGCTCTTCCATCATAATGGTCTCAAATCGAGTTTGAAGGACTTGAAGCTTTGAGTCCTTGACAACCTCGGTGCCTTCATGTGCAACTTCTAGGATGTCCCATGCCTCTTTAGCAATCCTAGTAATTTGAATCAGTTTGTACTGATTTTCACTCACTGCACATCGGATGGCATGAATAGCCTTGTTGTTCCACATGGAGTCAATAAATTCTTGAGGACTCCACTGTGCCTTAGGCTTGAGAACTTCTTCTCCTCCATCCGTAGAAGTCATCATAGGTGGAGCATATCCATCTTCAACCACCATCCATGCCCTATCATGGATTTGGCATATGTATGCTTCCATCTTCCCCTTCCATGAGGAGTAATTATCGCTGGTGAGCAACGGTGGCCTCACGCTCGACGCTCCCTCTTTGCTCATCCCGAAACCACTCATAGTGTTTGGATGAATGCAAATGAGATGAATGCAAAATGTATGAATAAATCAAAAAATCACACACGATGCAAAACACACCAAAATGAGCAAGGATCACCTATGTATGTCTAGGAACCTGCTCTGATACCAATTAAAACAAATTATAGCACGGTGTGTATAAAGCTATCTAGAGGGGGGGTGAATAGATTTTACGCTTTTTACCCAATTTTTCGTGTTAGTCAAAATTACGAAAATGCCCTCAAGATAATATAACCAAGCAATTGTAATATGGTGCGGAAATTAAAACAACACTTGGTTTTTACGTGGAAACCCTCACGGGAAAAACCACGGGCTATGTAAGTAAGCCACACTCGAACCTCGAATCCACTAAATGTGCAAACGATTACAACCTAATCCCGGAAGTAATCACACACCTACCTAATCCCGGTATGAGTGAACCTAGTCCTATTTGCTTGCGATCTAAGCAACCTAATCCCGGTTGCTACACACAAGACTTATTTTCTCTAGAAGAGATTATACAACCTATGTGAATATATAAAATATCCAAAATGCAATTAAGAGCTAGGTTACTCTATATGCTTATCTAGGATAGTGAATATGCAATTAATTCAATCCTAGATATTAAAAGCTAGATGACATGTCAAATAGCTTAGCTAAACATAGATTAACAAAACCTAGATAGCTATCAAAAATACAACACTCAATCATGTCAACACAACAATCTCTAATTTGTATCTAGAATATATTCAAGAGCATACAAATAATATAAGAGATGTCAATGATAAATAAAACACTAATTATGTATGATAATAGTGAAGAACTTACCAAAGAATATGTGTTGACCAAAACCCATGCAAGCAAGCATCCTAACTAAGCTAGAAAATGCTAGATGATATTTTGATGCATATGAGAATGGTTTTTGAGTGTTAAAAAGGTGTTCTTGATTTGATTTTCTCTCAAATGTCTCTCTTTGAAGTTTAGGGTTCTTAGAGTTAAAGAACATCAATTCTGAAAATGAGAAAGTGTGATATTTATAGGCATCAAGAACAGGGCATGTGAAAAGACAAGTTTGCCCTTGAAACGCACCGTTCGGCGGTTTCAATCGGTGGCCAGGCCGCCGATAATGACCGCCGAATTGAGCTCGTGAAGAACAGAGCATAAACGGCGGTTAATTCGGCGGTTTCGTGACCACCGATCCCAACCGCCGAATCAGACCCGAGAGATCGAAATCAATCAGGTATGAACGGCGGTTTCGAACGGCGGTCGTGACCGTAGAATTGCTCCTAGAAGCAAACGGCGGTTCCATTCTGCGGCCAGGCCGCCGATCATAACCGCCGATCACCAACAGAGGTGAAAACCAAGGAGAAGCCAAGGGCATTCTCCGTGGGCGGTCTTCGTGCAAAACCAAGCACATTCTAGTGCATGCGCGGACGTTTCCGAACACTATCGAGAAACGAATTACAAGACACATAAATACACAACAAGATATAACAATCAAAGTGCTAGTGTGTAATGTGACATATGAAGAGAATGCATACAAAAGTAAGAATGCAAAGTGTGTGTGTGCTTCTAAATCTCTTTAAAGAAAGTTAAGCACTAGAAGTATACCTTTGGAGTGCTCGTCCCTTGAGGTCTTGAAATGGCCTTTGAGAATGATTCTCAATCATCTAAACTACCTTTACATACAAACCCCAACACGTGGTTTGTCCACGAAATAAGCCAATCAAAGAATGGGAATCCTTACACTGATGTAGCGAGTACCTTTATCTCTGGGTATCACCCTTTAGCGACCACGTTTTTGTCCCTGGCGAGTACATATCTTGATCTGGCGAATACACCTTTGACTATTTGACTTGGGACTTGTTGACACGCTGTCTGGTCCACGCTTCTCCTTTGACTTGGTCAACGAGTGACGTGGCAACATCTTCCTCAGCATTTGTTGATTCTTTTGATGACGTGTCCGCTTGGCGAAAACATACATACAACAGGTTCGAATCCCTGGAATTGTTGTCTATGGCCATATAAACCGATTGGTGGCACTTGCCATGTTTGGAGCCCTGTATCAGAGTGTATAAGAATTAAGAACATTGTAGTGTTTAAAATGTTGCAGTAGACATGTTAAGAGTCATGTATCACCATGTGCAGGGCAGTGTAAACAATACACGAAGAAAAGGCAGATCTCGCTTGAACATGTCACTAGTAGTCACCATTCATCGATACATGGACAGTCATATCAATCACAATAATTTTTATGTTAATCAAATTTTATAATTTCAAATTTATTATACATTAATTGAATTTGATGGGAAAGGTAAAAGGATAAAAATGGAATATAAATGGAGTATGAGATTTGGTATGCTTTGTTTCACTGTATTGTATTGTATTAGGCAATTAAAATGTACTAAAATAATACGATACAGTGTTTGGTGCAAATACTTTATTGTATTATTTTAATACATTTTAATTGTCTAATATAACAAACACCGTATTAGCTAATACATTATATTTTGTGATATTAGGTTGTATTGTATTAGAAAAAAACACTTTCTTTTCTCTTCTTTTTTTCCAATAAATATGGAATATTATTGAAATATATGTTATGTTGTTAATATTTTTTATAATTTCAAAATTATTTTGGAAATATTTATTTTATTTATCATTTATTTAATTTTTTTGTTTTAATTAAAATAAATATTTATTGATTTTTATATAAACATATTTATTGATTTATTAACTATTTTTTTACAAAAATATTATATTTTTATAATATAATAAAATACAATAAAGTCATATATGAATAACTTAATACGATATAATACAATGCATCACCAAACAAAGTTTTGTAATAACGATAATACACTCCAATATAATACAATCCAATCCAACCCAATACGGTGTACCAAACAAGCCCTAAATTTACAATAGCAATGTTGAAAAAAAGAGCAAATTGCACTCAACCTCCCTGAGGTTTGGCATCTTACACCCAGAAACAACTTTATTATTAATTGACACTTACACCCCCTACTATTAGGTAAAACTTAACTGTTACCTTTAAAAGACTAAACTACTTCTGATCCCTAAATTAAATTAATAAAAAACAAACACAAAAACAAAAACATTTAAAAAAAAATGGATCTCCATCGTCTATGTTTGAGAGGTATGGTGGAGATAAAATAAAATTTTAAATAATTGAAGATTAAATTGAATTTAAAAATATATAAATTAAAAGAAAACAAAAATTTAAAAACAAAACAATTTTAAAAAGCCAAAAAAAAAAAACAAATCATGAAAAACTGGAAAATAAATAAATCATTGTTCGTGCATGTGAGATGCATCATGGTCTCCATACCTGCACAAACAATGAATTTTTTTTTTCTAGTTTTCCAATTTTATTTTTTATTTTTGCTTTTTAAAATTGTTTTGTTTTTAAATTTTCTTTTTTCTTTTAATTTATATATTTTCTAATTCAATTCAATTTTTAATTATTTAAAATTTTATTTGATCTCCACCATCCATCATCTATGTTTGAGATGGATCCATTTTTTTGTTTTTTTGTTTTTAAATTTAATATAGGGATTAGGGGTAGTTTAGTCTTTTAAAGGTAACAATTAGTCAACAGTTAAGTTTGACCTAACGGCAGGGGGTGTGAGTATCAATTAATGATAAAGTTATTTCTGGGTGCAAGAGGCCAAACCTCGGGGAGGTTTAGTGCAATTTACTATGAAAACAATTTATTGGAAACAATGGGCGCAAGCCCTGTGGTAAGGAAAACGAATCAAATGAGTTCTACATGCCACATGGCATGCACCCATTGGTTAGGGTGCAGGCATACCAGACACACCCTAAAAGTGAGAAATTTATAAAGTGCTTTTTGTGACAAGTTAGGAAAACAAAAGGGTATTGTTGTAAAAAAAGTCAAAAACCATGTCTGATTGATATCAAACATTTATTTTTCTAAACGACATGTTTGAGTACTCTGGTAATTGTAGGGACTCGATACAGTTATGACCCTCAACAGGTTATATTTTAATGTTTGCTGATCAGTTCAGTATTTATATATTCATGAAGTCCTAAAGACTCAATTGAAAGACATGGTGGATAATGTCGGTGTGGATGTCGAAGGAGACAGAGATAACAGTAGCACCATAAGTAACGTAGTTTGGTCGTTACAGACGTCTCATCATGATTTTGATCTGGCAAAGGTGGAGTCCGTGTTGTGTGCGAGAGAGAACATGATGAAGAATGAGATCGCTCGGTTGAAGAACGAGTAGAAGGATCTGGTGAGTGAGGTCGCTAGGTGGAGGACGAAGTACATGCAGCTAGAGGGTCAAATAGTGTTGTTGGAGGCGTTGGCCATTGAGTTAAACACAGGACAACCCGTTATGAGGGTTTCCAACAGCCTGCAACAGCCAGATCTCAGGTGATACCTCATGACTTTGTGAGATTGCTTTCAAAATAGTTCTATATGTTATGATGTTCAAATTGTGTTTTACTGGGGGTAGATTGAGGTCACATGTAAGTGTCTTGGTTTGATATGTCGTGAGGTTGAAGTGTTGAATCCATGGGGTGAAACTGTATTATATCTCTTTGATACTATCAAGTGTTAGAACATTGAATGTCATATTATAATCATGTATGCTTGCAATTATGAACACCGATCGATTCCGAAAACTACAAGAATGGGTGACGCAGTAGATAGTGGGTAGGATTTGAATTCGAATCATTTAACATCAAATCGTGGTTGAAGAAGGCTATATAAATCAACGCGCATCTTTGCATGTTGTTAAAAGTCATGTATTCCGCAACATGCTATTATTGTATATTGTCATACAGATATTTTTAGCAACATGCATTTTTGTATGTTGGAGTAGAGATATCATTAACATCATGCGTTTTTGTATGTTATTGTAGATATATCTTTAGCAACATGCATTTTTTTCTATGATGTCGTAGAGTGATAATTAACAACATGCATTTTCTGTATGTTGTGGTAGAGATAGTATTAGCAACATACATTTGTATGTTGTCAAAAGTCTATTTAAAAAAAAAAAACAAAGTCTAATGTTTTTTTAACAACATTTTATCCATATTAACAAAGGTCTATTAAATTATTAAATTTTTTTAAACGTTAATTTTTTTTTTTTAAAAATGGCGTTGTTATCACCTATAAAATTATTTTTTACACTAATTTAATCTGACTATTAGAAATTCATTTGTAAATAGACAACTATGTGTATATTAACAATATATAGAAATATATATAGCAATAACTAAATTATTATATTCTAATTTATTATTTTGATTTTTTAGATCTTTAAATCTATTTAATCTCATGTATTCTTGTTCATTGTAGAAGATATATAAACATTTAGGGAGTCATCAAATTAGAAATTGAACATTCTATTTTGATGTTGTTGTATGTGTCTTGTTATTGGCAACAAACATTTGTGTGTTGAGGTAAGTCACTTTCACAACACATATTTTGTGTTGCAGTAGGTGACTTTTGACAACGTGTATTTTTACTAAATTGGTAAAAGTCTTATTTTTTATTTATTAACATTCTTTTCTTATTGACAAATGTTTTTTTAATTATTAAATTCATTTAAATATTTTCTTGTAGTGTCTATTCTCACAATATTGGGAAGAAAACTTCCCCACACATGTTTGGTAAAATGCTCATTATGGGATTTGAATCCCTTGTAACTAACGTGAAAGGGAAGAAGCACTACCATATGTGCATAGTGGGGACATGATTTAATAAAGTACATATTAGTTAGGTTGGTTTCGAAGTCTCTAAAGAAACTACTAAAATAGGGGAACTTTGTTTCATTCTAAAACTGACATTTCATTAGTTAGATGATCATACTTTTTTTTTAAAAATTTTAATATAGAAATTGTATTCATGTTTTGTAAATCAGGTTTGAAAGTAAAGATCTATAGCTTTTCAACGGTATATTACACAATAAGGTTTGATGTTGTTTGACCCAGTTTTGAAGTGCTTGAAAATAGCACGTTGCTGTCACGCGCAGCTAGCATGACCGTGGGTGCGCCAATATGCCCCCTTAGCGTTGGTGCGCTAGCCTTGGCCTTAGCCCAACAACTGCTGAGTACATGGCTCTTAGCATAGGCTAGGTTTGGCTTTGACTTTGAAGGCCAATTGAGGTGATTCCAAAGCCAATCACTTTGTAAAATCGACAGTCATGAAATTGGTGGAAGATGGAGTGATTTGTGTTTATGTTTACGAAGTATTGTGGTTACTTGGCTTGAGTTGTGTATTAAAGTATTTGGAAGTTGAAGGGTTGCACACCAAGTGTTTGATAAAAAGTTTGTGTGACAAGCGTTTGGCAAAAATGGTGGTATTCGGCACTAAACCTATTCATCCCCCTCTAGGTTCTTTTAGTGACTATAACCTTGTTTATATTTCAATTTTCCTTGGTAATACCTTGTTAGCGAACAAGTCATTACGTGGAAGTGTTGCTAGATAGAACACAAATAAACACAATAATAAGGAAAGATAAGATGAAGAGAGGTAATCAAATCCAATCACACACCACACAAGAATTTTATGTGGAAACCCAAATCAAGGAAAAAACCACGACCGTCAGGACGACAAAAAAAAGTTCCAATATGTAGCACATTGTTACAACCACACACTCAGGATTCTCTCTCTAAATAATACCCCAAACCTGATTACATTCAATTCTCACTTTGAGATCTCTCTAGTATTTGCTATTTTTCTCCATCCATAATAACCTTTTTGTAAGGATTCCCGTTTTGTTGATTGGCTTATTTCGTGGTCAAACCACATGTTGGGGTTTGGTTGTAAGGGTAGTCTAGGTGTTTGTTGAAGATCAAAACCCTTTCCAAGACCTCAAGAGGACAAGCACCAAAGGTATATATCTAGTGCTTACATTGGCTTGAAGAGATATAGTTGCACACACACACAACATGCATAACTCTTATTCTAGAATGTTGTGTTTATATTTTGTGTGCATTGTGCTTTATTGTTTATTCAATGTCTCTTCTTGCATAAGATTGTTTGCATCTTTTTATATGAAATGCCATGACATGATAGGCATTAGGATGCATTCAATACCCACACTTGCACTTCATGTATGTTAGCTTTTAGTGTGGAGTAATTCGTTTCCCTAAGGATGTTCGGAAACGTCCGCGCGTGCACGGTAATGTGCTTTGTGTTACGCGATGATCGCCGGTGGAGATGCCTTTGGCTTCTCCTTGGTTTCACCATTTTTGGTGAATCGGCGGTTACGTTCGGCGGCCTGGCCGCCGTTCGAAACCGCCGAATGAGACCTGATTGAAATATATCTCTCGGGTCCAAAACGGCGGTTGGAATCGGCGGTTTCCAAACCGCCGAACGAAGTCGCCGAAGTTCCCCTGTTCCACTCGGGAGCCATTCGGCGGTTCAATTCGGCGGCCTGGCCGCCGAATGAAACCGCCGATCGGTGCGTTTCAAGGGCAAAATTGTATTTTCACCTGCCCTGTTTTTGGTCTCTATAAATACATCCTTATCTCTGGTTCAGAACACAAGTCTTTGATCATAAGAACCCTAGAGAGATATTTAGAGAGACTTGAGAGAGAAAGCTTAAAGATCATATCTTTATCTCTCTAAACCCATTCCCACATGCATAAATCTTCATCTAAGCATCATCTAGGATCATCTAGCATATGCTAATGCATGGGACTTCTTCAACACACATGGTATGATTTGTTGAACACTTTTATCTTACATAATTAGTGTTTCTACTTATCAATTTTATCTCATATTTTACTTATATGTGTTTAGATTAATTTCTACATATAAGATTGAGATTATGTGTTGATTGGGTTATTATTTGTTAGCTAGGCTTTAATGTTCATATGCCATCTAGCTAATTGATCTCATTTATTGATTGAGATTATTTTTCATAGCTTATTTGATTAGGTCATTATTGCCTAAAAGCTATGCCATGAACATTCTTGTGTGATGTATTGATAACTAGGTTGATAGATTGTTTTTTAATTAACTAGTTAATCCTTTGAATGTTTGTGGGTTTTATATGATAGCTTTGTATCTAGGATTGGTGATCCTTTACTTAGCTAAAGTTATATGCCATGTCATATAGCTATATGTGATATCTAGGATTGATTATATTGTCATCTTATAATCCTAGGTAAGCATTTAGAGTACCCTAGCTCTTATTGCATTAATTGAATATTCATACATATTCACATAGGGTTGTGCATCTCTTTTGAGAGATTGAAGTCTTGGGGCTAAGTGTGCTTAGGCCTCAAGCAAATTGGACTAGAGCCGCTATAAAAGGCCCGCGTGGTAGATTAGAGGGTGCTCACGCCAAGAGTAGTGTATCAGGGGATATCACTAGGGATTGAACCAAGAGTGGCGGGTGGTAGTGTCCACAGCCTGAGGTTATCTAGGGTGAGGGTCCGAGAATCACTTGAGGGTGTAACCGTCTTTTCATATAGTGGATTTCGAGGTTCGAGTGTGGCGCACTTACCAGCCCGTGGTTTTTCCCTGTTGAGGGTTTCCACGTAAACATCAAGTGTCATTTACTATTTCCGCATCTTATTACACTTGTATGTATTTTTGACTTGCTAGGGGTATTTTCGTAAAATTGACTTGCATACGAAAATTGGGTAATAATTAGATAAAATCTATTCACCCCCCCTCTAGCTTTATATTGAACACACTTTGAGAACTTTCACTTTTATCTTAAACTTCCTATAATTCATATAAATAGACCATAAATAGGTCTATTTATATGAATTATAGGAAGTTTAAGATAAAAGGAAATCCTACTCCTATACGTACAAGAATTACTTGTTTCACATAAATACTATTTTCTATTTATGACAAGTCTTCATGTTTCACATAAATACTATTTCTTTTTATGACAAGTCGTCTTGTAAGGAGAAATAATTTTCCTTCAAGCACAAGACTTTCCTGTTCTGGATAAAGACAAACTCTTTTTCCTTTTCTGATAAGCACAAGAACTTCTAGAAGAAAACCTTTCTTATTTTCGCACAACATTCCTGATATGGACAAAATCTGCTATTACCATGGTTTGGGCAGCGGTTTGCAACTTGCACCCTACACCACGGAAGCTCTCTGGAGTCCACCTCTCAGAATACCACAGTTGGTGCCTTTTACCTATGCTGCGGTCTACACCATGTGATCTCACTGGAATATGCCACGATTCGTACCACTGTCTGTGCACTTCTGTCCGTATCGCGGTCCACATTGCGGTTCCTTTCGGAATCCGATTCTTTAGTTATTCTTTGTTCTTCAAGCCTCACTCAAACACGATATCCTACTTCCAAATGATTCCCACATTTCTAGGAAGTTTTCACATTGGTTGAATCCCCGTTTGGTAGGGAATACAAGCTATATCTAACATACCTTGTGCTTTACCATAGCCTCCCTTAATAGTGCATTATTTATGAGGGAAAAAACTATTCAAAATGATTTCTTAATTTGGTTTTGATCATAACATTTCTAACGGCGGCTTTCCTCCATCTCCAACCATTTTTATCCCTTGGAAATAAATTATTTCAATTTCAGAGGGCATGTCAGAAAAGGGTTATTTCCCACAATATTATTTCCAAGGGAAATTGACGGTATTTTCCTGTTAGAACCGTCCATTTCTGAGTGCGCAAGATGAAGCTTAATAAAATTAAATCATTTTTCACAAAATAAAGATGAGTTATCCTTATGACAAAGAAAGAGGTTGAGAAAATTTTCATAAGTTTTTTTTGTTTTTTTGTTTTTTTCATTATTTGTTTCATTTGTGCAATAAAAGATTCCAACTCCATGCAAGAAACCCCATCTTTACCAAGAGACTACTTGAAAGATTCTCTCAATGCATTGACCTTTTCCCTCATCTGATCCCCTTCCTCGGATGCCATCAACCTCCTCTCAGTTTCTTTAATATGTGATGATTCAACAATTTCCTCTATGTGTATCCTTTTCTTGACTATAACACCAACCCTATGCACCTCTGATATCAGCACATCATTTTTTGGTTGGTCTTAGTGCGTAGGCCAAGCTGCAATCGGTACTCCCATGCTCAGGCTCTCCAAGCATGAATTCCATCCACAATGATTCATGGACCCTCCAGTTGATAGGTGACCCAATATTTCTAGTTGGGATGCCCAATCTTTTACAATCATCCCAAGACCTTCAGTTCTCTTATCAAATCCTTTTGGATGTTCAGCTGATCTCCTGCATTCTTATGTGAAAATGTCCCCTTTATCCACATCTCTCAATTCCCAGATGAACTTTGTATTGCTTTGTTCCAAACTAATTGCAATTTCATTAATCTATTCATCTGTCATGGAAGTTATGGTTCCAAAAGCGATATAAATTATAGATTTTGGTGCTTGATTATCTAGCCAGCTCAAGCACTTGTCTCGACTGTTTGAGTTCCTATGCTTGATGCAGATTGTAACTGAGTTTATTGTCCTGACTACCCAGTATTTCTTGTTTCCAAAAATCTTTTCTAGAAGATCAATGTATGTATCTTCCATTGATCTGCTTGTGTTGATCAGATCACCAACTCTAAACTTCAAGAATTCTCTTTGATTAAACACAAAATGCAGGACTTCAAAAGGCACGCAACCATCAAGAGAAGGAAGTTCATTTGGTACCACCTTAGCTTCTATTTGAAAAGGTTTCCCTAGAGCTTCCCATAAGTCAAAGAATGAAAAAGAAGACTGAAACTGTATTGAAAGCATTGGTTTCTGTATTAGGTATGGAAACAGAATCCTGGACAACAGATCTCATCAAAGCGTCATGTATGATGACAATTCTTTTGGCTATTGGGGAGAGGAGCCGGTGTATAGTGCAGTGAAGTGCTGGTGAAGGTGGGAAGAATCTTCAAGCAGTGGATGAATATGTGCAGGGAATTTGCTGGATAAAGGATTGGGTGAAGGGGAGGGGAAAAGAGGAAGTGGCAAGTCATGGAAATGGATTCTTTCCAAGTATGAGAAGCTGGCTCATATGGCTTTGTAATGGTAAGGGCACCATCATCACTATAACTAGACTCTGTTTGTAGTGGCTATCCATTGATTAAATTTTGAAAGGACTCTCTGCTTCTCAGCTAACTTGAAAACAAGTGTTGTTGTTAAATACACCATTTTCAACCCAGCAGAGTTCCATGGTCTACCAATATTGCTAGATTCATAGTGTCAACAAGCTTGGCTTGCAAGAAAAACTGACTTGTATTATATTTGAAACCATACTTGTCCTCCAAGTTTTGACTTGAATCCATATTCTAATTAAAGAGTATTTTATATCTGTCTTGACTTTTGACATTTGGCACTATGTGGATATGGCCCAAGACCTTGGGTTTGGGCAGCATAAGCCCACCCTAGCTTTTTGAAAAAAAAGTTCATAAGTTTAAAAAATAAAATAAATAATATCAATAGAAAAGTGTACCTTGTAGGACTAGGATTATACTTTGTTAGAAGACTTTTATCACGCTTTATCAAACTTCATGACTTACGAGACAACAAGTAATTAATATCAAGTTTTTCTTTTTTGCTTTAATTATTATTATCTCTCTCATCCTTTCCTAAATTTTGGTCAAATCACTTTATCAACATCAAGAATTGATCTTCCAATTAGGTTTGTTTTTGTGAATATTGTAAATTTAAATAATTTGCTTCGTGTCAAAATTTTAGGATTACCATAACTAATATTATAATATAAGAACATTTTATATATAAATAATTTCTTATTTCTTGACGCATATAAAAGTAATAAAATAAGGATTAATTTAATGATTTATTTTTGTGTCTTTTTGTTATTTATATAGGTCACAATAAAAAGAAGAAATATATTCCATTATTTCAATAAAAAAAATGATGGTGAGTCATAAAGTAAGCCAAATGCCCTGTGTAAGGTCTCATTTATTGATTGGCTTATTTCGTGGACAAAGCACAATTGGGGTTCATTGTAAGGGTAGCTTAGATGTTGGTGTTCAAGTTCATGCTCTTTCAAGACCTCATCTTGATAAGCACCAAAGGTAAACTTCTATATGCTTAATTTGCTTTGAAGAGATTAGTTGCACACACACACTCACATCTCATGCATTGTTCTTATTTATATGTTGTGTGTTCTTATTTGTGCACCTTATTGCTTTGAAAATCTCTTCAAGCATTGATTGTTGATTGCTCTTGCTTGTTATGCCTTAATATGTTTTGATTTTAGGCTGTAAGCTACATAGCAAATCGGCGCCTTGTTCGGCGGTCGGTGGCCGCATAACAAGGGCGCATTTTGAAGTGCTCTGTTTCTGGTCCAAATCGGCACCCTTGGTTTGGTGTTTAGTGGCTGTAAAAAAGGCTGCCGAAAAGGGACCAGAACATCAGGTCTCAAATCGGTGCCCTTGTTCGGCGGCGTAGGGCGTAGAAATAGGCGCAGAGTTGTTAGTCAACTCAGTTGACTGAATTATGCACACTGTGGCCGCAGAATTAAAGGCGCAGAATTGGCACTTTTTTGCAAATTTGCAAAACGGCACCACTTCAATTAGGCATCCTATATATATGCCTCTTTCATTACTAGGTCGTCTTTAAGAGTCCAAAAATCATATTTTTCCCTTAGAACACATTTCAAAAGAAAAATTCACAAGAACTCTCTTTTAAACACTCAAAGACATTCCTTTGATCATCAAAGTTCATATAGGATCATCCATGACCATATAGCATGCATCCATGCATGGTTTTGCATCATCACAACTTGCTTGGTAAGATTTTTACTAACTTCATCTAATTTTAGTATTTTTCCTATCAAGCCATCTCATTATTTACTTGTATGTGTTTGATCATATGTTAGATACAAGAATAGAGAATTGATTGTGATGAATTGATTGAGTGTTGTATTGTGATAGATATCTAGGTTTTTATAATCTATGTTTATCTAAGCTATTTGACATGTCATTTAGTACTTAATATCTAGGATTGTTTTTATTGCAAAATCATCATCTTAGATAAGCATATAGGGTTCCCTTGCTCTATGTTGCATTTTGGATATTCACGTATTCACTTAGGGTGTTAATCTCTTGATTGAGAACTAAAGTCTTGTGTGTAGCTTCTGGGATTAGGTTGCTTAGATCGCAAGCATTTGAACTAGGTTCATTCATACCGGGATTAGGTAGGTGTGTGATTACTTCTGGGATTAGGTTGTAATTTTATCACATTTAGTGGATTCGAGGTTCGTGTGTGGCTCACAAAACAGCCCGTGGTTTTTCCCGTGAAGGTTTCCACGTAAACATCAAGTGTTATTTACATTCCGCACTATATTACACTTGTATGTCTATTTGACTAGTTAGGGATATTTTCGTAAAATTGACTTGTATGCGAAAATTGGGTAATAACCATTAAAATCTATTCACCCCCCCCCCCCCCCCCCCCCCCCCATTAGATTAATATTTAACACACCGTGAGAGCTTTCACCCTGTTTGCATCATCAAGCAAGCCAAACGCCCTATTGTTTTGACTTTATTTATTTTTATTATTTTTGTTAACATATTTATTTAGAATATATATTTACAGGGCAATCCTTGCCATGTTTTCTTGACTAGGTGCAGAGACAGACCTTGGGCTAAGCAAGCCTACCACCCTAGCTCTTTTGAAAAAAGTTGACAAGTTAAAAAAAAAAAAAATTTAATATCAATAGAAAACATGTACCGTGTAGGACAAGGATTGTAGGCAATAGGTATTTACATTGATTTAGTGAACTGGTTAGGGGTCTGAACATTATATGTACGATTTGGATGTCTATTCCCACAATATTGGGGAGAAAACTTCCCCACACATATTTGGTAAGAAGCTAATGATGGGATTTGAATCCCTCGTCACTAACATGAAAGAGAAGGAGCACTACCATATGTGTATAGTGGGGATGTGCTTTAATAAAGTACAGATTAGTTAGGTTGGTTTTGAAGTCTCCAAAGAAACTACTAAAATAGGGGAACTCCGTTTCATTACAAAACTGACATTTCATTACTTAGATGATCATAACTTTTTAAAATTTTTTTTTTTTACAGACATTGTATTCATGTTTTGTAAATTAGGTTTGAAAGTAAGGATCTATAGCTTTCCAACGATATAATACACAATTAGGTTTGATGTCATTTGACCTAGTTTTGAAGTGCTTGAAAATAGCACATTGCTGTCACGTGCAGCTAGCTTGACAATGGGTGCACCAATATGCCCCCTTGGCCTTGGTGTGCTAGCCTTGGCCTTAGCGCAACAACTGCTGCACACATAGCCCTTAGCACAGCTGAGGTTGCGGGCTTTGCATTTTAAGGCCGATTGAGGAGATTCCAAAGCCAATCACTTCGTAAAATCGACAATCGTGAAATTGGTGGAAGATGGAGTGATTTGTGTTTGTATTTAAGAAGTACTGTGGTTACTTGGCTTGAATTGTGCATTAAAGTATTTGGAAGTTGAAGGGTTGAACGCCAAGTGTTTGATCTAGACTAGATCCATTTAATTTTGACCTTTGATTGTGCATCTAGTCTCATAGGATGTTTGATCTAGCATTCTATTTGTTGATTCATATCATGAACACTATGATAATTTGCCTTGTGATTGATTGAAGTCTCAATAAATCATGTAGTGATCTTGATTGAGTACTTTATGGATGGACAATCACTAGTAAAGGCCTGATGGTAGAATAGATAGAGTATGAAACTAATTACGGTGTGTATAAAAGTAATCTAGAGGGGGGGTGAATAGATTATAAGCAATTTTACCCAATTTTCGTTTAAGGCCAAGATTACGAAAATGCCTCTAACTAGTCAATTTATATAGCAAGTGTAATATGTGCGGAATTTAAATGAACACTTGATATTTACGTGGAAACCCTCACGGGAAAAACCACGGGCTGTTTTGTGCGCCACACACGGATATCATTGCATATTCACATAGGTTTTTGTTGATCTCTTCTTGAGAATTAAGTCTTGTCTGACTAGGTTGCTTAGTGCACAAGCAATTGGACTAAGTTCACTTTTAAAGGCCTGCGGGTAGTAGTGGTGGGTTATAGGCTGAGAATTGTTGAGGTCAACCTAGGATGTAAACACCATTACAATTAGTGGATTCGAGGTTCGTGTGTGGCGCACATAACAGTCCGTGGTTTTTCCCTGTTGAGGGTTTCCATATAAAAATCAAGTGTCTTTTAATTTCCGTACTATTATGCTTGATTTATTGAATTGACTAAATTAGGGTATTTTTATAATATTGACTAATCCGGAAAATTTGGTAATAACTGATTAACAACCCATTCATTCACCCCCCTCTAGGTTGTATTTATTAGACACGCACGTTATACTATTTGTTTCAAAAGTAGGTTGAAAATCACACCCCTACATTGCATGATGTTGTGCTTAATTTCTTTAAATGCAAATACTTATTTTGACTTAACTTGATCATCTCACATTGCACTTATCTTGGAAAGTGTAGATTTTTTTTTTGGTTGAAGGATTGGTTATTCTACAAGAGATTGAAGACTTGAAGATTTTTACTTTTAATTATCTCTTTGTAATGTAGAAAATCATTGTTGACATTTAGTTTCTATTTTGTTGTAAGGATCAATTGGAGTGGTGGTTTTATCACGAAATAGCCAAAGGGGGAGATTGTAAGTTCCTTAAGGTTGATTGGCTTATTTCGGTGACAAACCACAAATTGGGGTTTGAATTGTAAGGGTGGCTTAGGTATTAATGATCAAGCTCAAATGCCCTCTCAAGACCTCAAAGTGATAAGCACTCCAAAGGTACATCTATTGTGCTTAGTTTTCATTGAAAAGATTAGTTGCACCCACACACCACATCATGTATGCATGTGTGTTTAATGCTTACTATGAACAATCTCTTCACTTTTCACACTTGTACATATTGCATATTAGACTAAGTGTGAATTGCCCCTGAAAAGAGAAATCTTCTCTTTACCGCTGCCTGTACCGCCCCTGGTACAAGTGCCTAGGCAGCGGTCCAAGTGAGGTCAAAAGACCTGTGGCTTTTGGCGGTCTATACCGCAGTGGAGACACATGCCTGTGGGGCGGTCTCCAAGGCGTCAAACTCCAAAGCGATCACGCTCTGCGTACCGCGGCACAGGAACTCGCCTAGGTAGCGGTATATGGAGCGGCTCAAACGGAGTTTTGTTTTTTTAAAATGACCAAAATGGGGTGGCTTTGAGGGGATCACTTATATAAGTGCCTCTTAGTCTTTAGGTCAGCCAACATGAGTTCAAGATCATATTTTTGACTTAGAAAATTTTCAAGAGAGAAAATCTTTCAAAGAACTCACCTTTAAACACTCAAAGCCATTTTCATATGCATCAAACTTCATCTAGGATGCTTTCTTGCATGGGTTTTACTCAACACACATGCCTTGGTAAGTTTTTCACTAATTTCATCTAATCTTAGTGTTTTACTTAACAAGAAATCTCTTTAATTACTTGTATGTTATTAGATCATATTCTATTATACAAGACAGAGATTATTGTGTTGTTTTGATTGAGTGTTGTATTGTGATAGCTATACCTAGGATTGCTTAATCTATGTTAGCTATGCTTTATGCCATGACATATAGAAATTAATATCTAAGATTGATTTAATTGACATCTTATAATCCTAGATAAGCATTTAGTGTAACCTAGCTTTAATTGCATATTTGGACATCTTTGCATATTCACGTAGGTTCTTTAATCTCTTCATTAAGAAGTAAGTCATGTGGCTAAGGTTGTTTAGGCCGTAAGCAAATTGATCTAGGTTCACTTTGAAAGGCCTGCAGGTAGTAGTGATGGGTTAGTGACCATGTAGGGTTTGACGTGGTCAACCTAGGTTATGGACACCATTACAATTAGTGGATTCGAGGATCGTGTGTGGCACACATAACAGCTCATGGTTTTTCCTTGTTGAAGGTTTCCATGTAAAAATCAAGTGTCATTTAAATTCCGCACTTTACACTTGATTATTGCATTGACTAGATTGGGGTTATGAAATTCCCTTAAGCAATATAGTATAATATATACCTAGAGGGGTGGGGGGTGAATAGGTATATGCCCAAATTCTTCCAATTTTCTTTTTCTCAAATACAACAATGAAATGGATACTTGATGTTTCTTAACAATTGAATTGTTTTAACCAACACATGCGGAAATCAATATACAAGTGATGCAATCAATACAAGATATGGAAGATAAAGAAACATAAAGCGAAACTTGACACAAGTATTTTTACGTGGTAAAACCACAAAGAGGAAACATCCATGGGTTGATACCACAACCATCGGCAAGCAATCCACTAGGATGAAAAAGGAGATACACACTCAATGCAATCAACTCCTAGTCTACCCTTAAGGCCAAGTGAATCACCAGTACTACAAAAAATGCAAAAGAAATCGGTTTTTTTATATGGAAGAAATCGGTTTTTGAAATTTTTAAAACCGATCTCTTTTTGAGTGATTTAGAAAAAAAAGCGCAAAAGACATCGGTTTTTAACCGATGTAAAACAAGAGAAAAGAAATCGGTTTTACTTAAAACCGATTTAAAAACCTAGTAGAAAAGAAATCAGTTTTACTTAAAACCGATTTAAAAACCTAGGAGAAAAGACATCGGTTTTAGTTAAAACCGATTTAAAAAACTTGATGTAAAATTGATGAATTACAAAAAAAAAACCCACCATCGCCGGCCACTGACCAGCCACCACCACCGGCCACCGCCGCCGGCACGCCCCACCTCCGGCCAACCCCACCTATGATAATAATGACAATTAATTGTTATTATGAGGAATCGAACTCGCAACCTCAAAGTCAAAGTGGTAAGCCTTTACCGCCTGACTACAAGATTGAATGTGTTAACAATTGCACAATATATATATATATATAACCTATATGAATTGTTAGAAAAAAAAAAAAAAAAAAAAAACCCTTGTTTGATAAATTTAAATTTACTCAACTAATCAAAATTCTAATTTCTACTACAAACATACATATATTAAATAAATTTTATTGGTGGGTTTATTTTTCATTTCATTTTTTATTGTGTGGTTTTGTGTTCTGCTAGAGATATTTTTATGCAAACTTTTTCCCTACAACTGTATCTTTTGGCAACGAAATAATTTTTTTCATCCATGCTAGATTTTTTGATTTTTCGATACGAATCCAACGGTATAAAGAACGTAAAATTATGGGCGGTATTTTGAAAGTTATGATCAATTATTCAGTCAACGGTCAGAAGCAATTGAAGATATTTTTGTGTAAACTTTTTTCTTAAAACTGTATCTTTTGGCAACAAAATAATTTTTTTTGTCCATGATAGATTCTTTGATTTTTTGATACGAATCCAACGGTATAAAGAACGTAAAATTCCGGGTGGTATTTTGAAAGTTATGATCAATTATTCATGAGTACTCAAAGGTCGATCGATTGGAGATATTTTTGTGTAAAATTGTTCCTTAAGAAATAATTTTTTTTTTCCATGATGGTTTCTTCGATTTTTCGATACGAATCCAACGGTATTAAGAACGTAAAATTCCGGGTGGTATTTTGAAAGTTATGATCAATTTTTCAGTCAAAGGTCAGAATTGGAGATATTTTTGTGCAAACTCTTTCCTTAAAACTGTATCTTTTGGCAAGGAAATAAATTTTTTTGTCCATGTTGGATTCTTCAATTTTTTGATACGAATCCAACGGTTTAAAGAACGTTAAATTTCGGGCAGTATTTTGAAAGTTATGATCAATTATTCATGAGTACTCAAAGGTCAAGCGATTGGAGATACTTTTGTGTAAACTTTTTCCTTAAAACTGTATCTTTTGGCAAGGAGATAATTTTTTTTTTCCATGGTAGATTCTTCAATTTTTCGATATGAATCCAACGGTATAAAGAACATAAAATTCCGGTTGGTATTTTGAAAGTTATGACCACTTTTTCAGTCAAAGGTCAGAATTGAAGCAATTGGAGATATTTTTGTGTAAACTCTTTCCTTAAAACTGTATCTTTTGGCAAGGAAATAAATTTTTTTGTCCATTTTTCTGTTCTTCAACTTTTCGATACGAATCCAACGGTATAAAGAACGTAAAATTCCGGGCGGTATTTTGAAAGTTATGATCAATTATTCATGAGTACTCAAAGGTCAAGCGATTGGAGATATTTTTGTGTAAACCTTTTCCTTAAAACTGTATCTTTTGGCAAGGAAATAATTTTTTTTTTCCATGGTAGATTCTTCAATATTTTGATACGAATCCAACGGTATAAAGAACGTAAAATTCCGGTAGGTATTTTGAAAGTTATGATCAATTTTTCAGTCAAAGGTCAGAATTGAAGCGATTGGAGATATTTTTGTAAAACTTCTTTCCTTAAAACTGTATCTTTTGGCAAGGAAATAAATTTTTTTGTCTATGTTGGGTTCTTTAATTTTTCGATACAAATCCAATGGTATAAAGAACGTAAAATTCCGGTTGGTATTTGGAAAGTTATGATCAATTTTTCAGTCAAAGGTCAGAATTGAAGCGATTGGAGATATTTTTGTGAAAACTCTTTCCTTAAAACTGTATCTTTTGGCAAGGAAATAAATGTGAAATTTGGATTACCACGTGACCAACAATTAAATCAAAACAAACGTTAAACAAGAAAGAAAATCAGCACATGCAAGAGACAGATTTATGTGGAAAAACCCTTGAATGGGAAAAAACCACGGCGTCCCAGAGGACAGAAAAATATCACTATAATTCACTTGTTTCGGTTACACACTCAAATTTCTCGAGTTCTTGCTTTTCTCTCTTTAGGTTTTCGAACCCCCTCCTCGTGGGATAAATGGTTCTATTTATACATGATAATTAGGGTTTCCCCTTGATTTTAGCCGTGTTGGTGGTAGGATTTCCTTTTTGATTCGTACTAGGATTCCCATGTTGTAACAGATCCGGATATGCTTTCTCTCTTTCCCTTTTTATGATTCCTCGTTGTCATGGGTCTTCTAGAAGTTAGGGTTTATTTCTGTGTTTCTGCCGAGTCGGTTTATGCTTAGTAAACTGATGTAGCGAGTACCTTTATCTCTGGGTATCACCCTTTGGCGACCACGTTTTTGTCCCTGGCGAGTACATATCTTGATCTGGCGAATACACCTTTGACTATTTGACTTGGGACTTGTTGACACGCTGTCTGGTCCACGCTTTTCATTTGACTTGGTCAACGAGTGACGTGGCAACATCTTCCTCAGCATTTGTTGATTCTTTTGATGACGTGTCCGCCTGGCGAAAACATACATACAACAGGTTCGAATCCCTGGAATTGACATATAAACCGATTGGTGGCACTGGCCATGTTTGGAGCCCTGTATCAGAGTGTATAAGAATTAAGAACATTGTAGTGTTTAAAATGTTGCAGTAGACATGTTAAGAGTCATGTATCACCATGTGCAGGGTAGTGTAAACAATACACGAAGAAAAGGCAGATCTCGCTTGAACATGTCACTAGTAGTCACCATTCACCGATACATGGATAGTCATATCAATCACGATAATTTTTATGTTAATCAAATTTTATAATTTCAAATTTATTATACATTAATTGAATTTGATAGGAAAGGTAAAAGGATAAAAATGGAATATAAATGGAGTATGAGATTTGGTACGCTTTATTTCACTGTATTGTATTGTATTAGGCAATTAAAATGTACTAAAATAATACGATATAGTGTTTGGTGCAAATACTTTATTGTATTATTTTAATATATTTTAATTGTCTAATACAACAAACACCGTATTAGCTAATACATTATATTTTGTGATATTAGGTTGTATTGTATTAGAAAAACACTTTCTTTTCTCTTCTTTTTTTCCAATAAATATGGAATATTAATGAAATATATGTTATGTTGTTAATATTTTTTATAATTTCAAAATTATTTTGGAAATATTTATTTTATTTATCATTTATTTAATTTTTTTGTTTTAATTAAAATAAATATTTATTGATTTTTATATAAACTTATTTATTGATTTATTAACTATTTTTTTACAAAAATATTATATTTTTATAATATAATAAAATACAATAAAGTCATATATGAATATCTTAATACGATATAATACGATATAATACAATGCATCACCAAACAAAGTTTTGTAATAACGATAATACACTCCAATACAATACAATCCAATCCAACCCAATACGGTGTACCAAACGAGCCCTAAATTTACAATAGCAATGTTGAAAAAAAGAGCAAATTGCACTCAACCTCCCTGAGGTTTGGCATCTTACACCCAGAAACAACTTTATCATTAATTGACACTTACACCCCCTACTATTAGGTAAAACTTAACTGTTACCTTTAAAAGACAAAACTACTTATGATCCCTAAATTAAATTAATAAAAAACAAACACAAAAACAAAAACATTTAAAAAAAAATGGATCTCCACCGTCTATGTTTGAGATGTATGGTGGAGATAAAATAAAATTTTAAATAATTGAAGATTAAATTGAATTTAAAAATATATAAATTAAAAGAAAACAAAAATTTAAAAACAAAACAATTTTAAAAAGCAAAAAAAAAAAAAAAAAAATTCATGAAAAACTAGAAAATAAATAAATCATTGTTCGTGCATGTGAGATGCATCATGGTCTCCATACCTGCACAAGCAATGAATTTTTTTTTTCTAGTTTTCCAATTTTATTTTTTATTTTTGCTTTTTAAAAATGTTTTGTTTTTAAATTTTCTTTTTTCTTTTAATTTATATATTTTCTAATTCAATTCAATTTTTAATTATTTAAAATTTTATTTGATCTCCACCATCCATCATCTATGTTTGAGATGGATCCATTTTTTTGTTTAATGTTTTTTTTTTTGTTTTTTTGTTTTTAAATTTAATATAGGGATTTGGGGTAGTTTAGTCTTTTAAAGGTAACAATTAGTCAACAGTTAAGTTTGACCTAACGGCAGGGGGTGTGAGTATCAATTAATGATAAAGTTATTTCTGGGTGCAAGAGGCCAAACCTCGGGGAGGTTTAGTGCAATTTACTATGAAAAAAATTTATTGGAAACAATGGGCGCAAGCCCTGTGGTAAGGAAAACCAATCAAATGAGTTCTACATGCCACATGGCATGCACCCATTAGTTAGGGTGCAGGCATACCAGACACACCCTAAAAGTGAGAAATTTATAAAGTGCTTTTTGTTACAAGTTAGGAAAACAAAAGGGTATTGTTGTAAAAAAAGTCAAAAACCATGTCTGATTGATATCAAACATTTATTTTTCTAAACGACATGTTTGAGTACTCTGGTAATTGTAGGGACTCGATACGGTTATGACCCTCAACAGGTTATATTTTAATGTTTGCTGATCAGTTGAGTATTTATATATTCATGAAGTCCTAAAGACTCAATTGAAAGACATGGCGGATAATGTCGGTGTGGATGTCGAAGGAGACAGAGATAACAGTAGCACCACAAGTAACGTAGTTTGGTCGTTGCAGACGTCTCTTCGTGATTTTGATCTGGCAAAGGTGGAGTCCATGTTGTGTGCAAGAGAGAACATGATGAAGAATGAGATCGCTCGGTTGAAGAACGAGTAGAAGGATCTGGTGAGTGAGGTCGCTAGGTGAAGGACGAAGTACAGGCAGCTAGAGGGTCAAATAGTGTTGTTGGAGGCGTTGGCCATTGAGTTAAACATAGGACAGCCCGTTATGAGGGTTTCCAACAGCCTGCAACAGCCAGATCTCAGGTGATACCTCATGAATTTGTGAGATTGCTTTCAAAATAGTTCTATATGTTATGATGTTCAAATTGTGTTTTACTTGGGGTAGATTGAGGTCACATGTAAGTGTCTTGGTTTGATATGTCGTGAAGTTAAAGTGTTGAATCCATGGGGTGAAACTGTATTATATCTCTTTGATACTATCAAGTGTTAGAACATTGAATGTCATATTATAATCATGTATGCTTGCAATTATGAACACCGATCGATTCCGAAAACTGCAAGAATGGGTGACGCAGTAGATAGTGGGTAGGATTTGAATTCGAATAATTTAACATCAAATCGTGGTTGAAGAAGGCTATATAAATCAACGCGCATCTTTACATGTTGTTAAAAGTCATGTATTCCGCAACATGCTATTATTGTATGTTGTCATACATATATTTTTAGCAACATACATTTTTGTATGTTGGAGTAGAGATATCATTAACATCATGCGTTTTTGTATGTTGTTGTAGATATATCTTTAGCAACATGCATTTTTTTCTATGATGTCGTAGAGTGACAATTAACAACATGCATTTTCTGTATGTTGTGGTAGAGATAGTATTAGCAACATACATTTGTATGTTGTCAAAAGTCTATTTAAAAAAAAAAACGAAGTCTAATGTTTTTTTAACAACATTTTATCCATATTAACAAAGGTCTATTAAATTATTAAATTTTTTTAAACGTTAATTTTTTTTAAAAAAAAATGGCGTTGTTATCACCTATAAAATTATTTTTTACACTAATTTAATCTGACTACTTTAATTTAAAAATTAGAAATTCATTTGTAAATAGACAACTATGTGTATATTAACAATATATAGAAATATATATAGCAATAACTAAATTATTATATTCTAATTTATTATTTTGATTTTTTAGATCTTTAAATCTATTTAATCTCATGTATTCTTGTTCATTGCAGAAGATATATAAACATTTAGGGAGTCATCAAATTAGAAATTGAACATTCTATTTTGATGTTGTTGTATGTGTCTTGTTATTGGCAACAAACATTTGTGTGTTGAGGTAAGTCACTTTCACAACACATATTTTGTGTTGCAGTAGGTGACTTTTGACAACGTGTATTTTTACTAAATTGGTAAAAGTCTTATTTTTTATTTATTAACATTCTTTTCTTATTGACAAATGTTTTTTTAATTATTAAATTAATTTAAATATTTTCTTGTAGTGTCTATTCTCACAATATTGGGAAGAAAACTTCCCCACACATGTTTGGTAAAATGCTCATTATGGGATTTGAATCCCTTGTAACTAACGTGAAAGGGAAGAAGCACTACCATATGTGCATAGTGGGGACATGATTTAATAAAGTACATATTAGTTAGGTTGGTTTCGAAGTCTCTAAAGAAACTACTAAAATAGGGGAACTTCGTTTCATTCCAAAACTGACATTTCATTACTTAGATGATCATACTTTTTTTTTTTTTTTAAATTTTAATATAGAAATTGTATTCATGTTTTGTAAATCAGGTTTGAAAGTAAAGTTCCATAGCTTTTCAACGGTATATTACACAATAAGGTTTGATGTTGTTTGACCCAGTTTTGAAGTGCTTGAAAATAGCACATTGCTGTCACGCGCAACTAGCGTGACCGTGGCTGAGCCAATATGCCCCCTCAGCGTTGGCGCGCTAGCCTTGGCCTTAGCGCAACAACTGCTGAGTACATGGCTCTTAGCATAGGCTAGGTTTGGCTTTGACTTTGAAGGCCAATTGAGGTGATTCCAAAGCCAATCACTTTGTAAAATCGACAGTCATGAAATTGGTGGAAGATGGAGTGATTTGTGTTTATGTTTACGAAGTATTGTGGTTACTTGGCTTGAGTTGTGTATTAAAGTATTTGGAAGTTGAAGGGTTGCACACCAAGTGTTTGATAAAAAGTTTGTGTGACAAGCGTTTGGCAAAAATGGTGGTATTCGGCACTGAACCTATTCATCCCCCTCTAGGTTCTTTTAGTGACTATAACCTTGTTTATATTTCAATGTTCCTTGGTAATACCTTGTTAGCGAACAAGTCATTACGTGGAAGTGTTGCTAGATAGAACACAAATAAACACAATAATAAGGAAAGATAAGATGAAGAGAGGTAATCAAATCCAATCACACACCACACAAGAATTTTATGTGGAAACCCAAATCAAGGAAAAAACCACGACCGTCAGGACGACAAGAAAAAGTTCCAATATGTAGCACATTGTTACAACCACACACTCAGGATTCTCTCTCTAAATAATACCCCAAACCTGATTACATTCAATTCTCACTTTGAGATCTCTCTAGTATTTGCTATTTTGCTCCATCCATAATAACCTTTTATCTTAAACTTCCTATAATTCATATAAATAGACCATAATAGGTCTATTTGTATGAATTATAGGAAGTTTAAGATAAAAGGAAATCCTACTCCTATACGTACAAGAATTACTTGTTTCACATAAATACTATTTTCTATTTATGACAAGTCTTCATGTTTCACATAAATACTATTTCCTTTTATGACAAGTCTTCTTGTAAGGAGAAATAATTTTCCTTCAAGCACAAGACTTTCCTGTCAGAAAAGGGTTATTTCCCACAATATTATTTCCAAGGGAAATCGACGGTATTTTCCTGTTAGAACCGTCCATTTCTGAGTGCGCAAGATGAAGCTTAATAAAATTAAATCATTTTTCACAAAATAAAGATGAGTTATCCTTATGACAAAGAAAGAGGTAGAGAAAATTTTCATAAGATTTTTTTTTTTTTTTTCATTATTTGTTTCATTTGTGCAATAAAAGATTCCAACTCCATGTAAGAAACCCCATCTTTACCAAGAGACTACTTGAAAGATTCTCTCAATACATTGACCTTTTTCCTCATCTGATCCCCTTCCTCGGATGCCATCAACCTCCTCTCAGTTTCTTTAATATGTGATGATTCAACAATTTCCTCTATGTGTATCCTTTTCTTGACTATAACACCAACCTTATGCACCTCTGATATCAGCACATCATTTTTTGGTTGGTCTTAGTGCGTAGGCCAAGCTGCAATCGGTACTCCCGTGCTCAGGCTCTCCAAGCACGAATTCCATCCACAATGATTCATGGACCCTCCAGTTGATAGGTGACCCAATATTTCTAGTTGGGATGCCCAATCTTTTACAATCATCCCAAGACCTTCAGTTCTCTTATCAAATCCTTTTGGATGTTCAGCTGATCTCCTGCATTCTTCTGTGAAAATGTCCCCTTTATCCACATCTCTCAATTCCCAGATGAACTTTGTATTGCTTTGTTCCAAACTAATTGCAATTTCATTAATCTATTCATCTGTCATGGAAGTTATGGTTCCAAAAGCGATATAAATTATAGATTTTGGTGCTTGATTATCTAGCCAGCTCAAGCACTTGTCTCGACTGTTTGAGTTCCTATGCTTGATGCAGATTGTAACTGAGTTTATTGTCCTGACTACCCAGTATTTCTTGTTTCCAAAAATCTTTTCTAGAAGATCAATGTATGTATCTTCCATTGATCTGCTTGTGTTGATCAGATCACCAACTCTAAACTTCAAGAATTCTCTTTGATTAAACACAAAATGCAGGACTTCAAAAGGCACGCAACCATCAAGAGAAGGAAGTTCATTTGGTACCACCTTAGCTTCTATTTGAAAAGGTTTCCCTAGAGCTTCCCATAAGTCAAAGAATGAAAATGAAGACTGAGACTGTATTGAAAGCATTGGTTTCTGCATTAGGTATGGAAACAGAATCCTGGACAACAGATGTCATCAAAGCGTCATGTATGATGACAATTCTTTTGGCTATTGGGGAGAGGAGCCGGTGTATAGCGCAGTGAAGTGCTGGTGAAGGTGGGAAGAATCTTCAAGCAGTGGATGAATATGTGCAGGGAATTTGCTGGATAAAGGATTGGGTGAAGGGGAGGGGAAAAGAGGAAGTGGCAAGTCATGGAAATGGATTCTTTCCAAGTCCAGAGATCAATGTCATCAACATGGAGTTTAACCTAGCGATTATGGATTGTAGAGCCGGCGTAATGAACTAGAATATTGTGGGATGAAATCAGGCAGGAAAATATGAGAAGCTGGCTCATATGGCTTTTTAATGGTAAGGGCACCATCATCACTATAACTAGACTCTGTTTGTAGTGGCTATCCATTGATTAAATTTTGAAAGGACTCTCTGCTTCTCAGCTAACTTGAAAACAAGTGTTGTTGTTAAATACACCATTTTCAACCCAGCAGAGTTCCATGGTCTACCCACATTGCTAGATTCATAGTGTCAACAAGCTTGGCTTGCAAGAAAAACTGACTTGTATTATATTTGAAACCATACTTGTCCTCCAAGTTTTGACTTGAATCCATATTCTAATTAAAGAGTATTTTATATCTGTCTTGACTTTTGACATTTGGCACCATGTGGATATGGCCCAAGACCTTGGGTTTGGGCAGCATAAGCCCACCCTAGCTTTTTGAAAAAAAAGTTCATAAGTTTAAAAAATAAAATAAATAATATCAATAGAAAAGTGTACCTTGTAGGACTAGGATTATACTTTGTTAGAAGACTTTTATCACACTTTATCAAACTTCATGACTTACGAGACAACAAGTAATTAATATCAAGTTTTTCTTTTTTGCTTTAATTATTATTATCTCTCTCATCCTTTCCTAAATTTTGGTCAAATCACTTTATCAACATCAAGAATTGATCTTCCAATTAGGTATGTTTTTGTGAATATTGTAAATTTAAATAATTTGCTTCGTGTCAAAATTTTAGGATTACCGTAACTAATATTATAATATAAGAACATTTTATATATAAATAATTTCTTATTTCTTGACGCATATAAAAGTAATAAAATAAGGATTAATTTAATGATTTATTTTTGTGTCTTTTTGTTATTTATATAGGTCACAATAAAAAGAAGAAATATATTCCATTATTTCAATAAAAAAAAATGATGGTGAGTCATAAAGTAAGCCAAATGCCCTGTGTAAGGTCTCATTTATTGATTGGCTTATTTCGTGGACAAAGCACAATTGGGGTTCATTGTAAGGGTAGCTTAGATGTTGGTGTTCAAGTTCATGCTCTTTCAAGACCTCATCTTGATAAGCACCAAAGGTAAACTTCTATATGCTTAATTTGCTTTGAAGAGATTAGTTGCACACACACACTCACATCTCATGCATTGTTCTTATTTATATGTTGTGTGTTCTTATTTGTGCACCTTATTGCTTTGAAAATCTCTTCAAGCATTGATTGTTGATTGCTCTTGCTTGTTGTGCCTTAATATGTTTTGATTTTAGGCTGTAAGCTACATAGCAAATCGGCGCCCTGTTCGGCGGTCGGTGGCCGCATAACAAGGGCACATTTTGAAGTGCTCTGTTTCTGGTCCAAATCGGCGCCCTTGGTTTGGCGTTTAGTGGCCATAAAAAAGGCTGCCGAAAAGGGACCAGAACATCAGGTCTCAAATCGGCGCCCTTGTTCGGCGGCGTAGGGCATATAAATAGGCGCAGAGTTGTTAGTCAACTCAGTTGACTGAATTATGCGCCCTGTTCTGCGGTCCGTGGCCGCAGAATTAAAGGCGCAGAATTGGCGCTTTTTAGCAAATTTGCAAAACGGCACCACTTCAATTAGGCATTCTATATATATGCCTCTTTCATTACTAGGTCGTCTTTAAGAGTCCAAAAATCATATTTTTCCCTTAGAACACATTTCAAAAGAAAAATTCACAAGAACTCTCTTTTAAACACTCAAAGACATTCCTTTGATCATCAAAGTTCATATAGGATCATCCATGACCATATAGCATGCATCCATGCATGGTTTTGCATCATCACAACTTGCTTGGTAAGATTTTTACTAACTTCATCTAATTTTAGTATTTTTCCTATCAAGCCATCTCATTATTTACTTGTATGTGTTTGATCATATGTTAGATACAAGAATAGAGAATTGATTGTGATGAATTGATTGAGTGTTGTATTGTGATAGATATCTAGGTTTTTATAATCTATGTTTATCTAAGCTATTTGACATGTCATTTAGTACTTAATATCTAGGATTGTTTTTATTGCAAAATCATCATCTTAGATAAGCATATAGGGTTCCCTTGCTCTATGTTGCATTTTGGATATTCACTTATTCACTTAGGGTGTTAATCTCTTGATTGAGAACTAAAGTCTTGTGTGTAGCTTCCGGGATTAGGTTGCTTAGATCGCAAGCATTTGAACTAGGTTCATTCATACCTGGATTAGGTAGGTGTGTGATTACTTCTGGGATTAGGTTGTAATTTTATCACATTTAGTGGATTCGAGGTTCGTGTGTGGCTCACAAAACAGCCCGTGGTTTTTCCCGTGAAGGTTTCTATGTAAACATCAAGTGTTATTTACATTCCGCACCATATTACACTTGTATGTCTATTTGATTAGTTAGGGGTATTTTCGTAAAATTGACTTGTATTCGAAAATTGAGTAATAACGATTAAAATCTATTCACCCCCTATCCCCTTTAGATTAATATTTAACACACCGTGAGAACTTTCACCCTGTTTGCATCATCAAGCAAGCCAAACGCCCCATTGTTTTGACTTTATTTATTTTTATTATTTTTGTTAACGTATTTATTTAGAATATATATTTACAGGGCAATCCTTGCCATGTTTTCTTGACTAGGTGCAGAGACAGACCTTGGGCTGAGCAAGCCTACCACCCTAGCTCTTTTGAAAAAAGTTGACAAGTTAAAAAAAAAAATAAATTAATATCAATAGAAAACATGTACCGTGTAGGACAAGGATTGTAGGCAATAGGTATTTACATTTGATTTGGTGAACTGGTTAGGGGTCTGAACATTATATGTGCGATTTGGATGTCTATTCCCACAATATTGGGGAGAAAACTTCCCCACACATATTTGGTAAGAAGCTCATGATGAGATTTGAATCCCTCGTCACTAACATGAAAGAGAAGGAGCACTACCATATGTGTATAGTGGGGATGTGCTTTAATAAAGTACAGATTAGTTAGGTTGGTTTTGAAGTCTCCAAAGAAACTACTAAAATAGGGGAACTCCGTTTCATTACAAAACCGACATTTCATTACTTAGATGATCATAATTTTTTTTTATATATATTTTTTACAGACATTGTATTCATGTTTTGTAAATTAGGTCTGAAAGTAAGGATCTATAGCTTTCCAACGATATAATACACAATTAGGTTTGATGTCATTTGACCTAGTTTTGAACTGCTTGAAAATAGCACATTGCTGTCACGTGCAGCTAGCTTGACCATGGGTGCACCAATATGCCCCCTCAGCCTTGGTGCGCTAGCCTTGGCCTTAGCACAACAACTGCTGCACGCATGGCCCTTAGCACAGCTGAGGTTGTGGGCTTCGCATTTTAAGGCCGATTGAGGTGATTCCAAAGCCAATCACTTCGTAAAATCGACAATCGTGAAATTGGTGGAAGATGGAGTGATTTGTGTTTGTATTTAAGAAGTACTGTGGTTACTTGGCTTGAATTGTGCATTAAAGTATTTGGAAGTTGAAGGGTTGAATGCCAAGTGTTTGATCTAGACTAGATCCATGTAATTTTGACCTTTGATTGTGCATCTAGTCTCATAGGATGTTTGATCTAGCATTCTATTTGTTGATTCATATCATGAACACTTAGATAATTTGCCTTGTGATTGATTGAAGTCTCAATAGATCATGTAGTGATCTTGATTGAGTACTTTGTGGATGGACAATCACTAGTAAAGGCCTGATGGTAGAATAGATAGAGTATGAAACTAATTACGGTGTGTATAAAAGTAATCTAGAGGGGGGGTGAATAGATTATAAGCAATTTTACCCAATTTTCGTTTAAGGCCAAGATTACGAAAATGCCTCTAACTAGTCAATTTATATAGCAAGTGTAATATGTGCGGAATTTAAATGAACACTTGATATTTACGTGGAAACCCTCATGGGAAAAACTACGGGCTGTTTTGTGCGCCACACACGGACCTCAAATCCACTAATTGAAATGGAGTTTACAACCTATGTTGACCTAGTCAAACACTCCGGTCTATAACCCCCCACTTCTACCCGCGGGCCTTTAAAAGTGGTTCTAGTCCAATTTGCTTGTGGCCTAAGCATTCTTAGCCACAAGACTTACTTCTCAATGAAGAGATAAAAGGGCCTATGTGAATATGTGATGATATTCAAAAAAGCAAACAAAGCTAGGGAACTTTAGATGCTTATCTAGGATGATTAGATGACAATAAATATAGTCCTAGATATCAATTAGCTAAATGACATGTCATAAAGCATAGCTAAACATAGATTAGGCAATCCTATGATATAGCTATCAAAATACAACTCTCAAACAATCAATACACTAATCTCAATCTTGTATCTAAAATATATATGAATAACATACAAGTGACAATATGAGATTGCTTGTTAAGAAAGACACACAATATGTAAGATATTAGTGAAAAGCTTACCAAGCAAAGTGTGTTGAAGAAACCATGCAAAATGACATCTAGATGATCATGGATGATGCTAGATGATGATTGATGATCATGGAAAAGTGTTTGAATAATCAAAGGTGAGTTCTTTAGTGAAATGTTTCTCTTGGAAAAATATACTAAGTAAAAATATGATTTTTAACTCTTTTGGTCGACCTAGAAATGAAAGAGGCATATTTATAGAGTGTCAAAATGAAGTGACAACGTTTTGAAAAATTGACATAAAAATTGCCTTGACCGCTGTTCACCCGCTGTACGTAGAGCGTGTGTACAGCGGTTCACCTGGGATTATGAAGAACATGTTCTTTGTGACCGCCTTACGTAGGGTGGATTCCAGGCAACCTAGGGGCGGTTGCTCTCGGGTTTGGAGAGCCGCCCTTCACCCGCTGTTCGTAGAGCGGTTTTTGGGTGGACCATCAGGTGTGAAAAACATC
Source organism: Acer yangbiense (assembly GCA_008009225.1). Lineage (NCBI taxonomy): Eukaryota > Viridiplantae > Streptophyta > Magnoliopsida > Sapindales > Sapindaceae > Acer > Acer yangbiense. Next base: position 52,945,255 of record CM017762.1, on the reverse strand, counting down.
ACCAGTGGCATCGCTGTTCACCCGCTCTACGTAGAGCAGGTGTATAGCGGCTAAGAGCAAATTTGCTCAAAGCCTCATATGGGCGTTTTTCATAGGGCGCCTGTAGGGCGGGTGAACAGCGCCCATACTTTTACACAATGCAACATAATTCTAATCATGTCATGGCATTTGAACTACTAGATGCAATCAATAAAAAATGCAAGAAGAGATATTATATAATCATGAATGCACACAAAAAAAGACACACATATACACAAAGTATGTAAATGCATGGAATGTGTGTGTGTGTGCAACTAAATCTCTTCAAAGCAAAGTAAGCACTAGAAATTTACCTTTGGTGCTTCTCCTCTTGAGGTCTTGAAGGCCTAAGATACCCTTACAACAACCCCAATTGTGGTTTGTCACCGAAATAAGCCAATCAAACTTGAGGAACTTACAATCTCCCCATTTGGCTATTTCGTGACAAAACAACCACTCACAATGATCCTCACAACAAAATTAAATCTAAAGGTCAATAAAGATATTCTATATTACAAAGAGATAAGAAAATAAACACTTCAAGTCTTCAATCTCTTGTAGAACTATCAAACCTTCAAAACAAAAAAATTACACTTCCAAAGCAAGTGTATGTGAGAAAATCATGTGAAGTTAAAACAAGCATATGCATTTAATAATTTAAGTACAACATCATGCAATGTATATGAATGCAATGCCCCCCCTCATTGGGTTACTCTCCCTCAATATGTAATCTCCCCAACATGTATATTTGCTACTAACAATTATCAATTCCCCTTACCACCTCTACTCCCTCTTTTTGTCATGATATAGGCAAAGGAGTAGTTCCTAACCAGGTCACATCTAGCAAAGAGAAATAGTAGCATACAAGATATTTGCATAAACATATAAGTCACTTTATGCATCTCAATTAATTGGAGAGAAACAAGGAGATTTATTTAAAGAAAATGTGTGAATTAAACATGCTTTGCATACGAGACATGTAACATTCAAGTCCAAAATACAATGGTATTTGGCAAAGCAAATGACAAAGGTTTCTAATAAGAATTCAAACCAATTTCACCATTGTCATGAGAGAAGCAAGGATATAGAGATTTTATTGTTTTCAATATAAGAGCAACTATATCCAACTTTATAAGCAAAACATGGCATGAACGACTTTGCACCCTATTTGATTTTTCCGGGAATGATACCCGTATGATAGTAGCCATGTTCAACTAATAAAGAAAGAGAGACATTTGGAATTTTAAATTCCTTTGAATGGATACAAGATCCTTTATTCATTTTGAGTCTCATAAGCTTTTTCACACAAGTTTTGCATTTTAAGAATATGCAATCATCAATTCATGCTTTTTCATTTGAGCATGTTATATGAATTTCATGCTTTTTCATTTGACATTAGCATGTTATAAAATAATCATCATGTCATGGAGATAACTATAGGTCATTCAAATCATACTTCCTATGTAGATCTCCTAGTCCTAAAATGCATGTTTGAACATAAATATGACATGGATTATAAATAAAGCATGGTTCACACTTATTGAATTAAAAACATATATACATATGTGCAACCAAGCTTGCTTAAGCAATTAAAAAGGAAGTATAAGATATTTCAATTTTTTTTTTTTTTGCATGTGTCAAGTATGTAAACTAGCTCTCTTTGCTTGAGTTCCCCATATGGGGTTAATCACAAAATACATCACTCCACAAGACATATCCCAATAGATCTACTAAGTGTTTTAAATCGAGTAGCATCTAAGGGTTTAGTAAATAGGTCCACAAGTTGACCATTAGTACCTATATGTTCAAGTACTATGCATTTATTTTCAACAAGCTCTCTAATGAAATGATGACGGATGTCAATATGCTTAGTTCTAGAATGTTGCACCGGATTCTTTGAAATATTAATGGCACTCATATTATCACAAAAGAGAGTGAGTGTACCTTGGTTGAATCTGTAGTCTACTAGCATTTGCTTCATCCATAGGAGTTGTGTGCATCCACTCCCCGCGGCTATGTACTCAGCCTCGGCCGTGGACAAGGAAATCGAGTTTTGCTTCTTTCAAAACCAAGACACCAAATTATTGCCTAGGAAGAAGCAACCGCCTGATGTACTTTTCCTATCATCACAATTTCCTACCCAATCCGCATCACTAAAGCCTACAAGACTAGCATTAGTGTCAAAAGAGTACCAAATCCCATAGTTGGATGTCCCATTCATATAGCGAATGATTCTCTTAACGGAAGAGAGATGGGACTCCTTAGGATCTGCTTGGTACCTAGCACACACACCCACACTAAAAGATATATCGGGCCTACTTGCGGTCAAGTAAAGCAAGCTTTCTATCATGCCCCGATATAGAGTTTGTTCCACACTATTTCCACTTGCATCCTTGCTAAGCTTTAAAGTGGTACTCATGGGTGTATCACAATGTTTGGCATTTTCAAAACCAAACTTCTTCACTAGGTTCTTAGCATATTTGGCTTGGGTTATGAAGATCCCATCATTCAATTGCCAAATTTGCAAACCTAGGAAGTAACTTAGCTCACCAACAAGACTTATCTCAAATTCATGAGACATGACATCAACAAATTGTTAGACCTTGGTGTTATTGGTGGAGCCAAACACTATATCATCAACATATATTTGAGTTATAAGGAGCTCATCATTGTCTTTCTTGATGAATATCGTCTTGTCAATACTACCCCTTGTGTAGTTATTGTCAACAAGAAATTGAGTGAGGCGCTCATACCAAGCCCTCGGTGCTTGTTTCAACCCATATAGAGCCTTTTTGAGGCGATAGACATGGTTGGGGTGGTGAGCATCCACAAACCCCTTGGGTTGTTCAACAAACACTTCCTCTTGCAAGAAACCATTGAGGAAGGCAATCTTGACATCTATTTGGTGCAATTTGAACTTGTGCACACAAGAAATGGACAAGAGAAGCCTAATGGACTCTAGACGGGCAACGGGAGCAAATGTCTCCTCAAAGTCGATACCTTCAATTTGAGAGTACCCTTGTGCTATAAGTCTAGCCTTATTCTGCACTATGTTTCCATCCTCATCGGATTTGTTCCTATAAATCCACTTAGTGCCTATGACATGTGTGCTTTTAGGCCTAGGAACTAAAGTCCAAACCTCATTCCTTTCGAATTGGTTTAGCTCTTCTTGCATGGCAAGAACCCAAAATTCATCATTTAAGGCTTCATCAACCTTTTTGGATTCAATTTGAGAGGTGTAGCAAGTATGGCTAATGAGATTAGCAATTTGACGCCTAGTCCTAACACCCTTATTCACATCTCCTATAACATCATCTTGTTATGGATTCTTCTAACCCATGGAGCGGGTTCATTAGAGTCCATGAGAGGAACTCTATCAAGAGGTTGAGTGGCCTCTTCATCAAGGTTAGACGTCCCAACATTGGGAGTCTCCAAAACCTTCTCAAAGGGAGAGTCATCTTCACTAACAATCTCCTCCTCATGGACACTAGACTTGAGCCTTTCATCATCTATGACAACATTGGATGATTCCATGACACTTCGAGTCCTTAAATTGAAAACTCTATAGGCTCTACTATTCAAGGCATAGCCAATAAATATACCCTCATCACTCTTAGCATCAAACTTGCCAAGTTGATCACGGTCATTCAAAATGTAGCATTTGCTTCCAAAAGTGTGGAAGTAGCTTACATTTGGCTTCCTACCTTTCCATAATTCATATGAGGTTTGTCTAGTACCGGACCTTAGGAAGACTCTATTTCCTATATAGCCAGCCATATTGACGGCTTCGGCTCATAGGTTCCTAGGGACATTGTTGCTTAGCAATATCACACGGGCCATCTCTTGAAGAACCCTATTTTTCCTCTCAACAACTCCATTTTGTTGAGGTGTCCTAGGAGCCGAAAACTCATGGGAGATGCCAACACTATCACAATAGGTTTCAAAAGAGGCATTCTCAAATTCCCTCCTATGGTCACTTCTAATCCGTTTAATGCTTTTAACATTTGAGTTCATTTCATTTTGAATCTTAGTGCAAAGCATTTTAAACTTATCAAAAGTTTCGGATTTTTCTCTAAGAAAATATGTCCATGTGAACCTAAAGAAATCATCAACACAAACAAAAATGTATCTCTTTCCACCCAAACTCTCGGTTTGCATGGGACCCATAAGATCCATGTAGAGAAGCTCTAGGGGCTCCTTGGTGGAGAGATACTTGCCCTTTTTATTCATGCTTTTGGTTTGTTTTCCTTGTTGACAAGGTCCACAAACACCATTGGCTTTCTTCCCAAGCTTGGGTAGGCCATGCATAACATTGAACTTGTCTAAGATTCGTAAATCTTGAAAGTTCATGTGGCCAAGTCTTTCATGCCACAACTCAACTTGCTCTTCCTTGGACACATTGTTTGAGACTATTCTAGCTTCAAGACAATAGCAATTGTCGCATCGGACAAGAAGGGTAATCCGGGAATGGAGATGGTTCCTTTCCCTATGACTCTCTTTTTGGATCCATCACCAAAGGTGACACATCCCCCTTCCTCCATGATAAAAGTCTCAAAGAAACTCTTGTTTCCCGTCATGTGCCTAGAGCACCCATTATCTAAATACCACAAATTAGAAGAATTTGCCTTTAAGGCAATTTGAGCAACATTGCAAAAATATTCATCTCTTCTAATCCACCTAGGTGAAACATTTTTCTTCCTAGTGGTCAATGGTACATGGGTTCTAGATGTCCTAAGATCATACAAATTAATTCTATCTTTCCTAGGAACATGCATCATGGCTCTACTTTTTTTCTTTTTAATCATGCTTTTAGTTTTACACAATTTAATATAACGAAAGCAATTTGGTCTAATATGACCATCAATACCACAATAATGACATGTAGGGATGAAGTAAGGAATCATACCATATCCTTGTGCTTGCATATGAGCCTTTCCATGTCTTTGTGGTTGCATTGGTTCATTTTGTCTTCGTTGTTGAACCGGTCTTGCTTGCTTTCTTGGAAGAGTTTGCATGATTGGTTTCTTTCCTTTGTGAGCCATTAGTTGAGGAATGTTGGCTTAAGGAGCTCTTGTGGGATGAGCTTGAGGTTGTCTTCTTGGAGCCACCTTCACTTGTGCACTTTGTGAGCATTATCCTAGTTCTATCTTCTTCCTAGGAGTTTGCACCGGTGAGGCTTCATTCTTGCTCAAACTCTTGACAAATACCGTCTTGTGAAGAGTAGAGGACTCCTTGCCATCTTCAAATCCTAGACCTCTCTTGTCACAAGGACTTTTCCCAACACTTAACATAAGGTCAAGTTTTTCGGTGCTAGAAGTCATCCTTGTCATTGATCCCTTAACCTCTTCAAGTTCTCTCTTCAAACCTTCTTCATTCCTTCTTGATAAGTCTAACTCCTTTCTTAGCTTATCTTCATTTTCCACCGGTCTCACTACTTCTTCACTCAAGTCATCAACCTTGATTGAAAGCTCTAAATTTTCTTCCTTTAACCTTCAGATTTCTCTTTTGTTCTTCAACCTTGAGCTTTCGAATTTTATCGTGAAGTCTTCAAGATCCATTTTCTCCACATGTCCTTTTCTGGAGTTAGATGAGGAGTAATCTTCACTTGATTCACTCTCCTCTTGACTTTCTTCATTTTCTTCACTAGAACCTTTGCTCTTGTGAGAGGATGCAAAGGCTATGAAGTTAGCCATAAGTTCTTCATCATCTGAAGACTCTTCTCCATCATTAGAGTCATCACTTCCACTCCAAGTGGCGGCCATCACTTTACCCTTTTTGTTCTTCAAATTTCCATAATCGGGTGCAATGTGTCCTTTACTGCCACACTCATAGCATTGTACCCCTTTCCTTTCACTCTTCTCTTACCTAGGCTCAAACTTCTTGAAGGGAGTCTTTTTCTTCAAGTCTTGACCCTTGGATCCAAAACCCTTCTTCTCGGACTTGTAGAATTTCTTGAAATTTCTTATTAATAGCACCATTTCCTCGACCGAGTCATCACTATCCTCCTTCTCAACCTTGGAGGCCTTCAAAGCAATTCCCTTTTGCTTTTTAGGAGGCGTGAAGGTAGGACCCTTCCTAGACTCATACGCTAGAAGTCTCCCAATCACCTCACTCGGCTTCATATCCTTGTAGGAGCTATTTTCTTCTAAAGCCGTCACCTTGGATTCAAATCTATCAGGTAGAGATCTCATAATCTTTTGCTTGATTCTCCTATCCGAATATGGGTCACCAAGTTGATGACTTTGATTGACTATGTCCATCAACTTGATCTCGAAGTCGTTGAAGCACTCATTCTCCTCCATCTTAAGCATCTCGAATTGAGTTTGGAGGACTTGAAGCTTGGAGTCCTTCACCACTTCGGTTCCCTCATGTGTAACCACTAGGATGTCCCATGCCTCTTTAGCTATCCTAGTATTTTGAACCAACTTGTATTGGTTTTCGTCCATTGCACAAAAGATGGCATGCATCGCCTTCCTATTCCATTTTGAAGCCTCAAACTCTTGCGCATTCCATTGCGCCTTAGGCTTCAATACTTCTTCTTCTCCACCCGTGGGAGTCATCTTGGGAAGATCATATCCATCTTCAACAGCCATCCATGCACGGTTGTGAATTTGACATATGTAGGATTCCATTTTTCCTTTCCATGAGGAATAATTCAAGCTGGTGAGAAGAGGAGGTCTCGTGCTAGTAGCTCCCTCGTTGTTGCCACCGTTTCCACTCATTGTATATAATGAATGAATGAAATGAAATGCAAAATGTATGAATGAACAAAAATGACACAAATGCAAAACACACCAAAACGAGCTAGGATCACCTAAGCGTATCTAGGAACCCGCTCTGATACCAATTGAAACTAATTACGGTGTGTATAAAAGTAATCTAGAGAGGGGTTGAATAGATTATAAGCAATTTTACCCAATTTTCGTTTAAGGCCAAGATTACAAAAATGCCCCAAACTAGTCAATTTATATAGCAAGTGTAATATGTGCGGAATTTAAATGAACACTTGATATTTACGTGGAAACCCTCACGGGAAAAACCACGGACTGTTTTGTGCGCCACACACGGACCTCAAATCCACTAATTGAAATGGAGTTTACAACCTATGTTGACCTAGTCAAACACTCCGGTCTATAACCCCCCACTTCTACCCGCAGGCCTTTAAAAGTTGTTCTAGTCCAATTTGCTTGTGGCCTAAGCACTCTTAGCCACAAGACTTACTTCTCAATGAAGAGATAAAATGACCTATGTGAATATATGATGATATTCAAAAAAGCAAACAAAGCTAGGGAACTTTAGATGCTTATCTAGGATGATTAGATGACAATAAATATAGTCCTAGATATCAATTAGCTAAATGACATGTCATAAAGCATAGCTAAACATAGATTAGGCAATCCTATGATATAGCTATCAAAATACAACTCTCAAACAATCAATACACTAAGTATGGAAATGCATGGAATGTGTGTGTGTGTGCAACTAAATCTCTTCAAAGCAAAGTAAGCACTAGAAATTTATCTTTGGTGCTTCTTCTCTTGAGGTCTTGAAGGCCTAACTTGAAGGCCTAACTTGAGGAACTTACAGAGTACATGTTAATAGGAGTGTGAGATTGTGTGAATCGATTAATTGTGAGTGTATTTGTTTATTCAACTAGTGGATTGTGCTATAATGGTCGTGGCCAATCTGTGGATGTTTCCTCATTGTTGAGGTTTTAGTGTTTGAAAGTAATACAATAACGCTCGGTGTGTATGATAAATATATCTAGAGGGGGGGGGGGGGGGGGGGGGGGTTAATAGATTTTAACTATTATTACCCAATTTTCGCATGCAAGTCAATTTTACGAAAATGCCCATACTAGTCAAAAATACAAGCAAGTGTAATATAGTGCGGAATTTAAATAACACTTTATGTATACGTGGAAACCTAACCACTAGGAAAAACCACGGGCTATTTAGTGCGCCACACTCGGACCTCAAAATCCACTAATTGAAATGGAGTTTACAACCTATGTAGATCTCGTCTAACACTTCGGTCTATAACCCCCCACTTCTACCACTCGGGCCTTTAAAAGTGGCTCTAGTACAATTGCTTGAGGCCTAAGCAATCTTAGCCTCAAGACTTAATTCTCAATGAAGAGATTATGCAACCTATGTGAATATGTATGAATATTCAAATAACAAACAAGGCTAGGGAACCTTAGATGCTTATCTAGGATGATGATATAATCAATTAAATCAACCCTAGATATCAATAGCTAAATGACATGTCAAATAGCTTAGCTAATCAAGATTAATCAAAAACCTAATTAGCTATCACAATACAACACTCAATCAATTCATCACAATTAATTCTCTAATCTTGTATTTATCATATGATCAAAAACATACAAGTAAATTAAAAGAGAATATGCTTGATAGTCAAAATACTAAAATAACATGAACTAAATCAAAATCTTACCAAGCATGTTGTGATGATGCAAACCCAATCATGGATGCATTCTATATAGTCATAGAAGATGCAATATGAAACTTGATGCACAAAGGATTTGATTTGAGTGGTTAAAGGTGAGTTCTTTTGAATTTTTCTTTGCTTGAAAAATATTCTAAGTAAAATATGATATTCTGAACTCAGCAATTTGACCTAAAGTTAAAGAGGCATATTTATAGGGTGTCAAAAGCAAAGTGGTGCGTTTTTATAAATGACACAAAATTTGCCTTAGGCGCTGTACGTACGGCGCTGTACGTACAGCGCTTTGTACAGCGCCTTCCTGGGAAATGAAGAACATTTTTCATAGGCGCTGTTCGTAGAGCGCTTTTGTACAGCACCTGAACAGCGCCTCAAAGCTAATCCTCTCGGGTCTGAGATGGGCGCTGTACGAACGGCGCTTTGTACAGCGCTCGTACAGCGCCTTCCAACATTGCATCAGACCCGATGCATTAAAAATGCATTTTCAACCAGGTCTCATATAGGCGCTGTACGTACAACGCTTTGTACAGCGCCAACACCATGAATGCAATCCTAAGTCTAGAATGAACATGGCTTTGGTCATACAAAATGCAATCATGTAAAGCATGCAAGAAGAGATGTTAATGAACATTAATGCACATATATAGACACACAACATACACGAATTAAACACTATGCATGAGTTGTGAGTGTGTGCAACTATCTCTTCAAAGCAATTAAGCACATAGAGGTTTACCTATCAACCTTGAGGACATGAGAGGGTCTTGAGCTTGATTATGAATCACTTAAGCTACCCTTACATACAATCCCCAACACGTGGTTTGTCCACGAAATAAGCCAATCAAGATATGGGAATCCTTACAGTGTTTTACCATGTTAAATTGCATGTGTTCATTTTTAATTGTTGTTATTTGTGATTTTGCTATATTTGTAAAATCAACAATCGTGAAATTGGTGGAAGATTGAGTGATTTTGATTGTGTTTGTGTTTAAGAAGTATTGCGGTCATTTGGCTTGAGTTGTGTATTAAAGTATTTGGAAGTTGAAGGGTTGCACACCAAGAGTTTGATCAAAAGCTTGTGTGACAAGCGTTTGGCAGAAAATGGTGGTATTCGGCACTAAACCAGTAAACCTATTCATTCCCCTAGATACCTTGTGTATATTTCAATGTTCCTTGGTAATACCTTGTGCTTTACCACATCCTCCCTTAATGCATTATTTATAAGGGAAAAAACTATTCAAAATGATTTCTCAATTTGGTTTTGATCATAATATTTATGATGGCAGCTTTCCTCCATCTCCAACCATTTTTATCCCTTGGAAACAAATTATTTCAATTTCAGAGGGCATGTCAGAAAAGGGTTATTTACCACAATATTATTTCCAAGGGAAACCGATGGTATTTTCCTGTTGGAACCGTGCATTTCCGATGGCATAAGATAAAGCTTAATAAAAATAAATCATTTTTCATAAAGTAAAGCTGAGTTATCCATATGACAAAGAGAGAGGTTGAGAAAATTTACAAAAGGTTTTTTTTTTTTTTTGTTCATTATTTGTTTCATCTGTGTTAAATAAAAAAAAAACCAATTCTTTAAGTAAATGAATTTATTTTGAAATATTAATTATTTTCATATATCATGCTAAAACAAAAGGCAAACAAAATTAAAGTAAAACGGTTTAAAATAAACGATTGAAAATATATATATATTTAAAAAAAAAAAAAAAAAAAAAAACATTGCTTGCATAAACAAAAATAGCTTCTGAATTACAATTCAATTACACATCATGATATAGTTGTATCTTCATTTCTCGCATGCATATTATACATGTAACTATTGCTGGACAGAAAATAAGTATTTTTGTTTTTATTAGTTATCTAGAGACTAACCAATGACATATTCCCTGTTAACAATTAGTTTAAAACAAAATATTAAGAAAAACAAAAATTTGTCAAGTGTAACGGTGTACACACATTGTTAACCGAATGTATTCCTATTATGGTGTTCGTCTAGACAATTCATTGTCAACAGAATATATTCTTATTATTGTGTTCATCCAGACAATTCTAATATTTCAAACAGATTTCATCTACATAATCCGGTACCTATATATATATGTACGTATCACTAGTAATCAAGAAAGCCAAATCAAATTCAAAGTTCCAATTATTCAGACCTTAAGTGTAACATTTTCACCAACATGATGAGTGCTTACAAACTTGTCCTTGTATTAATTTCTTTTGTTATGCTTCAAACAATATGTGAAGCAGGTCTTCTCCCTGCGAAACGTACAATCAATATCACCAATTACGTTTGAGTAGACCCTTTGGAGGTAGATATCACCGTTCATTGTAAATCAGGTGATGATGATCTCGGTAAACACATACTTCCCTATAAAGGTTCGTACACATTTAGATTACGACCTCGAGGGAACTCCTTATTCTACTGCAGTTTTGCGTGGCAAAATCAGTTCAAAAGGTATGATATTTACAAAGATGATAGGGATCATAACTTATGTCGTGTTTGTAAGTGGTTTATAAAAGAAGGAGGTCCGTGTTTTTGGAACTATGGAAATCAGGATGTAGAGTGCAAGCAATGGAAATAAATCAGCGTAGCAATGTGGAATGTATTTACTAGTATGCATTTTATTATTGATGTAATAAACTTCTCAAAATGTAGCTGAGATATGTCAAATATTATGAATTTTATTTGTTTTTTTGTAAGAAAAAACTTCATTGAATATAAGTGGTATGTTTTTTTTTCCTGGTTAGAAACATATAAAAACAAATACTTTTAAATTTATACCCTTTCAACTATTAATTTTATATGTGTGTATATATTTTTTTGAAAGATTATATGTTTATATTTTAGTATATAAAAAACAACTAAAAACAAACAATTTAATAGATTGTAAAACAAAATTATTTTGTTATCGATAAGATTTCAAATTTTAAATTTGTGACGGATAATTTCAATTAAAATACTATCTGAATTTATAAATATTTCAAACTAATATCTATTCTTAATAAATCATCATGAACTTTTTATAAGGATTTTGCATAGGATGTCAATAGGTCAAATGAGAATATGGGGGAAGGTCCCCATGCCCTAGCCTTTGTTTGGGAGAAATAGGGGTGGGGTAATTTGGAAGGAAGTATCGCCACCCCCACCTATTTCCCTCATTTTCCCCGTTTCCCCAATACTACAACCCCATTTGATCCTATCCGACCGTGTTCCTCTGTTCCTCTCATTTGATCTCGTTTGACTTGAAATTTTAAAATCATTTGGTAAATACAATTTTTTGTTTTTCTCCTTTTACTAATGTAATCAAATTTAATCATTCACAAAATATATATATATATATATATATATATATATATATTATGTTAATTTAAAGTAATTAAACAATTTAATGAGTTTTTTTTATTATTATTATTATTTTAAAAAAAAAAGACATTTTTGGTGTGCGGAACATTACAAGAAAACGATATTTTTCAACCGAGTCAAATTTTGATCAATAATTGTTGTTTTTCCAACCGCAACTGCTTAAAGAGCCTAATCATGCTCTTTTCTTGGGTTAGGAGTTGACTTACAAGCAAATACTTTGTTAAACTCGACAATTTTGAGACTATGTATTTCATTTTTAACTTACATTTACATGTACTTCATTTATAAATAATTATTTGTTATTTATTATCTTTTGAGTAATTATTTTCTAGTTAATATTATTTATATATTTTAACTCATGAATAATACTAGCATAGTTTTCATTTCTCTTAAATTATAATTTATTATAATTATATGATTAATTCCATAGAACAACCACTTTAGTTTTCCAATTTTTACATATAGCCACAAGTTTTTAAAAAACCAAATGTAACCGATATAGTGATTGTGTGATGGAAGTTAGTGGGTTCTTTGACAAGTATACCCCTGGAGAGTTATCAGTGGTTGTTGATGTAAGAGGTCGAAAATGACCCTATCATTATATAATCTGCTTTGTGGGTAATCGATCCCTCTTCTCTTTCTTATATCTCAGATGAAGGCAATCCCTAAACCCGATCCCTTAAATACGCCGCGGCTTCTAACTGACTTGTACATCATCTTATTAAATTGAAATTCAAGTCAGTTAACCCAAACCCAGATGAAGGCAATCCCCAAACCCAATCCCTAAAATACGCTGCGTCAAATGTCTTCCATATTCCAACTGATTTGTACATCATCTTATTAAATTGAAATTCAAGTCAGTTAACCCAAACCCTTATACTTCGAAATGGAACCCAATTAAGATAATTTACCCGTAATATTTCATATCTCCACCATAATCTTTTTTCCAGTTGTCGAATCGTTCTCGTGATTAAAGCCGTCCTAATCTGTTTTAGCCATTCCCAATATCAGAGAAGGTATGTATCTAAAAGTAATACAATAACGCTCAGTGTGTATGATAAATATATCTAGAGGGGGGGGGGGGGGGGGGGGGGGGGGGGTGAATAGATTTTAACTATTATTACTCAATTTTCACATGCAAGTCAATTTTACGAAAACGCTCCTACTAGTAAAAAATACAAGCAAGTGTAATATAGTGCGGAATTTAAATAACACTTGATGTATACGTGGAAACCCAACCACTGGGAAAAACCGGGCTGTTTAGGGCGCCACACTCGGACCTCGAAATCCACTAATTGAAATGGAGTTTACAATCTAGGTAGACCTCGTCTAACACTCCGATCTATAACCCCCCACTTCTACCACTCGGGCCTTTAAAAGTGGCTCTAGTCCAATTGCTTGAGGCCTAAGCAATCTTAGTCTCAAGACTTAATTCTCTATGAAGAGATTATGCAACCTATGTGAATATGTATAAATATTCAAATAACAAACAAGGCTAGGTAACCTTAGATGCTTATCTAGGATGATGATATAATCAATTAAATCAACCCTAGATATCAATTGCTAAATGACATGTCAAATAGCTTAGCTAATCAAGATTAATCAAAAACCTAATTAGCTATCACAATATAACACTCAATCAATTCATCACAATTAATTCTCTATTATTGTATTTATCATATGATCAAAAACATACAAGTAAATTAAAAGAGAATATGCTTGATAGTAAAATTACTAAAATAAAATGAACTTACTCAAAATCTTACCAAGCAAGTTGTGATGATGCAAACCCAATCATGGATGCATTCTATATAGTCATAGAAGATGCAATATGAAATATGATGCAAAAAGGATTTGATTTGATTTGAGTGTTTAAAGGTGAGTTCTTGATTTGATTTTTTCTCAAAAATCTCTCTTTGAAGTTTAGGGTTCTAAGGACTCAAAGAACTTAATCAGATAATGAGAAAGTAAGATATTTATAGACATCAAGAATTGGGCATGTGAAAAGACAATTTTGCCCCTGAAACGCACCAATCGACGGTTTCATTCGGCGGCCAGGCCGCCGTTTACAACCGTCGAATTGAACTCGAGAAGAACAAGGGAACAACAGCGGTTTCATTCGGCGGTTTTGAAACCGCCGATTAAACCGCAGAATCAAACCCGAGAGATTAAATCGATCAGGTATGAACGACGATTTTGAACGGCGGTCGTGACCACCGATCGTGACCGCAGAATTGCTCCAGACACTTCTGGATGCAAACAGCGGTTTCATTCGACGGCCAGGCCGCTGATCATAACCGCCGATCACCAACAAAGGTGAAAACCAAGGAGAAGCCAAGGGCATTCTCCGTGGGCGGTCTTCGTTCAAAACAAAACACATACTAGTGCATGCGCGGACGTTTCCGAACACTATCGGGAAACGAATTACTAAGCACATATACACACAACAAGATATCAATCATAGTGCTAGTATGTAAAGTGATATGTGAAGAGTATGCACACAAATGCAAGTATACTAAGTGTGTGTGTGCATTCTAGTCTTTTCAAAGAAAACCAAGCACTAGAAATTATACCTTTGGCGTGCTTGTCCTTTGAGGTCTTGAAAGGGCCTTCGAGCATGAAGTTCAATCACCTAAACCACCCTTACACAATCAACCCCAACATGTGGTTTGTCCACGAAATAAGCCAATCAAGATATGGGAATCCTTACAGTATCCTTAGGAAATTGATTGGACCAAAATTGGTATGATTTTGGCCCTCATTTCCTTCTCCTTTTTGCTTGATTCTTGGGCATTATCCCGTGATTTAATGGAATAAATTAAGTGTTTTCAGGTATTTACAGAGTTTAGGGGCATTGAAGTAATATTAGTGAAATAGAGGTAAAAGTGTAATTATTGAAGAAAGATTGAAGATGTCGTGATATTGGAAGAATGCAGGGGTCCAAATTGCAATTGACTACATAAAAGAGGCAAAGGACGCCACGTCATTACATGAGGCTGCACGTTTGATGTGTTGGGTATGGGCTTCTAAGTGTACCCACGCCCATGACTAAGTACACCGCAAAGAGAACAAGTCTTAAAGACTGATTGCACCCCAGCCCAAGTCTTTGCACGCCCCAAATTGCAAGCCCAAATGCCTTAAAGTGCAACCCAAACACACCCCATTCATTGCTAATTGCACCTCCTTAAAGGACAAAGAGAAGCTACTGTATACACCCCGTCTCCTTGCTAAATGCACCCCTTTCACTATTCATCTTCTTCCTTCAGCTCACGTGTGCAGTAATGGAGACCAAACCCTATGTGCGCTGCCACCGTTCAACGCCGATCCAGGAACTACCGTCGGCCGGTTCTTGCCCCAAACGACAGGTGAGATCAATGGCAGCCTGGTCATTGACTTTTCAGGCCACCAATCAGTCAAAAATTCAAGCTCTAATCCACGCCTAAATCACGCCTATATCGCCACTTGTCCCTCTTTTTGTCGCCATTTGTCCTTTGGCTAGTCTCTTTTAGGACTCTCGCAATAGTACGAGGTCGAAGAGTAGCACAACGGTAAGTAAAGTTCGTTCCCGCAGGGATCGAGTGATCGATTACCGAAATTGATTAGCCTAGATGCTATTCAAACAATCAATATATGAGAAATGTCATAATAAGCAAATTAAACTAAATTAATCTAAAGACTAATGCTAATGCAAAAAATGAAATAACACTAAAATGAAAACAAGTGTAATATCGGAGAAAAACATGCTAGGACTTGACTACACCCCACCCTCAATTGACTTCCGTTTTAGACTCAATTATTCACCCAACAAATACTCATGCAATTTGTAGATTCATACACCCTAATATTAACCTACAATCTTGGTCAAGCAAAGTAGATTACACCCAAAATCGTACCTAAGCCTATCTTTCGATTACCTGGAATATACGAATGAGTTCATTAAGATTATTGGCGCACTAAACGAATCCTATACGCTAGCCTAAGTAGGTCTACTTTTCTAGACATGCATAGAGGGCATTTTAACGAACACGTGGTGTGTGTCTCCGGTCGGTACGTAACACATCACAATAAATCAATCAAATGGAGATCAATCAAATGGAGATCAATCAAATGGAGATCAATCACTTGAAAGCTTTAAGTATACAAAAATACTCATACAAACCACACTTTGCACATAAATGGATAAACAAGAATCAATATAAATATATAGTGATTGGATGGGGTTTCATCAAATCCTAGCAATCAATATTTAGCTCATATTACAACCACTAGCCATAACATAGATAAAATCAAATAAATACATGGCTATGAAAAAGAATTAGAAGAGAAAAAGTTTAGAGAAAACTAAATGGAGAGCTTCCTCTTCTTCTTTGAATGTTCTTCTCCTTCTATCTTTCTTCAACTCTCTCTTGCCCAAAAAGGTGGAGTGATGGTGGATGTGATGGTGTGTGGAAGAAATGGTGAAAAGAGAGAGTTTTTGGGAGAGTTGGAGTTGATTTTCGGATTTTTGTGTGTGGCTCTCTCCTCTCTCAAAAGAACATAAGATGTATTTATATGGGCTCAAAATAGGGCAAAAATCTCCCCCAAAATGACTTAGAGACAGACTGCCATGATCTGGGGTTTTCACGGTTGAAGACCGCGGTGGTTGAACCGCTGTAAGCGCGAAAACTCTCTGTGGCTCGGGTACCGCAGTTGGGAAACCGCGGCATCGAAAGGGAGTTTCTATCGCTCGGGACGCCGCTTGCATGCCGCGGTTTGGGAGAAATGAAGCTTGGAAGAGCTTGGAAGCCATGGAAGTTAGGAGAAATGGAGGCTTGGGAAAACGTGTGCATGGGGCCTCGAAAGTGGTCCCAAACGGACGGGGAGGTCACCGGCAAGAGATCTGGGCGGAAACCCACCAGAATAGGCGTTGAAAATTGGCCGAAATGACCGGGTCGAAGTTCAGGTCTTGACCGGGTCGGGTTGACCCGGTTCAGACCCGACCGAGTCTGTTGAAGGTTGAAGACGACGTGATGTCATCATGACGTCACGCTGACGTGGCGGGGCACGCTAAGAAGATAGCTAGGGTGTACTCAGCAATGGGTCTTGTCTTCTTATGGCCACCTGATTTGGGCCGGGCCGGGTCAGGCCCAAGGTGCAAAACGCACCGTTTCACTTAAGTGACGTGGCGCTTTCTGGTGCGTTGCCTAGTGAATTACAAAAGGCATCCCTAACTTCTCCTTTAATTACAAAATCTTCAATAATTTCTCCAAGTTTACACTTTGACCCCTAATTCTCCAAAATTACTCCAATTCCCCTAAACTCCATAAATCCCTGAAACACTTATTTTATCATATTAAATACCCGGTTTTACCCGAGAAATTAACACAAAATGATATGGAATTGGGGCTACACTATGTGTAGAAATTAAAGCAATCATCATTCGATGTTGCAACGGCGACAGGAAGATGATTTCCACACCTGATGGTGTCGCCACTTTTGTCACCGGATCCGTCGACATTTGAGAAGTAGCGACCTCCTCTCTGTTAAAACATGATTGGTATGGCAAATTACAAAATGCCCCCTCTTGAGGACTAAATGGTAATTTGCCATGGTCAAGGGTGTTTTGGTAATTTACCATTGATCGCCCTCCAAATGTTCACATTTAGTGCTCCCTTTTCCTATCTTTTTGTGCTTGTTTCTCGGGTAAAACCGGGTATTTAATGGATAAATAAGTGTTTCAGGTAAATAGGGAAGTTCAGGGGCATAATTGTCATTTTGGACAATTCAGGGGTAAAAGTGCAAAATTCAGGACTTTATTGAAGATTCTGTGAATAAGGGAAAGCTCAGGGGTACTGATTGTAATTCGCCAGCCAAGCAGCGCAGCATAGCCACGTCAGCGCTGGAAACGACGCCGTTTTGGCCCTGTGCGCGTCACGCCTAACATCATGCTGACGTCAGGTCGTCTTCTTCAGCAAACCGGGTCGACCCGTAACCCTGTAGACCCGAGCCGACCCGACCCGACCCGACCCGACCCGAACCGAACCGAACCGAACCGAACCGGTCTCGACCCGGTATCTTCTCCAGCCATTTTCGATGGTTTTCCATCCAGTTTTTCGACGTCTCTCTGCCCAGATCGGTAGCCCACATTCGTCCGATCCTATTGCACCCATTTTCAGGCTCCCATACAAAGGTTTCTCTCTCTAACAAATCATCCAAGTTTCCATGGCCATTCAAGCTTCAAGAACATTCCAGCAGCCATTCTCTCGCAATCCAGAACGTTCAAGCTCACCAAATCTCAGCGGTTTCATGCTGCGGGAAAGTACCCGCAGTCCAAAAGGAAGAAACTCGTTGCCGACTTCAATTTCTCCACCGCGAGCTTCGCCGGCGGGAACAAACTCGCCGGCCAGAGGTTCTGAACCCACCGGGACAACCGACTTGGAGGATATTTCGACCAAACCTTCCCCAAATCATTTCCCTATATATATACATCCTTCTCTAACCTAAAACACACCTCCCAAAATATCCAAAGTCACACAAAAGCTCACAAATAGTCTATAGTAGCTTAGTATAGCTTAGTTTAGTTTAGTGTAACTTAAACTCTCACCAAACCCACACCACCTTAGTTATTTTATGTAACTAATTATTGATGTTGGGAATTTAGTGTACTTTGTATATTATCTATTCTATTTGTTGATTTTCTTTGTTGAGCTTTAATTCATATATGTGTTGATTGAATTATCAAATTGATTAACATGTAATACAATTTAGACCATGCATGAATAACTCTTGATGTATGTGTCTTTATTAAATGTTTTAGACTATCCTAGGTAATCAATAGAAATCAACTAATTGATTGGGTGATTCCACTTGTACACCAATATCCTAACATCCCAAGCCTCATTACCACTTTTGCAAGACCATTGCATTAGATGGTAATTAGTTAGTTAGTTAGTTAGTTAGTGTAATTTAGATAAAAGCATCTTAGTGTAATTGTAGTTTAATTAGTTGTAATTAATGTAGTGTAATTTAGTTAAATTGCCATCTTAGCTTAATTTAGTTATTAGTTAGTTTAATTGCTTACTTGCCATCCTCCTTTACTTTTCTTGCATCTTAGTTTAATTGCTTACATGCCATCCTCCACCATTTACTTTTCTTGCATGTAAATATGTTGTAAATATGTGTAATTAGTATATAATATATATAAGACTAGAACCGATAAAAGGTACCTCACATTCCCTGTGGAACGAATCGTACTTGCCGCTATGCGATCGTAACGATCCGTGCACTTGCGGATAAATTCACACGCCCCATCATTTACTGACAATTTATAGAATTGTCGTGTCCCGCGTGCGCCGACCAAGTTGTTGGCGCCACCCTGGATAGAACCGTCTCGGGCGCGTCAAAGTTTATAGCGCCGCCGGGGATATTTTGTAGAACCATTTCGGGCGTGTCAACCACCCGAGACCTAATTTGAAAATCCTATAAATTCATCATCATTTTCCCTTTTTAGACAACTCTCGACATCTCTTGTGAGTCAAGAAACCTCTTTTCTCCACCATTCCTAATCCCACCATTCTCATATCCAATAAACACCTAGATTACTTCACCTAAACCACTCCCCTCTATCCATTTTCTCCACCCTTTCCTTTGTCACTTTCCATATGACTCCACCTATCTAGACACATCCTCAACACCCAATCTTTGCACTAGCCACAACAAGGGAGCTCAAGGAAGGATCAAGCTTACAAGAGAGACCCAATGATGATTTCTCTCCATTTTACTTCCTTTCTTTGTTTGTGATTATGTGTAATTAAACCCCTTTTCTAGGGGGATGATTTGAGAGACTTTTTGGACAATGAGTATTTATTAATGCTTTGAATATTATGTTTATTCAATTAAAGTTTTTTTCATTTTTTAATTAGATCTTGCACTTATGTGATTAATTGAGTATTGACACACTTGTTGATTACAATATGTTGTAGGATTTATTTGTGATAAAATTAGTTGAGTTATTGACACACTTGATTAATTGTAGCACATAGTGAATAGGATAGGCTTTTGGAGGGTAGGCCTACCACGATTGCCTAGGCCATTTGATCATCACTAACCGATCCCACCTTGACCCCCTTTCCTTAATCGGTTAGGCATTTTGGTGGGAAGTTGTTTAGGGTTCGTAGTGACGGTCTAAGCAACACTTTTGAATGAGATCGGTCCTTGATTGTGTGAATAGTGCGTTAATGAAGCCATTGATGAATTGCTCAAAGTCCATTAGCTACTCTATCATTTCCCTAGACTTCTAATTAATTGTTTAATCATTCTCTTATCTAGGTTGTTGTTATTGGATTCCTTTCTCCATTCATATTCTCTTTAATTTCTTGTAATTTACTTTTCAGGTATTGTTTGGTGGTTTCTCAAACCACACTTTATCAAACTTAACATGATTTATTTTATTGCACACTAGTTAGACTAACTTAGATTAGATAGCAAATCGATTAATCTAACCTAATCCTTGTGGAACGAATCTTGAGCTTACCGATTTACTAGTTTTTATAACTTCAAGTATATTGCGTAAGAATTCATTTATAAACATCTTTTGATAATTCGCAATTTGGTAACGACACAAAAAGTGAGTCATCCGAAATTGAATTATAACTGTAAATATATTTGATTGATTTCTTTCATAATTTTCATATAACATATGTTGAAAATGATTGAGAAGGGTCATCTTGTTCTGTGTCGCGGGGGCCTGTGTATGTTTATGTCAGTCTAAATACAGATGATTGATTTCTTTCATATTCAAATAACATATGTTTATGTCAGTCTAAATACATATGATTTCATTCATTCATATTCATATAACATATGTTGAAAATGATTGAGAAGGGTCTTCTTTTTCTTATATTTTGATTGGCTTATTTCATTGACAAACCATGTTTGGGGATGATTTTGTAATGGGTAGCTTATGTCCTTGTTGGCAAGCTTCTAAGCACCCCGGTGACTTCAAGAGCAAGAGCGAAAGGTAAATCACTTGAGTTGCCTTGCCTTTTGAAGAGATTAGTTGTACACACACACATACTTCTTCATGCATGATTTATTCATCTTGCATTTGTGCTTCAATTCTTATATGTGTGCATTCTTCACACTTCACACTTGCACATCTTTGTTTGATTTTGTTGTGTGATGGTTTCTAGAAATTCATTTTTGTTTGTGTGATCGGAAACGTCTGTGCTTGCACGAAGGTGTGCATGTCTTAGCACGATGATTGACCATTTGAGAAGGTCCTATTCTTCTCTTGGATAAGTGTTAGTTTTGGTTTGGTTGTTTGGAGTAAAGTGTCTAGTTTCAAAAGATTGGATTTAAATGATTTAAATGATTTTCAAAACTGACCATTATATGGTCTTGTGACCATTATATGGTCTTGTGACCATATCTTTTTATACAAAACTTTAAAATGAGTTTTGAAAAATTTTGTACAAACTAGACATTTAAGCTTTCCAATGGTATGTTATTTGTAATATTTCATAACCGTTTGGATTGGTTTTGAAATCTCCAAATTGACCACAAAAATAGGGCAACTCTATTGTTGTCTGTTTCTGACCTTTGGTCACTCTATTGACCATAACTTTTTATATTGACATTAAAATATCATTTTGTACAAAGGAGTAGAAATTAGACATCCATACCTTTCCAACGATATATCATACGAAAGGTTTCGATGTCGTTTCGTCATGTTTTGAGGCGCTTGAAGCTGAAGTTTATGCATTGTTGCGCCCAAACCGCTGTACACTTGCCCTACGTACAGCCGACACTTGATTAATTTTTCAATCCACCTATAACTTGCCTAAAAACCCTACGTATATCGGTTTGCTGAGAAACATTTTGGAAAATTTCCAAAATGACGTAGCATTAATTTGACCTCATATTTATATACCTATTTGTTCTTAGGTCATTGAAATGAGTTCAAAATCATATTTTTAACTTAGAGTATTTTCCAAGAGAGAAAATCATCCAAGAACTCATCTTTGATTACACAAACTCATTTCCATGTGCATCAAGCATAATCTAAACATCATCTAGGATCATCTAGGATGTATCTATGCATGGGTCTTCTTCAGCACACATGACTTGGTAAGTTGAACACCATCTATTCATTTTTGTGTTCTTACTTAGCAAGAAATCTCATTTTTAACTTGTATTCATTTAGATTATATTTTATTTACAAGATTGAGATTATTGTGTTGATTTATTGGGTTGTTTGTGATAGTTAGGTTTTCATGTTTATATAACATCTAGCTAAGTTAATCTCATTGATTGATTAAGATTGTTTGACATGCTTATGCATGATTAGATTAGCATTTATTGTGTGACTAAATGCTTTGTTTCCACCACATGAATATATGTTAAGTATGAGTTATATACTTTGTGATACATATTGTTGATTAGTTGTGGTTGGTTGTGATAGCTAGCATATTGAGTGATTTCATGCCATCTAGCTAGGTCTTTTTGAGTATTCATTTAGACATTGATAATTAAAGTTTATTGATTTGTCTTTAAATCTCTAATTAAGCATCTAGTGTAACCTAGCATTATTTGCCTCTTGAATATCATAATATTTACATAGGTTGTTGACCTCTTCATTGAGAATTAAGTCTTGTGACTACGGTGGTGTAGTACGCAAGCAAGTGGTCTAGGTTCACTATTAAAGGCCCGTAAGGTAATAGTGGTGGGTTAGTGACCGTGTAGGGTTTGAAGTGGTCAACCTAGGTTGTAAACACCATTACAAATAGTGGATTCAAGGATCGTGTGTGGCGCATTTATTAGCCTGTGGTTTTTCCTTGTTGAAGGTTTCCACTTAAAAATCAAGTGTCATTTAATTTCCACATTCTACGCTTGATTATTTTTTTGACTAGATAGGGTTTTTTTTATTTTATTGAATATTGATTAATCAAGAAAAATTGGTAAGTAACTTGATTAAAATCTATTCACCTTACCCCCCCCCCCCCCCCCCCTTTAGATATAATTAGGCACGCCATAATAGTATCACATTTGATTCGGTGAACTGGTTAGGGGTCTGAACATTATATGTGCGATTTGGATGTCTATTCCCACAATATCGGGGATAAAACTTCCCTGTAAGGATTCCCATTCATTAATTGGCTTATTTCGTGGACAAACCACATGTTGGGGTTTGAATTGTAAGGGTAGTTTAGGTGATTAAGGATCAAGCTCAAAGGCCTTTTCAAGACCTCAAGGTGTCAAGCACTCCAAAGGTATATCTCTAGTGCTTAGTTTCTTTGAAGTGATTTAGATTGCACACACACACTTAGCATACTTGCATTTGTGTGCATTCTCTTCACATGTCACATTTCACACTTGCACTTTGATTGTTGTATCTTGCTATGTGTTTTTTGTGTCTTGTAATTCGTTTCTCGAATATGTTCGGAAATGTCCACGCTTGCACAAATGTGTGCTTGGTTTAGCGCGAAGACCGCCTACGGAGAATGCCCTTGGCTTCTCCTTTGGTTTCACCTCATTTGATGAAACGGCGGTTGTGATCGGCGACCTGGCCGCTGAATGAAACCGCCGTTTGAGTCCATAAAGTTTTGGATCAATTCTGCAGTTGAATCGGCGGTTTCGTAATCACCAAAGGAAACCGTCGTTCATACCTGATTGATTTTTTATCTCTGGTTTGTTTCTGCGGTTTAATCGGCGATTTCGAAACCGCCGAACCACCGTTGTTCCCCTATTCTTCTCAGGTTCAATTCGGCGGTTGTAATCGATGGCCTGACAGCCGAATGAAACCGCTGATCATGCGTTTTCAGGGGTAAACTTGTCTTTTCACATGCTCTGTTTTTTATGTTTATAAATACATCACTTTCTTATCTCTCTGAACCTAGCTCTTTCAAGATAAGAAACCAAAAGTCTATAGAGAGATTTGTGAGAGAAAACGCAATCAAGATTGCTCATTTAAACACTCAAAACCATTTTCATATGCATTAAACTTCATCTAGCATCTTCTACCATATCTAGGATGCTTGCTTGCTTGCATGGGTCTTTCATCAACACACCTGCTTTGGTAAGTTCTTCACTATTATCATATATAATTAGTGTTTTATTTATTAAGGCATATCTTTTATTACTTGCATTTTCTTAGATTAATTTCTAATATTCAAGATAGAGATTGTTGCGTTGATATGATTTTGTGTTGTATTGTGATAGTTATCTAGGTTTTCATAATCTATGTTTAGCTAAGCTATTTGACATGTCATCTAGCTTTTAATATCTAGGATTGAATTAATTGCAAAATCATCATCCTAGATAAGAATATAGGGTTACCTAGCTCTAAATTGCATTTTGAATATTTCACATATTCACATAGGTTTTATTTATCTCTTCTTAGTCTTGTGTTGTGATCGGGATTAGGTTGCTTAAATCGCAAGCAATTGGACTAGGTCCACTCATACCGGGATTAGGTAGGTGTGTGATTATATACCGGGATTAGGTTGTAATCTTTAACACATTTAGTGGATTTGAGGTTCGAGTGTGGCGCACTTACTAGCCCGTGGTTTTTCCCGTGAGGGTTTTCACATAAATATCAAGTGTTATTTATATTCTGCACCATATTACACTTGCTATATTATATTGACTATTAGGGGTATTTTTGTAATCTTGACCATAAACAAAAATTGGGTAAAATCGGTTAAAATCTATTCACCCCATCTAGATTAATATTGAACACACCGTAATTTGTTTTAATTGGTATCGGAGCAGGTTCCTAGATATACTTAGGTGATCCTTGCTCATTTTGGTGTGTTTTGCATTTTGTGTGATTTTTGATCATTCATACATTTGCATTCATTTCATTCATTTATAAACACTATGAGTGGAAACGGTAGAAATGGTGGTGGCAACGAGGGTGCTTCTAGCACAAGGCCTTCATTTCTTACCGGGTTGAATTATGCCTCTTGGAAAGGCAAGATGGAGTCGTGCATATGTCAAATCCATGATCGGGCTTGGATGGTGGTTGAAGACGGCTACACATCACCTATGATGACTCCTACGGGTGGAGGAGAGGATGTGCTCAAACCTAAACCGCAATGGAACGTGCAAGAGTTTGAGTCATCAAAATGGAATAGGAAGGCGATGCATGCCATCCTATGTGCAATGGATGAGAATCAATATAAGTTGATTGAAAACACTAGGATAGCTAAGGAGGCATGGGACATCCTAGAGGTTGCACATGAGGGAACCAAAGTTGTTAAGGACTCAAAGCTTCAAGTTCTCCAAACGCAATTCGAATTGCTTAGGATGGATGAGAATGAATGCTTCAACGATTTCGAAGTAAGGTTGATGGACATTGTGAACCAAAGTCATTAACTTGGTGACCCGTATTCGGATAGAAGAATCAAGCAAAAGATTATGAGATCTCTCCTTGATAGATTTGAGACCAAGGTGACGGCTTTAGAGGAGAATAGCTCCTACAAGGATATGAAGCCGAGTGAGGTGATTGGGAGACTTCTAGCTTATGAGTCTAGGAAAGGTCCTACCTCCACACCTCCTAAAAAGCAAAAGGGAATTGCTTTGAAAGCCTCCAAAGATGAGAAGGAGGAGAATGATGACTCGGACGAAGAAATGGCCTTGTTGATAAGAAGGTTCAAGAAATTCTACAAGTCCGAGAAAAAGGGTTTCGGATCCAAGGGCCAAGACTTCAAGAAAAAGACTCCGTTAAAGAAGTTTGAGCCAAGGCTAGAGAAGACCGAAAGGAAAGGGGTCTGATGCTATGAGTGTGGTAGGATAGGTCACTTTGCCCCCGAATATGCTAATCACAATGACAAGAAAAAGGGAAAAGTGATGGCCGCCATATGGAGTGGAAGTGATAACTCCAAAGAGGGAGATGAGTCTTCGAATGATGAAGAGCTCATGGCTAACTTCATAGCCTTTGCCTTCTCTCACAAAAGCAAAGGTTTTAGTGAAGAAGAGAATGAGAGTCAAGAGGAAATTGACTTAAGTGATATGGCTCTTCATCTCACTCCACTAATGGAAATGTGGATAGGATGGATCTTCAAGACTACATGGTTAAGTTTGAGAATTCAAGGTTAAAAAACAAGAGAGAAATTATGAGATTGAAGAAGGAAAACCTAGAGCTTTCAACACATATAGACCAATTAAGTGAAGAAGTAGTGAGGTCCACAAAGAATGAAGATAAGCTAAGAGAGGAGTTAGTCTTATCTAAGAGGAATGAAGAAGGTTTGAAGAGGGAGCTTGATGAAGCTATAGAGTCATTAACTAGGATGGCTTCTAGCATCAAGAAGCTTGACCACATACTTGGTGTTAGAAAGAGTCTCTGTGACAAGAGGGGTCTTAGGTATGAAGATGGTAAGGAGATCTCAACCTCTAACAAGACCGTGTTTGTCAAGAGCTTGGGCAATAAAGAAGCTTCACTGGTGTAAACTCCTAGGAAGAAAATTGATCTAGGACAATGTTCAAATAGTGCACAAGTTAATGTGGCACCAAGAAGGCAACCTCAAGCTTAACCTACAAGAGCTTTTCAAACTAACAATCCTCAACACATGGCTCACAAAGGAAATGGACTAATCATGCAAGCTAATCCTTGGAAGCAAGCTAGAACGGTTTAACAACGAAGATGGATTGAACCTACTCAACCATAAAGACATGGGAAAGCTCATATGTATGCACAAGGACATGGTATGATTCCTTATTAATCTAGAGGGGGGTAAATAGATTTTAATCGTTATTACCAAATTTTCGCATACAAGTCAATATTACGAAAATGCCCCTAACTAGTTAAATTGACATACAAGTGTAATATGGTGCGGAATGTAAATCACACTTGATATTTACGTGGAAACCCTCATGGGAAAAACCACGGGATGTTTTGTGAGCCACACACGAACCTCGAATCCACTAAATGTGATAAAATTACAACCTAATCTCGGAAGTAATCACACACCTACCTAATCCCAGTATGAGTAAACCTAGTCCGATTGCTTACGAATTAAGCAACCTACTCCTGGTCACAACACAAGACTTAATTCTCTAAGAAGAGATTAACACCCTAAGTGAATATGTGAATATCCAAAATGCAACATAGAGCAAGGGAACCCTATATGCTTATCTAAGATGATGATTTTGCAATAAAAGCAATCATAGATATTAAAAACTAAATGACATGTCAAATAGCTTAGATAATCATAGATTATAAAAACCTAGATATCTATCACAATACAACACTCAATCAAATCAACACAACAATCTCTATCTTGAATATTAGAATCTAATATAAGAACAATCAAGTAATGAAAGAGATGCCATAATAAATAAAACACTAATTATATGTGATAATAGTGAAAAACTTACCAAGACAAGTGTGATGATGAAAGACCCATGCAAGCAAGCATCCTAGATATGCTAGAAGATGCTAGATGAATTTTGATGCATATGAATTTTGGTTTGAGTGTTTAAATGAGCAAACTTGATTACTTTCTCTCTTAAAAATCTCTCTTTTAAAAGTAGGGTTCTTGATGATTAAAGAGTCACATTCAGAACAAGAGAAAGTGATATATTTATAAGCATGAAAAACAGAACATGTGAAAAGACAAGTTTGCCCTTAAAACGCACCGATCGGCGGTTTCAATTGGCGGCCAGGCCGCCAATTACAACCGCCGAATTGAGCCCGAGAAGAACAGAGCATCATCGGCGGTTTCAAAATCGCCGAACCAACCGTAGAATCAAACCCGAGAGATTAAATCAATCAGGTATGATCAACGGTTTCGAACGGCGGTCGTGGCCGCCGATCATAACCGCAGAATTGATCCAGAGGTCTCTAGACTCAAACGGCAGTTTCATTCGGCGGCCAGGCCACCGATCATAACCGCTGTTTCACCAAAAGAGGTGAAAGCAAAGGAGAAGCCAATGGCATTCTCCATAGGCAGTCTTTGCGCAAACCAAGCACAAACTAGTGTAAGCGCGGACGTTTCCGAGCAATATCGGGAAACGAATTACAAGGCACAAAAGCACACACAAAATACAACATCAAAGTGCAAGTGTGAAATGTGATATGTGAAGAGTATGCACACAAATGCAAGAATGCTAAGTGAGTGTGTGCAATCTAAATCTCTTCAAAGAAAGAACTAAGCACTAGAGATTATACCTTTGACGTGTTTGTCCCTTGTGGTCTTGAAAGGGCCTTTGAGCTTGATTCTCAAACTTCTAAACTACCCTTACACAATAAACCCCAACATGTGGTTTGTTCACGAAATAAGCCAATCAAGGAATGGGAATCCTTACAATCTCCCACTTTGGCTATTTCGTGACAAAACCACCACTCACATTGATCCTCACAAACATAATTGAATCTACGGGATAATAATGATATTCTACATTACAAAGAGATATAAGAATATATAAATGAAAACTTCAAGTCTTCAATCGCTTGTAGAACTATCAACTTTTCAAAACAAAAGATTATACTTTCCAAAGCAAAAGTATGTGAGATGATCAAGTGAGAATAAAACAAGCATTTGCATTTAAGAATTTAGGCACAACATCATGCAATGTATGTGTATGCAATGCTCCCCCTCAACAGGTTATTCCCCTTCAATGAATATTCTCCCCAACATGCACAATTGCCACTACAATTTGCAACTCCCCTTACCACAATCTACTCCCCTTTTTTGTCATGATATAGGCAAATGAGTAGTCCCCAACCGGGCCACTCTTAGCAAAGAGAGATAGTAGCATGCAAGATATTTGCATAATAATATAAGTCACTTTATGCATCCCAATGAATTGAAGAGAAACAAGGAGATTTATTTGAAAGAAAATGTGTGAATCAAGCATGCTTTGCATACAAGACATGTAGCATTCAAGTCCAAAATACAATGGTATTTGGCAAAATAAATGACAAAGGTTTCTAATAAGAATTCAAATCAATTTCACCATTGTCATGAGAAAAGCAAGGATATAGAGATTTCATTGATTTTAATTTAAGAGCAACGATATCCAACTTTATAAGCATGGCATGAGCGACTTTGCACCCTATTTGATTTTTCCGGATAAGATATCCGTATGATAGTAGCCATGTTCAACCAATAAAGAAAGAGAGACATTTGGATTTTTTAGGTCCTTTGAACGGATACAAGATCCTTTATTCATTTTGAGTCTCATAAATCTTTTTCACACAAGTTTTGCATTTATATAGCAATCATCAATTCATGCTTTTTCATTTGAGCATGTTATATAAGAATCATCATGTCATGGAGATAACTATAGGTCATTCAAATCATACTTCCTATGTAAATCTCCTAGTCCAAAAATGCATGTTTGAACATAAATATGACATGGATTGTAAACAAGCAAGGTTCACACTTATTGAATTGAAAACATATATACATATGTGCAACCAAGTTTACTCAAGCAATTAAAAGAAGAGGTATAAGATATTTCAAATTTTTGCAAGTGACAAGAATGCAAAATAGCTCTCTTTGCTTGAGTTCCCCATATGGGGTCAATCACAAATCACATCACTCCACAAGACATATCCCAATAGATCTACTAAGTGTTTTAAATCGAGTAGCATCTAAGGGTTTAGTAAATAAGTCCGCAAGTTGATCATTCGTACCTACATGTTCAAGTACTATGCATTTATTTTCAACAAGCTCTCTAATGAAATGATGGCGGATGTTAATATGCTTAGTCCTAGAGTGTTGTACCGGATTCTTGGAAATATTAATAGCACTTATATTGTCATAAAAGAGGGTTAGAATACCTTGGTTGAATCCGTAGTCGACTAGCATTTGCTTCATCCATAGGAGTTGTGTGCATCCACTCCCTGCGGCTATGTACTCGGCCTCGGCCGTGGACAAAGAAATCGAGTTTTGCTTCTTGGAAAACCAAGACACCAAGTTGTTGCCTAGAAAGAAGCAACCGCCCGATGTGCTCTTCCTATCATCATAATTTCCTACCCATCCGCATCATTAAAGCCTACAAGACTAGCATTAGTGTCAAAAGAGTACCAAATCCCATAGTTGGAAGTCCCATTCACATAGCAAATGATTCTCTTTACGGAAGAGAGACGGGACTCCTTAGGATCCGCTTGGTACCTAGCACACACACCCACCCACACCCACACTAAAAGAGATATCGGGCCTACTTGCGGTCAAATAAAGCAACCTACCTATCATGCCATGATATAACGTTTGTTCCACACTTTTACCACTAGCATCCTTGCTTAGCTTCAAAGTTGTACTCATGGGTGTATTACAATGTTTGGCATTTTCAAGACCAAACTTCTTCACTAGGTTTTGGCATATTTGGCTTGGGTAATGAAGATCCCATCATCTAATTGCCTAATTTGCAAACCTAGGAAGTAACTAAGCTCACCAACAAGACTCATCTCAAATTCATGAGACATGACATCAACAAATTGTTGGACTTTGGTGTTGTTGGTTGAGCCAAATACAATGTCATCAACATAGATTTGAGCTATAAATAACTCATCTTTGTTTCTCTTGATGAACAAGGTCTTGTCAACACTACCTCTTGTGTAGTCATTGTCAACAAGAAATTGAGTGAGGCGCTCATACCAAGCCCTCGGTGCTTGTTTCAACCCATACAAAGCCTTTTTGAGGCGATAGACATGGTTGGGGTGGTGTGCATCCACAAACCCCTTGGGTTGTTCAACAAACACTTCCTCTTGCAAGAAGCCATTTAGGAAGGCACTCTTGATGTCCATTTGGTGTAATTTGAACTTTTGAATACATGAGATGGACAAGAGAAGCCTAATGGACTTTAAACGGGCAACGGGAGCAAATGTCTCCTCAAAGTCGATACCCTCAATTTGAGAGTACCATTGTGCTACAAGTTTAGCCTTGTTCCGCACTATGTTGCCATCCTTATCGGATTTGTTCCTATAAATCCACTTAGTGCCTATAACATGTGTGCTTTTAGGCCTAGGAACTAGAGTCCAAACCTCATTCCGATCGAATTGGTTTAGCTCTTCTTGCATGGCAAGAACCCAAAATTCATCATTTAAGGCTTCATCAACCTTTTTAGGTTCAATTTGAGAGGTGTAGCATGTGTAGCTAATTAGATTAGCTATTTGGCCTAGTCCTAACACCCTCATTTACCTCTCCAATGATGTCATTCTTATCATGGAGTTGTCTAACCCATGGAGCGGGTTCTTTAGAGTTCATGAGCGGAACTCTATCAATAGGTTGTGTGTCCTCATAATCACCATTGGAAGTCTCCACAACCTTCTCCAAAGGAAAATCATCATCTAAAACTACCTCCTTCTCATGGTCATTAGACTTGAGCCTTGTTTCATCAATGACAACATTGGATGATTCCATGACGGTTCGAGTTTTCAAGTTGAAAACTCTATAAGCTCTACTATTCAAGGCATAACCAATAAAGATACTCTCATCACTCTTAGCATCAAATTTGCCAAGTTGATCACGGTTATTTAAAATGTAGCATTTGCTTCCAAATGTGTGGAAGTAGCTAACATTTGGCTTCCTACCCTTCTATAACTCATAGGAGGTATTTCTAGATCCGGGCCTTAGGAAAACTCTATTCCTTATATAGCAAGCCGTATTGACGGCTTCGGCCCATAGGTTCCTAAGGACATTGTTGCTAAGCAACCTCACACGGGCCATCTCTTGAAGGACCCTATTCTTCCTCTCAACAACTCCATTTTGTTGAGGTGTCGTAGGAGCCGAAAACTCATGGGATATGCCTAAGCTATTGCAATAGCTTTCAAAAGAGGCATTCTCAAATTCCCTCCAATGGTCACTTCTAATCCGTTTAATGCTTTTAATGTTAGAATTCATTTCATTTTGTATTTTAGTACAAAGCATTTTAAACTTATCAAAAGTTTCAGATTTTTCTCTAAGAAAATATATCCATGTGAACCTAGAGAAATCATCTACACAAACAAAAATGTATCTATTTCCACCTAAACTCTCGGTTTGCATAGGACCCATTAGATCCATGTGGAGAAGCTCTAAGGGCTCCTTGGTAGAGAGATACTTGCTCTTTTTGTGCATGCTTTTGGTTTGTTTTCCTTGTTTGCAAGGTCCACAAACACCATTGGCTTTCTTCCCAAGCTTAGGGAGGCCACGCACACAATTGAACTTTCCAAGGG
Source organism: Acer yangbiense (assembly GCA_008009225.1). Classification (NCBI taxonomy): domain Eukaryota; kingdom Viridiplantae; phylum Streptophyta; class Magnoliopsida; order Sapindales; family Sapindaceae; genus Acer; species Acer yangbiense. The sequence continues at coordinate 52,913,240 of CM017762.1, read as the reverse complement.
TTCGTAAATCCCTAAAGTTCATGTGGCCAAGTCTTTCATGCCACAACTCTATTTGCTCATCCATGGACACATTGTTTGAGACTATTCTAGCTTCAAGACCATAACAATTGTCACTAGATCTCATTCCTTTTAAAAAGGTTTGTCCATCGGGCTTTAGGATAGAGCAATCATTTTTACTAAACATGACGGAATATCCTTCATCACTAAGATGAGAAATGCTTATTAAATTGACTTTCAAGCTATCAACAAACAAAGCATTAGATAAGGAGGGTAAACCGGGAACGAAAATGGTTCATTTCCCTACAACTTTCTTTTTGGATCAATCACCAAAAGTGACATATCCTCCTTCCTCCATAGCAAGAGTCTCGAAGAAACTCTTGTTTCCCGTCATGTGACTAGAGCACCTACTATCCAAATACCAAAAATTAGAAGAATTTGCCTTCAAGGCTATTTAAGCAACATGGCAAACATTTTCATTCTTTCTAATCCACCTAGAAACAATATTAGCTTTCTTAATGGTCTTTGGTACAAGGGCTCTAGTTATCCTAGGATCATGCACATCAATTTTATCTTTCCTAAGAACATGCATCTTGGCTCTATTTTTTCTCTTTTCAATCATGCTTCGTGTTCTACACATTTTAATATATCGAAAGCAATTTGGTCTAATATGACCATCAAATCCACAAAAATGACATATAGGAATAAAATAAGGAATCATACCTTGTCCTTATGCATGCATAGGAGCTTGTCCATGTCTTTGTGGTTGAGTGGGTTTAATCCATCTTCGTTGTTGAACCGGTCTAACTTACTTCCTAGCTTGAGGTTGCATGATTGGTCTCTTTCCTTTGTGAACCAATAGTGGAGGAATGTTAGCTTGAGGAACCCTAGGCGGTTGAGCTAGAGGTTGCCTTCTTGGCACCAACTTCACTTGAGCATTCTTTGAACATTGTCCTAGTTCTAACTTCTTCCTAGGAGTTTGCACGAATGAAGCTTCTTTGTTCCCCAAACTCTTGACAAACACGGCTTTGTAAGAGGTTGAGATCTTCTTGCCATCTTCATACCCAAGACCCCTCTTGTCACACGGACTCTTTCCAACACCAAGTATATGGTCAAACTTCTTGGTGCTAGAATCCATCCTAGTCATAGACTCTTTTACTTCTTCAAGCTCCCTCTTAAGCCCTTCTTCATTCCTCTTAGATAAGTCTAACTCTATACTTAGCTTATCTTCAATTTTCTTGAGTCTTTCCACTTGTTCACTTAAGTGGTCATTATGAGATGAAAGTTCAAGATTTTCTTCTCTCAATCTTTGAATCTTTCTCGTGCTCTTGATTGCTAAATCCTTAAACTCGGCATGGTATTTAGCAAGCACCTTTTTCTCCACAAATCCATTTATGGAATTAGAAGAGGAATCACTTTCTTCTTCACTTGAGTCATTTTCCTCTTGATTCTCTTCCTCTCTTTCACTAGCACTTTTGTTTTTGTGGGATGAGGCAAAAGCTAGGAGGTTAGCCATGAGCTCTTCATCATCCGAAGACTCATCTCCCTCATTGGAGTCATCACTACTTTCACTCCAAGTGGCGGCCATCACTTTTCCCTTTTTCTTCTCATTGTGATTTGCACATTCGGGGGCAAAGTGAACTATCCCACCACACTCAAAGTATCAGACCCCTTTCCTTTTGGTCTTCTCTTTCCTAGGGTCAAACTTGTTATAAAAACCCTTTTTCTTGAAGTTTTGACCTTTGAAACCAAAGTCCTTTTTCCCGAACTTCATGACCCTCTTGAATCTCTTCACAAATAATGCAAGGTCTTCATCCAAGTCATTCTTCTTTGCCTTCTTTTCATCCTTGGAGGCTTTCAAAGCAATTCCTTTTTGCTTTTTAGAAGGTGTGGAGATAAGACCCTTCCTAGACTCATAAGCTAGAAGTCTCCCAATCACCTCACTCGGCTTCATATCCTTATATCCAATATTTTCTTCTAAAGCCGTTACCTTAGATTCAAACCTATCAGGGAGATACCTCATAATTTTCTGCTTAACTCTCCTATCCGAATACGGGTCTCCAAGTTGGTGACATTGATTAACGATATCCATTAATTTGATTTTGAAATCATTAAAGCATTCATCCTCTCCCATCCTAAGTAGATCGAATTGAGTTTGGAGGACTTGAAGCTTGGATTCCTTCACCACCTCGGTTCCTTCATGTGCAACTTGTAAGATGTCCCAAGCCACTTTCACGATTTAAGTATTCTGAATTAGCTTATACTGATTTTCATCCATTGCACAAAGGATGGCGTGCATCGCCTTCCTATTCCACTTTGAAGCCTCAAACTCTTGCACGTTCCATTGCGCCTTAGGCTTCAATACTTCTACTCCTCCACCCGTAGGAGTCATCATGGGTAGATCATATCCATCTTCCACCGCCATCCACGCACGGTCGTGAATTTGACATATGTAGGATTCCATCTTCCATTTCCATTGGGAATAGTTCAATCCGGTGAGAAGAGGAGGTCTCGTGCTAGAAGCCCCCTCGTTGTTGCCACCATTTCCACTCATTGTAAAATATGAATGAAATGAAATGTATGCAAAATGTATGAATGAACAAAATCACACAAATGCAAAAACACACCAAAATAAGCAAGGATCACCTAAGTATATCTAGGAACCCGCTCTGATACCAATTGAAAGTTCTCACGGTGTGTTAAATATTAATCTAGAGGGGGGGTGACTAGATTTTAATCGTTATTACCCAATTTTCGCATACAAGTCAATATTACGAAAATGCTCCTAACTAGTAAAATTGACATACAAGTGTAATATGGTGCGGAATGTAAATCACACTTGATGTTTACGTGGAAACCCTCATGGGAAAAACCACGGGCTGTTTTGTAAGCCACACACGAACCTCGAATCCACTAAATGTGATAAAATTACAACATAATCCCGGAAGTAATCACACACCTACCTAATCCCGGTATGAGTGAACCTAGTCCGATTGCTTAAGAATTAAGCAACCTAATCCCGGTCACAACACAAGACTTAATTCTCTAAGAAGAGATTAACACCCTAAGTGAATATGTGAATATCCAAAATGCAACATAGAGCAAGGGAACCCTATATGCTTATCTAAGATGATGATTTTGCAATAAAAGCAATCCTAGATATTAAAAACTAAATGACATGTCAAATAGCTTAGATAATCATAGATTATAAAAACCTAGATATCTATCACAATACAACACTCAATCAAATCAACACAACAATCTCTATCTTGAATATTAGAATCTAATATAAGAACAATCAAGTAATGAAAGAGATGCCATAATAAATAAAACACTAATTATATGTGATAATAGTAAAAAACTTACCAAGACAAGTGTGATGATGAAAGACCCATGCAAGCAAGCATCCTAGATATGCTAGAAGATGCTAGATGAATTTTGATGCATATGAATTTTGGTTTGAGTGTTTAAATGAGCAAACTTGATTGCTTTCTCTCTTAAAAATCTCTCTTTTAAAAGTAGAGTTCTTGATGATTAAAGAGTCACATTCAGAACAAGAGAAAGTGATATATTTATCGGTATGAAAAATAGAGCATGTGAAAAGACAAGTTTGCCCCTGAAACGCACCGATCAGCGGTTTCAATCGGCGGCCAGGCCACCGATTTCAACCGCCGAATTGAGCCCGAGAAGAACAGAGCATCATTGACGGTTTCATTTGGCGGTTTCAAAATCGCCGAACCAACCGTAGAATAAAACCCGAGAGATTAAATCAATCATGTATGATCGGTGGTTTCGAACGGCGATCGTGGCCGCCGATCATAACCGCAGAATTGATCCAGAGGTCTCTGGACTCAAATGGCGGTTTCATTTGGCGGCCAGGCTGCCGATCATAATCGCTGTTTCACCAAAAGAGGTGAAATCAAAGGAGAAGCCAATGGCATTCTTCATAGGCAGTCTTTGTGCAAACCAAGCACAAACTAATGCAAGCGCGGACGTTTCCGAGCAATATCGGGAAACGAATTACAAGGCACAAAAGCACACACAAAATACAACATCAAAGTGCAAGTGTGAAATGTGACATGTGAAGAGTATGCATACAAATGCAAGAATGTTAAGTGAGTGTGTGCAATCTAAATCTCTTCAAAGAAAGAACTAAGCACTAGAGATTATACCTTTGACGTGCTTGTCCCTTGAGGTCTTGAAAGGGCATTTGAGCTTGATTCTCAAACTCGTAAACTACCCTTACACAATATACCCCAACATGTGGTTTGTTCACGAAATAAGCCAATCAAGGAATGGGAATCCTTACAAACAATGTGTTCATGGATGAGAAAATAGAGTTATGGCATGAAAGACTTGGCCACATGAACTTTAAGGATTTACGAACGCTTGGAAAGTTCAATTGTGTGCGTGGCCTCCCTAAGCTTGGGAAGAAAGCCAATGGTGTTTGTGGACCTTGCAAACAAGGAAAACAAACCAAAAGCATGCACAAAAAGGGCAAGTATCTCTCCACCAAGGAGCCTCTAGAGCTTCTCCACATGGATCTAATGGGTCCTATGCAAACCGAGAGTTTAGGTGGAAAGAGATACATTTTTGTTTGTGTAGATGATTTCTCTAGGTTCACATGGACATATTTTCTTAGTGAAAAATCTGAAACTTTTGATAAGTTTAAAATACTTTGTACTAAAATACAAAATGAAATGAATTCTAACATTAAAAGCATTAAACGGATTAGAAGTGACCATGGGAGGGAGTTTGAGAATGCCCTTTTTGAAAGATATTGCAATAGCTTAGGGATCTCCCATGAGTTTTCGGCTTATAGGACACCTCAACAAAATGGAGTTGTTGAGAGGAAGAATAGGGTCCTTCAAGAGATGGTCTGTGTGATGTTGCTTAGAAACAATGTCCTTAAGAACCTATGGGCCGAAGCCGTCAATACGGCTTGCTATATGGGGAATATAGTTTTCCTAAGGCCCAAAACTAGGAATCCCTCATGTAAGGTCTCATTTATTGATTGGCTTATTTCGTGGATAAACCACAATTGTGGTTCATTGTAAGGGTAGCTTAGATGTTGGTGTTCAAGTTCATGCTCTTTCAAGACCTCTTCTTGATAAGCACCAAAGGTAAACTTCTATGTGCTTAATTTGCTTTGAAGAGATTAGTTGCACACACACACACTCACACTCACATCTCATGCATTGTTCTTATTTATATGTTGTGTGTTCTTATTTGTGCACCTTATTGCTTTGAAAATCTCTTCAAGCATTGATTGTTGATTGCTCTTGCTTGTTATGCCTTAATATGTTTTGATTTTATGCTGAAAGCTACAGAGTAAATCGGCGCCCTGTTCGGCGATCGGTGGCCGCATAATAAGGGCGCATTTTGAAGTGCTCTGTTTCTGGTCCAAATCGGCGCCCTTGGTTCAGCGTTTAGTGGTTGTAAAAAAGGCTGCCGAAAAAGGACCAGAACGTCAGGTCTCAAATCGGCGCCCTTGTTCGGTGGCCTAAGGCGCAGAAATAGGCACAGAGTTGTTAGTCAACTCAGTTTGACTGAATTATACGCCTTGTTATGCGGTCCATGGCCGCAGAATTAAGGGCGCAAAATCGGTGCTTTTTAGCAAATTTGCAAAACGGCACCACTTCAATTAGGCATCCTATATATATGCCTCTTTCATTACTAGGTCGTTTTTTAAGAGTCCAAAAATCATATTTTTCCCTTAGAACACATTTCAAGAGAAAAATTCACAAGAACTCTCTTTTAAACACTCAAAGACATTCCTTTGATCATCAAAGTTCATATAGGATCATCCATGACCATATAGCATGCATCCATGACCATATAGCATGCATCCATGCATGGTTTTGCATCATCACAACTTGCTTGGTAAGATTTTTACTAACTTCATCTAATTTTAGTATTTTTCCTATCAAGCCATCTCTTTATTTACTTGTATGTGTTTGATCATATGTTAGATACAAGAATAGAGAATTGATTGTGATGAATTGATTGAGTGTTGTATTGTGATAGATATCTAGGTTTTTATAATCTATGTTTATCTAAGCTATTTGACATGTCATTTAGTTTTTAATATCTAAGATTGTTTTTATTGCAAAATCGTTATCTTAGATAAGCATATAGGGTTCCCTTGCTCTATGTTGCATTTTGGATATTCACATATTCACTTAGGTTGTTAATCTCTTGATTGAGAACTAAAGTCTTGTGTGTAGCTTCCGGGATTAGGTTGCTTAGATCGCAAGCATTTGAACTAGGTTCACTCATACCAGGATTAGGTAGGTGTGTGATTACTTCCGGGATTAAGTTGTAATTTTATCACATTTAGTGGATTCGAGGTTCGTGTGTGGCTCACAAAATAGCCCGTGGTTTTTCTCGTGAGGGTTTCCACGTAAACATCAAGTGTTATTTACATTCCGCACCATATTACACTTTTATGTCAATTTGACTAGTTAGGGGCATTTTCGTAAAATTGACATGTATGCGAAAATTGGGTAATAACGATTAAAATCTATTCACACCCCCCCCCCCCCCCCCCCCCCCCCCCCCCTTCTCGATTAATATTTAACATACCGTGAGAACTTTCACCTCCTATGAGTTATGGAAAGGTAGAAAGCCAAATGTTAGCTACTTCCACTCTTTTGGAAGCAAATGCTACATTTTAAATGACCGTGATCAACTTGGCTAATTTGATGCTAAGAGTGATGAGGGTATCTTTATTGGCTATGCCTTGAATAGTATAGCCTATAGAGTTTTCAACTTGAAGACTTGAATCGTCATAGAATCATCCAATGTTGTCATTGATGATACAAGGCTCAAGTCTAATGACCATGAGAATGAGGTTGTTTTCAGTAATTACTCTCCCTTAGAGAAGGTTGTGGTGACTCCTAATGTTGGGACGTCTAATGTTATTGATGATGACACACAACCTATCGATAGAGTTCCTCTCTTGAACTCTAAAGAACCCGCTCCATAGGTTAGACAACTCCATGATAAGAATGACATCGTTGGAGAAGTTGATGAGGGTGTTAGGACTAGGTGTCAAATAGCTAATCTCATTAGCTTTACATGCTACACCTTTCAAATTGAACCCAAAAAGGTTGATGAATTTTGGGTTCTTGCCATGCAAGAAGAGCTAAACCAATTCGAAAGGAGTGAGGTTTGGACTCTAGTTCCTAAGCCTAAGACCACTAATGTCATAGGCACCAAATGGATATATAGGAACAAATCTGATGAGGATGGCAACATATTGCGTAACACGGCTAGACTTGTTGCACAAGGGTACTCTCAAATTAAGGGTATCGACTTTGAGGAGACATTTGCTCCTGTTGCTCGCTTAGAGTCTATTAGGCTTCTCTTGTCCACTTCTTGTGTGCACAAGTTCAAATTGCACCAAATGGACGTCAAGAGTGCCTTCCTCAATGGCTTATTACAAGATGAAGTGTTTGTTGAACAACCCAAGGGGTTTGTGGATACTCACCACCCCAACCATGTCTATTTCCTCAAGAAGGCTCTTTATGGGTTGAAACAAGCACCGAGGGCTTGTAATGAGTGACTCACTCAATTTCTTGTTGACAATAACTACATAAGGGGTAGTGTTGACAAGACTCTATTCATCAAGAAAGACAATGATGAGCTCTTTATAGCTCAAATATATGTTGATGATATAGTGTTTCGCTCCACCAACAACACCAAGGTCCAATAATTTATTGATGTTATGTCTCATGAATTTGAGATGAGTCTTATTGGTGAGCTAAGTTACTTCTTAGGTTTGCAAATTAGGCAATTACATGATGGGATTTTCATAACCCAAGCCAAATATGCCAAGAACCTAGTGAAGAAGTTTGGTCTTGAAAATGCCAAATATTTTGATACACCCATGAGTACCACTTTGAAGCTAAGCAAGGATGCTAGCAGAAAAAGTGTTCCACGTTATATCGGGGCATGATTGGAAGCTTGCTTTATTTGACTGCAAGTAGGCCCGATATCTCCTTTAGTATAGGTGTGTGTGCTAAGTACCAATCGGATCCTAAGAAGTCCCATCTCTCTTCGGTTAAGGGAATCATTCGCTATGTGAATGGGACGTCCAACTATGGGATTTGGTACTCGTTTGACACTAATGCTAGTCTTGTAGGCTTTAGTGATGCGGATTAGGCAGGAAATTGTGATGATAGGAAAAGCACATCGGGCGGTTGCTTCTTCCTAGGCAACAACTTGGTATCTTGGTTTTGTAAGAAGCAAAACTCGATTTCCTTGTCCATGGCCGAGGCCGAGTTCATAGCCGCGGGGAGTGGATTCACACAACTCCTTTGGATGAAGCAAATGCTAGTAGACTACGGATTCAACCAAGGTACACTCACTCTCTTTTGTGATAATGTGAGTGCTATTAATATTTCCAAGAATCCGGTTCAACATTCTAGAACTAAGCATATTGATATCCGCCATCATTTCATTAGAGAGTTTGTTGAAAATAAATGCATAGTACTTGAACATGTATGTACTAATGATCAACTTGCGGACTTATTTACTAAACCCTTAGAAGCAACTAGGTTTAAAACACTTAGTAGATCTATTGTGATTTGTCTTGTGGAGTGATGAGTTTTGATGATTGACCCCATATGGGGAACTCAAGCAAAGAGAGCTATTTTGCATACTTGATGACACGCCCGAACCGGTTCTACAAATGTCACTATAAATTAACCTATTCTAACTCGGTTATATTAAAGGGACGCGCGAGTCTGGTGACCCTATTGCAAGTGCACAAGTCGTTGAACTAGTGTAGTAAGCAAGTAAGGGTATCGTTCCCACGAGGAAGGCAATATAAAGACGTTTAACTTTATTTAATTCTACAATTCTCTAATTACGCTAAAACAAGGTTGATTGAATTAACTAATGATTAACAAATTAACTATGCTAGGATTGAATGGCTAAATAACAATTACAACTACAACTACTTGATTCAAATTCTAGATTAGAAGTTGTTAAGGGAAATAGATTCATTCAAGTATAATCCTAGTTTCTAATCAATCATTCATTAAGCTTAATCCTCAATTACTAACATGCATCTATTCATGTGAATTATTAAGCACTAAATTCTCAACTTAATCATAATGAAATCTAAGATTAGAGAGTGATTAAAGGAAAATTAGTCAAATGTTAGTAGAGAATTACAAGTTAGTAATCTCTACACATAGATGCTACACTAGCAATATGCAATACTTGGTCACATGCATACAATTTCATCAAGTTATTGCACCATAAAGAAGATAGGTGGTTGCAACCACCACTCATGCAAGCATTAAAGTACATATGCATAACTTGAAAGGATTATTTCAATATGATTGATTAAATAACAAAGGAAATACAAGAACTACATCTAATCCCCTAACAAGAGCAATTAGTTACACATAGTATCACAATTACAAAGATATACAAACAAAGGAAACATCACCAATAGACAAGCTTGTGAAGTGGAAATGATCCTCCTTGCAATCCAAGCAACTAATCCTTCTATGGTAACTTGAAGTGATCACTCTAAGTAACCAACTTATGGTGTTTGGCTACCTAGAAAGTGGCTAAGAAAATAACTATCTCTCTTGATTCCTAAGAACAAAATATCTACTTAATATCTACTTCTCTCTATCTTCTCTCTAACTTTCTACCTCTAAAATGTAAAATCTAGGTGAATTGTTTTTTGATTGAGAGCATTCCTTCAGCAGTAAAAAGACATGCAAGTGTGCATGGATGAGAGAGAAGGCCTTCCAAGGACAATAGGTGGAAAAAGGGCAGCTTTTCTTGAATTTGGGGCGAGCTTTGACCATTTGCAGCTCATCAGAGTTGCCGGCGGCTTTGTGCCCGCTGCATGAACCCGCCAAGCTTGTTTTTCCTTCACCGCGGACTTGTTCCATGGGACTTGTCTTGCCGTGGCTCATGCATGAACCCGCTAGAGTTAACGGCGGCTTCGTGCGGCGGCTTTATGCCCGCCGGCCAGAGTGTCTGAACTCGCCAAATGACAAGATGCTCCTTACGGCGGCTTCATGCGGCGAGACATGTCCCGCCGGTCTGAGTGTATGAACTCGCCGGCCTTGCTTTTCTTCTATTTTCTGCCTAAATCGCCCCCTTTTCTTCACCTTGGACAAAAATGCCCTTGAATTGCCTATTTTACTTGAAAAGACTTATTTACAACATTAAACACATAGAATGCTTAGAAAACGATTACAAAAACAAGGTTAAAGGGGCGCTAAATGTAAACATTTGAAGCGCGATCACTTGACACATGCAAAAATTTGAAATATCTTATGCTTCTTTTTTAATTGCTTGAGTAAGCTTGGTTGCACATATGTATATATGTTTTCAATTCAATAAGTGTGAACCATGCTTGTTTACAATCCATGTCATATTTTTGTTCAAACATGCATTTTTGGACTAGGAGATCTTCATAGGAAGTACATGTTGAATGACCTTTACTTATCTCCATGACATGAGTTTGCTTTTATAACATGCTAATGTCAAATGAAAAAGCATGAAATTAATATAACATGCTCAAATGAAAAAGCATGAATTGATGATTGCATATTCTTAAAATGCAAAACTTGTGTGAAAAAGCTTATGAGACTCAAAATGAATAAATGATCTTGTATTCGTTCAAATGATTTTATAATCTAAATGTCTCTCTTTCTTTATTAGTTGAACATGGCTACTATCATACGGGCATCTCACCCGAAAAAATCAAATAGGGTGCAAAAAGTCGCTCATGCCATGTTTCGCTTATAAAGTTGGATATAGTTGCTCTTATATTGGAAAACAATAAAATCTCTATATCCTTGCTTCTCTCATGACAATGGTGAAATTGGTTTGAATTCTTATTAGAAACCTTTGTCATTTACTTTGCCAAATACCATTGTATTTTGGACTTGAATGCTACATGTCTTGTATGTAAAGCATTTTTTATTCAAACATTTTCATGAAATAAATCTACTTGTTTCTCTCCAATTAATTGAGATGCATAAAGTGACTTATATGATTATGCAAATATCTAGTATGCTACTATCTCTCTTTGCTAAGTGACCCAGTTGGGGACTACTCATTTGCCTATATCATGACAAAAAGGGGGAGTAGATTGTGGTAAGGGGAGTTGCAATTTGTAGTAGCAATTGTGCATGTTGGGGAGAATATACATTAAGGGGGAGTAACCCATTGAGGGGGAGCATTGCATACACATATATTGCATGATGTTGTACTTAAATTCTTAAATGCAAATGCTTGTTTTATTTTCACTTGATCATCTCACATACACTTGCTTTGGAAAGTATAATATTTTGTTTTGAAAGGTTGATAGTTCCACAAGAGATTGAGGACTTGAAGTTTTTTTATATTTTTATATCTCTTTGTAATGTAGAATATCTTTGTTATCCCGTAGATTCAATTATGTTGTAAGGATCAATGTGAGTGGTGGTTTTGTCACGAAATAGCCAAATGGGGAGATTGTAAGGATTCTCATTCATTGATTGGCTTATTTCGTGGACAAACCACAAGTTGGGGTTTGAATTGTAAGGGTAGTTTAGGTGATTAAGGATCAAGCTCAAAGGCCCTTTCAAGACCTTAAGGTGTCAAGCACTCCAAAGGTATATCTCTAGTGCTTAGTTTCTTTGAAGAGATTTAGATTGCACACACGCACTTAGCATACTTGCATTTGTGTGCATTCTCTTCACATGTCACATTTCACACTTGCACTTTGATTGTTGTATCTTGCTATGTGTTTTTTGTGTCTTGTAATTCGTTTCCCGAATATGTTCGGAAACATCCGTGCTTGCACAAATGTGTGCTTGGTTTAGCGCGAAGACAGCTTACGGAGAATGCCCTTAGCTTCTCCTTTGGTTTGACCTCATTTGGTGAAACATCGGTTGTGATCGGTGGTCTGGCCACCGAATGAAACCGCCGTTTGAGTCCAGAAAGTTCTGGATCAATTCCGCGGTTGAATCGGCGGTTTCGTAACCACCGAATGAAACCGCCGTTCATACCTGATTGATTTTTTATCTCGGGTTTGTTTTTACGGTTTTGAAATCACTGAATGAAACTGCCGTTGTTCCCCTGTTCTTCTCGGGTTCAATTCGGCTGTTGTAATCGGTGGCCTAGCCACCGAATGAAACCACCGATCGTGCATTTTCAGGGGCAAACTTGTCTTTTCACATGCTCTGTTTTTTATGTCTATAAATATATCACTTTCTCATCTCTCTGAACCTAGCTCTTTCAAGATAAGAAGCTTAAAGTCTATAGAGAGATTTGTGAGAGAAAAGGCAATCAAGATTGCTCATTTAAACACTCAAAATCATTTTCATATGCATTAAACTTCATCTAGCATCTTCTAGCATATCTAGGATGCTTGCTTGCTTGCATGGGTCTTTCATCAACACACCTGCTTTGGTAAGTTCTTCACTATTATCATATATAATTAGTGTTTTATTTATTAAGGCATCTCTTTTATTACTTGCATGTTCTTAGATTAATTTCTAATATTCAAGATAGAGATTGTTGTGTTGATATGATTTTGTGTTGTATTGTGATAGCTATCTAAGTTTTCATAATCTATGTTTAGCTAAGCTATTTGACATGTCATCTAACTTTTAATATCTAGGATTGAATTAATTGCAAAATCATCATCCTAGATAAGTATATAAGGTTACCTAGCTCTAAATTGCATTTTGAATATTTCACATATTCACATAGGTTTTATTTACCTCTTCTTAGTCTTGTGTTGTGACCGGGATTAGGTTGCTTAATCGCAAGCAATTGGACTAGGTCCACTTATACCGGGATTAGGTAGGTGTGTGATTATATACCGGGATTAGGTTGTAATCTTTAACACATTTAGTGGATTCGAGGTGAGTGTGGCGCACTTACTAGACCATGGTTTTTCCCGTGAGGGTTTCCACGTAAATATCAAGTGTTATTTATATTTCGCACCATATTACACTTGCTATATTATATTGACTATTAGGGGCATTTTCGTAATCTTGACCATACACGAAAATTGGGTAAAATTGGTTAAAATCTGTTCAACACCCCCCCCCCCCCCCCCCCCCCCCCCCCCCCTCTAGATTAATATTGAACACACCGTAATTTGTTTCATTCCCCACACATATTTGGTAAGAAGCTCATGATGGGATTTGAATCCCTCGTCACTAACATGAAAGGGGATGAGTACTACCATATGTGTTTAGTGGGGATGTGCTTTAATAAAGTACATATTAGTTAGGTTGGTTTTGAAGTCTCCAAAGAAACTATTAAAATAGGGGAACTCCGTTTCATTCCAAAACTGACATTTCATAACTTAGATGATCATAACTTTTTTTAACAGACATTGTATTCATGTTTTGTAAATTAGGTTTTAAAGTAAGGATTGTAAGGTTCCCATTTGTTGATTGGCTCATTTCGTGGACAAACCACATGTTGGGGGTTCTTTGTAAGGGTAGCCTAGGTATCGTGTTATTGCTCAAGCCCTTTAAAGACCTCGTCTTGATAAGCACCGAAGGTAAATTTCTTTGTGCTTACTTTTCTTTAAAGAGATTAGTTGCACACACACACTTAACATACATTGCATATGTGTGCATTCTCTTCACTTGTCACATTTCACACTTGCACTTATTTGTTATACTTTGTTGTGTGTAATTGTGTCTTGTTGTCTTGAAATTCGTTTCCCGATAGTTTTCGGAAACGTCTACGCATGCACTAGAATGTGCTTGGTTTAGCGTGAGGACCGCCTACGGAGAATGCCCTTGGCTTCTCCTTGGTTTTCACCTTTATTGGTGATCGGCGGTTATGATCAGCGGCCTGGCCGCCGACTGAAACCGCCGTTTGCTTCCAGTAGTGTATGAAGCAATTCTATGGTTATGATCAGCGGTCTAGACCACCGTTCGAAACCGCCGTTCAAGACCTGATTGATTTTATCTCTCGGCCTAATTCGGCGGTTGAAACGGCGGTCACGTATGAAACCGCTGTTTTCATACCTGATTGATTTTTTATTCTCAGGTTTGATTCGACGGTTAGATCGGCGGTCACGAAACTGCCGAATGAAACCGCCGTTGGTCCCCTGTTCCTCTCGGGCCAATTCTGCGGTTATTATCGGCGGCCTGGCCGCCGATTGAAACCGCCGATCGGTGCGTTTTAGGGGCAAACTTGTCTTTTCACATGCTCTGTTTTTCATGCCTATAAATACATCACTTTCTCTTGTTCTGAATGTGACTCTTTAATCATCAAGAACCCTACTTTAAAAAGAGAGATTTTTAAGAGAGAAAGCAATCAAGTTCGCTCATCAAACACTCAAACCAAAATCCATTTGCATCAAAGTTCATCTAGCATTCTCTAGCATATCTAGGATGCTTGCTTGCATGGGTCTTTCATCATCACACTTGCTTTGGTAAGTTTTTCACTATTATCATACATAATTAGTGTTTAATTTATTATGGCATCTCTTTTATTACTTGATTGATCTTAGATTATATTCTTATATTCAAGATAGAGATTGTTGTGTTGATTTGATTGAGTGTTATTTTTATGATAGATATCTAGGTTTCTATAATCTATGATTATCTAAGCTAATTGACATGTCATTTAGCTTTAATATCTAGGATTGTTTTTAATTGCATATTCATCATCTTAGATAAGCATATAGGGTTTCCCTTGCTCTATGTTGCATTTGAATATTCATATATTCACTTAGGGTGTTAATCTCTTTTTAGAGAATTAAGTCTTGTGTTGTGACCGGGATTAGGTTGCTTAATTCGCAAGCAATCGGACTAGGTTCACTTATACCGGGATTAGGTAGGTGTGTGATTACTTCCGGGATTAGGTTGTAATCGTTTACACATTTAGTGGATTCGAGGTTCGAGTGTGGCTTACTTACTAGCCCGTGGTTTTTCCCGTGAGGGTTTCCACATAAAAATCAAGTGTTATTTAATTTTCGCATTTTATATTTGATTTATTGCTTTATCTATTTAGGGATAATTTCGTAATTTGGACTAACACGAAAAATTGGGTAAAAAGCTTAAAATCTATTCACCCCCCTCTAGATAGTTTTATACACACCGTGCTATAATTTGTTTCAAGGATCTATAGCTTTCCAACGATATATTACACAATAAGGTTTGATGTCATTTGACCTAGTTTTGAAGTGCTTGAAAATAGCACATTGCTGTCACGAGCAGCTAGCTTGACCATGGGTGTGCCAATATGCCCCATTGGCATTGGCCCTCTAGCCTTAGCTTTAGCGCAATAGCTGTTGCTTGCATGGCCCTTAGCACAGCCGAGGTTGCGGGCTTCGCGTTTTAAGGCCGATTGAGGTGATTCCAAAGCCAATCACTTCGTAAAATTGACAATCGTGAAATTGGTGGAAGATAGAGTGATTTGTGTTTATATTTAAGAAGTATTGTGGTTACTTAGCTTGAGATGTGCATTAAAGTATTTGGAAGTTAAGGGGTTGCACGCCAAGTCTTTGATCTAGACTAGATCTATTTAATTTTGACCTTTGATTGTGCATCTAGTATCATAGGATGTTTGATCTAGCATTCTATTTGTTGATTCATGTCATGAACACTTAGATAATTTGCCTTGTGATTGACTGAAGTCTCAATAGATCTTGTAGTGATTTTGATTAAGTGCTTTCTAGATGGACAATCACTAGTAAAGGCCCGATGGTAGAATAGATAGAGTACATGTTAATAGGAGTGTGAGATTGTGTGAATCGATTAATTGTGAGTGTATTTGTTTATTCAACTAGTGGAATATGCTATATTGGTCGTGGCCGATCCGTGGATGTTTCCTCATTGTTGAGGTTTTAGTGTTTTACCATGTTAAATCACATGTGTTCATTTTTAATTGTTGTTATATGTGATTTTGCTATATTTGAAAAATCAACAATTGTGAAATTGGTGGAAGATTGAGTGATTTTGATTGTGTTTGTGTTTAAGAAGTATTGTGGTCATTTGGCTAGAGTTGTGTATTAAAGTATTTGGAAGTTGAAGGATTGCACACTAAGTGTTTGATCAAAAGCTTGTGTGACAACCAATCATGTGTTGGTGTGAGTGGTTCGGCGCTCTCATCCCTTAAGCAAGGTTGTGAGTTCAACTCCCCTTATGAATGGAACTACACATATTGGGAGCACTTTACCCCTTAGTGGGCCGACCCGGTGCGAGTCTGGATTAGTCGGGGTGTGGTCTGGGCTGATTGCACCGTATGGTGGATCCGCCCCACCCGGAAACCGGATGGTGTAAACAAAAAAAAAAAAAGCTTGTGTGACAAGCGTTTGGCTAAAAGTGGTGGTATTCGGCACTAAACCTGTAAACCTATTCATCCCCCTTGATACCTTGTGTATATTTCAATGTTCCTTGGTAATACCTTGTGCTTTACCACAGCCTCCCTCAATAATGAATTATTTATGAGGGAAAAAACTATTCAAAATGATTTCTTAATTTGGTTTTGATCATAACATTTATGACGGTTGCTTTCCTCCATCTCCAACCATTTTAATCCATTGGAAATAAATTATTTCAATTTCAAAGGGCATGTCAGAAAAGGGTTATTTTCCACAATATTATTTCCAAGGGAAACTGACAGTATTTTCCTGTTGGAACCGTGCATTTCCGAGGGCATAAGATAAAGCTTAATAAAAATAAATCATTTCATAAAACAAAGACGAGTTATCCTTATGACAAAGAGAGAGGTTGAGAAAATTTTAATAAGATGGTTGTTTTTTTTTTTTTTTTTCATTATTTGTTTCATCTGTGCTAAATAAAAAAAAAATCAATTCTTTACATAGATGAATTTATATTGAAATTTCAATTATTTTCATATATCATGCTAAAACAAAAGGCAAACAAAATTAAAGTAAAAAGGTTTAAAATAAACGATTGAATTTTTTGTTTTTTTTTTTAAAGCAAACTAACATTGCTTGCTTAAATAAAAAAAAAAAAAAGGCTTCTGAATTACAGTTCAAATACACAACATGATATAGTTGTATCTTCATTTCTTGCATGCATATTATACATGTAACTATCCCTATACAAAAAATAGGTATTTTTGTTTTTATTAGTTATCTAGAGACTAACCAATGACATATTCCACGTTAAAAATTAGTTTAAAACAAAATATTAAGAAAAAGAAAAATTAGTCAAGTGTAATTGTGTACACACATTGTTAACGGAATGCATTCCTATTATGGTGTTCGTCTAGACAATTCATTGTCAACAAAATATATTCCTATTATTGTGTTCATCCACACAATTCTAATATTTCAATCAGATTTCATCTAAAGAATCCGGTATATATATATATATATATGTACGTATCACTAGTAATCAAGAAAGCCAAATCAAATTCAAAGTTCCAATTATTCAGACCTTAAGTGTAACATTTTCACCAACATAATGAGTGCTTACAAACTTGTCCTTGTATTAATTTCTTTTGTAATGCTTCAAACAATATGTGAAGCAGGTCTTCTCCCTGCGAAACGTACAATCATTATCACCAATAACGTTTGGGTAGACCCTTCGGAGGTAGATATCACCGTTCATTGTAAATCAGGTAATGATGATCTCGGTGAACACGTACTTCCCTTTAAAGGTTCGTACACATTTAGATTTCGACCTCAGGGGAGCTCCTTATTCTACTGCAGTTTTGCGTGGCAAAATCAGTTCAAAAGGTATGATATTTACAAAGATGATAGGGATCATAAATTATGTCGTGTTTGTAAGTGGTTTATAAGAGAAGAAGGTCCGTGTTTTTGGAACTATGGAAATCAGGATATAGATTGCAAGCAATGGAAATAAATCAGCGTAGCAATGTGGAAAGTATTTACTAGTATGCATTTTATTATTGATGTAATAAACTTCTCAGAATGTATCTGAGATATGTCAAATATTATGAATTTTATTTGTTTTTCTGTAAGAAAAAACTTCATTGATTATAAGTGGTATGTTGTTTTTTTTTTTCCTGGTTAGAAACATATAAAAACAAATACTTTTACATTTATACCATTTCAACTATTAATTTTATATGTTTGTATATATTTTTTTGAAAGATTATATGTTTATATTTTAGTATATAAAAACAACTAAAAACAAACAATTTAATAGACTGTAAAACAAAATTATTTTGTTATCGATAAGATTTCGAATTATAAATTTGTGACGGATAATTTCAATTAAAATACTATCTAAATTTATAAATATTTCAAACTAATATCTATTCATAATAAGTCATCATGAACTTTTTAAAAGGATTTTGCATAGGATGTCAATAGGTAAAATTAGAATATGGGGGAAGGTCCCCATGCCCTAGCCTTCGTTTGGGGGAAACAGGGGTAAGGTAATTTGGAAGGAACTATCGCCACCCCCACCCATTTCCCTCATTTTCCCCGTCTCCCCAGTACTACAACCCCATTTGATCCTATCCGACCGTGTTCCTCCGTTCCCCTCATTTGATCTCGTTTGACTTGAAATTTTAAAATCATTTGGTAAATACAATTTTTTATTTTTATCCTTTTGCTAATGTAATAAAATTTAATCATTCACAAAAAAAAAAATGTTAATTTAAAGTAATTAAGCAATTTAATGAGTTTTAAAAAAAATGACATTTTGGGTGTGCAGAACAGTACAAGAAAACGATATTTTTCGATCGAGCCAAATTTTGATCAATAATTGTTGTTTTTCCAACCACAAATGCTTAAAGAGCCTAATCATGCTCTTTTGTTGGGTTAGGAGTTGACTTAGATGCAAATACTTTATTAAACTCGACAATTTTGAGACTATGTATTTCATTTTTAACTTACATTTACATGTACTTCATTTATAAATAATTATATATTATTTATTATCTTTTGAGTAATTATTTTCTAGTTAATATTATTTTATATATTTTAACTCATGAATAATACTAACATAGTTTTCATATCTCTTAGGTTCCTATTAGAAATAAATTATAATTTATTATAATTATACGGTTAATTCCATAGAATAGCCACTTTTGTTTTCCAAATTTTACATATAGCCAAGAGTTTATAAAAAACCGAATATAACCGATATAGTGATTGTGTGGTGGAAGTTAGTGGGTTTTTTGACAAGTATGCCCCTGGAGAGTTATCAATGGTTGTTGATGTAAGAGGTCGAAAATGAACCTGTCATTATATAATATGCTTTATGGGTAATCAATCCCTCTTCTCCTTCTTATATCTCAGATGAAGGCAATCCCCAAACCCAATCCCTAAAATACGCTGCGGCTTCTAATTGATTTGTACATCATCTTATTAAATTGAAATTCAAGTCAGTTAACCCAATCCCAGATGAAGGCAATCCCCAAACCCAATCCCTAAAATACGCTGCGGCAAATGTCTTCCAAGTTCCAACTGATTTGTACATCATCTTATTAAATTGAAATTCAAGTCAGTTAACCTAAACCCTTACACTTCGAAATGGCACCCAATTAAAATAATTTACCTGCAATATTTTGTATCTCCGCCGTAATATTTTTCCAGTTGTTGATTCGTTGTCGTGATTGAAGCGGTCCTAATCTATTTCAATCATCCCCAATATCAGAGAAGGTAGGTACCTTAGGGAATCGAACTATAACTGTAAATATATTTGATTGATTTCATTCATAATTTTCATATAACATATGTTGAAAATGATTGAGAAGGGTCATCTAGTTTTTCGTCGCGGCGGCCTGTGTGTGTTTATGTCAGTCTAAATACATATGATTGATTTCTTTCATATTCATACAACTTATGTTTATGTCAGTCTAAATACATATGATTGATTTCATTCATATTCATATAACATATGTTGAAAATGATTGAGAAAGGTCTTCTTTTTTTTATATTTTGATTGGTTTATTTCGTTGACAAACCACATTTGGGGATGATTTTGTAATGGGTAAGAAACAAATTATAGCACGGTGTGTATATAACTATCTAGAGGGAGGTGAATAGATTTTAAACTTATTACCCAATTTTTCGTGTGAAGTCAATATTATGAAATTACCCCTAAATAGATAAAGCAATAAATCAAGTATAAAATGCGGAAATTAAATAACACTTGATTTTTACGTGGAAACCCTCACGGGAAAAACCACGGGCTAGTAAGTAAGCCACACTCGAACCTCGAATCCACTAAATGTGTAAAACGATTACAACCTAATCCCGGAAGTAATCACACACCTACCTAATCCCAGTATAAGTGAACCTAGTCCAATTTGCTTGCGATCTAAGCAACCTAATCCCGGAAGCTACACACAAGACTTACTTTCTCAATGAATAGAATAACACCCTAAGTGAATATATGAATATCCAAATGCAACATAGAGCAAGGGAAACCCTATATGCTTATCTAAGATGATGAATATGCAATTAGAACAATCCTAGATATTAAAACTAAATGACATGTCAAATAGTTTAGCTAATCAAGATTAAGCACAAAACCTAATTAGCTATCACAATACAACTTCTCAAACATTCAACACACTAATCTCAAACTTGTATCCAAAATATATATAAATAACATACAAGTAATAAATTGAGATTGCTTGTTAAGAAAAACACAAAATATGTAAGATATTAGTGAAAAGCTTACCAAGCAAAGTATGATAAAGAATCCATGCAAAAAGACATATAGATGATCAAAGATGATGCTAGATGATGATTGATGATCATGAAAAGGTGTTTGAGTAATTAAAAATGAGTTCTTGGAATTTTTCTTGTCTTTGAAAAATATCCTAAGTATGAAATCTGAATATGAACTCTCTTAATTGGCCTAAAGTCAAA
The DNA here is from genome assembly GCA_008009225.1 of Acer yangbiense. NCBI lineage: Eukaryota > Viridiplantae > Streptophyta > Magnoliopsida > Sapindales > Sapindaceae > Acer > Acer yangbiense. The sequence continues at coordinate 52,892,422 of CM017762.1, read as the reverse complement.
GTGGCATATATATAGGGTGTCAAGGAGAAGTGTGGTCATTTTGATAAGTGACACCAATATTGCCTTGGGCGCTGTACGAGTCCCTATACGTAGAGCGACTTGTACAGCGCCTTCCTAGGAAAATGAAGAACATTCTTCATAGGCGTTGTTCGTAGAGCGCTTTTGTACAGCGCATGAACAGCGCCTCAAAACGGATCCTCTCGGGTCTGAGATGGGCACTATACGAACAGCGCTTTGTACAGCGCTCGTACAGCGCCTTCCAAAATTGCATCAGACCTGATGCATTAAAAATGCATTTTTCAACCAGGTCAGGATGGGCGCTGTATGAACAGCGCTTCCAACAGCGCTTTGTACAGCGCCTATCACTTTGTATGAAATCTTAAGAACATGCATGGCATGGCATTGGTCATACAAGATGTAGTCAAAATAAACATGCAAGAAGATATGTTAATTAGCATTAATGCACAACAATAAGAAACACAATATACAAAATTTAACCATATGCATGAGTTGTGAGTGTGTGCAACTATCTCTTCAAGACAAGTAAGCACTTAGAGTATTACCTTTGGTGCTTATCAAAATGAGGTCTTCAAAGGGCTTGAGCAATTAACAACAACACTTAAGCTACCCTTACAAAGAACCCCAACATGTGGTTTGTCTACGAAATAAGCCAATCAACAAATGGGAACCTTACAGGGTAGCTTAGGTCCTCGTTTGCAAGCTTCTAAGCATCCCGGTGACTTTAATAGCAAGAGTGAAAGGTAAATCACTTGACTTGCCTCTTGAAGAGATTAATTGCACACACACTTCTTCATGCATGATTTATTCATCTTGCATTTGTGCTTCAATTATTATATGTGTGCATTCTTCACACTTCACACTTGCACCTCTTTGTTGGATTTTGTTGTGTGATAGTGTCTAGTAATTCGTTTCCGTTTGTGTGATCGGAAACGTCCGTGCTTGCATGATGGTGTGCATGTCTTAGCATGATGATTGACCATTTGAGAAGGTCCTATTCTTCTCTTGGATAAGTGTTAGTTTTGGTTTGGTTGTTTGGAGTAAAGTGTCTAGTTTCAAAAGATTGGATTTCAATGATTTAAATGATTTTCAAAACTGAACTTAGTATGGTCTTGTGACCATAATTTTTTGCATAAAACTTCAAAATGAGTTTTGAAACATTCTGTACAAACTAGACACCATACCTTTCAAACGGTATATTAGTCGTAATATTTCATGACCGTTTGGATTGGTTTTGAAATCTCCAAAGTGACCACCAAAACAAGGCAACTCTGTTGTTGTCTGTTTCTGACCTTTGGTCACTCCATTGACCATAACTTTTTCTACAGACACTGAAATGTCATTCCGTAAAACGGAGTAGAAATTAAACATCCATACCTTTCCAACCATATATAATACGAAACAATGTCGTTTGGTCATGTTTTGAGGCACTTGAAGCTGAAGCTGATGCATTGTCGCGCCCAAACCGCTGTACACTCGCCCTACGTACAGCCGTCACCTGATTCATTTTTCAATCTGCCTGTAACTTACCCAAAAACTGCCATACGTACATTGGTTTGCTGAGAAACTTTTTGGAAATTTTCCAAAACGACGTAGCATCAATTTGACCTCATATTTATATGCATATTTGTTCTTAGGTCATTGAAATGAGTTCGGAATCATATTTTTAACTTAGAGTATTTTCCAAGAGAGAAAATCATCCAAGAACTCATCTTTGATTACACAAACTCATTTCCATGTGCATCAAACATAATCTAAACATCATCTAGGATCATCTAGGATGTATCTATGCATGGGTCTTCTTCAACACACATGACTTGGTAAGTTGAACTCCATCTATTCATTTTTGTGTTCTTACTTAGCAAGAAATCTCATTTTTAACTTGTATTCATTTAGATTATATTCTATTAACAATATAGAGATTATTGTGTTGATTGATTGGGTTGTTTGTGGTAGCTAGGTTTTCATGTTTATATAACATCTAGCTAAGTTAATCTCATTGATTGATTGAGATTGTTTGACATGCTTATGCATGATTAGATTAGCATTTATTGTGTGACTTAATGCTTTGTTTCCACCACATGAATATATGTTAAGTATGAGTTATATACTTTGTGATACATATTGTTGATTAATTGTGGTTGGTTGTGATTGCTAGCATATTGAGTGATTTCATGCCATCTAGCTAGGTCTTTTTGAGTATTCATTTAGACATTGATAATTAGAGTTTATTGATTTGTCTTTAAATCTCTAATTAAGCATCTAGTGTAACTTAGCATTATTTGCATCTAGAATATTATAATATTCACATAGGTTGTTGATCTCTTCATTGAAAATTAAGTCTTGTAACTACGGTGGTGTAGTGTGCAAGCAAGTGGTCTAAGTTCGCTGTTAAAGGCCCGCAGGGTAGTAATGGTGGGTTAGTGACCGTGTAGAGTTTGACACGGTCAACCTAGGTTGTAAACACTATTACAAATAGTGGATTTGAGGATCGTGTGTGGCGCACATATTAGCTCATGGTTTTTCCTTGTTGAAGGTTTCCACGTAAAAATCAATTGTCATTTAATTTCCGCATTCGACGCTTGATTGTTGTTTTGATTAGATAGGGGTTTTTATCGAATATTGATTAATCAAGAAAATTTGGTAATTAACTTGATTAAAATCTATTCACCCCACCCCTTAATATAATTAGGCACGCCATAATAGTTTCACATTTGATTCGGTGAACTGGTTAGGGTTCTGAACATTATATGTGTGATTTGGATGTATATTCCCACAATATCGGGGAGAAAACCTCCCCACACATATTTGGTAAGTAGCTGATGATGGGATTTGAATCCCTCGTCACTAACATGAAAGGGGAGGAGCATTACCATATGTGTATAGTTGGGATGTGCTTTAATAAAGTACAGATTAGTTAGGCTGGTTTTGAAGTCTCCAAAGAAACTACTAAAATAGGGGAACTCCGTTTCATTCCAAAACTAACATTTTATTACTTAGATGATCATAACTTTTTTTACAGACATTGTATTCATATTTTGTAAATTAGGTTTGAAAGTAAGGATTTATAGCTTTCCAACGATATATTACACATTAAGGTTTAATGTCATTTGACCTAGTTTTGAAGTGCTTGAAAACAGCTCATTGCTATCACGTGCTGCTAGCTTAACCATGGGTGTGCGCCAGTATGCCCCCTAAGCCTTGGGGCGCTAGCCTTGGCTTTAGCGCAACAGTTGCTGTGTGCATGGCCCTTAGCACAGCCGAAGTTATGGGCTTTGCGTTTTAAGGCCGATTGTGGTGACTCCAAAGCCAATCACTTCGTAAAATCGACAATCGTGAAATTGGTGGAAGATTGAGCGATTTGTGTTTGTATTTAAGAAGTGAAACAAATTAACGGTGTGTTCTAAATATATATCTAGAGGGGGGGGGGGATGAATAGATTTTAATAATTTTACCCAATTTTCGCGTTTAGTTAAATTTACGAAAATGCCTCAAACTAGACAATATAATATAACAAGTGTAATATATACAGAATTTAAATAACACTTGATATTTACGTGGAAATCCTCATGGGAAAAACCATGGGCTGGTAAGTGTACCACACTCGAACCTTGAATCCATTAATGATAATGAAGATTACAACCTAATCCCGTTTTGTAACTCACTACCACTACCTACTCCCGGTATGAGTGAACCTAGTCCAATTGCTTATGTGAACACCTAATCCCGGTGTACGACCTAATCCTGGTCATCATACAAGACTTACAATTGCTTGTGACAAAAGGCAACCTAATCCCGAAAGCCACACAAGTCTTACTTCTCAATGAGGAGATAAAAATGCCTATGTGAATATATGATGATATTCAAGGAACAAATAGAGCTAGGTAACCCTATATGCTTATCTAGGATGATAATATGACAATTAATACAATCCTAGATATCAAGAGCTAAATGACATGTCATAAAGCTTAGCTATGTAAAGGATAACCAATCCTAGATACAATAGCTATAAAAAACAATCTCAAACATTTCAATGAGATTAATTAGCAAGATGTATATATCAATCATGAAATCCTAGCTATCAAAAAACAATCTCAATCATGTAATGAGATTAATTAGCTAGATAGCATATAAACAATAAAACCTAGCTATCACAAAATAACCCAATCAACACATAATCTCAATCTTGTATGTAGAAATTACTCTTAGAACATACAAATAATAAATGAGATAAATTGATAAGTAAAAACACTAATTATGTAAGATAATAGTGTTCAACATATCATACCATGTGTGTTGAAGAAGACCCATGCTTTAAAGATGCTTAAAGATGCATGAAGATGATGGGTTTTGGATTTGGAGAGTTAAAGAAGCAAGTTTGGTGCATTCTCTCTCAAGAATCTCTCTTTCTCTCTCAAGAATATCTCTTTTTCTTTCTAGAAAGTGAATTCTCTCTCTAGGGTTTCAGTTGGGAGAGTTATATTGAAGAAGGAGAGATGAGAGGGTATTTATAGGTGCCAAATGAAGCTACGACGTTTTGAGAATGTTAAAAAGATGCCATTGGACATTCTGCGGCCAAATCGGCGGCCATGCCACAGAAACATGCGACAGCACTTCAGCTCCAAATTCGAGCACACCGAAACATGACCAAACGACATTAAAACCTTTCGTATAATATACCATTGGAAAGGTATGGAAGTCTACTTTCTACTCCAGTTTATGGAATGACATTTTGATACCTATAGAAAAAGTTATGATCAATTGAGTGACCAAAGGTCAGATTCGGATAACAGCTTTGATACCCTGTTTTAGCGGTCACTTTGGAGATTTCAAAACCAATCCAAACGGTCACGAAATATTATGAATAATATAGCGTTGGAAAGGTATAGGTGTCTAGTTTGTCCAGAAATTTACAAAACTCAATTTCAATCTTTTTATAAAAAGCTATGGTCACAAGACCATACAAAGTTCAGTTTTGAAAAACATTTAAATCATTGAATTCCAATCTTTTAAAACTAGACACTTTACTCCAAATAACCAAACCGAATCTAACTTTTATCTAAGAGAAGAATGAGACCTTCTCAAGTGGTCAACCATCGCGCTAAGTCATGAACAGAATCATGCAAGCGCGGACGTTTCCCATCATCCTTCGGGAATCGAATTACACCACACTTAAAGCTAACAATCTTGAAGTGCAAGTGTGGATATTGAATGCATCCTAATGCCTAACATGTCATGGCATTGTAATAAACTAGATGCAATCAATTAAAACATGGAAGAAGAGATGTTCTAGAACATGCACGCACACATAGAAAAACACACAACATACAAGTAATAAAAATATGCATGAGTTGTGTGTATGTGCAACTAGATCTCTTCAACGCAAGTAAGCACTAGAATTTACCTTTGGTGCTTCTTTTCTTGAGGTCTTGAGTGGGCCTCGGTTGTGCAAGTCATCAACCATCACATGTCTAAGCTACCCTAACATCAAGCCCCAATATGTGGTTTGTCCACGAAATAAGCCAATCAATAAATGGGAATCCTTACAAGAAGTACTGTGGTTACTTGGCTTGAGTTGTGCATTAAAGTATTTGGAAGTTGAAGGGTTGCATGCCAAGTGTTTGATCTAGACTAGATCTGAAAGTAATTAAATACTCGAGGCGTGTTTATCAATATAAAGCTAGAGGGGGGGGTGAATAGATTTTAACTATTATTACCCAATTTTCGCATGCAAGTCAATTTTACGAAAATGCCCCTACTAGTCAAAAATACATACAAGTGTAATATAGTGCGGAATTTAAATAACACTTGATGTATACGTGGAAACCCAACCACTGGGAAAAAACCACGGGCTGTATAGTGCGCCACACTCGGAACTCGAAATCACTAATTGAAATGAAGTTTACAACCTATGTAGACCTCGTCTAACACTCCGGTCTGTAACCCCTCACTTCTACCCAGCGGGCCTTTATTAGCAACCCTATTCCAATTTGCTTGAGGCCTAAGCACTCTTAGCCTCAAGACTTACTTCTCTATGAAGAGAAACAACCCTATGTGAATATGTATGAATATTCAATTAATGCAATAAGAGCTAGGGTACTCTAAATGCTTATCTAGGATGATGATATATTCAATTTAAATCAACCCTAGATATCAATTGCTAAATGACATGTCAAATAGCATAGATGATCATAGATTATAAAAACCTAGATATCTATCAAAAACAACACTCAATTAATTCATCACAAATAATCTCTTTTCTTGTATTTAACATATGATCAAAAACATACAAGTAATTTAAAAGAGATGGCTTGGTATTTAAAATACTACAATAAGATGAAATTAATCAAAATCTTACCAAGCAAGTTGTGATGATGCAAACCCATACATGGATGCACTCTATATAGACATAGGAGATGCAATATGAAATTTGATGCAAAAGGGGTTTGATTTGAGTGGTTAAAGATGAGTTCTTGATTTGATTTTCTCTCAAAATCTATCTTTGAAGATTAGGGTTCTTAAGAGTCAAAGAACTGATTCAGATAATGAGAAAGTGTGATATTTATAGACATCAAGAACAGGGCAAGTGAAAAGACAATTTTGCCCCTGAAACGCACCGTTCGGCGGTTTCAATCGGCGGCCTGGCCGCCGATTACGACCGTCGAATTGAGCTCGTGAAGAACAGAGCATTAACGGCGGTTTCATTCGGCGGTTTTGTGACCGCCGATCCAACCGCCGAATCAAACCCGAGAGATTAAAATCGATCAGGTATGAACGGCGGTTTCAAACGGCGGTCGTGACCGCCGATCTTGACCGCATAATTGCTTCAGACCAAACTGGACTGAAACGGCAGTTATATTCGGCGGCCAGGCCGCCGATAATAACCGCCGATCACCAACAATGGTGAAAACCAAGGAGAAGCCAAGGGCATTCTCCAAAGGCGGTCTTCGCGCGAAACCAAGCACTCATTAGTGCAAGCGCGGACGTTTCCGAACAATGTCGGGAAACGAATTATAAGGCACATATACACACAACAAGATATATCAACAAAAGTGCTAGTGTGTAAAGTGACATGTGAAGAGATGCACATAAAAATAAGCAAGTATGCAATCATAGCAAGAATGCTAAGTGAGTGTGTGCTACTAGATCTCTTCAAAGAAAAACAAGCACAAGAGATTATACCTTTTGCGTGCTTGAATCTTGAGGTCATGGAAGGGCCTTTGATCTTCAACACTAAACACTTAGACTACCCTTACATTCAAAACCCCAACATGTGGTTTGACCACGAAATAAGCCAATCAACAAAACGGGAATCCTTACAAGATCCATTTAATTTTGACCTTTGATTGTGCATCTAGTCTCATAGGATGTTTGATCTAGCATTCTATTTGTTGATTCATGTCATGAACACTTAGATAATTTGCCATGTGATTCATTGATGTCTCAATAGATCATGTAGTGATCTTGATTGAGTGCTTTGTGGATGGACAATCACTAGTAAATGCCCGATGGTAGAATAGATAGATTACATGTTAATAGGAGTGTGAGATTGTGTGAATCGATTAATTGTGAGTGTATTTGTTTATTCAACTAGTGGAATATGCTATATTGGTCATGGCCGATCCGTGGATGCGTCCTCATTGTTGAGGTTTTAGTGTTTTACCATGTTAAATCGCATGTGTTCATTTTGAATTGTTGTTATATGTGATTTTGCTATATTTGTAAAATCAACAATTGTGAAATTGGTGGAAGATTGAGTGATTTTGATTGTGTTTGTGTTTAAGAAGTATTGTGGTCATTTGGCTAGAGTTGTGTATTAAAGTATTTGGAAGTTGAAGGATTGCACACTAAGTGTTTGATCAAAAGCTTGTGTGACAAGCGTTTGGCTAAAAGTGGTGGTATTCGGCACTAAACCTGTAAACCTATTCATCCCCCTAGATACCTTGTGTATATTTCAATGTTCCTTGGTAATACCTTGTGCTTTACCACAGCCTCCCTCAATAATGAATTATTTATGAGGGAAAAAACTATTCAAAATGATTTCTTAATTTGGTTTTGATCATAACATTTATGACGGCTGCTTTCCTCCATCTCCAACCATTTTAATCCATTGGAAATAAATTATTTCAATTTCAAAGGGCATGTCAGAAAAGGGTTATTTTCCACAATATTATTTCCAAGGGAAACTGACAGTATTTTCCTGTTGGAACCGTGCATTTCCGAGGGCATAAGATAAAGCTTAATAAAAATAAATCATTTCATAAAACAAAGACGAGTTATCCTTATGACAAAGAGAGAGGTTGAGAAAATTTTCATAAGGTTGTTGTTTTTTTTTTTTTTTTTTTTCATTATTTGTTTCATTTGTGCAAAATTAAAAAAAAAAATCAATTATTTACATAGATGAATTTATATTGAAATTTCAATTATTTTCATATATCATGCTAAAACAAAAGGCAAACAAAATTAAAGTAAAAAGGTTTAAAATAAACGATTGAATTTTTTGTTTTTTTTTTAAAGCAAACAAACATTGCTTGCTTAAAAAAAAAAAAAAAAAGCTTCTGAATTACAGTTCAAATACACAACATGATATACGTGTATCTTCATTTCTTGCATGCATATTATACATGTAACTATCCCTAGACAAAAAACAGGTATTTTTGTTTTTATTAGTTATCTAGAGACTAACCACAATGACATATTCCACGTTAAAAATTAGTTTAAAACAAAATATTAAGAAAAACAAAAATTAGTCAAGTGTAATTGTGTACACACATTGTTAACGGAATGTATTCCTATTATGGTGTTCGTCTAGACAATTCATTGTCAACAAAATATATTCCTATTATTGTGTTCATCCACACAATTCTAATATTTCAATCAGATTTCATCTAAAGAATCCGGTATATATATATATATATGTACGTATCACTAGTAATCAAGAAAGCCAAATCAAATTCAAAGTTCCAATTATTCAGACCTTAAGTGTAACATTTTCACCAACATAATGAGTGCTTACAAACTTGTCCTTGTATTAATTTCTTTTGTAATGCTTCAAACAATATGTGAAGCAGGTCTTCTCCCTGCGAAACGTACAATCATTATCACCAATAACGTTTGGGTAGACCCTTCGGAGGTAGATATCACCGTTCATTGTAAATCAGGTAATGATGATCTCGGTGAACACGTACTTCCCTTTAAAGGTTCGTACACATTTAGATTTCGACCTCAGGGGAGCTCCTTATTCTACTGCAGTTTTGCGTGGCAAAATCAGTTCAAAAGGTATGATATTTACAAAGATGATAGGGATCATAAATTATGTCGTGTTTGTAAGTGGTTTATAAGAGAAGAAGGTCCGTGTTTTTGGAACTATGGAAATCAGGATATAGATTGCAAGCAATGGAAATAAATCAGCGTAGCAATGTGGAAAGTATTTACTAGTATGCATTTTATTATTGATGTAATAAACTTCTCAGAATGTATCTGAGATATGTCAAATATTATGAATTTTATTTGTTTTTCTGTAAGAAAAAACTTCATTGATTATAAGTGGTATGTTGTTTTTTTTTTTCCTGGTTAGAAACATATAAAAACAAATACTTTTACATTTATACCATTTCAACTATTAATTTTATATGTTTGTATATATTTTTTTGAAAGATTATATGTTTATATTTTAGTATATAAAAACAACTAAAAACAAACAATTTAATAGACTGTAAAACAAAATTATTTTGTTATCGATAAGATTTCGAATTATAAATTTGTGACGGATAATTTCAATTAAAATACTATCTAAATTTATAAATATTTCAAACTAATATCTATTCATAATAAGTCATCATGAACTTTTTAAAAGGATTTTGCATAGGATGTCAATAGGTAAAATTAGAATATGGGGGAAGGTCCCCATGCCCTAGCCTTCGTTTAGGGGAAACAGGGGTAAGGTAATTTGGAAGGAACTATCGCCACCCCCACCCATTTCCCTCATTTTCCCCGTCTCCCCAGTACTACAACCCCATTTGATCCTATCCGACCGTGTTCCTCCGTTCCCCTCATTTGATCTCGTTTGACTTGAAATTTTAAAATCATTTGGTAAATACAATTTTTTATTTTTATCCTTTTGCTAATGTAATAAAATTTAATCATTCACAAAAAAAAAAAAAAAATGTTAATTTAAAGTAATTAAGCAATTTAATGAGTTTTAAAAAAAAATGACATTTTGGGTGTGCGGAACAGTACAAGAAAACGATATTTTTCGATCGAGCCAAATTTTGATCAATAATTGTTGTTTTTCCAACCACAAATGCTTAAAGAGCCTAATCATGCTCTTTTGTTGGGTTAGGAGTTGACTTAGAAGCAAATACTTTATTAAACTCGACAATTTTGAGACTATGTATTTCATTTTTAACTTACATTTACATGTACTCCATTTATAAATAATTATATATTATTTATTATCTCTTGAGTAATTATTTTCTAGTTAATATTATTTTATATATTTTAACTCATGAATAATACTAACATAGTTTTCATATCTCTTAGGTTCCCTATTAGAAATAAATTATAATTTATTATAATTTATTATAATTATACGGTTAATTCCATAGAATAGCCACTTTTGTTTTCCAAATTTTACATATAGCCAAAAGTTTATAAAAAACCAAATATAACCGATATAGTGATTGTGTAGTGGAAGTTAGTGGGTTTTTTGACAAGTATGCCCCTGGAGAGTTATCAGTGGTTGTTGATGTAAGAGGTCGAAAATGAACCTGTCATTATATAATCTGCTTTGTGGGTAATCGATCCCTCTTCTCCTTCTTATATCTCAGATGAAGGCAATCCCCAAACCCAATCCCTAAAATACGCTGCGGCTTCCAATTGATTTGTACATCATCTTATTAAATTGAAATTCATGTCAGTTAACCCAATCCCAGATGAAGGTAATCCCCAAACCCAATCCCTAAAATACGCTGCGGCAAATGTCTTCCAAGTTCCAACTGATTTGTACATCATCTTATTAAATTGAAATTCAAGTCAGTTAACCTAAACCCTTACACTTCGAAATGGCACCCAATTAAAATAATTTACCTGCAATATTTTGTATCTCCGCAGTAATATTTTTCCAGTTGTTGATTCGTTGTCGTGATTGAAGCGGTCCTAATCTATTTCAATCATCCCCAATATCAGAGAAGGTAGGTACCTTAGGGAATCGAACTATAACTGTAAATATATTTGATTGATTTCATTCATAATTTTCATAAAACATATGTTGAAAATGATTGAGAAGGGTCATCTAGTTTTTCGTCGCGGCGGCCTGTGTGTGTTTATGTTAGTCTAAATACATATGATTGATTTCTTTCATATTCATACAACTTATGTTTATGTCAATCTAAATACATATGATTGATTTCATTCATATTCATATAACATATGTTGAAAATGATTGAGAAAGGTCCTCTTTTTCTTATATTTTGATTAGTTTATTTCTTTGACAAACCACATTTGGGGATGATTTTGTAATGGGTATGAAACAAATTATAGCACGGTGTGTATATAACTATCTAGAGGGGGGGTGAATATATTTTAAACTTATTACCCAATTTTTTGTGTGAAGTCAATATTATGAAATTACCCCTAAATAGATAAAGCAATAAATCAAGTATAAAATACGGAAATTGAATAACACTTGATTTTTACGTGGAAACCCTCACTGGAAAAACCACGGGCCAGTAAGTAAGCCACACTCGAACCTCGAATCCACTAAATGTGTAAAACGATTACAACCTAATCCCGGAAGTAATCACACACCTACCTAATCCCGGTATAAGTGAACCTAGTCCAATTTGCTTGCGATCTAAGCAACCTAATCCCGGAAGCTACACACAAGACTTACTTTCTCAATGAAGAGAATAACACCCTAAGTGAATATATGAATATCCAAATGCAACATAGAGCAAGGGAAACCCTATATGCTTATCTAAGATGATAAATATGCAATTAGAACAATCCTAGATATTAAAACTAAATGACATGTCAAATAGTTTAGCTAATCAAGATTAAGCACAAAACCTAATTAGCTATCACAATACAACTTCTCAAACATTCAACACACTAATCTCAAACTTGTATCCAAAATATATATAAATAACATACAAGTAATAAATTGAAATTGCTTGTTAAGAAAAACACAAAATATGTAAGATATTAGTGAAAAGCTTACCAAGCAAAGTATGATGAAGAATCCATGCAAAAAGACATCTAGATGATCAAAGATGATGCTAGATGATGATTGATGATCATGAAAAGGTGTTTGAGTAATTAAAAATGAGTTCTTGGAATTTTTCTTGTCTTTGAAAAATATCCTAAGTATGAAATCTGAATATGAACTCTCTTAATTGGCCTAAAGTCAAAGTGGCATATATATAGGGTGTCAAGGAGAAGTGTGGTCGTTTTGATAAGTGACACAAATATTGCCTTAGGCGCTGTACGAGTCCCTGTACGTAGAGCGACTTGTACAGCGCCTTCCTAGGAAAATGAAGAACATTCTTCATAGGCGTTGTTCGTAGAGCGCTTTTGTACAGCGCATGAACAGCGCCTCAAAACTGATCCTCTCGGGTCTGAGATGGGCGCTATACGAACAGCGCTTTGTACAGCGTTTGTACAGCGCCTTCCAAAATTGCATCAGACCTGATGCATTAAAAATGCATTTTTCAACTAGGTCATAATGGGCGCTGTACGAACAGCGCTTCCAACAACGCTTTGTACAACGCCTATCACTTTGTATGAAATCTTAAGAACATGCATGGCATGGCATTGGTCATACAAGATGTAGTCAAAATAAACATGCAAGAAGATATGTTAATTAGCATTAATGCACAACAATAAGAAACACAATATACAAAATTTAACCATATGCATGAGTTGTGAGTGTGTGCAACTATCTCTTCAAGACAAGTAAGCACTTAGAGTATTACCTTTGGTGCTTATCAAAATGAGGTATTCAAAGGGCTTGAGCAATTAACAACAACACTTAAGCTACCCTTACAAAGAACCCCAACATGTGGTTTGTCTACGAAATAAGCCAATCAACAAATGAGAACCTTACAGGGTAGCTTAGGTCCTCGTTTGCAAGCTTCTAAGCATCCCGGTGACTTTAATAGCAAGAGTGAAAGGTAAATCACTTGACTTGCCTCTTGAAGAGATTAATTGCACACACACACACACACACACTTCTTCATGCATGATTTATTCATCTTGCATTTGTGCTTCAATTATTATATGTGTGCATTCTTCACACTTCACACTTGCACCTCTTTGTTGGATTTTGTTGTGTGATCGGAAACGTCCGTGCTTGCACGATGGTGTGCATGTCTTAGCATGATGATTGACCATTTGAGAAGGTCCTATTCTTCTCTTGGATAAGTGTTAGTTTTGGTTTGGTTGTTTGGAGTAAAGTGTCTAGTTTCAAAAGATTGGATTTCAATGATTTAAATGATTTTCAAAACTGAACTTAGTATGGTCTTGTGACCATAATTTTTTGTATAAAACTTCAAAATGAGTTTTGAAACATTCTGTACAAACTAGACACCATACCTTTCAAACGGTATATTAGTCGTAATATTTCATGACCGTTTGGATTGGTTTTGAAATCTCCAAAGTGACCACCAAAACATAGCAACTCTGTTGTTGTCTTTTTCTGACCTTTGGTCACTCCATTGACCATAACTTTTTCTACAGACACTGAAATGTCATTCCATAAAAGGGAGTAGAAATTAAATATACATACCTTTCCAACCATATATAATACGAAACGATGTCGTTTGGTCATGTTTTGAGGCACTTGAAGCTGAAGCTGATGCATTGTCACGCCCAAACCGCTGTACACTCGCCCTACGTACAGCCGTCACCTGATTGATTTTTCAATCTGCCTGTAACTTACCCAAAAACTGCCATACGTACATCGGTTTGCTGAGAAACTTTTTGGATTTTTTCCAAAACGACGTAGCATCAATTTGACCTCATATTTATATGCATATTTGTTCTTAGGTCATTGAAATGAGTTCGGAATCATATTTTTAACTTAGAGTATTTTCCAAGAGAGAAAATCATCCAAGAACTCATCTTTGATTACATAAACTCATTTCCATGTGCATCAAACATAATCTAAACATCATTTAGGATCATCTAGGATGTATCTATGCATGGGTCTTCTTCAACACATATGACTTGGTAAGTTGAACTCCATCTATTCATTTTTGTGTTCTTACTTAGCAAGAAATCTCATTTTTAACTTGTATTCTTTTAGATTATATTCTGTTTACATGATGTAGATTATTGTGTTGATTGATTGGGTTGTTTGTGATAGCTAGGTTTTCATGTTTATGTAACATCTAGCTAAGTTAATCTCATTGATTGATTGAGATTGTTTGACATGCTTATGCATGATTAGATTAGCATTTATTGTGTGACTTAATGCTTTGTTTCCACCACATGAATATATGTTAAGTATGAGTTATATACTTTGTGATACATATTGTTGATTAATTGTGGTTGGTTGTGATTGCTAGCATATTGAGTGATTTCATGCCATCTAGTTAGGTCTTTTTGAGTATTCATTTAGACATTGATAATTAGAGTTTATTGATTTGTCTTTAAATCTCTAATTAAGCATCTAGTGTAACTTAGCATTATTTGCATCTAGAATATTATAATATTCACATAGGTTGTTGATCTCTTCATTGACAATTAAGTCTTGTGACTACGGTGGTGTAGTGTGCAAGCAAGTGGTCTAAGTTCGCTGTTAAAGGCCCGCAGGGTAGTAATGGTGGGTTAGTGACCGTGTAGAGTTTGACATGGTCAACCTAGGTTGTAAACACTATTACAAATAGTGGATTTAAGGATCGTGTGTGGCGCACATATTAGCTCATGGTTTTTCCTTGTTGAAGGTTTCCACGTAAAAATCAAGTGTCATTTAATTTCCACATTCGACGCTTGATTGTTGTTTTGACTAGATAGGGGTTTTTATCGAATATTGATTAATCAAGAAAATTTGGTAATTAACTTGATTAAAATCTATTCACCCCACCCCTTAATATAATTAGGCACACCATAATAGTTTCACATTTGATTCGGTGAACTGGTTAGGGTTCTGAACATTATATGTGTGATTTGGATGTATATTCCCACAATATCGAGGAGAAAACCTCCCCACACATATTTGGTAAGAAGCTGATGATGGGATTTGAATCCCTCGTCACTAACATGAAAGGGGAGGAGCACTACCATATGTGTATAGTTGGGATGTGCTTTAATAAAGTACAGATTAGTTAGGCTGGTTTTGAAGTCTCCAAAGAAACTACTAAAATAGGGGAACTATGTTTCATTCCAAAACTAACATTTTATTACTTAGATGATCATAACTTTTTTTATAGACATTGTATTCATATTTTGTAAATTAGGTTTGAAAGTAAGGATTTATAGCTTTCCAACGATATATTACACATTAAGGTTTAATGTCATTTGACCTAGTTTTGAAGTGCTTGAAAACAGCTCATTGCTATCACGTGCTGCTAGCTTAACCATGGGTGTGCGCCAGTATGCCCCCTAAGCCTTGGGGCGCTAGCCTTGGCTTTAGCGCAACAGTTGCGGTGCGCATGGCCCTTAGCACAGCCAAAGTTGTGGGCTTTGCATTTTAAGGCCGATTGTGGTGACTCCAAAGCCAATCACTTCGTAAAATCGACAATCGTGAAATTGGTGGAAGATGGAGTGATTTGTGTTTGTATTTAAGAAGTGAAACAAGTTAACGGTGTGTTCTAAATATATATCTAGAGGTAGAGGGGGAGGGGGAGGGGGGGGAATGAATAGATTTTAATAATTTTACCCAATTTTCGCGTTTAGTCAAATTTACGAAAATGCCTCAAACTAGACAATATAATATAACAAGTGTAATATATGCGATATTTAAATAACACTTGATATTTACGTGGAAATCATCATGGGAAAAACCATGGGCTGGTAAGTGTGCCACACTCAAACCTTGAATCCATTAATGATAATGAAGATTACAACCTAATCCCGTTTTGTAACTCACTACCACTACTTACTCCCCGTATGAGTGAACCTAGTCCAATTGCTTATGTGAACACCTAATCCCGGTGTACGACCTAATCTTGGTCATCACACAAGACTTACAATTGCTTGTGACAAAAGGCAACCTAATCTCGAAAGCCACACAAGTCTTACTTCTCAATGAGGAGATAAAAATGCCTATGTGAATATATGATGATATTCAAGGAACAAATAGAGCTAGGTAACCCTATATGCTTATCTAGGATGATAATATGACAATTAATACAATCCTAGATATCAAGAGCTAAATGACATGTCATAAAGCTTAGCTATGTAAAGGATAACCAATCCTAGATACAATAGCTATAAAAAACAATCTCAAACATCTCAATGAGATTAATTAGCAAGATGTATATATCAATCATGAAATCCTAGCTATCAAAAAACAATCTCAATCATGTAATGAGATTAATTAGCTAGATAGCATATAAACAATAAAACCTAGCTTTCACAAAATAACTCAATCAACACATAATCTCAATCTTGTATGTAGAATTTACTCTTAGAACATACAAATAATAAATGAGATAAATTGATAAGTAAAAACACTAATTATGTAAGATAATAGTGTTCAACATATCATACCATGTGTGTTGAAGAAGACCCATGCTTTAAAGATGCTTAAAGATGCATGAAGATGATGGGTTTTGGGTTTGGAGAGTTAAAGAAGCAAGTTTGGTGCATTCTCTCTCAAGAATCTCTCTTTCTCTCTCAAGAATATCTCTTTTTCTTTCTAGAAAGTGAATTCTCTCTCTAGGGTTTCAGTTGGGAGAGTTATATTGAAGAAGGAGAGATGAGAGGGTATTTATAGGAGTCAAATGAAGCTACGACGTTTTGAGAATGTTAAAAAGATGTCACTGGACATTCTTTGGCCAAATCGGCGGCCATACCGCAGAAACATGCGACAGCACTTCAGCTCCAAATTCGAGTACACCGAAACATGACCAAACAACATTAAAACCTTTCGTATAATATACCTTTGGAAAGGTATGGAAGTCTACTTTCTACTCCAATTAATGGAATGGCATTTTGATACCTATAGAAAAAGTTATGATCAATTGAGTGACCAAAGGTCAGATTCGGATAACAGCATTGATACTCTGTTTTAGCGGTCACTTTGGAGATTTCAAAACCAATCCAAACGATCATGAAATATATGAATAATATACCGTTGGAAAGGTATGGGTGTCTAGTTTGTCCAGAATGTTACAAAACTCAATTTTAATCTTTTTATAAAAAGTTATGGTCACAAGACCATACAAAGGTCAATTTTGAAAAACATTTAAATCATTGAATTCCAATCTTTTAAAACTAGACACTTTACTCCAAATAACCAAACCGAATCTAACTTTTATCTAAGAGAAGAATGAGACCTTCTCAAGTGGTCAACCATCGCGCTAAGACATGCACACCATCGTACAAGCGCGGACGTTTCCAATCATCCTTCGAGAAACGAATTACACCACACTTAAAGCTAACAATCTTGAAGTGCAAGTGTGGATATTGAATGCATCCTAATGCCTAACATGTCATGGCATTGTAATAAACTAGATGCAATCAATTAAAACATGGAAGAAGAGATGTTCAAGAACATGCACGCACACATAGAAAAACACACAACATACAAGTAATAAAAATATGCATGAGTTGTGTGTGTGTGCAACTAGATCTCTTCAAAGCAAGTAAGCACTAGAATTTACCTTTGGTGCTTCTTTTCTTGAGGTCTTGAGTGGGCCTCGGTTGTGCAAGTCATCAACCATCACATGTCTAAGCTACCCTAATATCAAGCCCCAATATGTGGTTTGTCCACGAAATAAGCCAATCAATAAATGGGAATCCTTACAAGAAGTACTGTGGTTACTTGGCTTGAGTTGTGCATTAAAGTATTTGGAAGTTGAAGGGTTGCATGCCAAGTGTTTGATCTAGACTAGATCCATTTAATTTTGACCTTTGATTGTGCATCTAGTCTCATAGGATGTTTGATCTAGCATTCTATTTGTTGATTCATGTCATGAACACTTAGATAATTTGCCATGTGATTCATTGATGTCTCAATAGATCATGTAGTGATCTTGATTGAGTGCTTTGTGGATGGACAATCACTAGTAAATGCCCGATGGTAGAATAGATAGATTACATGTTAATAGGAGTGTGAGATTGTGTGAATCGATTAATTGTGAGTGTATTTGTTTATTCAACTAGTGGAATATGCTATATTGGTCATGGCCGATCCGTGGATGTTTCCTCATTGTTGAGGTTTTAGTGTTTTACCATGTTAAATCGCATGTGTTCATTTTGAATTGTTGTTATATGTGATTTTGCTATATTTGTAAAATCAACAATTGTGAAATTGGTGGAAGATTGAGTGATTTTGATTGTGTTTGTGTTTAAGAAGTATTGTGGTCATTTGGCTAGAGTTGTGTATTAAAGTATTTGGAAGTTGAAGGATTGCACACTAAGTGTTTGATCAAAAGCTTGTGTGACAAGCGTTTGGCTAAAAGTGGTGGTATTCGGCACTAAACCTGTAAACCTATTCATCCCCCTAGATACCTTGTGTATATTTCAATGTTCCTTGGTAATACCTTGTGCTTTACCACAGCCTCCCTCAATAATGAATTATTTATGAGGGAAAAAACTATTCAAAATGATTTCTTAATTTGGTTTTGATCATAACATTTATGACGGCTGCTTTCCTCCATCTCCAACCATTTTAATCCATTGGAAATAAATTATTTCAATTTCAAAGGGCATGTCAGAAAAGGGTTATTTTCCACAATATTATTTCCAAGGGAAACTGACAGTATTTTCCTGTTGGAACCGTGCATTTCCGAGGGCATAAGATAAAGCTTAATAAAAATAAATCATTTCATAAAACAAAGACGAGTTATCCTTATGACAAAGAGAGAGGTTGAGAAAATTTTCTTAAGGTTGTTGTTTTTTTTTTTTTTTTTTTTTCATTATTTGTTTCATTTGTGCAAAATTAAAAAAACAAATCAATTATTTACATAGATGAATTTATATTGAAATTTCAATTATTTTCATATATCATGCTAAAACAAAAGGCAAACAAAATTAAAGTAAAAAGGTTTAAAATAAACGATTGAATTTTTTGTTTTTTTTTTAAAGCAAACAAACATTGCTTGCTTAAAAAAAAAAAAAAAAGCTTCTGAATTACAGTTCAAATACACAACATGATATACGTGTATCTTCATTTCTTGCATGCATATTATACATGTAACTATCCCTAGACAAAAAACAGGTATTTTTGTTTTTATTAGTTATCTAGAGACTAACCACAATGACATATTCCACGTTAAAAATTAGTTTAAAACAAAATATTAAGAAAAACAAAAATTAGTCAAGTGTAATTGTGTACACACATTGTTAACGGAATGTATTCCTATTATGGTGTTCGTCTAGACAATTCATTGTCAACAAAATATATTCCTATTATTGTGTTCATCCACACAATTCTAATATTTCAATCAGATTTCATCTAAAGAATCCGGTATATATATATATATATGTACGTATCACTAGTAATCAAGAAAGCCAAATCAAATTCAAAGTTCCAATTATTCAGACCTTAAGTGTAACATTTTCACCAACATAATGAGTGCTTACAAACTTGTCCTTGTATTAATTTCTTTTGTAATGCTTCAAACAATATGTGAAGCAGGTCTTCTCCCTGCGAAACGTACAATCATTATCACCAATAACGTTTGGGTAGACCCTTCGGAGGTAGATATCACCGTTCATTGTAAATCAGGTAATGATGATCTCGGTGAACACGTACTTCCCTTTAAAGGTTCGTACACATTTAGATTTCGACCTCAGGGGAGCTCCTTATTCTACTGCAGTTTTGCGTGGCAAAATCAGTTCAAAAGGTATGATATTTACAAAGATGATAGGGATCATAAATTATGTCGTGTTTGTAAGTGGTTTATAAGAGAAGAAGGTCCGTGTTTTTGGAACTATGGAAATCAGGATATAGATTGCAAGCAATGGAAATAAATCAGCGTAGCAATGTGGAAAGTATTTACTAGTATGCATTTTATTATTGATGTAATAAACTTCTCAGAATGTATCTGAGATATGTCAAATATTATGAATTTTATTTGTTTTTCTGTAAGAAAAAACTTCATTGATTATAAGTGGTATGTTGTTTTTTTTTTTCCTGGTTAGAAACATATAAAAACAAATACTTTTACATTTATACCCTTTCAACTATTAATTTTATATGTTTGTATATATTTTTTTGAAAGATTATATGTTTATATTTTAGTATATAAAAACAACTAAAAACAAACAATATAATAGATTGTAAAACAAAATTATTTTGTTATCGATAAGATTTCGAATTTTAAATTTGTGACGGATAATTTCAATTAAAATACTATCTAAATTTATAAATATTTCAAACTAATATCTATTCATAATAAGTCATCATGAACTTTTTATAAGGATTTTGCATAGGATGTCAATAGGTAAAATGAGAATATGGGGGAAGGTCCCCATGCCCTAGCCTTCGTTTGGGGGAAACAGGGGTAAGGTAATTTGGAAGGAAGTATCGCCACCCCCACCCATTTCCCTCATTTTCCCCGTTTCCCCAGTACTACAACCCCATTTGATCCTATCCGACCGTGTTCCTCTGTTCCCCTCATTTGATCTCGTTTGACTTGAAATTTTAAAATCATTTGGTAAATACAATTTTTTGTTTTTATCCTTTTACTAATGTAATAAAATTTAATCATTCTCAAAAAAATAAAAAATAAAAAAATATATGTTAATTTAAAGTAATTAAGCAATTTAATGAGTTTAAAAAAAAAAAGACATTTTGGGTGTGCGGAACATTACAAGAAAACGATATTTTTCGATCGAGCCAAATTTTGATCAATAATTGTTGTTTTTCCAACCAACAACTGCTTAAAGAGCCTAATCATGCTCTTTTGTTGGGTTAGGAGTTGACTTAGATGCAAATACTTTATTAAACTCGACAATTTTGAGACTATGTATTTCATTTTTAACTTACATTTACATGTACTTCATTTATAAATAATTATATATTATTTATTATCTTTTGAGTAATTATTTTCTAGTTAATATTATTTTATATATTTTAACTCATGAATAATACTAACATAGTTTTCATATCTCTTAGGTTCCCTATTAGAAATAAATTATAATTTATTATAATTATACGGTTAATTCCATAGAATAGCCACTTTTTTTTTCCAAATTCTACATATAGCCAAGAGTTTATAAAAAACCGAATATAACCGATATAGTGATTGTGTGGTGGAAGTTAGTGTGTTTTATGACAAGTATGCCCCTGGAGAGTTATCAATGGTTGTTGATGTAAGAAGTCGAAAATGAACCTGTCATTATATAATCTGCTTTGCGGGTAATCGATCCCTCTTCTCCTTCTTATATCTCAGATGAAGGCAATCCCCAAACCCAATCCCTAAAATACGCTGCGGCTTCCAATTGATTTGTACATCATCTTATTAAATTGAAACTCAAGTCAGTTAACCCAATCCCAGATGAAGGCAATCCCCAAACCCAATCCCTAAAATACGCTGCAGCAAATGTCTTCCAAGTTCCAACTGATTTGTACATCATCTTATTAAATTGAAATTCAAGTCAGTTAACCTAAACCCTTACACTTCGAAATGGCACCCAATTAAAATAATTTACCTGCAATATTTTGTATCTCCGCCGTAATATTTTTCCAGTTGTTGATTCGTTGTCGTGATTGAAGCGGTCCTAATCTATTTCAATCATCCCCAATATCAGAGAAGGTAGGTACCATAGGGAATCGAACTATAACTGTAAATATATTTGACTGATTTCATTCATAATTTTCATATAACATATGTTGAAAATGATTGAGAAGGGTCATCTAGTTCTTCGTCGCGGCGGCCTATGTGTGTTTATGTCAATCTAAATACATATGATTGATTTCTTTCATATTCATACAACTTATGTTTATGTCAGTCTAAATACATATGATTGATTTCATTCATATTCATATAACATATGTTGAAAATGATTGAGAAAGGTCTTCTTTTTCTTATATTTTGATTGGTTTATTTCGTTGACAAACCACATTTGGGGATGATTTTGTAATGGGTATGAAACAAATTATAGCATGGTGTGTATATAACTATCTAGAGGGGGGTGAATATATTTTAAACTTATTACCCAATTTTTCGTGTGAAGTCAATATTACGAAAGTACCCCTAAATAGATAAACAATAAATCAAGTATAAAATGCGGAAATTAAATAACACTTGATTTTTACGTGGAAACCCTCACAGGAAAAACCACGGGCTAGTAAGTAAGCCACACTCGAACCTCGAATCCACTAAATGTGTAAAACGATTACAACCTAATCCCGGAAGTAATCACACACCTACCTAATCCCGGTATAAGTGAACCTAGTCCAATTTGCTTGCGATCTAAGCAACCTAATCCCGGAAGCTACACACAAGACTTACTTTCTCAATGAAGAGAATAACACCCTAAGTGAATATATGAATATCCAAATGCAACATAGAGCAAGGGAAACCCTATATGCTTATCTAAGATGATGAATATGCAATTAGAACAATCCTAGATATTAAAACTAAATGACATGTCAAATAGTTTAGCTAATCAAGATTAAGCACAAAACCTAATTAGCTATCACAATACAACTTCTCAAACATTCAACTCACTAATCTCAAACTTGTATCCAAAATATATATAAATAACATACAAGTAATAAATTGAGATTGCTTGTTATGAAAAACACAAAATATGTAAGATATTAGTGAAAAGCTTACCAAGCAAAGTATGATGAAGAATCCATGCAAAAAGACATCTAGATGATCAAAGATGATACTAGATGATGATTGATGATCATGAAAAGGTGTTTGAGTAATTAAAAATGAGTTCTTGGAATTTTTCTTGTCTTTGAAAAATATCCTAAGTATGAAATCTGAATATGATCTCTCTTAATTGGCCTAAAGTCAAAGTGGCATATATATAGGGTGTCAAGGAGAAGTGTGGTCGTTTTGATAAGTGACACCAATATTGCCTTGGGCGCTGTACGAGTCCCTGTACGTAGAGCGACTTGTACAGCGCCTTCCTAGGAAAATGAAGAACATTCTTCATAGGCTCTGTTCGTAGAGCGCTTTTGTACATTGCATGAACAGCGCCTCAAAACTGATCCTCTCGGGTCTGAGATGGGCGCTATACGAACAGCGCTTTTACAGCGCTCGTATAGCGCCTTCCAAAATTGCATCAGACCTGATGCATTAAAAATGCATTTTTCAACCAGGTCAGGATGGGCGCTGTACAAACAGCGCTTTGTACAGCGCCTATCACTTTGTATGAAATCTTAAGAACATGCATGGCATGGCATTGGTCATACAAGATGTAGTCAAAATAAACATGCAAGAAGATATGTTAATTAGCATTAATGCACAACAATAAGAAACACAATATACAAAATTTAACCATATGCATGAGTTGTGAGTGTGTGCAACTATCTCTTCAAGACAAGTAAGCACTTAGAGTATTACCTTTGGTGCTTATCAAAATGAGGTCTTCAAATGGCTTGAGTAATTAACAACAACACTTAAGCTACCCTTACAAAGAACCCCAACATGTGGTTTGTCTACGAAATAAGCCAATCAACAAATGGGAACCTTACAGGGTAGCTTAGGTCCTAGTTTGCAAGCTTCTAAGCATCCCGGTGACTTTAAGAGCAAGAGTGAAAGGTAAATCACTTGACTTGCCTCTTGAAGAGATTAATTGCACACACACACACACACACACACACTTCTTCATGCATGATTTATTCATCTTGCATTTGTGCTTCAATTATTATATGTGTGCATTCTTCACACTTCACACTTGCACCTCTTTGTTGGATTTTGTTGTGTGATAGTGTCTAGTAATTCGTTTCCGTTTGTGTGATCGGAAACGTCCGTGCTTGCACGATGGTGTGCATGTCTTAGCATGATGATTGACCATTTGAGAAGGTCCTATTCTTCTCTTGGATAAGTGTTAGTTTTGGTTTGGTTGTTTGGAGTAAAGTGTCTAGTTTCAAAAGATTGGATTTCAATGATTTAAATGATTTTCAAAACTGAACTTAGTATGGTCTTGTGACCATAATATTTGTATAAAACTTCAAAATGAGTTTTGAAACATTATGTACAAACTAGACACCATACCTTTCAAACGGTATATTAGTCGTAATATTTCATGACCGTTTGGATTGGTTTTGAAATCTCCAAAGTGACCACCAAAATAGGGCAACTCTGTTGTTGTCTGTTTCTGACCTTTGGTCACTCCATTGACCATAACGTTTTCTACAGACACTGAAATGTCATTCCGTAAAAAGGAGTAGAAATTCAATATCCATATCTTTCCAACCATATATAATACGAAATGATGTCGTTTGGTCATGTTTTGAGGCACTTGAAGCTGAAACTGATGCATTGTCGCGCCCAAACCGCTATACACTCGCCCTACGTACAGCCGTCACCTGATTGATTTTTCAATCTGCTTGTAACTTACCCAAAAACTGCCATACATACATCGGTTTGCTGAGAAACTTTTTGGAAATTTTCCAAAACAACGTAGCATCAATTTGACCTCATATTTATATGCATATTTGTTCTTAGGTCATTGAAATGAGTTCGGAATCATGTTTTTAACTTAGAGTATTTTCCAAGAGAGAAAATCATCCAAGAACTCATCTTTGATTACACAAACTCATTTCCATGTGCATCAAACATAATCTAAACATCATCTAGGATCATCTTGGATGTATCTATGCATGGGTCTTCTTCAACACACATGACTTGGTAAGTTGAACACCATCTATTCATTTTTGTGTTCTTACTTAGCAAGAAATCTCATTTTTAACTTGTATTCATTTAGATTATATTCTATTTACAAGATGGAGATTATTGTGTTGATTGATTGGGTTGTTTGTGATAGCTAGGTTTTCATGTTTATATAACATCTAGCTAAGTTAATCTCATTGATTGATTGAGATTGTTTGACATGCTTATGCATGATTAGATTAGCATTTATTGTGTGACTTAATGCTTTGTTTCCACCACATGAATATATGTTAAGTATGAGTTATATACTTTGTGATAAATATTGTTGATTAATTGTGGTTGGTTGTGATTGCTAGCATATTGAGTGATTTCATGCCATCTAGCTAGGTCTTTTTGAGTATTCATTTAGACATTGATAATTAGAGTTTATTGATTTGTCTTTAACTCTTTAATTAAGCATCTAGTGTAACTTAGCATTATTTGCATCTAGAATATTATAATATTCACATAGGTTGTTGATCTCTTCATTGAGAATTAAGTCTTGTGACTACGGTGGTGTAGTGTGCAAGAAACTGGTCTAAGTTCGCTGTTAAAGGCCCGCAGGATAGTAATGGTGGGTTAGTGACCGTGTAGAGTTTGACATGGTCAACCTAGGTTGTAAACACTATTACAAATAGTGGATTTGAGGATCGTGTGTGGCGCACATATTAGCTCATGGTTTTTCCTTGTTGAAGGTTTCCACGTAAAAATCAAGTGTCATTTAATTTCCGCATTCGACGCTTGATTGTTGTTTTGACTAGATAGGGGTTTTTATCGAATATTGATTAATCAAGAAAATTTGGTAATTAACTTGATTAAAATCTATTCACCCCACCCCTTAATATAATTAGGCACGCCATAATAGGTTCACATTTGATTCGGTGAACTGGTTAGGGTTCTGAACATTATATGTGTGATTTGGATGTATATTCCCACAATATCGGGGAGAAAACCTCCCCACACATATTTGGTAAGAAGCTGATGATGGGATTTGAATCCCTCGTCACTAACATGAAAGGGGAGGAGCACTACCATATGTGTATAGTGGGGATGTGCTTTAATAAAGTACAGATTAGTTAGGTTGGTTTTGAAGTCTCCAAAGAAACTACTAAAATAGGGGAACTCCGTTTCATTCCAAAACTAACATTTTATTACTTAGATGAACATAACTTTTTTTACAGACATTGTATTCATATTTTGTAAATTAGGTTTGAAAGTAAGGATTTATAGCTTTCCAACGATATATTACACATTAAGGTTTAATGTCATTTGACCTAGTTTTGAAGTGCTTGAAAACAGCTCATTGCTATCATGTGCTGCTAGCTTAACCATGGGTGTGCGCCAGTATGCCCCCTAAGCCTTCGCTTTAGCGCAACAGTTGCTGTGCGCATGGCCCTTAGCACAGCCGAAGTTGTGGGCTTTGCGTTTTAAGGCCGATTGTGGTGACTCCAAAGCCAATCACTTCGTAAAATCGACAATCGTGAAATTGGTGGAAGATGGAGTGATTTGTGTTTGTATTTAAGAAGTGAAACAAATTAATGGTGTGTTCTAAATATATATCTAGAGGGGGGGGGGGGGGGGGGGGGGATGAATAGATTTTAATAATTTTACCCAATTTTCGCGTTTAGTCAAATTTACGAAAATGCCTCAAACTAGACAATATAATATAACAAGTGTAATATATTCGGAATTTAAATAACACTTGATATTTACGCGGAAATCCTCATGGGAAAAACCATGGGCTGGTAAGTGTGCCACACTCGAACCTCGAATCCATTAATGATAATGAAGATTACAACCTAATCCCGTTTTGTAACTCACTACCGCTACCTACTCCCGGTATGAGTGAACCTAGTCCAATTGCTTATGTGAACACCTAATCCTGGTGTACGACCTAATCCCGGTCATCACACAAGACTTACAATTGCTTGTGACAAAAGGCAACCTAATCCCGAAAGCCACACAAGTCTTACTTCTCAATGAAGAGATAAAAATGCCTATGTGAATATTTGATGATATTCGAGGAACAAATAGAGCTAGGTAACCCTATATGCTTATCTAGGATGACAATATGACAATTAATACAATCCTAGATATCAAGAGCTAAATGACATGTCATAAAGCTTAGCTATGTAAAGGATAACCAATCCTAGATACAATAGCTATCAAAAACAATCTCAAACATTTCAATGAGATTAATTAGCAAGATGTATATATCAATCATGAAATCCTAGCTATCAAAAAACAATCTCAATCATGTAATGAGATTAATTAGCTAGATAGCATATAAACAATAAAATCTAGCTATCACAAAATAACCCAATCAACACATAATCTCAATCTTGTATGTAGAAATTACTCTTAGAACATACAAATAATAAATGAGATAAATTGATAAGTAAAAACACTAATTATGTAAGATAATAGTGTTCAACATATCATACCATGTGTGTTGAAGAAGACCCATGCTTTAAAGATGCTTAAAGATGCATGAAGATGATAGGCTTTGGATTTGGAGAGTTAAAGAAGCAAGTTTGGTGCATTCTCTCTCAAGAATCTCTCTTTCTCTCTCAAGAATAAATGAGAATGTTAAAAAGATGTCACTGTACATTCTGCGGCCAAATCGGCGGCCATGCCGCAGAAACATGCGACAGCACTTCAGCTCCAAATTCGAGCACACCGAAACTTGACCAAACGACATTACAACCTTTCGTATAATATACCTTTGGAAAGGTATGGAAGTCTACTTTCTACTCCAATTTATGGAATGACATTTTGATACCTATAGAAAAAGTTATGATCAATTGAGTGACCAAAGGTCAGATTCGGATAACAGCTTTGATACCCTGTTTTAGCAGTCACTTTGGAGATTTCAAAACCAATCCAAACGGTCATGAAATATTATGAATAATATACCGTTGGAAAGGTATGGGTGTCGAGTTTGTCCAAAATTTTACAAAACTCAATTTCAATCTTTTTATAAAAAGTTATGGTCACAAGACCATACAAAGGTCAGTTTTGAAAAACATTTAAATCATTGAATTCCAATCTTTTAAAACTAGACACTTTACTCCAAATAACCAAACCGAATCTAACTTTTATCTAAGAGAAGAATGAGACCTTCTCAAGTGGTCAACCATCGCGCTAAGACATGCACACCATCGTGCAAGCACGAACGTTTCCCATCATCCTTCGGGAAACGAATTACACCACACTTAAAGCTAACAATCATGAAGTGCAAGTGTGGATATTGAATGCATCCTAATGCCTAACATGTCATGGCATTGTAATAAACTAGATGCAATCAATTAAAACATGTAAGAAGAGATGTTCAAGAACATGCATGCACACATATAAAAACACACAACATACAAGTAATAAAAATATGCATGAGTTGTGTGTGTGTGCAACTAGATCTCTTCAAAGCAAGTAAGCACTAGAATTTACCTTTGGTGCTTCTTTTCTTGAGGTCTTGAGTGGGCCTTGGTTGTGCAAGTCATCAACCATCACATGCTTAAACTACCCTAACATCAAGCCCCAATATGTGGTTTGTCCACGAAATAAGCCAATCAATAAATGGGAATCCTTACAAGAAGTACTGTGGTTACTTGGCTTGAGTTGTGCATTAAAGTATTTGGAAGTTGAAGGGTTGCATGCCAAGTGTTTGATCTAGACTAGATCCATTTAATTTTGACCTTTGATTATGCATCTAGTCTCATAAGATGTTTGATCTAACATTCTATTTGTTGATTCATGTCATGAACACTTAGATAATTTGCCATGTGATTCATTGATGTCTCAATAGATCATGTAGTGATCTTGATTGAGTGCTTTGTGGATGGACAATCACTAGTAAAGGCCTGATGGTAGAATAGATAGATTACATGTTAATAGGAGTGTGAGATTGTGTGAATCGATTAATTGTGAGTGTATTTGTTTATTCAACTAGTGGAATATGCTATATTGGTCGTGGCCGATCCGTGGATGTTTCCTCATTGTTGAGGTTTTAGTGTTTTACCATGTTAAATCGCATGTGTTCATTTTTAATTGTTGTTATATGTGATTTTGCTATATTTGTAAAATCAACAATTGTGAAATTGGTGGAAGATGGAGTGATTTTGATTGTGTTTGTGTTTAAGAAGTATTGTGGTTGTTGTATACATAAATTCGCCAACCCGACACGTCATCAAAAAGAGTCAATAAAGACTGCCACGTCACTCATTTGACCGGGTCAATAAAGGAAATGTGACAAGTCAATGTCAAAGTACCTCGAAACCAAAAAGGTCAGAAACACGCTCGCCGAAACTGGATATGTACTCGCCAAATCTAGATATATGGTCGCCGAAGAAACGAAACCCAGAAATAAATGTACTCGTTGCACCAGCATACTGGGCCTAAACCGACTCGGCAGAAACACGGGAATAAACCCATAAACAACAAGGAATCAAGGGAGGAAAAAGTGAAGACCTATCTGTATCCGTAACAACGTGGGATTCCCAGTACGAATCTGAAAGGAAATCCTACTATGAGTAGGACTAAAATCAAGGGAAAAACCCTAAATATCATGTATAAATAGAACCACCTATCCCACGAGAAGGGAGTTCAGAAAATCGAGAGAAAAGAGAGCAACTGTAAGAGAGATCTAAGCGTGTAATAAGGCAACGAAAACCTAGTATTATTTTTCTGCCCTCAGGGGCGCCGTGGTTTTTTCCCATTCAAGGGTTTTCCACGTAAAATCTATCTTTTGCATGCGTTCTTAGTTTTCTTGTTTTATATTAAATTGATATAATTGTTGAGTGCGTGGCAATCCAAATTTCACCGTCAACAATTGACGCTAGAAGGAGGGGGGTTACAAAAAACTTCGAGGAACCCTTGCGAATTAAAGAACATGAACATGAACAACGACAGTGACAGAGACGTTAACTCCAGCGGAGATCAGGTTATTGAACCAGCTGCGCCGACAGGAGATAGGGCAGTAACGATCGGGGAACAATCGGCGGCAACACCAGGGACTAGGGCCGTCGACCCTGGGATTCTACAGCACTTCCAAGCTGCGTTGGTAAACCTAATCAGCGAAGCCAACAAGATAGGGCTTTCACTTCCCATCGGTTTGGGAGTTTCATCTCCTTATGAGTTAACCACCCCTGGAATCCATCCTCCCGGAAAGCTACAATCAGAAGTTCACATCGCAATCCCTGATACTCAAGCAAGACAATCCGCCGAGGAGACTCCCCAGGACCACCCAGAGTATTTCGAAAGGAGGAAACAAAGGAAAGGAAAAGGTGTGATGAATGAAGGATCCAGAGAGGAGCGAGACCAGGCGCGGACACATGGGGTCAATTCCAGTGACACATACCAACGGAACCGATAGAGACACCGTTCTATCTCGTCTGAAGATAAGAGTCCACATCCACAAAGAGAGTTACGGTCCAAAAGAGCACGGCGAAGGAGATCCGAAAGCACAGAAGATCAAAGGAGCCCGGATAATAGGAACAACCATGGGAGAATGACAATTAAGAGCAGACTTGATCCAACAGGAGAGCCGACTGGTCAGCGAGATGTCACCCTACAAGAGCTATCAAGAAAGGTTTCAGCGATGGCACGAAGGTACGGTCGTAACGTATCTTCAGATGATGAGTCAGACAGCCCATTCATTGAAGATATTGCTCGCACCCGGTTCCCAGACAGATTTAGAATGCCAACCATTGAGCAGTACAAGGAGAACAGGGACCCTAAGGAGCATGTTCACCAATTCCGCAACATCATGGCCCAGTATTCATCTAATGACGGGCTTTTATGCCTCACATTCCCTCAAACGTTCGGCGATCTCGCCTCTAGGTGGTTTGGGAGACTTCCGCCCGGAAGTATAAGCAGTTTCTCAAACCTCAGCAAGGCATTCATCAGACAGTTCATGGGGAGCGTGCAGAGAGGGAAGTCACTCGCTCATCTATCAAATTTGAAACAGGAGCACAATGAGCTAATCAAGAAGTACCTAGCAAGATTTGGTAAGGAAGTTGCTCAAATTGAAGATGCCAGCGATGTAGCTGTGATCGCCGCTTTCACCAATGGGTTACAAAGTGGGCGATTATCTTTTGACCTGTGAAGAGAGAGACCAAAAACTTATGAGGAGATGATGGAAATAGCTGGTGACTATGCATTAGCAGAAGAAGAAGAAGTAGCACAAGGGGGTAGCTACGTGCATGGAAACAAACCTGACTCAAAATCGGATCGAAAGGATGACAAGAAGACGGTATCACGGGATCGCCAGAGAGACGAGAAAGGCCAAAAGGGGCACTCGAGGGAAAGCAAAGGAAATCCTCGAGCCAGTAGGTTTCGAGGAAGGTACAACCATTACACCCCTTTGACCGGCGATCAAGAGGAGATATTTTCTGTGGTGGAAGACAAAGGACTCGCTAAATACCCTCGACAGCAGTCAGTGAATGCCAGGAGAGACACTACTAAGTACTGCCGATTCCACAAAGATCATGGGCATGAAACCTCAAAGTGTTTTCAGCTGCGTGACCACATTGAAAGTTTGATCAGAGATGGGCACCTGAAGGATTTTGCTTTGAAGGGAGATAAATATGGTGGTCGCCAGGATAGCCGCCAAGGAAATGGGCAGGAGAGGAAAAGTCCAAGGGGGAACAGCCCTAACGCCACCATAAACACCATTTTCGGCGGACCTCATACTGGGAGAAGCAATCGAGAAAGGATGTCAGAAGTTCGAGAAGTAATGTATGAAAGCAGAAGCATGGAGATCAATTCTGTACAGAGAAGCCCCAATAGGGGAAGAGAAGGACATGATCCTATAACATTTACAGCGGAAGACTCAGACGGGATAGATGCAAAACCTAACGATGCAATCGTCGTGGGGGTTCGAATAGCCCATAGGGATGTCCTTCGGGTGATGATTGACAATGGAAGTTCAGCCGATATCTTAAGTGCCAGAGTATATGATGAATTGCGGCTGGACAGAAAAGATCTCGAACCATTCCATGTACCACTAAAGGGATTTGGTGGCGCAGAAGTTAGGTCGTTAGGAACTGTGAAACTGCCGGTGAGATTTGGTACAGCACCATGCCGGCGAACAATCCTTTTGGACTTTGTCGTGGTTGACATCCACAATTGGCCGTATAATGCTTTACTTGACCGACCGCTTCTTAACAAAGCTCGAGCTGTCACTTCAACCCATGCATTGAAAATAAAATTCCCTACAGAATTTGGTGTCGGAGAATTGAGAGGGTCACAGGAGATGGCTCGCCGCGCCAACCTATCAATCTTCAAAGATAAAGCAAGGATGGAAACCTTAAACATATTCGAAGTGGACAGGGAGGTGCAGGAAGATAGTCCGGGAAACTTCGAACTGGACCCAAGGGACAAAATGAGCAGAGAGAAAGAAGAACCAACTGAGTCAGTTATTCTAGACGAAGCGGAACCAGACAAAACAGTAAAGATCGGAGCAAGGCTGGCTAAACAAGTTAAGAAAGATGTGACAAACTTGTTGAAGGAATATAGGGGGATTTTCGCTTGGTGCCACGAAGACATGCCAGGGATTGATAGAAGTGTAATTTCGCACAATCTGGCTGTGAATGAGAAATGCAAGCCGGTTGTGCAAAAAAGGAGAAGTTTCAACCCAGAAAGAAGTGCAGCGATAAAGGAGGAAGTATCAAAATTGCTCGCCGCAAGGTCAATCAGAGAAGTTAAGTACCCAGAATGGGTGGCGAATGTGGTCTTAGTGAAAAAGAAAAACAATCAATGGAGGATGTGCGTCGACTTCACCGATCTGAACAAAGCCTGCCCCAAGGATAGCTTCCCGCTACCAAGGATTGACCAGTTAGTCGATGCAACAGCTGGACATGAAACGTTGAGCTTCATGGATGCATATTCAGGATATAACCAAATAAAGATGCACAAGCCAGACGAAGAGAAGACAGCGTTCACCACAGATCAGGGGTTGTATTGTTACACGGTCATGCCATTCGGCCTAAAAAATGCTGGGGCAACTTACCAGCGCTTGGTCAACAGAATGTTCGCCAGACAAATCGGAAGAAATATGGAAGTCTACGTTGACGATATGCTAACAAAAAGCACCACAGCGGATAGACATACAGATGACCTGAAGGAAACATTCGACGTGCTGGTCAAGTATGGAATGAAGTTGAATCCAGCAAAATACGTATTCGGCGTACCATCTGGGAGGTTTCTCGGATATCAAGTACATCAAAGGGGAATAGAGGTGAACCCTGAAAAAATCCAAGCACTAGCAAAAATGGTCTCGCCAAGAACTCTGAAAGACGTTCAAAAACTCACAGGGTGCTTAGCATCGCTGAGCAGATTCATAGCCAAATCAACAGACCGATGCCTACCATTTTTCAAAGCTCTAAAAAAGGGAAAGGGAATCGAGTGGAATGAGGACTGTGAAAAAGCTTTCCAAGCCTTGAAAGATTACCTGGGGCAAGCACCGTTGCTATCAAAACCAGAAACAGGAGAAACATTGTACATGTACTTGTCCGTCTCTGGAGTAGCCACAAGTTCCGTGCTAGTAAAACAGGAAGATGGGATCCAGAAACCAATATACTACACCAGCAAAGCACTGTTTCCAGCCGAAACCAGATACTCGCCGGCTGAAAAATTGGCACTAGCTCTAATAACAGCAGCGAGGAAACTGAGGCCATATTTCCAGGCTCATAAAATCAGAGTATACACCAACTGCCCACTGAAGTTAATCCTGCAGAAACCAGAAGTATCCGGTCGATTAACAAAGTGGGCAATCGAGTTAAGTGAATTCGATGTAGAGTACCTCCCAAGGACAGCAATTAAAGCCCAGGCAGTGGCAGACTTTGTAGCAGAGTTCACCGAACCAAACATGGAAGTAGCAAGAATGATGGAGGAACAAAACAAGAAAACAAGAAAACAAGAAAATGGCAACTCCGCGTTGACGGCTCATCAAACACGCATGGCAGCGGGGCAGGGGTAGTAGTGTCAACCCCAGAAGGAGATTCAGTCGAATGTGCCTTGCGTTTTGACTTCAAAGCTACCAACAATCAAGCCGAGTACGAGGCACTCATAGCAGGTTTAAAAATTAGCACAGTCCTAGGAGCAGACGAAGTGGAAGTTTTTAGCGACTCTCAAGTTGTTGTCAATCAAGTACTAGATGAATACCAGGCAAGAGATGAGAGCATGATCACCTACCTGGAATTGGCAAAGGAGCTATTAGGAAGATTTAAAGAATACAGAATTGTTCATGTCCCCCGAGAAGAAAATGAGAAAGCTGATGCCTTGGCCAAACTGGCGTCTGCCACAATCAGCATCTGGCCCAAAAATATTTCTATGATCCGCTTATTGCAGCCGAGTATAGTCAAAACAAAGGAAGTTGGGGCAGTCTTTGGCGAAAGGGTCAGCTGGATCACACCAATCAAAGAATATCTCATCAATGATGTACTCCCAAGTGACCCGTTAGAAGCAAAGCGGCTGAAGTACAGAGCTACAAGATACTCAGTACTCAATGGAGAACTGTACAAAAGGGGATACTCGAGGGCACTACAGAGATGTGTTGGACCTGAAGAAGTAGAAGGTATCCTGAGAAGCATACACAATGGAAATTGTGGGAACCACGCTGGGGGCGCTAGTCTAGCCCACAAAACATTAAGGCAGGGATTTTACTGGCCAACACTGTTCGCCGACTCCAAAAGGGTGGCAGCGAGATGTGAGGCTTGTCAGAAAATAGCTAATAACATCCGACAGCCACCTGAACTCTTGCAAAGTATTACCTCGCCTTGGCCGTTCGCCATGTGGGGAATTGACTTGATCGGCCCAATGCCAACAGCAACTGGAGGAGCAAAACATGCCATAGTAGCTGTGGATTATTTTACAAAGTGGGTAGAAGCCGAGCCATTGGTACACATAACAGAAGCAAACACTGTAAGCTTTGTGAAGAAAAATATCCTTTACAGATTCGGGATACCAAACACCGTCATCACGGACAATAGGACCCAATTCGACGGGAGGAAATTCAGGGAGCTATGTGATAAGTACGGCATCAACAACTACTACGCCTCTCCAGCACACCCACAGACGAATGGCCAGACTGAAGCAGTAAACAAAATCATAAAACATAACCTGAAGGCTAAATTGGCAGCTAAAAAGGGCAGCTGGGCAGACGAATTACCACAGGTACTTTAGGCATATCGAACCACATAAAGGAGTTCAACAGGCGAGACCCCATATTCCATGGCATATGGAGCTGAAGCTGTCATTCCCGTGGAAACATCTTTCTCTTCGCCGAGGGTGCAACTTGTTCAGCCAGAAATCAACATTGATATGCTAAAATGCGGCCTAGATGAGTTAGAAGAAAGAAGAGAACGCGCGCAAATAAGGAATACTGCGTACCAACATAGGGTAGCCAGATATTACAACTCACATGTGCGTGAAAGAAGGTTCTCGCTGGGCGACTTAGTGCTGAAAAGGGTGAACCAAGGAACAAAAGACAAAGCTGCAGGGTCACTCGCAGACAAATGGGAGGGGCCTTATCATATTACAGGCATAGCTGGCCACGGGGCATATCGCATCACTCGAGAAGGTTTTGGCGAACTACCCCGACCATGCAATGCGCAGTACTTGAAGATATATTATCCGTAACTTGGGGGTCAAGTTTAGAATTGGTGTGAGCCTTTTATTTTTTCTTAGAACAGTTTTCATTTTAGTATTTTTTTTTCTTTTCCTTGTGATTATGTTAACAAAGTTGCAGGAATTATCCAAATAAAGAGTAATTTATTACTGAGAAATCGTGACTTGACTCGCCAATTACAAAGGGCACTCACCGACATATGTCAATACCATTGCGTAAAGACGAGTTTCGTACTCGCAGCAGTGAGAATAAGTGACAACTCAACGAAATTAAAGCAAGCCAAAAGCGACTTAGTCGCCATAGCCTAAGCTACAGAAATTGGGGATCGCCCCCGCAAGGAGAATAAGATCTCCGGAGAAAAACTTGGTGTGGGCAAATACGTCCTGAATAAGCACCAAGTACGCCAGAACTCAGCAATGGCAGCTGAATAAATAAAAACATGTTAAAAACTTGGTGTATGGTCGGATACGTCCTGACAAACACTAAGTACGCCAAAATCCAGCAATGGCAGCTGAATACAAAATATGTTAAAAACTTGGTGTATGGTCGGATACGTCCTGACAAACACTAAGTACGCCAAAATCCAGCAATGGCAGCTGAATACAAAATATGTTAAAAACTTAGTGAAACGCTAAGTACGCCAAAATCCAGCAATGGCAGCTGAATACAAAATATGTTAAAAACTTAGTGAAACGCTAAGTACGCCAAAATCCAGCAATGGCAGCTGAATACAAAATATGATAAAAACTTAGTGAAAAGTACGCCAAAATCTAGCAATGGCAGCTGAATACAAAATATGCTAAAAACTTGGTGAAATACTGAGTAAGTCGAAAATTCAGTAAAAGCAGCTGAACAAAGAAAAAGTTTGTAACTTCTTATAAATAAAGTTATTTACAATTAAAGAATTAAGAATGAAAATACAAAAAGTCAACTAGCTGCAGAAGGGCCCTCGCTATCTTCCTCATCTTCGATCTCCTCGTCTAAAGGTCAGGCGACTTCCTCATCCCCTTCTGGCATAAAACGCTCATAATCCCTTCCAGCAACAGGACCCAAGTCAGGCTCAGCACCAGAACCAGAAAAGCTGCCCTTCCGACCCGAATAATAAGTATTGAAGGTACGCTTGCTGGGGATTTCTAAATGCATAGGGTGAGGTTCAGTCATGTTGTAGCGACAGTGGGCTTTCC
The DNA here is from genome assembly GCA_008009225.1 of Acer yangbiense. NCBI lineage: Eukaryota > Viridiplantae > Streptophyta > Magnoliopsida > Sapindales > Sapindaceae > Acer > Acer yangbiense. The sequence continues at coordinate 52,855,586 of CM017762.1, read as the reverse complement.
AACGTTTTATCTGCTCTTTAATCGAATCCACTCCACCGGCCATATGCTGTTGAAAAGACCGGTCGAAACGCCCCAGAGCCTTCTCATTGGAGTGATCCTTCATGGCGAAGAATTTCTTCGCCTGCCTCATGCCTTTTTCAAATTCACGCAATAAAAGCGCATCATAGGCAGGGGATCTCTTGAAACGATCAACCGATTCAACCTCCAGCACAGCCTTGAGATCGTTCAGAATAACTTCGTGCGAGGACAACTGGTTGCGTAAGTCCAAAGCTTCACGCTCAGCTTTCTCCTTTGCCTCCTCAGCTAGTTGCTCAGCCTCAAAACGTGCTGCAAGTGATTCTTGATTAGCGGAGAGTTGCTCTCGCAGCAAACGAATCTCTTCCTCAGCAGCAGCTAATTTATCTTCAGCGACAAGTTGAGCTGAAAGATAGCCATCCGCAGATTCCCTCATCTGAGCGAGATGCTGGGTATGGATTTCCTCAGCAGAGAGTTTCTCAGCGGCCAAAATAGAAGTCTGTTCCCGCAGGCGTTTCACATCCCTCGAAAGGAAATTCCCTCGCCTGTAAGCGTCGGTCAACTCAGACATCATCTAAAAAGAAAAACAGTCAAGTCAGGAAACATACGAATGAAAAACGCAAAACACGAATATCGCAAGAAACTCACCAGGGACTGACAATCAAAGAAAAATTCCATCTTCTTGTTGCAGGATCTGCTCTTCATGTGCTCCCAACCCTCATCAATATAAACATTGTTGTTCATTATATGTGAGCAAATCTCTGCAGCCGTGAAATCTGAAAGGGACACACACCCCTCTCCCTCACCAACTCCGGTTGGATCCACGGGAGGAACTTCACGGGCAATACCCGAACCTGACGCAGAAGCCCCAGTTTGCTTCGATGGCCCCGACCTATCAGCTGGCCCCGACTGACCAGATGGCCCAGGCTGATCAGCAGACGACACGTTCGGCTCATCTACAGTCGCTGGAGGAGAAGCTGCACCAGTTGGAGAGAAAGCAGGAATATTCAATTTACTAACTCTTTCAGGAGGTGCAGACGCTACCTCACTCATCCCTTCAGCGGGGGCTTCAGGCACAGTTGGATGAGTAGAGGGAATTTCGGTGAACACAGGTCCATCAGCACCCTCCTCGTCAGAAAAAACGACATACTGCACGACTCTTGATGCCCGCTTCAAAGGTCGAGTAGTATGGTCAGGGGTACCCTCAGCCGGGCGTTTTCCTCTACCAGTCCTAGGAGTTAGATCATTCGCAGGATTAAGAGGAATTTCAGGGACATCCGCGTCAAAAATAGGAGTATCACGGACTGGCCCTGAAACTCCAACTTTTTATTTTCCCTTACGGCTGGAGGTAGCTGCAGGAGTGGTCGCAGCAGAGGTATTCGCAGCAGGAATGTTCACAGCAGCCTCTGTGTACACAGGGGGTTGTTCCGATTCGACCCCACCCTCAGGAATATCACCAACTTCCTCGCCATCGGAGGGATCGCCGCCATCCGGACTAGCAAGTCCTTCCTTGGCCAAACCAGCAGCATGTCTTCTACTGGTTGCCTCAGAATTCTTTACTGCCCGGGCGTGTTGATCGCAAACTGTGTCAAAATCGCACACTGCAAGAAAAATAAACAAAGTATCAACTAACAGAATAAGATAGTAAAACAAAGAAGGAATGGACAAAGACTTACAGCGAGGAAGCCTTGCATGTAGGCGTGTGAAAATCCCCTCGAAAATCATTTTTTCCTCATCCAAGAGGAAGGACCTATCCCTTTCTCTCAAAGGGAGGACAGCTGCTGCGGCGAGGTGAGAAACCTCTCTATTCAGTAAAACAGGGGTCGCCTTCAACCAAGCTTCAGGCGATGTGAAGTGCCTGGGAACCTTCTTCGCCAAGAAATTGTGGCGACCACTGGCAGGCAAATCACGACCCCACTCGCCATCAACGAAAAACCAGCTGTTCTTTCACCTCTTGTTCGAAGTGGGAAAACCCCAGATGAACCCCTTTTTCTTCTCGTCACCGGAGATTTCTACTTGACCGGGGTTCGCCACGCCCTCAGGAATCCAGCTCTCCATGGGCGAAGAGATAAGGAAATACGTACCACCATGGCCCGCCTGCCTTAGCGTGTAAAAATGGCGGATTTCACGGGGAGTAGGGGGCCCGTAACCCTTCAACTTCCACATAAGGCACAGGCACATCAATATTCTGTAGCTATTTGGAGCGAGCTGTGCCGGCGCAATTTGAGCCTCCGCAAGAAATCTGGCGATGAAAGGCTGAAGAGGGAGAGTCACCCCACAGCTAAGCATGGCCCCGTAAATAGCGACTGTATTTTTGGGAGGATTCCACACAGCCCGGTCGCCAGGTAAAATGAGATTCACTGAGTCTGGCAGGTCAAAACGACTCTTGTATTTACAAAGCTCAACCTCGCCAACCATATTTACCTCCGTATCAAAAGAACACGGATGGTTTGGCGAGAAGCGTAGCCTATCCCTTTGATGGTCTTCAACATCGGAGTCAACAATCGTCTGCGCATCCAGCAGAGATTCACGTGGAACCCTAGAAGCACGTCGTCTACTGCTTGTTGGTCTAGAAGATTTCGGCATTGTTAGAGAACCGCTGTTAGAAGATGAAGGAGAGATGTTAGAGATAAAAACATCTCCAGAAGACGGAACATAAACAGAAATTGGGACCAGAGAATCTGGACGAAAATTACGAATCAGAGATTCGATTTTGTCCGCAGTACTTTTATCACCAAGCTCCATGGCTTGCATCATTCGATTAAAAAGAGAAGAGCGTAAAGAAGGGTCCATGGGAACTCACCGGAAAACCCTAGATTCGTGAAAGATTCGTAGAGAGGCAGGAATAATCGATTCCGGTGAACCGTCTGATAAATAGAAAACACAGGGAAAGGACTGTAGCAAGCACTCGAAGGAGCAAGGTAGATAAAAACAAAGAATCAAACTGTTCTTTTTTGCTCTGAGAAAACCAGTGGAGAAATAAAATGGAAAGAATGAAATGGAGAAAAGAAACGATCGGGCCTTAAAAAGAGGGAGTTTCGAAATTCAAAAAAGAAAATCAAGTAAAAGGATATGCAATTAATGATAATGACAGCCACAGTGACCAGCCGCAATAGTCACCATCAAAAAACAGACATGTGGCATCTCGGGGAAAGCCAAGCGGTCAAAATGTCTCTTCGTCCGTCAGGTAAAAAGGTGCGTCAACAATTATGTGGACCAAGTTGAAAGCTTGCACCAGAAGAATCAATTAATTAATACAGCGCGTGACAAAAAGGAAAGAAGGAGGTATTACAAAATGCATCGAAACCTTGTAAGTATAAAAATAAATACTACTCGCAGAGACAAACGAAATAAGAAGAACAAATCATTCGCCCAGCTCGGAGTATTTATGGGGGTATTGTTGTATACATAAATTCGCTAACCCGACACCTCATCAAAAAGAGTCAATAAAGACTGCCACGTCACTCATTTGACCGGGTCAATAAAGGAAATGTGACAAGTCAATGTCAAAGTACCTTGAAACCAAAAAGGTCAGAAACACGCTCGCCGAAACTGGATATGTACTCGCCAAATCTAGATATATGGTCGCCGAAGAAACGAAACCCAGAAATAAATGTACTCGCTGCACCAGCATACTGGGCCTAAACCAACTCGGCAGAAACACGGGAATAAACCCATAAACAACAAGGAATCAAGGGAGGAAAAAGTGAAGACCTATCTGTATCCGTAACAACGTGGGATTCCCAGTACGAATCTGAAAGGAAATCCTACTATGAGTAGGACTAAAATCAAGGGAAAAACCCTAAATATCATGTATAAATAGAATCACCTATCCCACGAGAAGGGGGTTCAGAAAATCGAGAGAAAAGAGAGCAACTGTAAGAGAGATCTAAGCGTGTAATAAGGCAACGAAAACCTAGTATTATTTTTCTGCCCTCAGGGGCGCCGTGGTTTTTTCCCATTCAAGGGTTTTCCACGTAAAATCTGTCTTTTGCATGTGTTCTTAGTTTTCTTGTTTTATATTAAATTGATATAATTGCTGAGTGCGTGGCAATCCAAATTTCACCGTCAACAGTGGTCATTTGGCTAGAGTTCTGTATTAAAGTATTTGGAAGTTGAAGGATTGCACACTAAGTGTTTGATCAAAAGCTTGTGTGACAAGCGTTTGGCTAAAAGTGGTGGTATTCGGCACTAAACCTGTAAACCTATTCATCCCCTTAGATACCTTGTGTATATTTCAATGTTCCTTGGTAATACCTTGTGCTTTACCACAGCCTCCCTCAATAATGAATTATTTATGAGGGAAAAAACTATTCAAAATGATTTCTTAATTTGGTTTTGATCATAACATTTATGACGGCTGCTTTCCTCCATCTCCAACCATTTTAATCCATTGGAAATAAATTATTTCAATTTCAAAGGGCATGTCAGAAAAGGGTTATTTTCCACAATATTATTTCCAAGGGAAACTGACAGTATTTTCCTGTTGGAACCGTGCATTTCCGAGGGCTTAAGATAAAGCTTAATAAAAATAAATCATTTCATAAAACAAAGACGAGTTATCCTTATGACAAAGAGAGAGGTTGAGAAAATTTTCATAAGGTTGTTTTTTTTTTTTTTTTTTCATTATTTGTTTCATCTGTGCTAAATAAAAAAAAAATCAATTCTTTACATGGATGAATTTATATTGAAATTTCAATTATTTTCATATATCATGCTAAAACAAAAGGCAAACAAAATTAAAGTAAAAAGGTTTAAAATAAACGATTGAATTTTTTGTTTTTTTTTTAAAGCAAACAAACATTGCTTGCTTAAAAAAAAAAAAAAAAAGCTTCTGAATTACAGTTCAAATACACAACATGATATACGTGTATCTTCATTTCTTGCATGCATATTATACATGTAACTATCCCTAGACAAAAAACAGGTATGTTTGTTTTTATTAGTTATCTAGAGACTAACCACAATGACATATTCCACGTTAAAAATTAGTTTAAAACAAAATATTAAGAAAAACAAAAATTAGTCAAGTGTAATTGTGTACACACATTGTTAACGGAATGTATTCCTATTATGGTGTTCGTCTAGACAATTCATTGTCAACAAAATATATTCCTATTATTGTGTTCATCCACACAATTCTAATATTTCAATCAGATTTCATCTAAAGAATCCGGTATATATATATATATATGTACATATCACTAGTAATCAAGAAAGCCAAATCAAATTCAAAGTTCCAATTATTCAGACCTTAAGTGTAACATTTTCACCAACATAATGAGTGCTTACAAACTTGTCCTTGTATTAATTTCTTTTGTAATGCTTCAAACAATATGTGAAGCAGGTCTTTTCCCTGCGAAACGTACAATCATTATCACCAATAACGTTTGGGTAGACCCTTCGGAGGTAGATATCACCGTTCATTGTAAATCAGGTAATGATGATCTCGGTGAACACGTACTTCCCTTTAAAGGTTCGTACACATTTAAATTTCGACCTCAGGGGAGCTCCTTATTCTACTGCAGTTTTGCGTGGCAAAATCAGTTCAAAAGGTATGATATTTACAAAGATGATAGGGATCATAAATTATGTCGTGTTTGTAAGTGGTTTATAAGAGAAGAAGGTCCGTGTTTTTGGAACTATGGAAATCAGGATATAGATTGCAAGCAATGGAAATAAATCAGCGTAGCAATGTGTAAAGTATTTACTAGTATGCATTTTATTATTGATGTAATAAACTTCTCAGAATGTATCTGAGATATGTCAAATATTATGAATTTTATTTGTTTTTCTGTAAGAAAAAACTTCATTGATTATAAGTGGTATGTTTTTTTTTTTTCCTGGTTAGAAACATATAAAAACAAATACTTTTACATTTATACCCTTTCAACTATTAATTTTATATGTTTGTATATATTTTTTTGAAAGATTATATGTTTATATTTTAGTATATAAAAACAACTAAAAACAAATAATTTAATAGATTGTAAAACAAAATTATTTTGTTATCGATAAGATTTCGAATTTTAAATTTGTGACGGATAATTTCAATTAAAATACTATCTAAATTTATAAATATTTCAAACTAATATCTATTCATAATAAGTCATCATGAACTTTTTATAAGGATTTTGCATAGGATGTCAATAGGTAAAATGAGAATATGGGGGAAGGTCCCCATGCCCTAGCCTTCGTTTGGGGGAAACAGGGGTAAGGTAATTTGGAAGGAAGTATCGCCACCCCCACCCATTTCCCTCATTTTCCCAGTTTCCCCAGTACTACAACCCCATTTGATCCTATCCGACCGTGTTCCTCTGTTCCCCTCATCTGATCTCGTTTGACTTGAAATTTTAAAATCATTTGGTAAATACAATTTTTTGTTTTTATCCTTTTACTAATGTAATAAAATTTAATCATTCACAAAGAAATAAAAAAAAAAAAAAACATATGTTAATTTAAAGTAATTGAGCAATTTAATGAGTTTAAAAAAAAAAAAAAAAAAAAAAAAAAAAAAAAAAAAATTTTGGGTGTGCGAAACATTACAAGAAAACGATATTTTTCGATCGAGCGAAATTTTGATCAATAATTGTTGTTTTTCCAACCACAAATGCTTAAAGAGCCTAATCATGCTCTTTTGTTGGGTTAGGAGTTGACTTAGAAGCAAATACTTTATTAAACTCGACAATTTTGAGACTATGTATTTCATTTTTAACTTACATTTACATGTACTTCATTTATAAATAATTATATATTATTTATTATCTTTTGAGTAATTATTTTCTAGTTAATATTATTTTATATATTTTAACTCATGAATAATACTAACATAGTTTTCATATCTCTTAGGTTCCCTATTAGAAATAAATTATAATTTATTATAATTATATGGTTAATTCCATAGAATAGCCACTTTTGTTTTCCAAATTTTACATATAGCCAAGAGTTTATAAAAAACCGAATATAACCGATATAGTGATTTTGTGGTGGAAGCTAGTGGGTTTTTTGACAAGTATGCCCCTGGAGAGTTATCAGTGGTTGTTGATGTAAGAGGTCGAAAATGAACCTGTCATTATATAATCTGCTTTGTGGGTAATCGATCCCTCTTCTCCTTCTTATATCTCAGATGAAGGCAATCCCCAAACCCAATCCCTAAAATACGCTGCGGCTTCCAATTGATTTGTACATCATCTTATTAAATTGAAATTCAAGTCAGTTAACCCAATCCCAGATGAAGGCAATCCTCAAACCCAATCCCTAAAATACGCTACGGCAAATGTCTTCCAAGTTCCAACTGATTTGTACATCATCTTATTAAATTGAAATTCAAGTCAATTAACCTAAACCCTTACACTTCGAAATGGCACCCAATTAAAATAATTTACCTGCAATATTTTGTATCTCCGCCGTAATATTTTTCCAGTTGTTGATTCGTTGTCGTGATTGAAGCGGTCCTAATCTATTTCAATCATCCCCAATATCAGAGAAGGTAGGTACCTTAGGGAATCGAACTATAACTGTAAATATATTTGATTGATTTCATTCATAATTTTCATATAACATATGTTGAAAATGATTGAGAAGGGTCATCTAGTTTTTCGTCTCGGCGGCCTATGTGTGTTTATGTCAGTCTAAATACATATGATTGATTTCTTTCATATTCATACAACTTATGTTTATGTCAGTCTAAATACATATGATTGATTTCATTCATATTCATATAACATATGTTGAAAATGATTGAGAAAGGTCTTTTTTTTCTTATATTTTGATTGGTTTGAACATTATATGTGCGATTTGGATGTCTATTCCCATAATATCGGGAGAAAACTTCCCCACACATATTTGGTAAGAAACTCATGATGGGATTTGATTCCCTCATCACTAACATGAAAGGGGAGGAGCACTACCATATGTGTATAGTGGGGATGTGCTTTAATAAAGTACAGATTAGTTAGGTTGGTTTTGAAGTCTCTAAATAAACTACTAAAATAGGGGAACTTCGTTTCATTCCAAAACTAACATTTCATTACTTAGATTATCATAACCTTTTTTTACAGGCATTGTATTCATATTTTGTAAATTAGGTTTGAAAGTAAGGATCTATAGCTTTCCAACGATATATTACACAATAAGGTTTGATATCATTTGACCTAGTTTTGAAATGCTTGAAAACAGCACATTGCTGTCACGTGCAGCTAGCTTGACCATGGGTGCACCAATATGCCCCCTCGGCCTTGGCGCGCTAGCCTTGGCCTTAGCGCAACAGCTGATGCGCGCATGGCCCTTAGCACAACCGAGGTTGTGGGCTTCGCGTTTTAAGGCTGATTGAGGTGATTCCAAAGCCAATCACTTCGTAAAATCGACAATCGTGAAATTGGTGGAAGATGGAGTGATTTGTGTTTGTATTTAAGAAGTATTGTGGTTACTTGGCTTGAGTTGTGCATTAAAGTATTTGGAAGTTGAATGGTTGCACGCCAAGTGTTTGATCTAGACTAGATCCATTTAATTTTGACCTTTGATTGTGCATCTAGTACCATCGGATGTTTGATCTAGCATTCTATTTGTTGATTCATGTCATGAACACTTAGATAATTTGCCTTGTGATTGATTGAAGTCTCAATAGATCATGTAGTGATCTAGATTGAGTGCTTTGTGGATGGACAATCACTAGTAAAGGCCCAATGGTAGAGTAGATAGAGTACATGTTAATAGGAGTTTGAGATTGTGTGAATCGATTAATTGTGAGTGTATTTGTTTATTCAACTAGTGGATTGCGCTATATTGGTCGTGGCCAATCCATGGATGCTTCCTCATTGTTGAGGTTTTAGTGTTTTACCATGTAAAATCACATGTGTTCATTTTTAATTGTTGATATATGTGATTTTGCTATATTTGTAAAATCAACAATCATGAAATTGGTGGAAGATTGAGTGATTTTGATTGTGTTTGTGTTTAAGAAGTATTGTGGTCAATTTAGAGGTGGCACTGTTCCGGTTCCAAGGTTTTGTGGAACCGGAACCGAAACCGAAACTGAAACCGAAACCGAAACCGAAACTGGCCTTAGATCGGTTTCGGTTCCGGTTTCGGTTCCAGAACCGTCGGTTCCGGTTCCGGTTCCGGTTCTAGCGAACTGATGGTTTTTAACCCTTTTTTTTTTTTTTTTTTTTTTTTTTTTTTATTAAAAAACAATTACCCAAATTAGATCATAGTCATCGATCCAAATCCAATCACTGATCAGTCAACCCAAACCCAACCCAATACCCCCAAATTCCCAATCCCTAATCTAAAAACTCACTAAGACACTAACCCACCCAAATCACCATATCTTCATCAGTTCATCTTATTTCTTTCCAGTTTCCAGAATCCAGACTCTCCCTCTCTCATCCAAACCCAGATCCCAGTCACGTTCTTCATCACTTTATCTTCATCCAATCCCACCCAAATCAAAAAACTCACTAACTCATCCCATCCCACCCCACCAACGACGGCACGACCATGACTCTACAAGGCCACTATCTCGTTGGCGGCGGACACCACCCGTGACCGTGAAGGCGTGAATCGGCCATCATCGTTCACGTCACCACCACACCAACACCCAAATCCCAAATCTTCTCTTCAACCAAATTCAAATCAGAAAAAAAAAACAAAAACAAAAACAAAAAAAGAGATCGACGAATGGCGAACGGCGAACAGATCGGCGATGAGATGAAGAAGAGAGAGATCAGAGGGAGTCACGGGTCACCATCTCACCGAGTCAAGGAACTTGATTTAAGAAGAAAGAATAAGAGAAAGAAAGAGAGAGAGAGAGAGATGAGAGATTCTGAAATCTGAAGAAGTGAGAAAGAAAGAGAGAGAAATAGGCTTTAAAGTTAAAAAAAAATATGTTGAAACCGCCAGTTCGAACAGGAACCCAAACCCGAACCGGAACCGCCGGTTCTAGTCAGGTAAAATGTAGAACCGAAACCAGAATCAGACTCGGACTCAGACTCGGACTCCCCCGGTTTCGGTTTCGGTTTCGATTTCGGTTTCGGTTTCGGTTTCGATTTCGATTCCGATTCCGATTTAGGTTCCGATTCCGGTTTCTGAACTGGAACCGAAAAACTGATTTGAGTTTCGGTTTTGGTTTTTCCAGTTCTGGTTCCACGGTTCGAACCGAAACCTTGCCAGGTCTAGGTCAATTGGCTTTAGTTGTGTATTAAAGTATTTGGAAGTTGAAGGGTTGCACACCAAGTGTTTGATCAAAAGCTTGTGTGACAAGCGTTTGGCAAAAAGTGGTGGCATTCAGTACAAAACCAGTAAACCTATTCATCGCCCTAGATACCTTGTGTATATTTCAATGTTCCTTGGTAATACCTTGTGCTTTACCACAGCCTCCCTCAATAATGCATTATTTATGAGGGAAAAAACTAATCAAAATGATTTCTTAATTTGGTTTTGATCATAACATTTATGACAGCGGCTTTCCTTCATCTCCAACCATTTTTATCCCTTGGAAATAAATTATTTCAATTTCAGAGGGCATGTCAGAAAAGGGTTATTTCTCACAACATTATTTCCAAGGGAAACCGACGGTATTTTCCTATTGGAACCGTGCATTTCCGAGGGCATAAGATAAAGCTTAATAAAAATAAATCATTTCATAAAATAAAGACGAGTTATCCTTATGACAAAGAGAGAGGTTGAGAAAATTTTCATAAGGTTGTTTTTTTTTTTTTTTTCATTATTTGTTTCATCTATGCTAAATAAAAAAAAAATCAATTCTTTACATAAATGAATTTATATTGAAATTTTAATTATTTTCATATATCATGCTAAAACAAAAGGCAAACAAAATTAAAGTAAAAATTAAAGTAAAACGGTTTAAAATATTTTTTTTTTTTTAAAAACAAACAAACAAACAGTGCTTGCTTAAACAAAATTAGCTTTTGAATTACAGTTCAATTACACATCATGATATAGTTATATCTTCATTTCTTGCATGCATATTATACATGTAACTATCCCTGGACAGAAAACAGGTATTTTTGTTTTTATTAGTTATCTAGAGACTAACCAATGACATATTCCACGTTAAAAATTAGTTTAAAAAAAAATATTAAGAAAAACAAAAATTTGTCAAGTGTAACTATGTACACACATTGTTAACGGAATGTATTCCTATTATGGTGTTCGTCTAGACAATTCATTGTCAACAGAATAGACCTGACAAGGTTCCGGTTCGAACCGTGGAACCGGAAAAATCAGAACTGAAACCGAAACCGAAACCGAAACCGAAACCAAATTTTTGGTTTCGATTCAGGAACCGGAACCGGAACCGAAACCGAAACCGAAACCGAAACCGGGGGAGACCAGTTTCGGTTTCGGTTTCGATTTCGGTTTCAGTTCTAATGTTTGAGGAACCAGGCGGTTCAAACCTGAATGGAACCGGCGGTCCCGGTTCGGTTTGAACCGGCGGTTCCATGGTTTTTTCTTTCTTTCTTTTTCTAGGCTGACCGTTGGGCCCAACGGCCTGCTGACGTCAACAAGCCGTTGGGCCCTCCAACGGCTACCCTTTTTTCTTTTTTCTTTTTTCTTTTTTCTTTTTTCTTTTTTCTTTTTTTAATTTTATTTTTCTTTTTCAGTTTTTCTTATCTATAAATACCCCCCATCCCCTTCATTTTTCCTCACACCAATTTCCTCTCAATTCTCTCTATTCTCTAATTCTAATTTCTCTCTCAATTCTCCAACACTCTCCAAGTCTCCAACTCTCCAAGTTTCCAAGGTTTTTAATATTTATTTCATTTTGCAATTAATTTTATTTCCAATTAATTTTATTTGTAATTTATTTTATTTCCAATATATCTTATTTGCAATTAATTTTATTTCTAATTTATTTTATTTGCAATTTATCTTATTTTCAATTTATTTAATTTCCAATTAGTCAATTACTAAGTTTCCAATTTCATTTTCATTTATTTGCAATTACTAGTTTACTACTTTACTACTTTACTACCTACTATTATTCTTCTAAGTTTCAAATTCTCTCCCAAATTTATTTTTAAATGGCAAGTGCTGGAAATGGAAGGAGTCACGGCCGTGACGGTCCTAGGCGTTCGATTTCGATGAAAGGTAAGGGTACTATGATCGATAATCTCGGTCGTAACGACTCCACCTATCATAAATATCTGCAATGCCAGGCCTATGTTGAAGACCTAGGCCAAACTGTCCTACTCCCCCTCTAACAATTTTAGAACCCGATCCCAATGACACCCCCCACAATTTGACAAGCCAGTCAGAAAATATGCCTAATATTGATACACCTCCGGATTTTGATTTTGATTTTGATCCACCGAAAGTGGAACTAGAAGAGGAGGAAGATCTAATACAGAAGCAGAGCAAATTTGATCTCTTCGTCAAACATATGAAGAAAGTTAGGAAAGAAGATGGAAGCTATGTAGCGGCTTGCAATTACTGCCCCAAAGTATATAAGTGGAGCAAATCCAGAGGATATGGAACTTATCGGAAGCATATTTTAACCAAACATCCATAAGAAGATACCAGAACGAGGTCACAATCACAAATTCCCAGGTACGCTACTCCTAACCAACAATTATTTCGTTATACCGATGAACAAAAAAGAGAAGAATTAGCTAAGATGGTAGTAATAGAACACTTATCATTGAGTTTTGGTGAAAGGGTTGGTTTTATTAACTACTGTCGACGAGCATTAAACCCTATTGCATGCTGTGTCCCTAGATCCACGCTCACACAAACACTTGAAAAGATTTATGTGAAAGAAAAAAGAAAGATAGAAAAATATTTTGAAAAATAAAAGGGTCATGTTACCGTATGTGCCGACATATGGACTGACCATTGGTAAACGCATTCATACTTGGGTGTCACTTGCCATTTTATGGATGATGCATGGACTATCCAGAAAAGAATTCTTGCATTTAGAGTTTTTGATGATGCACACACTGCTCAGAATATTTATAGACAGCTTAGAATTATTTTTTCAGAGTATAAAATTGAAAACAAAATTTTTGCAATTCGTTTTGATAATGCTTCTGCCAATACCGCTGCTATTCCATCTTTAATTGATTTATGCAAACCCTTTCTTGGTGGTACATTTTTTCATCAAAGGTATGCATGCCATGTTTTAAATATATGTGTTTAAAAAGGATTAGAAACTCTTGAACATTTTATTCAACCTATTAAAAAAGCCCTAATGTTTTTATGGAGACATTCTTCTACAATGAAAGCATGGGCAAGATATTGTAAACAAAATGGTAGACGTGTCGTTAAATTTCCTCATGATGTTCCAACACGTTGGAATTCTACTTATAAATTGTTTGCTCAAAGTTATGAGTATAGGGATTTATTGATTTCTTTTATTCAATTTCATGTTACTCACATTGAACTTTTTGAATCTTATTGGGATGCTTGTTACAATGTTTTCAATTTGTTAAAAGTTTTTAATAATGCTACAAACAATTTATATAGTGTTTATGATCCTACAACACATTTATTTGTTATTGAGAGTCTTAATATTGCTGGTGCATTTTGTCATTATGAATCCAACATAGCAATAGCGGAAGCCGTTAATGCTATGAAGGTAAAATGGTTAAATTATTATAAGGAGTTTCCAAATATTTATTTGATTGCTATGGTTTTTGATCCACATTGTAGAACATTTGTCTTATTATCTAAAAGGTTATTATGGCGTCGACGGTTTAAAGATTGAATATGATGTTGATGCGTGTTGTGATAGAGTTAAGAAATTATTGTATGATTTATATGATGAATATGTTACAATTTATGGATCCTCACTGAACTTAGATGTTACACGAACACAAACTGCATCTCAGCCCCCATCATCCTCTTCCGGATTTTTGAATTTAGGGTATAGTATGTTATCAAAAAAAACCAAAAAACCTAGATGTTCTTCATCAAGCTCCAGTTCGTATTCTGAGCTTGAATCTTATCTAAATGCTTCTTTTGAGTTTATAGATGTTGACAGTGAAATTTGGATTACCACGTGCTCAACAATTATATCGAATTTAAATAAAAATAAGAGAATACTCAATGCATGCAAGAGACAGATTTTATGTGGAAAACCCTTGAATAGGAAAAAACCACGACGCCCAGAGGGCAGGAAAATAATACTATACTTATTGCTTTGTTACACACTCAGATCTCTCACACAATCACTCTTTTCTCTCTAGGTTTTCGAACCCCTTCCTTGTGGAGTAGGTGGTTCTATTTATACATGATAACTAGGGTTTCTCCTAGTTTTTACCGTGTTGGTGATAGGATTTCCTCTTTGATTTGTGTTAGGAATCTGATGTTGTAACGGATTAGGATTTATTTCCTATTTGGACTTCTCTCGGTTGAGATCGGCTTCTTTTTCTCCTTAAGGCGTAATGTCTCTTAAATCCTTCTCCTTGTATAACTCTTCGTTGTAAGGAATCTGATGGATTGAGGATGTGTTTAGCCAAGTAGATTTCACGCAGCGAACACCCCCATCCCTTTTAGTTAATTTCCTTCGGTGAACATATTTCAAGCCTTGGTGAGTACATCATTGACCTTTACTAATCTGAATGTCATGCGTTGACTGGTCTTTGTTTTCTCTTTGACTTGGTCAAAAGGTGACATGGCAACGTTTATCTCCGTATTTCTTGACTTCTTTGATAACGTGTCTATTTGTCGAATATATACATACAACAATACCCCCATAAATACTTCGAGCCGAGCAAATGATTTGGTCTTCTAGTTCGTTTGTCTCTGCGAGTAGTATTTATATCCACACTTAGCTTTCTGATATGCTTTATATACGGTTTTTCCTTTTTCTCTCTCCTTTTTTCTTTTGCCCACGTGTTTGATTTGGTAATTGATTCTTCCGGTGCAAGCTTTCATTTCTGGCCACAAGATTTCCAGCGATTCCACTTACTCTGACGCGGTGAGGTGATGTTTTGACTGTTGGGTGTTCCCTGAGGTGCCACATGTCCGCTGTTTTGTGGGTGACATCACTGCTGTCTTTTGTAATCGTCGTTCACCTTGCCAACGAACCTCTTTCGATTTTTCAAATTTTGAAAACTCTCTATTTTAACACGAAAATTTTTCATTTTCCTTCTAATTTTGGCGTCTCCATTAATTTCCTCATTCTTCTCAGAACAGAATCCTTCCATTGCCTTTCATTCGTTTTCCTTCTTCGTTTTATTGAAGATTTGCAATAGCTTTCTCTTTCTATCTCCGGTTGTCAGGTGGTTCAACGAACTCAGTCGTGCTCGCTCGTTTGCTCCCCCAAATCTTCTACGCACTCTCCATTTCTAGGGTTTTCCTGGTGAGTTCCCATGGACCCTCCTCTGCGTTCTTTACTTTTTAATCAAATGATGCAGACCCTAGAATTGGGTGATAAGGATTTCGCAGATAAAATTGAAATGTTGATACGTAATTTTCACCCAAGTGCTCCCATTCCAATTTTTGTTTATATACCCTCTTTTGACGAAACCAGTGTTCCTGACTTTTCTCCATCTTCTTATTTTGGTAGCGATTCGTCTGAGATGACTAGGTCTTCAAACCCAAGTGGCAGTAGACGAAGGAGTTCCAAGGTTCCCAGGGAATCTTTATTGGATGCTCAAACTATTGTTGATTCCAACGTGGAGGATCATCAGGATGACAGGCTACCCTTTTCTTTTGAGCGTCCGAGTGCTTTTGAGAGTGAAGTGAATGTAGTCGGCGAGCAAGAACTTTGGAAATCTAAGAGCCGATTTAACATACCTGATACAGTTAATTTGCTGCTACCAGGTGGCAGGGCCGCTTGGAACCCTCCATAAAATGCTGTTGTTATCTATGGCTCAATACTCAGCTGTGGGATAATGCTTCTGCTTCAGCCATTCATTGCTAGATTCCTTGTTGATGCTAAGCTTGCACCTGCCCAGCTCGCTCCGAACAGTTATAGAATTTTGATGTGCATGTGTTTGATTTGGAAATCAAAGGGTTACGGGCCTCCTACTGTAGGGAAAAATACGTTTGCACGCAGCGGAAGCGAGACTAAAATCAGTTTAGTACAGTTTAAAATTTTTCCATAATTTGAACCTTAACCCTCTAATTAATTAACATATAATTCTCTTCATTGAGAAAGTAAGTCTTGTATGTAGCTTCTGGGATTAGGTTGCTTAGATCGCAAGCAAATTGGACTAGGTTCACTTATACCGGGATTAGGTAGGTGTGTGATTACTTCCGGGATTAGGTTGTAATCGTTTTACACATTTAGTGGATTCGAGGTTCAAGTGTGGCTTACTTACTAGCCCGTGGTTTTTCCCGTGAGGGTTTCCACGTAAAAATCAAGTGTTATTTAATTTCCGCATTTTATACTTAATTTATTGCTTTATCTATTTAGGGGTAATTTCGTAATATTGACTTCACACGAAAAATTGGGTAATAAGTTAAAAAAAAATCTATTCACCCCCCCCCCCCCCCCCCCCCCCCCCCCCCCCCCTAGATAGTTTTATACACACCGTGCTACAATTTGTTTCAGGATCCCTCAGTTGACGGTTAATCTAATACAACGTAAACACTGGATTTGGTCAACATAGAACCTTCCATAGAAACAAAAATAAAATTCATTATTGAAGAATATTCTTCACATAGAAATTATTATTTCAATTTAATATAACAGCTTTACGGTAGTAACACATATGATTATAATAAAGTTTGAATATCCAAAAATTATTTAAATCATGTAAAACATATGGTTATAATATAATTTGAATGTCCTTAAATTGTGTAAATCATATATGGGCCGACATAAAAAACAAGGTCTCAAGACCATTACAAACGAAATACAATTATTATTACAGAATAACTACATGCTAATTTTAAACTTTATGAACTTTCAATTGACTGTAGTCGATCAATGGTAACCAATGTTCAAATCTTCATTTAACAATAATCCTGTATGTAATTTGTAATTACAATTTGGTTAGTACATGCTTATACAAGCACCTTTAGATATGATAATATTTCGAACCGGATTTGTAAAGTTAAATTACCGCAGTGTGGGAACTTGATGGCGCTTGATGCACGAAACCGAAATGTCGTTCATCTCAAAATATTATTTTATATTCTCAAAATTATATTGGAAGTATTTATTTTATTTATAAAAAAAATTGTTATTTAAATTTTATGTTTCAATTCAAATAAATGTTTATTGATTATTATATAAATTTATTGATTTATTCATGGTAAGGATATTATAAATCAATTATTAACTACTTTTTTTAATTATATTTTTATAATATAATAAAATACAATAAAGTCATATATGAATAACTTAATACGAAATAACACAGTGTATCACCAAACACATTATATATATTTATATTAATGATAATATAGTCTAATAAAATACAATCCAATAGAATACAATCCAATAGAGTCCAATACAATCCAATACGGTATGCCAAAGTGTTTTATAAGTGTTGTTGCCAAAGTTTAAACTGTTGTGAATATGCAAAATCATCCTACGTGTACAAATTGTAGGTCCGTTTGTTTCCCTGCATTGCACTGTATTGGAAAGTCAAACTGTATTAAATAATGCAACTTTTATGTGATGGCGTGCCATTTGGTATTGTATTAGTTAATGCCAACAGTGTCTCTAATGCAGGCACTTGTCATGGCCCGCTAAATCTGAAGCTCAATTTCTAGTCAAGGTGTCCAAAAAGTAGGGATGGGCGTTTTCGGGTTCGGGTTGGGTTGGGTTGTAATTTATCCAACTCGATCCGTTTTCGGGTTGGAGAAATTTAACCCAACCCAACCCAACCCAACCCTATTTTCAACCCAACCCAAACCAACCCAATATTTGTCGGGTCGGGTCGGGTTGGGTTGGGTTGATCGGGTTAGACAAATGTAAAAAAAACTTCGATTCCGTACAAATTACATCGCACGTGACATGTCAATAGAAATATTAAATGTTACATCTTCAAATATATGATGCATTAACATAAAATAAGTTGAAATATTAAATATTACATCTTCAAATATCTTATACATTAATATAAAATAAGTTCAAATATTTAATCTAAATAACACAAACAAAAAACATGGAAAATAACACAATTTCAAGTGCAGATTTTGGATAAATATATCCAAGTGCAGCAGCCAAGTGCAGTAGCCAACAGTCCCAAATCTTCAAGTGCAGCAGCCAGCAGTCCCAAATTAGTCCCAAATCTTCAAGTGCAGCAATCACAAAACTCCCACTAAACAGAACATCAAAATATACAACAAACAAAAGCAATAAGGGTTCCTCTAAGCCACCAAAAAAAAATATGTTGTTGAAGAAAAGTGTATAAAGAAATGAAGTGAGGAAAATAATTACCATTTCAAATATGATGTCAACCTACAACTGTATCATCCGAGGAAGTAGTCATTCCAATCTCTACATAAATTGAAAAACAAATATTATTAAAGAATAATTATTATACATTAAACATAATTATATAAAAACAAATTAATAGTTTACCTTTTTCAAGAGCTTCATAAAACTCCATCTCACCCGTTGACGGTGCAACATCAGAACATATATTAGAAGTTCGCAACCAATTTTACAAACAAATCAATATCTCCACCATCTTTGGAGACAAGGAACTCCTGAATGGATCAAGAACACGGCCTCCAGTACTAAATGCGGACTCAGAAGCCACTGTAGACACTGGAATGGCAAATATATCCTTTGCAATTCGAGACAAAATCTTGTACTTCGAACAATTAACTTTCCACCAATTCAAGAGATCAAAGCTATCATCATCTGTATTTTCATCGAACTCTATCAAATACCTCTCCACCTCATTTTTTAAATCAACAAAATCTTTCTTCTCTTTCATTTGCTTAAACTTCTTGAGCCTTTCCAAGCGAAAATCCACATTTTCATTTACTTTTCCCATATCACCCTCATTCTCCAAAGGAATTGACCTAGAAACTTGATCACTACTTGAAATGCTATCAACTCCTTTGTAAAACTCGTAAAGTTTAATCAAAAGCTCCTTAATATCATAAGTCATCTCATTTACCTTATTTTCTTCAAACAAATCACCAAAACAGAATTTAACATAATCCAACTTGTACCTCGGATCAAGAACAAGTGCAATTATCAACAATTTATTTAAATCCTCAATTTTTCCCCAATACTTGTCAAACTTATATTTCATAGCAGCCGCCATTTCACCCAACAAATAATCTCCACTATTAGCCAGTGTATTCAACTCAGTTGCAATTGAACACAACTCATGAAAGAACATATTGGAAGTAACAGATAAGGAAGCACTAAATTTCAAAGTGATGTCATAAAAAACATGCAAAAACTGGACAAACACTTTAGCATTATCCCAATCATCCTCCTTCGGCGGTCCTACCCTATTCTTCCCACTATCAAGTTCAGAAAAATATAAACCATAACATGCATCATCATCCAATAACCTATCAAATGCTTTTTGAAATTTTAAAGCAGTAGATAACATTAAGTAGGTGGACTTCCATCTGGTTGGCACATCTAAAATCACAATACTATGACTCTCAATTCTTTCATGCTCAGCTGCATTTTTAAATTTTTGAAGCCTCGATGGTGAAGATCTAACATATTGTACCGCATTGCGAATACGAACAATAGAATCATTCATGTCTTTCAATCCATCAGACACAATTAAATTAATTATATGAGCACAACATCTCACATGTAAAAAATTATCACCTAACACAAGCTTGGATTCATTCCAATTTCTCATCTTTCTTCTAACATAATCTATAGCCACTTTATTGGCAAAGGCATTGTCTACAGTTATTGTTAACACTTTCTCAATCCCCCAATCCAATAAGCATGACTCGATGATTTTTCCAATGGTCTCCCCCTTATGGTCGGGAATCATACCAAAACTCAATATTTTTTTATGCAACCTCCATTCACAATCAATAAAATGGCAAGTGATGACCATATAATTGATATTTTGAATGGAAGTCCACGTGTCGGTGGTTAAACAAACTCTTGGTGATTTTTCAATGAAATACTTTTTGAGTTTAAGTTTTTCATCAACATAAAGTTGATAAATATCCCTAGCAAGTGTTCTTCTAGAGGGAGGAGTAAACCTTGGACAAGCAACTCTACAAAAATCTCTAAACCCATCTTTCTCAACAAAAGAAAAAGGCAATTCATCCACAATAATCATCCTAGTACAAGCCTTTCTACACTCTTCCTTATCAAAACCTACGGCCACAAGATTTGATTTGACATCTAAATTATTATTTTGTGTCCCCATGGTTAAGACTTTTTGTTTTTTATCCTCCGATGCCATTGCACATTTATATTTTGTACATTGATTCTCTATATGATTCCATAAAGAAGTAGTGCCACAAGATTTACTAGAACATGCATAATCCTTACCACAATAATTGCACTTACATCTAGTGCCATCGCCATATTTGGTGAATAATAACCACACATTTGATGGGCCCTTTTTCGGTCTTCCTCTTTTCACACCAATGTTTGAAGGCAATGTTTCATCATCCATCTATAAAAAAAGAACACACGAGAATAAATGTAAGTGACTTAAGAAGAGAAAAACTATTCACATTGTTAATGTTTTCAGTTTTCACACTGTGAAAACAATGTGAAAACAAGCAAAAACACATTATTGAAAGACCACTTGATGAGGAGGCTAATATAGTTACGGAAATGTTTCAGTTGGATTCTTTTATTATCTACCTAAGGAGGAAAAAAGCAAATGCAACACATAGATTTGTTTTTTTTTTAAAAAAAACAGGAGAAAAAAAAAAGGAGAGACCAAATTCTTGGTTTCTGTCCTGACCAAATCACATTGTTTTTATCTCCTTAAATAATCAAGATATTTTAGTAGTAATTCAGTTTTAAAATTTAATTAAATATCTAAATGCGTTTGAATTGAAGTTATCTACAACTACAAAGTTCTATATGATAAGTAACTTTAAAGGTTGCAGTTCTTCATTTAACATCCTAAGATAGTAATTCATTCTCTATGTGCTTCTTATATCATAGACACTGTCCACAAACATTACAATAGGGAGAGCAACTCTTGAAAGCCGTGGACTAAACTACGATGAGTATCATTTCTGGATATCACTTGGGGCCTTATTTGGATTTGCTTTAGCTTTTAACATAGGCTTTACCTTGGCCTTAAGTTTCTTAAAGTGTAATTAAGTTTGCCTTTCTCATTATCATATATGATATATTAACTTTAGAAGAATCAGAGCAATGCTTGTTGTTGTTTACCTAATTGAATACAAATACAGCTCCTGGATCATCTCGTGGACATTTAAAAAAGATTCAATGGCCACTTTTTCCATGTATAATAAAATTACAAGATAATAATGGCACACCAACTACTGTTTGAGTAATAATGGCACACCAATTACAAGATTAACACTCTGTTCTTTAGCTGCGCACTCATGAGAGACACAATACAGTGATACACAAGCTGAACAGCAAAGAAGAAAATCAAAGAAAAACAAAAACAAAAACCCCATGGCCAAGATAGACTAAGGCAGGAAAAGGATCCAAAAATAAAACAAGCCATGTAAACAAGATCAGAGATCAAAGACCAAATCAGAGCACCCACAAAATTAAATTCAAAGGAATAAAAAATCAAATGATTCAAACCTGAAAAAGAAACGCGTGAAACGGCTTGGATGAGTGGTGTCGGCGAGAGAAAACGATGTTGAACGGCGGATCGATGGATGGTCGATCGATGGAGAGAAAATGAGAAAGTAGCGACGGCTGAGTTTGTCTTTTAGAATTAGGTTTCACTCTTTCAGAGAATCAGAAGAGAAATGAGGGGAAAAACCTTCTTTTTTTTTTATACATACAACATTTCGGGTCGGGTTACGGGTTCAAAAAAAACTCCGACCCAACCCAACAAAATAACGGGTTGCCTTATTCTAACCCGAGGCTGTCTGTTTTTGGCAGCCAACCCGACCCGACCCGCCATTTTCGGGTCGGTTCGGGTCGGGTCGGGTCGGCCGGGTCGGGTAGAAAATGCCCACCCCTACCAAAAAGACCAAAACAAGGCCAAGCTATTGGAACACTCTAGAGATTTCCACACATTTCAAGCATTGGTTTGCTAATGGAAGTCTCTACTTAATGGAAGACTCTAGATCACTGTTCAGAACACTTGTACATACTAGATACATCTAGATAGATGTAGATATTTGTATAGAGAATTCTACAAGCATATAAATATATGTAGAGAATTCTAGAACATTGTAGATATTTCTGAAGGTAAAACCTCCTCCATTGGATCAAAGTAACCCTAGCCATTCATTGAGGAGGTGTTACTCTATAAATAGCCAACCCCTCTCATTTGTAAGGCATCCAAGCCATATTCACTCAAAGCATTGTAAAGTTTTCTACAAAGCAATACAAGCTTCATTTATTTCCCACAAGCTCTTCTAATCCCTTCCTCTAGTCTCTCTTGTGTGTGTGAGAGTGACAAGCAAGGCTTACTTAGCAACATTACAATAAAGTTGTGTAAGTGCCGCACATGATCCGTTGCGTGATCGAACCAAAATTGGTAAGCTATTGACCCTCATTTCCTCTTCTTTATGCTTGATTCTCGTGCATTTCCCCTTGTTTTAACATTGTTAATCAAGTGTTTCAGGATTATTCGTGCCACAAGGGCATTTGTGAAGAATAAGAAGAATTTGGTGCAAAATGTACACAAAGTGGAGAAACGGGGCATTATCGCTCCTTGAAGGTGTCGCCTTTGGCACATGGCGACAAAAGACAAAATTACAATGAAGAAATTAGCCAAGTGTTACCATGGTATCGTCGCTGTGGCAACCAAAGGGCAACAGAGAGAGTAATTCCTGAAAATCAATCAGGTATGGTGTCACCACGAGATGTCGCTCCGAGAACAAAAGGCGACATAGAAGAACAAATGGCATCGCCACGAAGTGTCGCCCTGAGAACAAAGGGTGACAGAGAGATTAATTCTAAAGAAATCAATCAGGTATTATGTCGCCCTTTTGTGTCATCATAGGACCAAATAGCGACCACTCTCAGAATCCTCAGTGTTGCTATTTTCACCACCGCGAAAAAGATGAGAATGACCGCGACAATTGAATCTCAGAATGTGTAACCGCCTGCCGCCATGATGTCGCCATGGCGACAACGAGGGCAACATCCTGCCACATCAGCTTTTCAAGCGATTATCAGTACAAATCCGTAGCCACTATAAATATTCTTCTTCTCTAAGTTGAAAGAGGATCCAAGCATTTCTCTAGCACGAAAATTTACTAAGTATTGACCTAGCTTTCTCTTCCATTTTTTTCCACTTTCAACTTCCTCCATTTCTAATCTTGAACTATCTTTTCATTCCAACACTCAACACCAAATCTTGATTACTTCACTCAACCATTCCTCTCTTACCATTCTCTACATTCCAATACCTTTGTCACTCACCATTAGACATCCACCCATCTAGACACATCCGCTTCTACCACTCTTTGCACTAAGAAGCATCTAAGGAAAGAAAGGAGCAAGCACTGAAGAATGAGGCCTAAGAGTGATTCCCTTATCTATTACTCTCTTTCTTATTGATTGTAACTATGTGTAACTAAACCCCTAATTTAGGGTATAGATGTGAGGAACATTTGGACTTGGGTGTTGCTTAAACTATATTTTAATTGAATCTCTATTTGTGTTCTATTTATTCTATCATTAGATTCTATTCACTATGTGATTGACTTGTATACCAACTTGTTAATTATAATCTTGTTTAGAATAATATGTTATGCAATCATCCTTGGATTGACACCCTTGTGTGATTAAGAATTCAATGAATAGGATAGATTATTGGAGGGAATACCAACCACAATAATTTAAGCCTTGTTTTGTAACAAACCAATCCCACATTGACCCCTTTCCATAATTGGTTAGGCATTTCAATGGGAAAATGTTTATGGTTCATAGTTATGACCTAAACACACTTAAGAATACAAACGGTTAACTTATAAGAGATTGGTCCATTAAAGTAGTTTGAATAGCACACCCCTAATCCACTTGCCACTCTATCAATTCCCTAGCATCTTTCTTAATTGTTTACACCCACTATTCTTATCAAGGTTGTTGAGCATTCTATTTGTCCTATCACTTTTTGTATGTTTATTTTACTTGCATTTTTGGTGGTACATCAAACCACACACTATCCATTTATTATGATTTGTTTTACCGCATTTTTAGATTAGTTAATCAATCTAACATATTACTCCATTTTCCCTGTGGAACGAATCTCACTTACCATTTTACTAAGTTTTCCATCCAAAGAAGGATTCGTAAGTGGAAAAACATTGTTTTCTAAAGATCACATAAATACATTGTTTTGTTGTGCACAAACAGCCACATCAAAATTGGCGCCGCTGCCGGGGAGATTGGTAGATCTTGTTAAATTGATTAACTTTTCTTTATTAGTTAGATTGTTAGTAATTAGTTTGAGTTTATTGTTTGTTACATTTTCATAGTTCTTTTTACCCTTTTTGTGTTTTCTTTTATTTATTCAATTTTTAGGAGCTTAGGTGTATGCACGGTAGGAGATCCTTAGGAAGAGGATTACACCCACCACTGGATGAATCTAGCCGTGTTGGAAGAATTGTGAGGGAATTTGAAGAAATTCCAAGGCAAGCTCTGAATATGGAGGGACAATAACCAAGGAGGGAGGAAGAAGCTCCTCCTAGGGAAGAAGTGACTGAAGAAACTCTTACTAACAAAGGCTAAAGGATGACCATGGGGGAGTACTCATTGCCCGCAATTGGGAATCAATCTTCACCAATTGTTTTGGATCCGGTTGCAAGGAGATATGAGCTACGAAGTATGCACATCAACCTTTTACCTTCCTTATATGGGAAGTTGAATGAGGATTGCTTGCAATTTATGAAGGAGTATAGCGCGATCATTGAGATATTTCCGATCATGCAACTCTCTCGGGAACAAATTCATATGCGATGTTTCCAATATTGCTTAAAGGATTTGGCAATAAAATGGTTGATGGGACTTAGACCGGGATCTTTGACAAGTTGGGGTCAAATTTACAAAGTGTTCTTTAATAGATTTTTCCCCGCTGGGAAAGCAAAGGAGCTTAAGGTTAAGATTGCAGACTTCACCGAAGGCGAAGGAGAGCTATTCCATGAGTCATGGGAGAGGTATCAACTCTTCTTGGCTCAATGCCCTCCTCACATGTTTACTGAAGAATACAAAGTATCTTGCTTCCAAGGTGGTCTCACTCGTTTCTCTCAAGTATTGGTGGATAATGCTTGCAGAGGTTCTTTTGACACAAAGACCGTAACTGAGATATACGAGATCTATGAGATGCTAGCACAAAACTCTCAACAAAGAAATGCAAATAGTATTAAAGGTGGAAGGTTCGATGTGAGTGCTAACACGGAAACCGCTATTAAGATCTCTAGGATGAACAAGAAAATGGAATCCTTGACATCTTACATTGAAAGCATAGGATTTCCTAAGGTCGGGGTAAAGATGTTAGGAAGACAAGAGGTGAGCTCTAGTGATCAACCTAATGATAGTGGAGATTTCTATGACATGAATGAAGGACAAGAGCAAGAGGAAGTCCAAGCTATGGGTTTCCAAGGGCAAAGGAATAACCCCTACTCAAACACTTACAACCCGACATGGAGGAACCACTCAAACCTCTCTTGGTCCAACAACAACAACACATTGAACCCACAACCTAGAAACCAACTAGGAGGAAACAATCAAGGTGGAAACCAACAAGGTGGATACCGTCAAAAAGAGCAACAAGGTGGATACCCACAATGAGGAAACCAATGGGGAGGAAGTCAATAAAACAATAACAACAATGCTTAGTCTAGCACATACAACCTCGGCGTAATGTGGATGAAGAAATGAGAGGGATGATGCAAGGCTTCCAAAGAGCCGAACACACATTGACAAACTTTATGCAAGCTAGTGACCAAAGGTTTGGCAACTTAGAGGCGTCATTTGAAAAGTTGGAAACTCAAATGGGGCAAATTGTCCAAGCCCTCCAAAAACAAGAGAAGGGGAAGTTTCCAAGCCATACCGAGCAAGCTAAGGAGGTGAATTTTGTCAACATGGATGGCGCTAGAGATGAAGCAATGATGTTTGAAGAAGCTTTCCCAACCAATGTTGATGATCTGGGGAGTTTTGTAATCCCCATATCGATCGGAGAGAGCGATATGTTAAAAGGAGTGCTTGACTTGGGTGCAAGCATCAACATGATGCCCTTGGCATTGTATGAGAAGTTAGATTTGGTAGGATTGAAACCAATCGGGAAGAAGCTTATGATGGCGGATCAAACTTCTTGAGCACCACATAGAGAGATAAAAGATATACCTATTTTAGTGGATGGAATAATGATCCCGACCGATTTCATTGTGTTAGACATTGACGAAATATCCAACGATGTAGTAAGTTGGCAAGTTTTACTAGGTAGTACTTGTAATAAAAAAAAACGATTGCACGTAGCGGTAGCAAGACTAAAATAGGTTTATTATATTTCAAAAAAAAATTCCTTTTTAAAGATGAACCTTAACCCTTTAATTAATTAACATATAATAAAGATGTCGTACCTTTGTCCTGTGATCCGATTGACGTTGCGTCGATGGTAATCCATAAGATCTTCCAATCCAATTACGAACGTGAATCACCTAAGAGCGTGGTCTCTCTTCTCTTTGAATTGTGTACCTGAGGATGGCTAACAAAAACTTTTTCTTTTTCGTTAGTCATAATTAGTTCCTAGAGACTACAAAGAATGTTCCAGTCACTTTTGAATTCACAATCGTTAAATTGAAACTCACGTGAACCTTATTCAAAATTGTGCACAAAACCTTTTGATGTAAAAGTTACAAGTGCACTATCGAAATAAGAACAATCTTTTCTCTCTTTCCCTCTTGGCCGAAATTATCACACTATTGTCTAGAGTTGGATTTTATTTTTCAAGCAAAAAATAAATCTCTTGAGAAAACTATCTTAGGGTTGCCGAATATATTCTCTATATATATCTAGTGCTATTTTTGCACAATATTATATATATATATCTATATATGTATATTTTCACCGAATCCTGATTGCCATATAAATATATATATATTGGCGACCAATTCTAAATGCCATATAAATAATATATATCTCAAATATTTAGGCTACCAATTCTGCATGCCACATATAATATATATATGTTGCCGAAAATTGCTTTCCACCTATAATATATATTAGTGGCCGAAATCTTCTACCAAAATAGGATTTATGTCTTTTGACCTAAATCCTAACCCTAGGTAGATTTCTTTATAATTCCAAACCCTAATCCAACTCTTTAGTGTATTTGTGACTATATCAAAGACTTCCAATTTGACTAGATAAATAAATCCTTTATTTATCTACTTACCAAATAAAGTCTTTTATTCTCATTATACTACAACAATAGTATACTACTAAGAAACATATTTCCCAGTCAGAAAAAGATTTTGATTTTTAATTAAATAATTAATCAATCAATTAATTAATTTCAATTTAATCAAATAATAAAATAAAATAATATATTAGACTTTCTTATAAGCCTTGCCGCCCATATATTCATACATGGGCTATTTATTATTTTCTCATTCTATTAAATCCATTGGACCTTAATTAAAAGGCCCACATGTGAACTAGGCCTATTCTTACTAAAAGAAACAAGTCCACATGTCTTAATACAATTCTAGATTGACCCATAAATTAGTCCGGTAGAATATATCAAGTGATCCATGCAAGTCCGTGTGGATTGGGGATCTTGGCGGGCTATCTAAATTTAAGCTTCAATAGACATAACCCAATCATAACCAACAAATGATTCACTTAGGTTCGATCTATTAATTTTAGTTCATTCCACTAAAGAACTAAAATTGCACTCTTAAATAAGGATAGAACAAGTAAATGTTTCTCATTCATACCCTAGACAATCTTATTGGAGATAGTGAATCCTCGTGAATAATATCAGTAATCGCCAAGAGCTCATAGACCGCCTATAACTCTCCAAGTTACCATATTTACTCATATGACCACATTTTGAACTTTGGATATTTTGACTTGTCCAAAAGCCATGTTTTCAATAGTCACTATCGAAAACTCAACGTTGAGATTTTATATCCAATTACCTCAAAACATCCATATGATGATATTATACTCTCATTGTATAAATGGAGCCACGATGTTCATATCTATAAATGAAGTCCTCTATCAATTAACAAATGAATATCACCAAACTATCGAGGATATACTATGCTATATAATCGTACTCATTGATAACTCAAATGATACCACTTGTAACCATAAGTCCATCATTTATCTCAGGACTAAGATAGACTCTCTGATTGTCCTCATAATGAAAAGACTTTTATCTATTGACGATTCTAGATAAAGTATTTCATTGTGATCCAGTTCAATGCACCTAGTGCACTAGATTCTTTTACTCAAAGCCACTTTGATGATTTAGACCCATCATAACACATTTGATCCCACTCAAATGCTAGCAAAAGAATCTACAACTTTAACAAGATAAAGGTGCCCAACCTTTACCTTAAGTTATGAACATTATTCAAGACTAACTAAAGAATTGTGTCTACCTCATACATATCCAGATGTACGAACAATTCTTCTTTTCACATAGTCTTTTGACCTTATGATTATTTACCTTGACAATTATAATTATAAATCCTATAAGATTTTGTTAAATAAATAGAAATCACTTTATTAATATGATAAGATTGTCAATTACAATATTACACTCTTGCTATTGAGCTTAATCCTAACAGACCTTTCATGGCTACCGCTCAAATGAGGATTGATGTGTGCAAAATGAGAGTTGTGATGCATTCGTTTGAGAGAGAGCTTGAGATTGACACTATCACATGTAATGATGATCTAAAAAGCATTGGGAGTTGTTATATGG
Source organism: Acer yangbiense (assembly GCA_008009225.1). NCBI lineage: Eukaryota > Viridiplantae > Streptophyta > Magnoliopsida > Sapindales > Sapindaceae > Acer > Acer yangbiense. Next base: position 52,826,586 of record CM017762.1, on the reverse strand, counting down.
TGGAATAAGGGTTGAAAAGTGAGCAACTTTGTTCAAATGTATGAAAGGAGTAGCCAAGAAGATGAAGAAAGTATAGGTGATTCTGAGATTGAAGAGCTTAAAAATGCCAATCAAGAGCTCATGCTTGAAGTAGAGGTGCTCAAGGCGGAAAAGTATGCTCTTGAGAAGAAGGTTGAAAACCTATCCAAGAAGAATCACAAGCTAAAAAAGATCAATAAGTCTCTTACAAAAGAAAATGAGTCCACGGTACAAGAGCTTGAGGACTTAGCCAAGCTCACCAAAGAATTTGAGGAAGAATCCTCAAGAAAGATGAGAAAGAACCTCATGAGTGTTGAAGCCAAATACAAGGCAATAGAGGAAGTTAAGGAGGAGATGAGCAAGAAAGAGGTGGCATTGAAGATTGCCAAAGTAAAGGAGTGCAATTATTTGGTAGAGACAGATCGAATGGAACAAGCCATCAAGACACTCACCAAGAATGGTCACTCCAAGCCTTAAACTCTAATGCAAAAAGGGAGAATTCCTTTCTTTTCCCTATCTTGTTATTTTTGTCATAGGAAAGGTCATATCAAATCTAGGTGCTTTGAATTTTTGAAGCATGTTAATCATGAACAAACTAAGCCTAGGATGAAAACTAATCATGCCAAGAAAATTTAGGTTAGGAAGGATTTAGTGGACCAAGTCCGGATTGAGTCTAGGGGACCAATTTGGGTAGTCAAGAAAAAGAAGAATGAAGGCTTGGTTAACCTTTGTGATGAGCTTCATGGTCCTAATTTGCATGACAGGATGTGATAGTGTGGACTTGCATTTTTACATTTTTTTTATGCTTTGAATAAAATAAAATTTCTCGTGTTTGTTTAAATTCTTGTTGTATGTCTTTTGCTAGTCTTAGCTTTCTAATAAGTGTTCCTATGTCCTTGATAATGCATTACATATTTATGTTGTGATTGGTGAAGTTATTGCAGGAACTGGTTCAAAAATTTGCTCAGGATGTGACCAAAAAGTAATTGTCGTTGTTTGGTTATCCTTACCATACCGCGACATTAAAAAGAGCAGCAACTAATTTAGATGAAAATGGTGTCGCCACGACAAAGAGCGACAGAAAAGGGCGACAGCAAAGGGTGAAAACATACCTGATAGTTGTCATTGTGAGAAATTAATTCGTCGCCAAATGACAAAAGCGACAACGTAAATCACTTAACCAAACGACAGCATTTTGGGCTATCGCCATGGTGTCGCCGTGACAAAGAGCAACATTCTAAACAGCAACCTAGGGCAAACAAACGATAAAACTGTTGCTTCACAAACAGAAGCGACACTTTCACAACTCAAATAGAAATCCTCTCAAATTCTCTCAACTTTCTCAAGCCGTGGCACCCACGAAACCGTCGAAATAGGTAATCATCCTCCCTAGTTCTTCAATTTTTCGATTCACATTTGCTCTACATAGCATCTAGATATCCTAAAGGTGGTTTTGTGTTTGATTTGAAGAGATTAGTGCCTAGGATTGGAGTTTGTGTTGATATTTGGGTATATTGGAGTGTTTGTGGACTTGTGTAGTGTTTGTGATTGATTGAGGAGCATTTTGAGATTATGGTATTGTTGGAGAAGCGTCGTTGTAAGGATTCCCATAATTTGATTGGCTTATTTCGTGGACAAACCACATGTTGGGGTTGATTGTGTAAGGGTAGTTTAGATAATTGAACTTCAAGCTCGAAGACCCTTTCAAGACCTCAAGGGACAAGCACGCCAAAGGTATAATCTCTAGTGCTTAGTTTTTCTTTGAAGAGATTTAGTTAGCACACACACACTTAGCATACTTGTACTTGTGTGTATTCTCTTCACATGACACATTGCACTCTTGCACTTTGTTTGATGTATCTTGTTGTGTTTGTGTGTTGTGTAATACGTTTCCCAAATATGTTCGAAAACGTCCGCACTTGCACTAATGTGTGCTTGATTTTGCGCGAAGACGGCTTAAGGGGAATGCTCTTGGCTTCTCCTTTAGATTCACCATTACTGGTGAATCAGCGGTTTGATCGGCGGCCTGGCCGCCGAATTGAAACCGCCGTTTCAATCCAGAAAGGTCTAGAGTGATTCTGCGGTTACAATCGATGGCCGCAGACCACCGTTCGAAACCGCTGATCATACCTGATTGATTTTATCTCTCGGTTTGATTCTACGGTTAGTTCGGCGGTTTTGAAACCGCCAATTGAAACCGCCGTTGTTCCCCTGTTCTTCTCGGGTTCAATTCAACGGTTGTAAATGGTGGCCTGGCCGCTGATCATGCGATTTCAGGGGCAAACTTGTCTTTTCACATGCTCTATTTTTCATGCCTATAAATATCTCACTTTCTCTTGTTCTGAATAATGACTATTTAATCATCAAGAACCCTATATTTTAAAGAGAGATTTTTGAGAGAAAAAGCAACCAAGTTTGCTCATTTAAACACTCAAATACATTCCTTTGTGCATCAAAGTTCATCTTGCATTCATCCATGAATGGGTTTGCATCATCACAACTTGCTTGGTAAGATTTTGATTAAGTTCCTCTCATTTTAGTATTTTTTTACTATCAAGCTATTCTCTTTTAATTTACTTGTATGTTTTTGATCATATGATAAATACAAGAATAGAGAATTAATTGTGATGAATTGATTGAGTGTTGTATTGTGATAGCTAATTAGGTTTTTGATTAATCTTGATTAGCTAAGCTATTTGACATGTCATTTAGCAATTGATATCTAGGGTTGATTTAATTGATTATATCATCATCCTAGATAAGCATCTAAGGTTACCTAGCCTTGTTTGTTATTTGAATATTTATACATATTCACATAGGTTACATAATCTCTTCATTGAGAATTAAGTCTTGAGGCTAAGATTGCTTAGACCTCAAGCAATTGGACTAGAGCCACTTTTAAAGGCCCGAGTGGTAGAAGTGGGGGGTTATTGACCAGAGTGTTAGACGAGGTCTACATAGGTTGTAAACTCCATTTCAATTAGTGGATTTCGAGGTTCGAGTGTGACGCACTAAATAGCCCGTGGTTTTTCCCAATGGTTGGGTTTCCACGTATACATCAAGTGTTATTTAAATTCCGCACTATATTACACTTGCTTGTATTTTTGATTAGTAGGGGCATTTTCGTAATATTAACTTGCATGCGAAAATTGGGTAATAATAGTTAAAATCTATTCACCCCCCCTTCTAGATATATTTATCATACACACCGAGCATTTATTCGTTCACTTTCAATTGGTATCAGAGCGGGTTCCTAGATATACTTAGGTGATCCTAGCTCATTTTTGGTGTGTTTTGCATTTGTGTGATTTTTGCTCATTCATACATTTTGCATTCATTTGAATTCATTCATTATATACAATGAGTGGATACGGTGGCAACCAAGAGGGTGCATCAAGTACACGACCTCATCTCCTCACCGGTGTGAATTATGCCTCATGGAAAGGCAAGATGGAGGCATACTTGTGTCAAATCCATGATAGGGCATGGATGGCAATTGAAGATAGGTATGTGGCTCCTAAGATGACTCCCACGGGTGGTGGAGAAGAAGTACTCAAGCCTAAGGCTCAGTGGTCCACTGAAGAGTTTGAGACTTCAAAATGGAATAGGAAGGCTTGGCACGCTCTTCTATGTGCAGTGGATGAAAATCAGTACAAACTGATTCAAAACACTAGGATAGCCAAGGAGGCATGGGATATCCTAGAGGTTGCACATGAAGGAACCGATGTTGTCAAGGATTCCAAGCTTCAAGTCCTTCAAACGCAATTTGAGTTGCTCAAGATGGAGGAGGACGAATGCTTCAATGACTTTGAAGTTAAGTTGATGGATATTGTAAATCAAAACCATCAACTCGGTGACCCTTATATGGATAGGAGAGTCAAGCAAAAAATTATGAGGTCTCTCCCCGCTAGGCTTGAAGCAAAAGTGACGGCTTTAGAAGAAAACAGTGGATATAAGGATATGAAGCCGAGTGAGGTAATTGGAAGACTTCTTGCCTATGAATCTAGGAAGGCTCCTAGTATTTCACCTCCTAAAAAGCAAAAGGGGATTGCTTTGAAAGCTTCCAAGGTTGAGAATGAGGATAAAGGTGACTCGGATGAAGACATGGCTTTGATGCTTAGAAAATTCAAGAAATTTGTCAAATTCGAGAAGAAAGGTTTTGGATCCAAAGGCCAAGACTTGAAGAAAAAGGCTCCCTTCAAGAGTTTTGAGCCTAGGCAAGAGAAGAGTGAAAAGAAAGGGGTCCAATGCTATGAGTGTGGCGGTATAGGACACATCTCACCCGATTGTGGGAATTTGAAGAATAAGATGGCAAAAGTGATGGCCGCCACATGGAGTGAAAGTGATGACTCCGGAAAGGGAGACAAGTCATCAAGTGATGATGAGCTTACCATCTACTACACGGCATTTGGGGCCACTTGTGTAGAAGATAAAGTTGTTGGTAAGAAAGCCTTGACTAATGAACTCATAGAAGAAAAAGATGAAGAAGTAGCTCTAGAGGTGATAGGTGTAGCTACTCATTGGGACATGGCTCTCATTAACTCAAGAGACCAAGGTGAAAGTCATGATGAGGAAAATGACTCCATAAGTGAGAAAGAGAGTGGAGGAGATAACTCAAGTGTAGATTACTCATCATCTAACTCTACAAATGGAAGTGTAGAGAAAATGGATGTTCATGACTTTATAGTCAAGTGTGAAAGTTCATTGAAAAAGAACAATAGAAAGTTGAAGATTTTAGAGGATGAAAATCTAGAGCTTTCAACACACAATGACCACTTGAGTAAGCAAGTGGAAACATCCAAGATGATTGAAGACAAGCTAAGGGATGAGCTAGCTATGTCTAAGAGGAATGAAGAAGGGTTGAAAAGAGAGCTTGATGAAGCTATAGAGTCATTGACTAGGATGACTACAAGCACCAAGAAGCTTGACCACATTCTTGGTAGTGGAAAGAACCCGTGTGACAAGAGAGGTATTGGGTATGAAGAAAGCAAGGAGATCACTACTCCAACCAAGACCATCTTTGTCAAGAGTTTGGGCAAGATAGAAGCCTCACCGGTGCACACTCCTAGGAAAAAAATTTATCTAAGACAATGTTCAAGAAGTGCACAAGTGAAAGAAGCTCCAAGGAGACAACCTCAAGCTCAAAAAGTTCCTCAACCTAACTTCCCTCAAGCTCAAATTCATCAAGGGAAGAGGCCAATCATGCAAAATGAACCAAGGAAGCAAACTAGACCGGTTCAACAACAAAGAAGATTTGAACCCACTCAACCACAAAGTCATGAGAAGGCTCTTATTCATGCTCAAAGACATGGTATGATTTCTAAATTCATCCCTACATGTCACTTTTGTGGTATTGATGGTCACATTAGATCAAATTGCTTTCATTTCATTAAATTATGTAGATTCAAAAGCATAATTTAAAAGAGAATGACAAGGGCTAGAATGCATGTTAATAGGAAAGAAAAAATTCATATTCATGATCCTATAATTTCTAGAACTCTTGAACCATTGACCACTAAAAAGAAATATGTCATATCTATATGGATAAGAAAAAATGAACCCGCTTGCTACGAGACTAACAAGTCTCAAATAGGTTCAACCAAGTCGAATGGACTTGGGAGGTCTATAGGACCTCATGACCTTCATTGATGAAGGATGGTGATTAACCCCATATGGGGAACTCAAGCAAAAAGAGCTTATGCATACTTGTTGCATTCAAATATTTGAAAAATCTTATGCTTCTTTGTTGATTGCTTGAGTAAGCTTGGTTGCACATATGTATATATGTTTTCAATTCAATAAGTGTGAACCATGCTTGTTTACAATCCATGTCATATTTATGTTCAAACATGCATTTTTGGACTAGGAGATTTACATAGGAAGTATGATTTGAATGACCTATAATTATCTCCATGACATGATGATTCTTATTGACTTGCTTAAAAAATTGAAAAGCATGAGTTTTTATAACATGCTAATGAATATTGAAAAGCATGAAATTCATATGACATGCTCAAATGAAAAAGCATGAATTGATGATTGCATATTCTTAAAATGCAAAACTTGTGTGAAAAAGCTTATGAGACTCAATGAATAAAGGATCTTGTATCTGTTCAAAGGATTTTAAAATCCAAATGTCTCTCCTTCTTTATTTGTTGAACATGTCTACTATCATACGGGTTTCATTCCCGGAAAAATCAAATAGAGTGCAAAGTTGCTCATGACATGTTTGGCTTATAAAGATGGATATAGTTGCTCATATATTAAAATCAATGAAAACTCTATATCCTTGCTTCTCTCATGACATTGGTGAAATTGGTTTGAATTCTTATTAGAAACCTTTATGATTTGCTTTGCCAAATACCATTGTATTTTGGACTTGAATGCTACATGTCTTGTATGCAAAGCATGTTTTGTTTCACACATTTATTTTAAATAAATCTCCTTGTTTCTCTCCAATTGATTGAGTTGCATAAAGTGGATTATATGATTATGCAAGTATATAGTATGTTACTATCTCTCTTTGCTAAGTGACCCAGTTGGGGACTACTCTTTTGCCTATATCATGACAAAAGGGGGGAGTAGAATGGTGGTAAGGGGAGTTACAAATTGTGGTAGCAATTGTGCATGTTGGGGAGACAATACATTGAGGGGGAGTAACCCTTTGAGGGGGAGCATTGCATTTATCAAACATTGCATGATGCTATTGTTGTACTTAAATTTCAAAAATGCAAATGCTTGTTTATGCTCTCACTTGATTAATCTCACATTTTACTTGAATTGGAAAGTATAGAAACTTTGCTTTCAGGGATTGATTGTTCTACAAGAGATTGAAGACTACAAGATTATTTTTATATATCTCTTTGTAAAGTAGAAAATCATTGTAGACCCGTAGTTTCTATTATGTTTTGAAGAATCAATGTGAGTAGTGGTTTTGTCACGAAATAGCCAAAGGGGGAGATTGTAAGGATTCCCATAATTTGATTGGCTTATTTCGTGGACAAACCACATGTTGGGGTTGATTGTGTAAGGGTAGTTTAGGTGATTGAACTTTAAGCTCGAAGACCCTTTCAAGACCTCAAGGGACAAGCACCCCAAAGGTATAATCTCTAGTGCTTAGTTTTTATTTGAAGAGATTTAGTTAGCACACACACACTTAGCATACTTGTACTTGTGTGTATTCTCTTCACATGACACATTGTACTCTTGCACTTTGTTTGATGTATCTTGTTGTGTTTGTGTGTTGTGTAATCCGTTTCCCAAATATGTTTGGAAACGTCCGCACTTGCACTAATGTGTGCTTGGTTTTACGCGAAGACCGCTTAAGGGGAATGCTCTTGGCTTCTCCTTTAGATTCACCATTACTGGTGAATCGGCGGTTTGATCGGTGGCCTGGCCACCGAATTGAAACCGTCATTTCAGTCCAGAAAGGTCTGGGGTGATTCTGTGGTTACGATCGGCGGCCGCCGACCTCCGTTCGAAACCGTCGATCATACCTGATTGATTTTATCTCTCGGTTTGATTATGCGGTTAGTTCGGCGGTTTTGAAACCGTCGATTGAAACCGCCGTTGTTCCCCTGTTCTTCTCGGGTTCAATTCGGCGGTTGTAAACGGCGGCCTGGCCGCCGAATGAAACCGCCGATCGTGCAATTTCAGGGGCAAACTTGTCTTTTCACATGCTCTGTTTTTCATGCCTATAAATATCTCACTTTCTCTTGTTCTGAATAATGACTCTTTAATCATCAAGAACCCTATATTTTAAAGAGAGATTTTTGAGAGAAAAAGCAACCAAGTTTGCTCATTTAAACACTCAAATACATTCCTTTGTGCATCAAAGTTCATCTTGCATTCATCCTTAAATGGGTTTGCATCATCACAACTTGCTTGGTAAGATTTTGATTAAGTTCTTCTCATTTTAGTATTTTTTACTATCAAGCTATTCTCTTTTAATTTACTTGTATGTTTTTGATCATATGATAAATACAAGAATAGAGATTTAATTGTGATGAATTGATTGAGTGTTGTATTGTGATAGCTAATTAGGTTTTTGATTAATCTTGATTAGCTAAGCTATTTGACATGTCATTTAGCAATTGATATCTATGGTTGATTTAATTAATTATATCATCATCCTAGATAAGCATCTAAGGTTACCTAGCCTTGTTTGTTATTTGAATATTTATACATATTCACATAGGTTGCATAATCTCTTCATTGAGAATTAAGTCTTGAGGCTAAGATTGTTTAGGCCTCAAGCAATTGGACTAGAGCCACTTTTAAAGGCCTGAGTGATAGAAATGGGGGGTTATTGACCGGAGTGCTAGACGAGGTCTACATAGGTTGTAAACTCCATTTTAATTAGTGGATTTCGAGGTTCGAGTGTGGCGCACTAAACAGCCCGTGGTTGGGTTTCCACGTATACATCAAGTGTTATTTAAATTCCGCACTATATTACACTTGCTTGTATTTTTGACTAGTAGGGGCATTTTCGTAATATTGACTTGCATGCGAAAATTGGGTAATAATAGTTAAAATCTATTCAACCCCCCCCCCCCCCCCCCCCCCCCCCCCCCCTCTAGATATATTTATCATACACACCGAGCGTTTATTCATTCACTTTCAGTCGTTGTGCTGCCGAATTTTTGTTTGACATTGGATATCCAAATTTTGTGACAAAATGCCGCCAAAAATGAAGTTGCCAAGTAAGGGTGGAAAGGGTAGTAAAGCCCCCACACCGAAGAAGCCAAAGCAAGCGGCTCAGAAGAAGAGGGTCCAGAATGTACCTTAAACAAAGATTTTGATGACCGAATGGAGACATTCAGTGAGAAGAAAATTTGGGTAGAAAGGGGGGTTAATTTGAAAGAGTTGGAGAACACTCCTATCCCGGCGACAGTAAATGATAGGAGGTGGGGAGGATTAGTAGCTATACCTCATATGTACAATGAGAGGCTTGTGAGGGCATTCTATGCGAGGATGAACCCCAGGAAGTTCATAAGAGCGGGTCTGGTACTAGTTAGAGGAGTTCCCGTTCACATGAACTCCGTGTGATGAGTCGTCGTTAGTACTCAACAAAATATGTTTTTATCTTCTTTTCAAAACCATGTTTTAGCCACTTAAAAATCCTTTAAGATGTTAATTCTTAGCAAATGGTAAGCAAGATTCGTTCCACAGGGAGATGGAGTAATGTGTTAGATTGATTGACTAATCTCAAGTGCGATAAAATAAATCATTGAAAATGGATAAGTGTGTGGTGTTATAAACACTAAAATTTTGTTGTCACCATTTATGCCGCTCTTTGTTATGGTGACATTGTTCCTTCTTTAAGTGGATGTCGCCTATTGCATTGTCGCTGTTTGTTCAGGGCGACAAAACAACGACAATCACTTTTTCATCATATCCTGAGCAAATTTTGAGCTTGTTCCTATAATATTTCCACCAAACACAACATAAGTATGTAATGCACTAACAAGGACATTGGAACACTTATTAGAAAGCTAAAACTAGCAAAAGATACACAACAAAAATTTAAACATAACACACAAACTTTATTCAAAGCATAAAAACGTAAAAGTGCAAGTCCGCACTACCACATCCTAACATGCAAAATTGGGACCATGATGCTCATCACAAGGGTTAACCAAGCATTCATTCATCTTTCTCTTGACTACCCAAATTGGTCCCCTAAAATTAATCCGGACTTGGTCCACCAAATCCTTCCTAACCCAAACTTTCTTAATATGGTTAGGTCTCATCCTAGGTCTAGCTTGTTCATGATTAGCATGGTTCAAAAATTTAAAACACCTAGATTTTACATGACCCTTTATATGACAAAAATAACAAGATATAGAAGAAAAAGGAATTCTCCTTTTTTGTGTTGGAGCTTGAGGTTTGGAGTAACCATCATTGGCGAGTGTCTTGATGGCTTGTTCCATCCAATCTATCTCCACCAAATAGTCACACTCCCTCACTTTTGCAATTTTCAATGCCACCTCTTTCTTGCTCATATCCTCTTTTACCTCCTCTACGGTTCGAATCCTTGGAATTGTTGTCTATAGACATATAAACCGATTGGTGGCACTAGCAATGTTTGGAGCCTTGTATCGGAGTGTATAAGAATTAAGAACGTTGTAGTGTTTAAAATGCTATAGTAGACTTGTTAAGAGCCATGTATCACCATGTTCTAAAATAAAGCATGTTCCACTTAATTTCTGGAAATTGCTACAAGTGCTTTCTGTGAAATATTCATGTAAATTTGCATCAAACTAATAAAAAACACACATATTAAGACACCAAAGCATAACATATTAATTAGCATCGTAATCTTTATGCCACTTAGTTTCTAAATTCTACATTCGTCCATTTAAATATGTTTCCAGGTTGTGCATCTTTGCATGTAGCATTTCCACTTCTTCTTCAATAGATGTAAGATCTCAAGCGATAGATGTAGAATCTCTACCGGCTTCAGCAGTGCTTAGGAAATGTCCTTGTAAAATTGATGAATCGGGCTCCCACCAACTAAAATATTTGCATTGCCTTTGCGCAAAAAAAAAATACAACTTACCTAGATTTTTTTTCTATTCACATATTTTCACAGCAGCCTTCTTCCCACATCTGCATGATTTGTTCCTGAATATTCCCAAGCCACCATTAATGCTGCTTGCTGAGCCTGAACTTCCTTTATGGCTGTTGATTGTAAGAGAATTATGTGTGATCGTTTAATAGGAAACAGATAGAGAACCAATACAATGTACGATTGAAAAGAGTAGCAGAATAGAAGATGTCTAGGAACGTGCACATCCAAATTACAAATAGTAGGTTTAAATTGCCGTAAATATAGCCGTTGGAGCCATAACGGTTGTATTCAAGGGCTGAAATTGTAGTTGCAACAATGTCAATACGTGTTCAACTCAGAAATGTGTCTTCAAATATCAAAAGGACAGTGTACTTGGCTAATGACCAGTCAGTACCTAAGGGACTGACCCCTCCAATGGAGTGTTGCCACGTGGCTTTTTTGGTGAAGATTGCAAGCCATGTGGCAACACCCTAATCGGGGGTCAGTGCGCTTAGTACAGAATGGTCAGTACCCAAGTATTTTCCATATCAATAACATTCGTCAATCATCCTTTTATGTATTTATTGAAACCATTACATTGAAATGAATAGTATATTCTTCATAATTCAATACTCCTCTGAAAACTGCAATCACCTTTCATTGACATTGTAATTTCCTCCAATACACAATTTGTGCAGGGCAATGTAAACAATACACGAAGAAAAGGCGGATCTCACTTGAACATATCACCGGTAGTCACCATTCACTAATACATGGATAGTCATATCAATCATGATAATTTTTATGTTAATCAAATTTTATAATTTCAAATTTATTATACATTAATTGAATTTGATGGGAAAGGTAAAAGGATAAAAAAAAAATGGAATATAAATGGAGTATGAGATTTGGTACGCTTTGTTTCACTGTATTGTATTGTATTAGGCAATTAAAATGTACTAAAATAATACAATACAGTGTTTAGTGCAAACACTTTATTGTATTATTTTAATACATTTTAATTGTCTAATACAGCAAACACTGTATTAACTAATACATTATATTTTGTGGTATTAGGTTGTATTGTATTAGAAAAAACATTTTTCTTTTCTCTTCTTTTTTTCCAACAAATATGGAATATTAATGAAATATATGTTATGTTGTTAATATTTTTTATAATTTCAAAATTATTTTGGAAATATTATTTTATTTATAAAAATATTATTTATTTAAATTTTGTTTTAATTAAAATAAATATTTATTGATTTTTATATAAAGATATTTATTGATTTATTAACTATTTTTTTACAAAAATATTATATTTTTATAATATAATAAAATACAATAAAGTCATCTATGAATAACTTAATACGATATAATACAATGTATCACCAAACAAAGTTTTGTAATAATGATAATACACTCCAATACAATACAATCCATTCCAACCTAATACGGTGTATCAAACGAGCCTTAAATTTACAGTAGCAAGGTTGAAAAAGGAGCAAATTGCACTCAACCTCCCTAAGGTTTGGCCTCTTACACCTAGAAACAACTTTATCACTAATTGACACTTACACCCCCTACTATTAGGTCAAACTTAACTGTTACCTTTAAAAGACTAAACTACCCCTGATCCCTAAATTAAATTAATAAAAAACAAAAACATTTTTTAAAAAGAATGGATCTTCACCGTTTATGTTTGAGATGGATGGTGGAGATAAAATAAAATTTAAAAAACAAACAATTTTAAAAAGCCAAATATATATATATATAATCATGAAAAACTGGAAAAAAATAAATCATTGTTTGTGCATGTGAGATAAATCATGGCCTCTATACCTACACAAACAATGATTTTGTTTTTCCAGTTTTCCAATTTTATTTTTTTTATTTTTGCTTTTTAAAATTGTTTTGTTTTTAAATTTTCATTTTTCTTTTAATTTATATATTTTCTAATTCAATTCAACTTTCAATTATTTAAAATTTATTTGATCTCCACCATACATCATCTATGTTTGAGATGGATCCATTTTTTTTGTTTAATGTTTTTTTTTTATAATTAATTTAGGGATTAGGGGTAATTTAATCTCTTAAAGGTAACAATTAGTCAACAGTTAAGTTTAACCTAACGGCAGGGGGTGTGAGTGTCAATTAATGATAAAGTTGTTTCTGTGTGCAAGAGGCCAAACCTTAGGGAGGTTTAGTGCAATTTGCTCTGAAAAAAAAATTAAAAAAAATTATTGGAAACAATGGGTGCAAGCCCTGTGGTAAGGAAAACCAATCAAATGAGTTCTACCTGCCACATGGCATGCACCCATTGGTTAGAGTGTAGGCATACTAGAGACACCCTAAAAGTGAGAAATTTATAAAGTATTGTTGTAAAAAAAGTCAAAAACCATGTCTGATCGATATCAAACGTTTATTTTTCTAAACGGCATGTTTGAGTACTCCGATAATGGTAGGGACTCGATACGATTGTGACCCTCAACAGGTTATACTTTAATGTTTGCTTATCAGTTGGGTATTTATACATTCACGAAGTCCTAAAGACTCTGGTTTGCCCAAAGCATGTTGATCTTGCAACCATCACATATTCTTGTAGTAAAGGTTTGTCACTCTCTTCAGATGGTCATTTGCCCTTACCAATCAGATCAATTTGAGTAATGGGCCTTTGGTATTTCTGGTTGGTAAATGTTTGAGCAATAGGCCCATTAGTCGAAATCTCCACCTTGTCCACTAGCCCACATTCTGTTGACTTATCCACATTTATTCCAACCCCTCCAAAACTAGTAACCTTCTCATTTACTCCAGCCATTAGTCCAAGGAATAAAATATCAGTATCGGTATCCATATCGGGCTTCTAAATTTATGGATATATCGGGGATATTATCGATATCAGTGGATATTTGGTAAAAAATTAAAAAAAATGATAGATATTTACATCTAAAGTTTAGAATTTTTTTGTGAAACTTTAGGGCAAACTTAAACAAATAATTATACATCAAATGAATCATTATTCAACGATAAATTAGCATAGTTATGAGTTTATTATAAATTATAACATAGATAGAGTTTGTATATAATTTTTAAAATTGAGTATTTAATAGAATAATATTTTGTTTTACTTTTACAATATTATATACAATATAAAGAGATTAAATATTTAAGGGGTAATTGCACAAATATCCCCTGAGATTTGGCATAATAACACGTATATGGCAGTTTTTGTCATATTGGCACAAACATTCCCTGATCTTTGAGAACTACTGCACTAACATCCCCTGTCGTTAATTTTCTGCTGTTACCTCTTAACAGTTGGGGGTAATATGGTCTTTTTGACTAAAATTAAAAAAATTGAAATTAAAAAAAAAAAACAAAAACATTTTAATTAAAAAATCTGCTCTTGATGGATTGTATGGTTTTGTCACAAGTCAGGTATTGAGCTTCTCGAAGACGGAAGAACTGCGAGATGTCAATGAACTGGTTGGCCTTGGTAGAGATTGGAAATGGAAACGGAGAAGGCAATGCGGTCGAGGTGGGACTCGTGGTGATAAAGGCGGCGCGACAGATGTGAGATGCACTCGGATTCGACTCCGATTTGAGGAGATAGTGGGTGGCGCGTGTCTTCTTCTTGTTTACGGCACGATGTTGCCAGATGAGAGAATTTGGTGGAAAAGAAGTTGCTTTACGATGGGTATTGGGTTGCATTTGAGTGGATTCATGTTTATCAAAAAATTGAAACTGGATCTGAATGTGACGACTCCTGGGTTGCATTCAAGTTTATCCAAATATTAAAACTGAACAGCAGGAAGTCAAAGAGTTTTGGGATTCATTTCTTAATTTTTAAATAAAGTGTTTTTGGCATATTACACATCCCCAAACTGGTCAATACATGAGATGGCGATTTTTTTTTTTGTTTTGTTAATTTGATAAAGATGAGGAGTGGTGATGTTTAATTATTGTGGGATTGTGGTGTTTGTTTTGTTGGATTTCGTTATGGATGGAAAGAGATGGAGAAATGAATTTTTTTTCTTTTTTGGATTTGATGAAGTGAAGAAGATATACAGTGTGGAAACTGATGATGTTTTTTGTTTTTTGTTTTTTGTTTTTTTTAATTAGTTTTTGTGGATTTATGAAGGTGGTTGTGTGATGTACTGATATTTGATGATTTCGAGAATCGAGATGTGTTATTTGAGGATTTTTCCCAGAATGAAGATTTTTTTTTTTTTAATGATTTGGAGATGTGATTCTTTCAGGATTCTTTTTTTTTTTTTTTTTTAGGATAGGTGACGATGATGAAGAATTTATTTTTTATTAAAATTTTGTTAATGTTTTAATATTTAAAAATGAAAATAAGGGGTATTTTAGTCCATTTACATGTTTGACCGTTGACTGTTAGGAGTTAACGGTAGAAAATTAAAGGTGGGGGATGTTAGTGCAATATTTCTCTAAAGTCAGGGAATGTTCGTGCCAATATGACCAAAACTGCCATATACGTGTTATTATGCCAAATCTTAGGGGATGTTTGTGCAATTACCCCAATATTTAATAAACAAAATTATCATTAAAATATATATATATAGTTTCATACTTCTAAGATTCTATCATAAATCATAATTCATACATAATAATACATTGCATGTCTGAAATTTAAAACCAAAATGAATTCCTTGCTGGTTCAAATACATAAGATACATTTCTATCTTGATTCGAACAATAATTTTCCCAGGAAAACGTGCTAGCATAGTTTTCAAGGTAGTTATTAATATGCCACACGTATGTTGCTTGATCTCTTCCAATTGATCCATGAATTGAGTAGTTTGGATTTACCCAACTTGGTGGATATTGTTGATCTGTATGCATAGGTATTACATATAACATTTGTGGAGAAGGATAATCAAATATACTGCAGCCACCATAACTACCATAATATGGTACATGAGAACCTGACCTTGTCTGCGAATCACTCAAAGAACTATTTTCTGTGTCCATACTCATTGAGGAGAGAGACATATTTAAAGAATCTTCATCAATTTGACTTGTTCCTCCATGTTGTCTACCACGATTTTGATCAAAATTACCTGCATGAGCATCCCAACCTGTTGCACTAGCATTCCAATATATTGCACCAGCATCCCAACCTCTGGCACGAACATCCCAACTTGTTGCACCAGTATCCCAACCTCTTGCACCAGCATCCCAACCTCTTGTACCAGAATCCCAACCTCCTCCATCATCTCCATCATCTTTTCCTCCACTATTTCCATCAGAGGTATGTTGGTCATCGGAAGAGCTGCTAACAATAACTCCACGATCTATACCAACCTCTTCTCTAATCACTTGTTCAACATTTATTCCCATGTCTCGAGCATAAGAAGCAATTTATGGATCAGGATTTTCCTCATCATCATCCAAATAGGCAGATCTAACCCAGTCAAAAAAAAGATTCTCATTGTCGTCCCCTGCTTCAGCAGCTATTTGAAGTAGATCCATAAAATCAGTTTCATCTACTTTATCTTTTTCAGCTGCTATATCCCTAATTTTCAACTTCATATTATAATAACAATAAACAAGTTGTTCAAGCTTAGAATAGGCAAGACGGTTTATTTGTTTTGTGTGGATTAAAGCAAATGTAGACCAATTTCTTTCACATGCAGAAAATGATGCTGTTTGTGACAATACACGAATTAATGTACTTTTCATTTTTTTTTGTTTTAATTTTTTAATAAAAATCATGGGTCTTAGTGTTTTACACAAGCAAATCAGATTGCTTTCACAATCTTTACCAAATTCTACTTCAATAATTATACTATTGACTATTGTGTTTGAAAATTTTATAAATTTGTTCATGCTTCTTTTAAAATAATTTTCAATATATATTATTTGAACAATAATCTAAGTGTTTAAGATTAATTTTCTTAAATAAAAAAATTTACAAAATATCCCTGGATTTCGGGATAAAATTCACAATATTTGGGGAATATCGGGATATTTCGAGAATATCGGGATATTTTTATAGATATTTCGAAATCGACCGGATATTTGCTAGACATTGGATATTACCCCTGTTTCGATATCAGTCCCTCCAAAATATAGATATATCGGTGGATATGTCGATTTTACAAACCTTGGCCATTACCAAATTTTGATTTTTGAAAACAAAACCTCCCATAATAGCAGGAGCCTTGATCTTAGAGCTAGATCCACGCCCATAATTATGCAAATCATTGATTCCACATTCAATGTCACCATCAATTCAATTGCCTTCCACAGCCCCCTTCGACGCCATTTCAATTGTCTGCTTACCGCTGGTAGAATTTCGATGCTCAACTTGCGTTGTGCCTTCAATCTTATTAAATTGATTACACCGCACACCCGACCTCAAAACTCAATCCGTTCTGAACCGCCACTGATCTAACCTCTGGGATTGAACACCTATTTTCTGGGGCGGTGCCGACGCAACCATGCACCAAATTGTAGCCCCACACACACACACACACACACACACAATCTGGTCATCTGGACATTCTCTAGTACTATGTTCAAGTCTCCCGCATCGAAAACAATAAGTAGGAAGCCGTTTATACCTCAATAACATAACTGTCTCCTCCCCATCCCCCATTACATCAACTTGCAAACAGCGACGAAGAGGTTTGTCCACATCCCCGGAGGCCAGAGGGGTTTGAATTAGCTCTCTAGGACCAGAACTTCATGTTTCAGAGGGTGAATCTATCAAACTTGATCAACCATTAACAAGTAATCCTAATGTGGGTGGATTTGGTCATGGAGATGCAGAAATAGTACTTCAAGATCCACTCCGTGTCCAAGGCCTTTTGTTCTTTTTGGCATCTATTGTTTTGGCACAAATCTTTTTAGTTCTTAAAAAGAAACAGTTTGAGAAGGTTCAATTGTCCGAAATGAATTTCTAGATCCGTAAATTTATCAACATCAGGTTTGTAAAGAGAACAAAATTTTTGTTCGCAATTCCAATTATGTTATGTATGAGCAAAAAAATTATTAAAAGTCTTTTGCTTGTTTATAAAATGAATCGTTCAACCATACTGTCCCTTTTTATTATTGTAATCTAAAAAGATAGAAACTGAATCGAGATAAATCTACAATATGTATTATGTATATGGATCTTCATAAATGTTAATATCAATTAAATATATGGAATGTACATAGTATCTCAATTCTATTTCTTTGCTTCATCTATTTGTTTCCTTTAATCTATTTGATTTTTGTTGATTCCAGTCAATCTAAAATAATCACGAGGCAACTCTTATTATTTTCTAATCTATAGAAAATTAGAAAGTAATCTTTTTCTTAGCATTTCAAAAAAGTAATTGATTGCGCGGTTTACAGATAATTCAAGGAGTTCTATGGTAACTTCTTCGGATTTCGAAATGAAGATATTTTTATTAATTCAATTTAAGTAAAAGAAAAAAGCCAATTATCCATCCAATCTAATTCAAGACCCGGCCAGTAGACACGACATTAGTAATGGAAAAAAAACGGTAACTCTTTATTTGATATGATAGCCCTTCCACTACTATAATATTTCCTTGCATCCTAACTACAAGGAGTTACGACACTTCAATTTAAAGAAGGGAGCCCCTAGTTGTTTACAATCAAGAAAGTCTCAAGACTAACCTTAGGCCATCTCCAATAGAGAGTGAGAGTTATTGTAAGTTCCTCAAAGTTTGATTGGCTTATTTCGGTGACAAACCACAATTAGGGTTTGAATTGTAAGGGTAGCTTAGGTGATTGATGATCAAGCTCAAGGTCCTCTCAAGACCTCAAGATGATAAGCACTTCAAAGGTATATATATCTAGTGCTTAGTTTTTCTTTGAAGAGATTTAGTTGCACACACTCACTTGCCATGATTGCATACATGTTCATTGCTATTGTCCATTCTCTTCACTTCCACACTTGCACTTCTTGTTATATTTTATGTGTGTGTTGTTATGCGGAGGATTCGACGCCCTAGTTATGCGGCCAAGGACCACCGATTAGGGCCGCATTTTTGTGACCAAAATATCTAGTCAAAAATGCGCCCTTGTTCTGCAATCACGGGCCGCCGAACAAGGCCGCAGAATCTAGACCAAAAGACTTGGTGCATTCTGCGCCCTTGGGTTCTACGATTAGGGATCGCAGAATAAAGGCGCATAATTGGGACCAGAACATCAGGTCCAATTCGGCGCCCTCAAATGCTGCCCCTGACCATAGATTTAGCCCGTGAAAGTTGGGGCAATTTTGTCATTTCACCCAACCTTTCTTACTCTCTATAAATATACCTCTATCTCTTGTTCTTTAATTGAGCTCTTCAACATCAAGAACCCTAAAGAGATATTGAGAGAGACTTGAGAGAAAAATCATAAAGATTCTATCTTTAATTCTCTAAACACATTTCTTCATGCATAAATCATCATCTAAGCATCATCTAGTATGTGCTAGTGCATAGGTCTTCTTCAACACACATATTATGGTAAGTTGTTCACTATTATCTTACATGATTAGTGTTCTTACTTAGCAATTTATCTATTTTATTACTTGTATGTTCTTAGAGTAATTTCTACATACAAGATTGAGATTATGTGTTGAATGTTTAAGTGTTGTATTTTGATAGCTATACCTAGGATTGACATATCTCACATAGCTATGCTTTATGCCATGTCATATAGCAATTAATATATAGGATTGATTTAATTGACATTTTATAATCCTAGATAAGCATTTAGTGTAACCTAGCATTAATTGCATATTTGGATATCTTTGCATATTCACTTAAGTTGTTTAATCTCTTCATTGAGAATTAAGTCTTGTGGCTAAGGTTGCTCAGGCCACAAGCAATTGGACTAGGTCCACTTTTACAGGCATGCGGGTAGTGGTAGCGGGTTATTGACCATTAGAGGTTGAGGTCAACCGAGGTTGTGGTCAACCGAGGTTGTAAACGTTATTGCAATTAGTGGATGCGAGGTTCGTGTGTGGCGCACATAACAGCGCGTGGTTTTTCCTTGTTGAAGGTTTCCACGTAAAAATCAAGTGTCATTTATAATTCCGCACTTATTACACTTGATTTATTGAATTGACTAGATAGAGGTTTTTTCATAAATTTGACTAATCGCAAAAATTGATAAAAAGGGTTTAAAATCTATTCACACACCACCCCCCCCCCCCAGATAGTTTTATACACACCATGCATTATTAGTTTCAGTTATAGTTATATTTGGGTCTCAAATAGTGTTGAGAGTAATTCTTATATGTACTTTTGCTCCAGTGGTGCTGAGAGTGATATTTTTGTAACAAATTTTAATATGCCTAATTCATAATAAGTAGCTAATAAATTGTAATTTATAAACTTTAATGTTGATAAAAATAATACCATTGTGAATTTTTCAATGAGATCTTTAAAATGGTATTAATATTTAATATATTTAAATTTTTATAAATTATTACCAAGTTTGATATTATTAGAAAATTTAGGAACCCAAACTTGGATGAATATGATGTAAAATTATGTGGGAATTGAGTATATATAGACAATTTTAGAAAACTAGCCATTGGAAAGCTTTTTTGTATTTTTCTATAATTATTATTATTATTGGATTTTTTGTTGATTTTTCTAAACATTTTTGGATAAAAAAATATATTTATTTCAAATTTTAATGTCTGAAAAATTGTAGACCGTCCATCTCCAACAGTCATCAAATATGATCTGTTCATCTCCAACGGTCAACAAATTTGATCCGTCCATCACTAATGACCAATAAATCCAACCGGGTCACACATTAATCTCTTATTCTCTTAATTATGGCATGGATCCCACACAAAATATATATATATATATATATATATATACAGAAATTTTCAAGTCAGTACATCCTGATATAACTTCGTGAGGATATTGAATGTGAGCCACTCGTTTTATATACTTTGACTCAAGTGTGTATGCACTTGTCAAAACTAGTGGCTCACATTCAATATCCTGATAAAATTATATCAGGATGCACTGATCAGATCGGGATTGTATATATATATATATATATATATATATATATATATATATATATATATATATATATCATTATTAAATTCACCCAACACATAGGTCCCACCACTTTTTCCATGGATCCCACCATATAACTCTCACTATCACTTTACTGTATATAACTCACTCAAATAACTCTCAATCTATTTTAGCTCTTACTTTAACTCTCTATTGAGGATGATTTTGAGACTTTAAATGAGCATATAGCTCTCTATTAGAGATATTTTTACCAATCATACTCCCCAGGAATTCCCCAATTTCCTTTGACATGCACAATAACCGTACACAATGAATTTGCACCAAAAATTTAGCCTTATTAAACTTCATAGTCTCTATATCCCCTTTCCCAGTTGGTTCCTCCAACGCCATTAAAGCATTATCAAATCGCCCCCACTCTAAATCATTGAAATGGAAAAGAAATGCATTACTCGTAACAACCTCAATGTCATCGCCATGTTTCACCCTCTAGATCTTTACAAGGACATGAAGCACACAACTTTGCTATTTACTCTGGATTCATACTTCCCAAAGCAGAAAACCCCAACACAACTTCTAAAAAGTGATTTGAAAAAGGAACATGCCACTCTACTTTCGCTTTAGAGTTTTAGTGAAACACAGAGGAAAGACTTTCTCGGGTTTAGAGATACACATTTGGGGAATGGAGATAGATATAGGTCCCTCCATCCCCATCCCCATCCCCATCCCCATCCCCACTTCCCAGACCCTTCCCCCATGAGCCCCCCATTTCCACATTTGGAGAAAATGGGGATGGAGAATTTTGGGGGGAGGTATATCCATCCTCAACCCCAGTTCCCCATTTTTCCCGTTTTTTCCTGTTTCCCCGTTCCCCCATTTCCCCATTTCCCCATTTCCTTATTTGACTAAAAATTACAAATTAAACTAAAAAAAAACAAACATTTCATTACAAATCTTGAGAGGAGATTTTAGATTTAGGTTTTTGGTTTTAGGTTTGGTCTTTAAAAAGAGTAAATGAGTATATATAGTTAGGGTTTTCAAAGAATAAAAAAAATAAAATATATACATTATAATTATATTTATATATGTTTGGGAGAAATGGAGAAATGGGGAAATGGGGATGGGGAGGGATCCCCCCATCCCCATTTCAATTTGGGGATGAAAATCATCGCCATCACCCCCACCCGCGAAAAAATCCCCAAATGGGGATGGGAACATGGGGATTTGGGGATCCGGGGGAAAATATGCATCTCTACTCGGGTTCATGATGTTGATACAATGAATTAGTTGACTTGATAATTTGATATACTTTCCCGAACCAATATAATTATGACTTAAATCAGCTGTCCAAAAATGGTGTCCCAATTTGTGTCTAACCAATCAAATTAAGACATGTGTCTACATTTATTTTTTTATTTTTTTCAACTTCTTTCATAAGGGAGCCGATATTGACACCTATAAAACTTATTAGTACACCCATATTTTATTAAAAACATTAATTACAAAAATATCCCAATAGAAATTTACCAATAAGGACATGTTACTTTAATTAAAAATAAACCAAATACTATATACACTCATTAATTACACCCATATCTTCAACTATATTTCTTTATTAAAAAAAAACTTGTCTTTCAAAAAAAAAAAAAAAAAAAAAAAAAAAACTTATGATAAACCCTAATTTAACTCTAATTTTATTTCAAGTATCAAATTTTCTCATCATTATAAGATTATCATATTGTTTTTGTTTTTCTTTTATGAATAGTTATAAACTCTATCAAAAAACAACATTTTTTTTTTAACTATAGCCGTAAATATCAACAAGTTATTATTATTATTTAAGATAGCCATAGATATCAATAAGATTTTTTTTTTTTTATTATTGTTTTTTTTTTTTTTTAAGATAGCTGTATAAATAAGAGAATTCCAAATTGAAAATCTTTTGACCCCATATACATATTCCCTTTTATAAGGCTCCTACATTCGAGATATTTCCAAAAGTAAATTAGACCATCATGAAAAAAGGATTTGATTCCAAAAATAATATGATTTTTTTTTTATAAATTGGGTGTGGTAATAATTTAAGAGTGTTTATAAATAATATGTATTAAAATGGATATATTTATTTCAATGAGGGTACTGTTGGCATTATGATGGGTGTTTATAGTAATATTTAATTTTTAAATTTTAGACATGGGTGTACTTATAAAAATGGGTGTACTAATAAGTTTTATGGGTGTCAATATCCATACCTCTTTCATAAATGTAGACACATGTCCCAATTTGGTTAGTTAAACATAAATTGGGACACCATTTTTGGACAGCTTATTTGAGTCCATATGAATAAGAGTGATGATTACTATTTTTCAATCAATAATGGTGGAAATTTTAATTTTATATATGAATAAAATATGACAGATTAAAATTATGAATCAGGATCATGCTCAATTTATATGATTTTTCAATTTATATTTTACAATGTCCGCACATTGTGCAGGTTGCATACTAGTATTATAATATTTGGTAAGTTTTTTTTTTTTTTTTTGGTTCATTAAGAGAAATGATTCATTATCTCATTAGTTATGGAATTGACAAAAAAGTTTCTAATTCTATAAACTCTCCTAGAAATGCTGACTAGGATTTCTAACTCTTTCCACCAATAATATTATAGCTCATTTAATTGTAAAATAAAATAGGAGAGATAGTGAAATAATTATTTTATTATGATTGGTCATAAAATGGATGCATATTTGATTTTAGATAATTGCATTAGAAATATGAATATACATTTCTCTAAAATAAAAAATAAAATCAAAAATCAAAAGTGAGTCCATAATGAATAGAAATGTTGATGTGACACTATTTAGAAACTCAAAAATGCATATTTGCATTGAAGATGCTCTAACCTTTCATATTCAATTTAGTAAAAAATAAAACCTTTCCTATTCAATTATCTCATTTTTATTACCTTTTATATAATTTTTGTTGGGTTTGAAAAGTCTGCTAACTTCTACCCAAAATAAAAGGTGAAAAACCATCTTTCTCTTTTGCTATGTTTATTTCTTTGTTTGTCTATCACTCAATCCAAACACTTCGACGCCAATGTTTATCCGCCATCTCAGGGTTCCTCTTCTTCCGGTCACCACCTGTTCAAATCCCCACAACCCACCAAATCCACTAAGGTTCATCATTTATGATTTCACGTTTTTCTATTTCATCTTTTAAAAAACTTATATTTTGACGTGTTATATTTTGGTGTATCCTTTTTTAGTACCTATTTAGGATTAATGGATCTCCATGGTAGGTTCTAAGTGTAAATGAACATGTGATTTGATTTTGGTATTTGAGTTTTAATTTTATTTTATTTTATTTTATATATATATGCGTATAGTTCATGTAACACAAATTGCAATACCTTGTCACGCATCTATATATATATATATATATATATATATATATATATATATATATGTGTGTGTGTGTGTGTGTGTGTGTGTGTTATCTCATATTTGTTTTGTATTGAATCATATTCGTTTGACTTCATCTTTAAAATTTCATATTCAGGTCAACTAGAGCCATCAAAAATGGTTTCGGTATTGCTCATCGCAAAATCACCTGGTATTTTTTATAAAAAAAAAAATTCGGTGTTTATTAAAACTATAATATTGATGTATGTATTCAACAGGCGCTCTAGCTACCACTGTTTTTTAGGTATTTATACAAATAAGATAGGTTTTAATATATACAACTCTTATTTATTTATTTATTTATTTATTTTATTATTATTATTATTATTATTAAGAAATTATAATAGATTTGTTTAACTTAATTTTCTTTGTAGTCTTATTTCGTTAGAGACCTGAGATTGAATTAGAACACCAATTTATAGAGTATAAAGTAATGGTTTGGATGATTTGAATTAAAAATTCTGGAAAATTGTTAGATTTGTAGTTGAAAGCTTTATTTTGTACATTTCAAATGTAATTGCAGAAATTTGTAGTCGATTGTTTTTTAATGCATTTTTTTTTTCTAATATATGTTAATTCCAAATGTGAAATTACACACGAAAGTAAAAATAGAAGAATACACACAAAATAAAATTGGGCATCACATCAAATTTGGGTAAAGTAATATTACTTTAATAAAATATATCATTTGCATACTTGACTTTTTAACCAAAATTATCCGATTTGATAACATAAATGAAACAAATATTGCACGGTGTGTATAAAACTATCTAGAGGGGGGGTGAATAGATTTTAAACGTATTACCCAATTTTTCGTGTGAAGTCAATATTACGAAATTACCCCTAACTAGATAAAGCAATAAATCAAGTATAAAATGCGGAAATTAAATAACACTTGATTTTTTACGTGGAAACCCTCACGGGAAAAACCACGGGCTAATAAGTGAGCCACACCCGAACCTCGAATCCACTAAGTGATAAAAATTACAACCTAATCCCGGAAGTAATCACACACCTACCTAATCCCGGTATGAGTGAACCTAGTTCGAATGCTTGCGATCTAAGCAACCTAATCCCGGATGCTACACACAAGACTTATGTTCTCTATGAAGAGATTAACACCCTAAGTGAATATATAAATATCCAAATGCAATATAGAGCAAGGGAAACCCTATATGCTTATCTAAGATGATGAATTTGCAATTAGAACAATCCTAGATATTAAAACTAAATGACATGTCAAATAGCATAGATAAACATAGATTATAAAAACCTAGATATCTATCACAATACAACACTCAATCAAAATATCACAAATAATCTCTATCTTGTATTTAGCATATTATCTAAAAACATATAAGTAATCTAAGAGATGTCTTAATATGAAAAACACTAAAATTAGATGAGATTAGTGAAGAACATACCAAGAAAGATGTGATGATCCAAAAACATACATGGATGCATTCTATGAAGGCATAGTTGATGCAATATGAAAGTTGATGCAAAAGGGATTTGATTTGAGTGGTCAAAAGTGAGTTCTTGATTTGATTTTCTCTTAAAATTCTCTCTTTTAAGTTTAGGGTTCTTAGGAGTAAAAAGAACTAATTCAAAGAATGAGAAAGTGAGATATTTATAGACATCAAAAACAGAGCATGTGAAAAGACAAGTTTGCCCCTGAAACGCACCGATCGGCGGTTTCAATCGGCGGCCAGGCCGCCGATCACAACCGTCGAATTGAGCCCGAGACGAACAGAGCATCAACAGCGGTTTCATTCGACGGTTTCATTCGGCGGTTTCGTAATCGCTGATCCAACCGCCGAATCAAACCCGAGAGAATAAATCGATCAGGTATGAACGGCGGTTTCAAACGGCGGTCGTAGCTGTCGATAGTAACCGCATAATTGCTCCAGACACTTCTGGATGCAAACGACGGTTTCATTTGGCGGCTAGGCCGCCGATCATAACCGCCGATCACCAACAGAGGTGAAAACCAAGGAGAAGCCAAGGGCATTCTTCGTAGGCGGTCTTCACGCAAAACCAAGCACATTCTAATGCATGCACGGATGTTTCCGAATACTATCGGGAAACGAATTACAAGACACAAATACACACAACAAGATACAACATCAAAGTGCAAGTGTGAAATGTGATATGTGAAGAGTATGCACACAAATGCAAGAATGCTAAGTGTGTGTGTGCAATCTAAATCTCTTCAAAGAAAGAACTAAGCACTAGAGATTATACATTTGGCGTGCTTGTCCCTTGAGGTCTTGAAAGGGCCTTTAAGCTAGATTCATAAACTCCTAAACTACCCTTACACAATAAACCCCAACATGTGGTTTGTCCACGAAATAAGCCAATCAAAGAATGGGAATCCTTACAATCTCCCCCTTTGGCTATTTCGTGACAAAACCACCACTCACATTGATCCTCACAAACATAATTGAATCTACGGGATTATAAAGATATTCTACATTACAAAGAGATATAAGAATATATAAAAGAAAACTTCAAGTCTTCAATCTCTTGTAGAACTATCAACCCTTCAAAACAAAAGATTATACTTTCCAAAGCAAGAGTATGTGAGATGATCAAGTGAGAATAAAACAAGCATTTGCATTTAAGAATTTAGGCACAACATCATGCAATGTATGTGTATGCAATGCTTCCCCTCAACGGGTTACTCCCCCTCAATGAATATTCTCCCCAACATGCACAATTGCCACTACAATTTGCAACTCCCCTTACCACAATCTACTCCCTCTTTTTGTCATGATATATGCAAAGGAGTAGTCCCCAACCGGGTCACTCTTAGCAAAGAGAGATAGTAGCATGTAAGATATTTACATAATAATATAAGTCACTTTATGCATCCCAAATAATTGAAGAGAAACTAGGAAATTTATTTGAAAGAAAATGTGTGAATCAAACATGCTTTGCATACAAGACATGTAGTATTCAAGTCCAAAATACAATTGTATTTGGCAAAGCAAATGACAAAGGTTTCTAATAAGAATTCAAACCAATTTCACCATTGTCATGAGTAAAGCAAGGATATAGAGATTTCATTGATTTAAAATTAAGAGCTACTATATCCAACTTTATAAGCGAAACATGGTATGATCGACTTTGCACCCTATTTGATTTTTCCGGATAAGATATCCGTATGATAATAGCCATGTTCAACCAATAAAGAAAGAGAGACATTTGGATTTTTCAGGTCCTTTGAACGGATACAAGATCTTTTATTCATTTTGAGTCTCATAAGTCATTTTCACACAAGTTTTGCATTTATCGCAATCATCAATTCATGCTTTTTCATTTGAGCATGTTATATGAATTTCATGCTTTTTCATTTGACATAAGCATGTTATAAAAGAATCATCATGTCATGGAGGTAACTATAGGTCATTCAAATCATACTTCCTATGTAAATCTCCTAGTCCAAAAATGCATGTTTGAACATAAATATGACATGGATTGTAAACAAGCAAGGTTCACACTTATTGAATTTAAAACATATATACATATGTTCAACCAAGCATACTCAAGCAATTAAAAGAAAAAGTATAAGATATTTCAATTTTTTTGCAAGTGACAAGAATGCAAAATAGCTCTCTTTGCTTGAGTTCCCCATATGAGGTCAATCACAAATCACATCACTCCACAAGACATATCCCAATAGATCTACTAAGTTTTTTAAATCGAGTAGCATCTAAGGGTTTAGTAAATAAGTCCGCAAGTTGATCATTAGTACCTACATGTTCAAGTACTATGCATTTATTTTCAACAAGCTCTCTAATGAAATGATGGCGGATGTCAATATGCTTAGTTCTAGAGTGTTGTACCAGATTCTTGGAAATATTTATAGCACTCATATTATCACAAAAGAGAGTGAGTGTACCTTGGTTGAATCCGTAGTCTACTAGCATTTGCTTCATCCATAGGAGTTGTGTGCATCCACTCCCCACGGCTATGTACTCGGCCTCGGCCGTGGACAAGGAAATCGAGTTTTGCTTCTTGCAAAACCAAGACACCAAGTTGTTGCCTAGAAAGAGCAACCGCCCGATATGCTCTTCCTATCATCGCAATTTCCTGCCCAATCCACATCACTAAAGCCTACAAGACTAGCATTAGTGTCAAAAGAGTACTAAATCCCATAGTTGGAAGTCCCATTCACATAGTGAATGATTCTCTTTACGGAAGAGAGATGGGACTCCTTAGGATCCGCTTGGTACCTAGCACACACACCCACACTAAAAGAGATATCGAGTCTACTTGCGGTCAAATAAAGCAAGCTTCCTATCATGCCATAATATAACGTTTGTTCCACACTTTTACCACTAACATCCTTGCTTAGCTTCAAAGTGGTACTCATGGGTGTATCACAATGTTTGACATTTTCTAAACCAAACTTCTTCACTATGTTTTTGGCATATTTGGCTTGGGTAATGAAGATCCCATCATCTAATTGCCTAATTTGCAAACCTATGAAGTAATTAAACTCACCAACAAGACTTATCTCAAATTCATGAGACATAACATCAACAAATTGTTAGACCTTGGTGTTGTTGGTGGAGCCAAACACTATATCATCAACATAGATTTGAGCTATAAAGAGCTAATCCTTGTCTTTCTTGATGAATAGAGTCTTGTCAACACTACCCCTTGTGTAGTTGTTGTCAACAAGAAATTGAGTGAAACGCTCATACCAAGCCCTCGGTGCTTATTTCAACCCATATAGTGCCTTCTTGAGGCGATAGACATGGTTGGGGTGGTGTGCATCCACAAACCCCTTGGGTTGTTCAACAAACACTTCCTCTTGCAAGAAGCCATTTAGGAAGGCACTCTTGACGTCCATTTGGTGTAATTTGAACTTGTGAATACACGAGATAGACAAGAGAAGCCTAATGGACTCTAAACGGGCAACGGGAGCAAATGTCTCCTCAAAATCGATACCCTCAATTTGAGAGTACCCTTATGCTACAAGTCTAGCCTTATTCCGCATTATGTTGCCATCCTCATTGGATTTGTTCCTATAAATCCACTTGGTGCCTATAACATGTGTGTTCTTAGGCCTAGGAACTAGAGTCTAAACCTCATTCCTTTCGAATTGGTTTAGCTCTTCTTGCATGGCAAGAACCCAAAATTCATCGTTTAAGGCTTTATCAACCTTTTTGGGTTCAATTTGAGAGGTGTAGCTAATTAGATTAGCTATTTGACACCTAGTTCTAACACCCTCATTCACATCTCCAATAACATCCTCTTTGTTATGGAGTCTTTTAACCCATGGAGCAGGTTCATTAGAGTCCAAGAGAGAGACTCTATTAAGAGGTTGTGTGACCTCATTATTACCATTGGATGTCCCAACATTGAGAGTCTCCACAACCCTCTCTAAAGGAGAGTCATTATCTAAATATCCTCCTCCTCATGGTCATTAGACTTGAGCCTTGTATCATCAATAACAACATTAGATGATTCCATGATGGTTCAAGTCTTCAAGTTGAAAACTCTATAGGCTCTACTATTCAAGGCATAGCTAATAAAGATACCCTTATCACTCTTAGCATCAAATTTGCCAAGTTGATCACGGTCATTTAAAATGTAGTATTTGCTTCCAAATGTGTGGAAGTAGCTAACATTTGGCTTCCTACCTTTCCATAACTCATAGGAGGTATTTCTAGATCCGGGCCTTAGGAAAACTCTATTCCCTATATAGCAAGCCGTATTGACGGCTTCGGCCCATAGATTCCTAGGGACATTGTTGCTAAGCAACATCACACGGGCCATCTCTTGAAGGACCCTATTCTTCCTCTCAACAACTTCATTTTGTTGAGGTGTCCTAGGAGCTGAAAACTCATGGGAGATACCTAAACTATTGCAATAGCTTTCGAAGGATGCATTCTCAAATTCCCTCCCATGGTCACTTCTAATCCGTTTAATGCTTTTAATGTTAGAATTCATTTCATTTTTTATTTTAGTACAAATCATTTTAAACTTATCAAAAATTTCAGATTTTTCTCTAAGAAAATATGTCCATATGAACCTAGAGAAATCATCAACACAAACAAAGATGTATCTCTTTCCACCTAAGCTTTCGGTTTGCATAGGACCCATGAGGTCCATGTGGAGAAGCTCTAGGGGCTCCTTGGTGGAGAGATACTTGCCCTTTTTGTGCATGCTTTTGGTTTGTTTTCCTTGTTGGCAAGGTCCACAAACACCATTGGCTTTCTTCCCAAGCTGAGGGAGGCCTCGCACACAATTGAACTTTCCAAGGGTTCGTAAATCCCTAAAGTTCATGTGGCCAAGTCTTTTATGCTACAACTCAATTTGCTCATCCATGGACACATTGTTTGAGACTATTCTAGCTTCAAGACAATAGCAATTGTCACTAGATCTCATACCTTTCAACAAAGTTTGTCCATCGGGCTTTAGGATAGAGCAATCATCTTTACAAAATAAGATGGAATATCCTTCATCACTAAGGTGTGATATGCTTATCAAATTGACTTTCAAGCCATCAACTAATAAAGCATTGGATAAGAAGGGTAATCCAGGAATGGAAATGGTTCCTTTCCCTACAACTCTCTTTTTGGATCCATCACCAAAGGTGACACATCCTCATTCCTCCATAACAAGAGTCTCGAAGAAACTCTTTTTTCCCATCATGTGCCTAGAGCACCCACTATCTAAGTACCAAAAATTAGAAGAATTTGCCTTCAAGGCTATTTGAGCAACATGGCAATGATTTTCATTCTTTCTAATCCACCTAGAAACAATATTAGCTTTCTTAGTGGTCTTTGGTACATGGGTTCTAGATGTCCTAGGATTATGCACATCAATATTATCATTCCTAGGAGCATGCATCTTGGCTCTATTCTTTCTCTTTTCAATCATGCTTCGTGTTTTACACATTTTAATATATCGAAAGCAATTTGGTCTAATATGACCATCAAATCCACAAAAATGACATGTAGGAATAAAATAAGGAATCATACCTTGTCCTAGAGCATGCATGTGAGCTTGTCCATGTCTTTGTGGTTGAGTGGGTTCAATCCATCTTCGTTGTTGAACCGGTCTAGCTTGCTTCCTAGCTTGAGGTTGCATGATTGATCTCTTTCCTTTGTGAGCCAATTGTTAAGGAATGTTAACTTGAGGGACCCTAGAGGGTTGAGCTTGAGGTTGCCTTCTTGGCACCATTTTCACTTGTGGATTTGAACATTGTCCTAGTTCTAACTTCTTCCTAGGAGTTTGCACCAATGAAGCTTCTTCGTTCCCCAAACTCTTGACAAACACGGTCTTGTTAGAGGTTGAGATCTTCTTACCATCTTCATACCCAAGACCCCTCTTGTCACACGGACTCTTTCCAACACCAAGTATATGGTCAAGCTTCTTAGTACTAGAATCCATCCTAGCTAATGATTCTAAAGCTTCATCAAGCTCCCTCTTCAAACCTTCTTCATTCCTCTTAGATAAGAGTAAGACTAACTCCTCATTTAGCTTATCTTCCATCTTCTTGAATTTTTCCACTTGTTCACTTAAGTGGTCATTATGAGATAAAAGCTCAAGATTCTCTTCTCTCAACATCTTGATCTTTCTTGTGCTCTTAATTGCTAAATCATTAAACTCGACATGGTATTTAGCAAGCACCTTTTTCTCCACAAGCCCATTTATGGAGTTAGATGAGGAATCACTTTCTTCTTCACTTGAGTCATTTTCCTCTTGACTCATTTCCTCTCTTTCACTAGCACTTTTGCTTTTATGGGAGGAGGCAAAAGCTAGGAGGTTAGCCATGAGCTCTTCATCATCCGAAGACTCATCTCCCTCATTAGAGTCATCACTACTTCCACTCTAAGTGGCAGCCATTACTTTTCCCTTTTTTTTCTCATTGTCATTTGCACATTCAGGGGCAAAGTGACCTATCCCACCACACTCAAAGCATCGGACTCCTTTCCTTTCGATCTTCTCTTTCCTAGGCTCAAACTTGTTGTAGGAACCCTTTTTCTTGAAGTTTTGACCTTTGGAACCAGAGTCATTTTTCCTGAACTTCATAACCTTCTTAAATCTCTTCATAAATAAAGCAAGGTCTTCGTCCGAGTCATTCTTTGCCTCTTTTTCATCCTTGGAGGCTTTCAAAGCAATTCCTTTTTGCTTTTTAGTGGGTGTAGAGATAGGACCTTTCCTAGACTCATAGGCTAGAAGTCTCCCAATCACCTTACTCGGCTTCATATCCTTATATCCACTATTTTCTTCTAAAGCCGTCACCTTTGATTCAAACCTATCGGGAAGCGATCTCATAATCTTTTGCTTGATCCTTCTATCCGAATAAGGATCACCAAGTTGATGACTTTGGTTGACTATGTCCATCAACTTGATCTCGAAATCGTTGAAGCACTCATTCTCCTCCATCTTGAGCAACTCGAATTGAGTTTGGAGGACTTGAAGCTTAGAGTCCTTCACCACTTCGGTTCCCTCATGTGCAATCTCTAGGATGTCCCATGTCTCCTTAGCTATCCTAGTATTTTGAATCAATTTATATTGATTTTCGTCTATTGCACATAGGATGGCATGCATCGCCTTCCTATTCCATTTTGATGCCTCAAACTCTTGCGCGTTCCATTGCGCCTTAGGCTTGAGCACATCCTCTCCTCCACCTGTATGAGTCATCATGGGTGATGTATAGCCGTCTTCAACCGCCATCCAAGCTCGGTCATGGATTTGACATATGTACGACTCCATCTTGCCTTTCCAAGAGGCATAATTCCACCCGGTAAGAAGCGGAGGCCTTGTGCTAGAAGCACCTTCGTTGCCACCACCATTTCTATCGTTTCCACTCATAGTGTTTATGAATGAATGAAATGAATGCAAATGTATGAATGATCAAAAATCACACAAAATGCAAAACACACCAAAATAAGCAAGGATCACCTAAGTATATCTAGGAACCCGCTCTGATACCAATTGAAACAAATATTGCACGGTGTGTATAAAACTATCTAGAGGGGGGTGAATAGATTTTAAACATATTACCCAATTTTTCGTGTGAAGTCAATATTACGAAATTACCCCTAACTAGAGAAAGCAATAAATCAAGTATAAAATGCGGAAATTAAATAACACTTGATTTTTTACGTGGAAACCCTCACGAAAAAAACCTCGGGCTAATAAGTGAGCCACACCCGAACCTCGAATCCACTAAGTGATAAAAATTACAACCTAATCCCGGAAGTAATCACACACCTACCTAATCCCGGTATGAGTGAACCTAGTTCGAATGCTTGCGATCTAAGCAACCTAATCCCGGATGCTACACACAAGACTTATGTTCTCTATGAAGAGATTAACACCCTAAGTGAATATATGAATATCCAAATGCAATATAGAGCAAGGGAAACCCTATATGCTTATCTAAGATGATGAATTTGCAATTAGAACAATCCTAGATATTAAAACTAAATGACATGTCAAATAGTATAGATAAACATAGATTATAAAAACCTAGATATCTATCACAATACAACACTCAATCAAAATATCACAAATAATCTCTATCTTGTATTTAGCATATTATCTAAAAACATACAAGTAATCTAAGAGATGTCTTAATATGAAAAACACTAAAATTAGATGAGATTAGTGAAGAATATACCAAGGAAGATGTGACGATCCAAAAACATACATGGATGCATTCTATGAAGGCATAGTTGATGCAATATGAAATTTGATGCAAAAAGGATTTGATTTGAGTGGTCAAAGGTGAGTTCTTGATTTGATTTTCTCTCAAAATTCTCTCTTTTAAGTTTAGGGTTCTTGGAAGTAAAAAGAACTAATTCAAAGAATGAGAAAGTGAGATATTTATAGACATCAAAAATAGAGCATGTGAAAAGACAAGTTTGCCCTTGAAATGCACCGATCGGAGGTTTCAATCGGTGGCTAGGCCACCAATCACAACCGCCGAATTGAGCCCGAGACGAACAGAGCATCAACGGCGGTTTCGTAACCACCGATCCAACCGCCGAATCAAACCCGAGAGAATAAATCGATCAGGTATAAATGGCAGTTTCGAACTGCGGTCATGGCCACCGATCGTAACTGTAGAATTGCTCCAGACACTTCTGGATGCAAACGGCGGTTTTATTCGGCGGCCAGGCCGCCGATCATAACCGCTGATCACCAACAGAGGTGAAAACCAATGAGAAGCCAAGGGCATTCTCCGTAGGCGGTCTTCGCGTAAAACCAAGCACATTCTAGTGCATGCACGGACGTTTCCGAATACTATCGGGAAACAAATTACAAGACACAAATACACACAACAAGATACAACATCAAAGTGCAAGTGTGAAATGTGATATGTGAAGAGTATGCACACAAATGCAAGAATGCTAAGTGTGTATGTGCAATCTAAATCTCTTCAAAGAAAGAACTAAGCACTAGAGATTATACATTTTGTGTGCTTGTCCCTTGAGGTCTTAAAAATGCCTTTAAGCTAGATTCATAAACTCCTAAACTACCCTTACACAATAAACCCCAACATGTGGTTTGTCCACGAAATAAGCCAATCAAAGAATGGGAATCCTTAGGATAAATAATCCAATTAATTCAATAAATGACAACTTTAGGGGCTGTCTAGTATCATTTTTAACAAATCCTATTCGTTTTTATTTTTTGAAAACAATGCAAAGTATTTGTCCAATACCTGTTTTTGAAAATCAATCCAAAAAATATAAAAAATGGTGTTATGAAAATATAATATAAGTGAATGTCCATCCAATTCTCACAATGTAACTTGTGATCCTTCACCTTCCCCAATTTATTCTCAAGGTTATGGCTAGTGTCTTTTCAAGTTTATAACTACTATATTGTGAGCCTATAAAAGGGAGGTCTTACCAAGTTGTAAACACCATTGAGAAGTATTGAGGAATAAAAGAATCTCTTTTCCTGGGCTACTATTTTCTCTCCTTTCTTACTTTATATTTATGCTATTATGTTCTTGTTTATTTTATTTATTTCATAACACGTTATCAGCACGAGTCTCTAAACATTATATGTTTCAGGTTTCAGAATTGAAAGTTTATTGTTTGAAGACAATATGTCATATGATCCAAATTCGATAAGTGATAAGAGATAACAATTTCTTGATGAGGTTGAGAGTTTTTGATGAGACCAAGAGATCCAAGCAATCGTAAAGATTTCTTTCTCTAATTTTGGGCTAAGAAAAAAAAATGTTTTATATTATTTCTCTTCTTGATTTTGTTCTTAATATTCATTGGGTTGCCAATAAAAGAAAAAAAAAAGATTAAATGATTGTATTGCTACCAGAAGATTGCAAAATTGAAATTAATTATATTGCAACCAAAGATTTCAAAATCAAAGAGCCTGAAGCTCAATCTGATATGTATTTGATAATTGTTAAATCAAAGAGCTTGAAACTTGATCTAATGTCCGAAGATTGTAAAATCAAAAAGCCTGAAACTCAATTTAGTGTTTTGAGATTGCAAAATCAAAAAGGCTGAATTTTAACATAATCTCATTAGAAATTATGAATTGCAATCAAATCAAAATATGAAATTTTGAATTATCGAATTAGAACCCGAAGTTCTGAATTTCGATAGATGTGATTAATTTTGGAGCCCGAAGTTCTCAATTCATAGTTTTCAATTATAAACAAAAAGTTTATATATGAACTTGAAGTTCCGATGAAATTCAACATTTTCATTAAATATGAATTTTATTTGGAACCTGAAATTCTAGATTTGTAAATCATAGCCGTAAAGTTATAATATCAATAGAAAATTAAGTTACTGTATAAGTTGTTACAAAAAGTGCAAAAGTAATTTGCCTTTTGTTTTCAGACATTTTTGATCTGTCTACGTACCTATAATTGGTTGTTTATATTTCACATGAATGTGACATTTTTGATATACTATATCTAATTGGTTATTTATATTTCACATGAAGAGACTCAAACACTATGAATGAAGTATTTTTTTTCTTCTTTATTTCTTCCTCCTTATTAAGGTATGTAAGGTGTGAAATCTTATATTTCCATATACTAGAAAAATATAAATTTTTATATTTCACACATCTAATAACCACGAAATGTCTCTATTGTTTCTTCAAAGACATTTGAATTTATTCACCATGTTATATGTAGTTTTATAGTCCATTGAATTTTGTAACATTTAAAATTGTTAGTCTTGTTTTGAGTTGATTTACATTCATGTCTTCTTAGTAATATAATATCTCAATCTCATTATTCTTTTAAAGACAAGATTTCTCATATTGCTTTGATTTATATTAGCATTAATTCTGTAATTGTAAGTTGCAACAAATCATGAAAACAACTTTATGTTATACTATATATTTGTTGTTGTTTTTCAGTAAATTGTATGATTTATCATGAATTTTATTTTATTTTATTTGTTAAAAAAAAAAGTCTGGTTGTTTATTTCTAATATAAATATATTATGATAAAAGAATTATTACTCCTCATCTATGTTTATTTAAAAGAAAGATTTGATCACCGAGTAAATGAAAAGACATGATTGAGTGATACATATCAAGTCTATACTTACCTCAAAATCTCAAATATTGTTCTAGAAGTAGCAATATATATTTCGATATTTTATGACTTAAATTTGCTCCGGAAGTGACAATATTAATACCATATATTTGAGCATAGTATTAGTTGATATCATGTCTTCTATGGCCAACCCTGTTTGATCAATATCATTCCCTGAAGTGAATGTTACATATAGTCATGGTGATGATTGTGGGTATTGTTATAATCAAATAATTATTGTTGTCAAGGTGATCACTATAAAGAAATTTAAATTATTCCACCATAAGTGGAATAAGACCAAAACAAGGCAAGAAAATTGAAAATACGTAAAATACAACTTCCAATAATTATAAAAGTTGTCCTTACTATGTAGTTGTTAAATAGAAGGACAATAATTGTTTATATGTTGTATATCTAAAATACATGTTAGCAATAATAATGAACGCTCCAGAAGAGCTAATATATGACACAAATTGAAAACAAATTACATGAAAATTGACACTTTGTATTTGGTTAGATCTGGAAAATCTACTATATAAGAAATTGTCCCTAGACAATTAAGAATATTATATCCAAGTAAGTATTTCAATATAATTTACTTACTGTTAATTATTCCACACAACTAATTTTATTAGTATGCTCTATGATTGCCACTACGTTGGATCTTCCACATCAAAAAATTATGTGGTTCTTAATGTTATTGGAGTTGATCGATATATATAGAACTAGAAATTTCAAAATCAAATCCAATTGAGAACCTGCGGTTTTTAATTTGAATATAAATTGTTGAATATGAACTCGAAGTTCTGAAATTTGAACATGAAGTTTTGAATCAAAAAAGGATCTAAAATTCCATTGTTAGATGAATATTTGGCTACTCAAATATTTGAAAAGGAAAATACAAAGGCTTAAAGCTCTTAATATTAATACAAATCAAAATCTGAAGTTCTGAATATTTATCTTATTAGAATCCGGTGTTATCAATTCCAAACTAATTAGACTTGTAGTTCTGTATTTAATTTTTGTTGTCAAATTTAATTAGTATCTAATAATAGTTCTTTTCATTTGAAAAGTAAAATTGTGATTTTATTTTAAGAACCCGAAACTTAAACATGTGATTTTTCATTCATGAACTAACAGTTCCTACACGAACCAGAAGTTTCAAAAAATATGTGAGTTTTTTTTTTAAACTTGACATAAGAACATGAAATTTGAGGAATTGAAGTTCTTATTATATTCTTTTATTTAAGAATATTCTATCTCATTTATTCTGTCTCGTGCTAATAGAATTTATCATATTTCTTATATTATATGATTACATATTAGTGAATGTCCCCGAAGGACAATAAGCTTTACTAAAAGTAAACGATGCATCGAAATATTGAAATATTTTATATGGATATCCATTTCATAACTAATTATTTTTTGCTAGTGAATGTCCCTGAAGGACAATAAGACCATGTAAATTAGTCCTTAAGGGTGTGTTTGGTACGCGGGACGGGACGGGACAGGACAACGTGGGACAATTTGTTCTTGTCCCACGTTTGGCACGTCCTTAGCATGGGACAGGACGGGACAAGGTGGGACAAAAATCACAAAAAATTGTGTAAGGATTCCCATTAATTGATTGGCTTATTTCGTGGTCAAACCACATGTTGGGGTTTGGTTGTAAGGGTAGTCTAGGTGATTGTTGAAGATCAAGACCCTTTCCAAGACCTCAAGAGGACAAGCACCAAAGGTATATATCTAGTGCTTACATTGGCTTGAAGAGTTATAGTTGCACACACACACACAACATGCATAACTCTTATTCTTGTATGGTGTGTTTATATTTTGTGTGCATTGTGCTTTATTGATTTATTCAATATCTCTTCTTGCATGTTGAATTGATTGCATCTTGTTATATGATAATGCCATGACATGTTAGGCATTAGGATGCATTCAATACCCACACTTGCACTTCATGCATGATTAGCTTTTATGTGTGGTGTAATTCGTTTCCCGAAGATTGTTAGGAAACGTCCGCGCGTGCACGTTGATGTGCTTTGTTTTGCGCGATGATCGACGGTGGAGATGCCTTTGGCTTCTCCTTGGTTTCACCATTTTTGGTGAAACGGCGGTTCCGTTCGGTGGCCTGGCCGCCGTTCGAAACCGCCGAATCAGACCTGATTAAAATTCCTCTCGGGTCCAAAACGGCGGTTATGATCGGCGGTTTTGAAACCGCCGAACGAAGTCGCCGAAGTTCCCCTGTTCTTCTCGGGAGCAATTCGGCGGTTCAATTCGGCGGCCTGGCCGCCGAATGAAACTGCCGATCGTGCGATTTCAGGGGCAAAATTGTCTTTTCACTTGCCCTGTTCTTGATGTCTATAAATATCACACTTTCTCATTATCTGAATCAGTTCTTTGACTCTTAAGAACCCTAATCTTCAAAGATAGATTTTGAGAGAAAATCAAATCAAGAACTCAACTTTAACCACTCAAATCAAACCCCTTTTGCATCAAATTTCATATTGCATCTCCTATGTCTATATAGAGTGCATCCATGTATGGGTTTGCATCATCACAACTTGCTTGGTAAGATTTTGATTAATTTCATCTTATTGTAGTATTTTAAATACCAAGCCATCTCTTTTAAATTACTTGTATGTTTTAGATCATATGTTAAATACAAGAAAAGAGATTATTTGTGATGAATTGATTGAGTGTTGTTTTTGATAGATATCTAGGTTTTTATAATCTATGATTATCTATGCTATTTGACATGTCATTTAGCTATTGATATCTAGGGTTGATTTAAATTGAATATATCATCATCCTAGATAAGCATTTAGAGTACCCTAGCTCTTATTGCATTAATTGAATATTCATACATATTCACATAGGGTTGTGCATCTCTTTTGAGAGATTGAAGTCTTGGTCTAGGGTTGCTATTACAGGCCCGCTGGGTAGTAGTGGTGGGTTACAGACCGGGATTGGCTGTAAACATCATTACAAGTAGTGACTTCGAGGATCAAGCAAATTGGAATAGGGTTGCTAATAAAGGCCCGCTGGGTAGAAGTGAGGGGTTACAGACCGGAGTGTTAGACGAGGTCTACATAGGTTGTAAACTTCATTTCAATTAGTGATTTCGAGTTCCGAGTGTGGCGCACTATACAGCCCGTGGTTTTTCCCAGTGGTTGGGTTTTCCACGTATACATCAAGTGTCATTTATTATTTCCGCACTATATTACACTTGTCTGTATTGTTGACTTGCTAGGGGTATTTTCGTAAAATTGACATGCTTGCGAAAATTGGGTAATAATTAGATAAAATCTATTCACCCCCCCTCTAGCTTTATATTAAAAAACACACCTTGAGTATTTAATTACTTTCAAATTGTCCCACCCAAGACCCTAAGACAACTTGTCCCATGACATGGGACAAGTGTCAAAAAGACCAATTTACCCTTTAAATTTTCAAACAATTACATTCATGTCTAATACATTATATATTATATATATATTATAATTACATATATAATATTATATATATTATATAATAATATATTATATTATATTATAATATATAAAAATATATTATTATATATATAATAATATTCAATAATATATATATATATATCAACACATAATATGTATGATATATATATTGATATATATTAACACATAATATATATGATATATATATATATAATATATATTATTAATATATATATATATATATTATATACATTATATAATAATATTTTCTATATGTACTAATATTTAATATTATATATATATATAATTTTTCTATTATCAGTTCGAACTGACAAAAGATATATCAGTTCCTTGCATGTGGGCTGACTTGGTTGTATGCAATTGTCAAAGCATCTTTTAAATCCAATGGCCCACATGCAAGGAACTGATAATACAATGACTGTATATATATATATATATATATAATATAATATATCATATTATTATATATATAATACATGTAATATTCTATATTAATATATAATAATATCAAATATATATAATATATAATAATATGTTATATATTATTATATATTTTATATTTTATTATTTAATATTATATATTATATATTTTTTATTATTTGATATTATTATATATTAATATATAATATTATAATATATGTTGTTATATATATAAGTGGGGTACTCTGGTCATTTGAACCTCTTGTCTTGTCCTGTCCCAGCCATACCAAACGCATAATAGTACAGTCCACAGTTCTGTCCCAGGCCTTCCAAACACAATACAGAACAACATGTCATGTCCCGTCCCACCTTGTCATGTCCCATGTCCGTGCCAAACACACCCTAAAGGACAATATGACAAAATAAATGAGTTTATGTATAAAATTATTATGATGCACCTTGAAGTAAATTCGTAAAAGACAATTTTGGTTCAAAAGATATGGTTCATAGAACTAGAATTAAAAGATCATGATCATATTTAAAATAATACTCGAGTGATAGATAAATCATCATCATATAAGGCTCTTGAAGAGCTAGTCTCATAAGTGAAAATAAAATCCTTAAGAATCATATAGAAATGTTAATCTCCCCTATGAGACCGTTGAAGAAAATAAAAGAATCTCAATTGTCCCAGTAGAGGCACGCATACTAAATTTAATGTGATTATACTTCTTCTGGAGAGATATTTGTACAGAAAGACATGTATAGTGTATATTTAACATTAAAGTTATTAGAATAAGCCCTTGAAGAGGCACATGAATTACGCAATCATAATGAAATATATTGGTATAGAAATTGAGATCATATATTATTTGCTTTGCATATTATAAAAAATGATGAGGGACTTGTATTATAAATTATAGTAATGTCAACATATAAGTTATTTGCAAAATAAAAGCAAAGCTACATTCATGTGAAACTTGAAAGCTTTGGACATGTAGTCCATATGTTTGATGACATCAAACTTATTGAATATAAATTATTTTTTCGTACGAATTAATAAGATAAAAGGTTTACTGCAGAAACATAGTTTGACTATGAATAAAAATCCTTGAAGGATTTAAATGCCTAAAACAAGTTATTTAAAGCTATATGAAGTTTTATATAATGAAAAGTAAACAATTAAAATGCATGTAGTGTATTTGTTATGGTGAATATTTATTAAAATAATTATATGTTGATTGTGTAAAGCTTAGTAAAAATTATGCTAAGTTTATAAATTATATATATCAGGGGAATAATTTTTAAAATGGAAAATCTTAGAAAATAATTTAGTCTTGGCTAATACATTTGGTATTAACAAGAATCAACATATATAACGAAAATGTCCTGAAGTACTTTTCCATGGATAAAACACATCGAATGGATTCCTCGATATTTATTCCATAACTTAAAAAGTGGTTTATGTAGATCTGACACGGTTCCGATTCGAACCGCCGAACCGAATCAGAATCGGAATCAGAATCGGAACCGAAAAAATCGGAACCGGTTTTTCGATTCCGGTTTAGGAACCGAACCAGAAACCAAACTGAAAAGAATACGGTGTGTATGATATATGTTATCTAGAGGGGGGGTGAATAGATTTTATTAAATATTACCCAATTTTCGCATGCAAGTCAATTTTACGAAAATGCCCCTACTAGTCAAAAATACATACAAGTGTAATAAGATGCGGAATTTAAATAACACTTGATATATACGTGGAAACCCAACCACTGGGAAAAACCACGGGCTGTATAGTGCGCCACACTCGGAACTCGAAATCACTAATTGAAATGAAGTTTACAACCTATGTAGACCTCATCTAACACTCCAGTCTGTAACCCCTCACTTCTACCCAGCGGGCCTTTATTAGCAACCCTATTCCAATTTGCTTGAGGCCTAAGCACTCTTAGCCTCAAGACTTACTTCTCAATGAAGAGAAACAACCTATGTGAATATATATGAATATTCAAATAACAAACAAGGCTAGGTAACCTTAGATGCTTATCTAGGATGATGATATAATCAATTTAATCAACCCTAGATATCAATTGCTAAATGACATGTCAAATAGCTTAGCTAATCAAGATTAAGCACAAAACCTAATTAGCTATCACAATACAACTTCTCAAACATACATCATACTAATCTCAAACTTGTATTCAAAGAATATAAAATAACATACAAGTAATTAATTGAGATTGCTAGTTAAGATAAACACAAAATATGTAGGATATTAGTGAAAAGCTTACCAAGCAAAGTATGATGAAGAATCCATGCAAGATGACATCTAGATGATCTAAGATGATGCTAGATGATGATTGATGATCATGAAAAAGTGTTTGAGTGATTAAAAATGAGTTCTTTGTGTATTTTTCTTCTCTTGAAAAATATCCTAAGTATGAAGCATGAATAAGAACTCTTCTTAATGACCTAAAATCAAGTTAGCATATATATAGAGGCCATAAGTGAAGTGATGTCGTTTTGAAAAACGCACCAAAAATTGCTCTGTGCGCTGGTGGCCTTGCGCTGGACGACAGGCGCACGACCAGCGCAAAGGCAAAATTTGCACAGGCGCTTGACGACCAGCGCTCACACATGCGCACGACCAG
Source organism: Acer yangbiense (assembly GCA_008009225.1). Lineage (NCBI taxonomy): Eukaryota > Viridiplantae > Streptophyta > Magnoliopsida > Sapindales > Sapindaceae > Acer > Acer yangbiense. Next base: position 52,783,385 of record CM017762.1, on the reverse strand, counting down.
CGGCAAACCACTGGGCGATTTACGCTGGTGGAGCTGCGCTGGACTGGACCAGCGCACGACCAGCGACAGACCACTGGGCGATCAGCGCTGGTGAGCTGCGCTGGTCTGGCGCTTGACGACCAGCGCACAGCACACTCCTTTGAACCCCACAAGAATTCATGCAAGGGGTAAAAAGGTAAAAGCAAGATGCATCCTAAAAGCCTAGCATGCTATGACATTATAAACACAAGATGCATCAAAATAACAAGCAAGAAGAGATGAGAATAAGCATTGATGCACAACAAAAAGAAACACAACATACAAAGATAAAACAAATGCATGAGTTGTGAGTGTGTGCAACTATCTCTTCAAGACAAGTAAGCACAAAGAAAATTACCTTCGGTGCTTATCATCACGAGGTCTTCAAAGGGCTTCGAACAATTAAACCAATACCTAAGCTACCCTTACAAAGTACCCCAACATGTGGTTTGTCCACGAAATTAGCCAATCAACAAAACGGGAATCCTTACACAAACCAAACCAAACCAAACCAAACCAAGGCGGTTTCGATTCCGATTCCGATTCCGGTTCCATTTCCATTTTTCCCGGAACTGCCCGGTTCGAACCAGACTGGAATCGACGGTTCCGGTTCAGTTCGAACTGGCGGTTCCAATATTTTATTTTATTTTTAATTATTTTTTAATGGATTGAACCCTTGAATTGAAGCGTGAAGCCTTGAACGTTCCAGACCAGTCTTCCAGTTCTAGATCCCAGAATTTTTTTTTATTTTTTTAAATCAAAAAACTACAACTGAAATCGACCACCACAAAGGCACAAACCACTCTTCTAGTTCCACCATCACAAAGGCACAAACCAGTCAAACACACACACATATCCACCACACCAGTCAAACACACACACCACCACAAACACAAACGGCCAAACCCAAGAAGCTGAGGAAGAAGAGATCGAGAGAGAGGGAGTCTGGTTGACTGGTTCAGATGAAGGTGAGAGAGAGAAGGGTGAATGTGAATCGTGATGAACTAAGAAGTGAGAAGGGTGAAGACGTGAAGTACTGAAGTCTTTTTTTTTTTTAAAGATAGAGAGGTGAAGTGATGTTGTGATGAGCTGATGAAATCTGATATGATTTTAGTGTTCAGGTGATTTGAATTGGGTGGGGTTGGTGTTAGGTGAGTTAGTGGTATAGGTGTGGCCGAGTGGGTGAGTTAGTGGTTGGGTAAGTTGGTTTATGTGTAAGTTTGTGATTGGTGAAAAAAAAAAAAAGGTTCAGAACCGTCGGTTCCTCCGGTTTCGAACCGAAACCGTGTCAAGACTAGGTGTATAATCTCCTCTTGCTATTAAAGAACTTTAGGTCCTGAAGTACCAAATATAAGTTCAACTTGTGTTTTTATAATAAAATAACATGATGTCGTATATAACAAGTTGGACCAATTCAAAAATTGATTTTATTAAAATTCTTTACATATGATCTCCAAAAAGGTGGTGATAAAAAATATGCCCAAGTTTCAATCCTGTAGATTTATTTATAAATACAGTACCAATTGCAACAAACAAAATTTTGGTACATAACATCAGCATGCAATATCTTTATCCACGTCAGAATGAGAGGGGGGTGGGTTTGCGCATATTTATCACTTTATCAGCGGGAGTTACTGATTTTAGAGAAAATATTACATATGGTACTCTTTTTCCTTCACTAAGGTTTTAATGAAGCAGTTTTGTCCCAAAATACCTTCAAAGGTTAATTTGATATGTAGATGAATATTGTACTCTTTTTCTTTTTTCTTTTTTTTTGGTGAAACGGAGGCAAAAAAGCCCAAACAAGAAGAAAAAACTAAGAACTAGGAATCATCCTAGCAACCGCAGAACCTTTAGCGTCATCAGCTAAAAGACTCGAGATTTGAGGAGGGGGATCCTCAAAGAAAACAACCCCCAAATCTAAAGAATGCCCAAAATTGGCCAAACAATCCGCAACCTTATTGCTTTCCCTGTAAATGTGATTAATAGAGCAAATCCAGTCCCTCTCCATCATGCGCTTGCACTCAAAAGTGACGTTGAACAGAGGGTGATTTTGAGCAATAGGACCAGTCACAAGTTGAACAGCACTTTTGGAGTCACATTCCACCGTAATTTTCCTACATCCTGTCCTCCAAGCCAGCTTTAAGCCTTCGAAAACCCCCCACATTTCAGCCTCCAGCACAGAACCGACACCTTTGTTGAGGGAAAATCCCGCCAACCAGTTCATCCTCTCATCTCTAATAACACCACCAGCCGAGATCGAACCCACATCAAGGATCCAGCTGCCATCAACATTCAGTTTCACCGAGCCTTGCGGAGGAGGATTCCAAGCAACGAAACAGATTTTCTTAGTAGTCGCTGTCTCCATAACAATATTAGTGGACATCCATTCATTCACATAGATCAAAATGGACTTACCAGGGCTGTGAGGCTGCTGAAACTTAGGATTAAAAATTTCATCACATCTCCACTTCCAAATGAACCACAACGAAACCGCGAAGAGAAGGTAACCAGACAACTTATTCCAACACAGATTATTGCACTTCAGATTCTCAAACAGCCAATCCTTCCATTCAGTTCTATAAGAAACGCTTGTGGTTAAGCCTTTGCAAATATCCTCCCAAATTCGGCAAGACCTACTGCAGCCCCTAAAAACGTGTTCAGTATCTTCACAACCAGCCAAACATCTACCGCAAGTAGTATCCACCGACATACCTCTAGAAGTCCTGCTAACATTAGTCAAAACTTTACCATGTAGAAGAATCCAGAGAAAATGGGTGATTCTAGGCGGAAGTTTCAACTTCCATATAAAGTTCTGAAACAAATTAACGGTGTGTTCTAAATATATATTAATCTAGAGGGGGGGTGAATAGATTTTAATCGTTATTACCCAATTTTCGCATGTATGTCAATATTACGAAAATGCCCCTAACTAGTCAATATAAATATCAAGTGTAATAAGTGCGGAATTATAAATGACACAAGATATTTACGTGGAAACCCTTACAGGAAAAACCACGAGCTTTTATGTGTGCCACACACGAACCTCGAATCCACTAATTGAAATGATTACAACCTAATCCCGGTTTAATGATCTAATCCCGATCAATAATCATCACAACTACCTAATCCCGGTATAAGTGGACCTAGTCCGATTGCTTGCGAATTAAGTAACCTAATCCCGGTCACAACATAAGACTTAATTCTCTAAGAAGAGATTACAACCTAAGTGAAAATATAAAATATCCAAAATGCAATTTAGAGCCAGGTTACTCTATATGCTTATCTAGAATGATGATTTTGCAATAAATTCAATCCTAGATATTAAAAGCTAGATGACATGTCAAATAGCTTAGCTAAACATAGATTATGAAAACCTAAATAGCTATCAAAACACAACACTCAATCATGTCAACACAACAATCTCTATTTTGTATCTAGAATATATTCTAAGAGCATACAAATAATATAAGAGATGTCTATGATAAATAAAACACTAATTATATATGATAATAGTAAAGAACTTACCAAAGAAAGTGTGTTGACCAAAACCCATGCAAGCAAGAATCCTAACTATGCTAGAAAATGCTTAGATGATAATTTGATGAATATGAGAATGGTTTTTGAGTGTTAAAAATGTGTTCTTGATTTGATTTTCTCTCAAATATCTCTCTTTGAAGTTTAGGGTTCTTAAAGTTAAAGAACATTAATTCAGAAAATGAGAAAGTGTGATATTTATAGACATCAAGAACAGGGCATGTGAAAAGACAAGTTTGCCCCTGAAACGCACCGATCGGCGGTTTCAATCGGCGGCCAGGCCACCGATCATAACCGCCGAATTAAACCCGAGAAGAACAGGGGAACAACGGCGGTTTCATTCGGCGGTTTCGTGACCACCGATCCAACCGCCGAATCAAACCCGAGATATTAAATCGATCGAGTATGAACAGCGGTTTCGAACGGCGGTCATGACCGTCGATCATGACCGCAGAATTGCTCCAGACACTTCTGAATGCAAACGGCGGTTTCATTCGGTGGCCAGGCCGCCGATCATAACCGTCGATCACCAACAAAGGTGAAAACCAAAGAGAAGCCAAGGGAATTCTCCGTGGGCGGTCTTTGCGTAAAACCAAGCACATTCTAGTGCATGCGCGGACGTTTCCGAACACTATCAGGAAATGAATTACAAGACACATAAATACACAACAAGATATAACAATCAAAGTGCTAGTGTGTAATGTGACATATGAAGAGAATGCAACAAATGTAAGAATGCAAAGTGTGTGTGTGCTTCTAAATCTCTTCAAAGAAAGTTAAGCACTAGAAGTATACCTTTGGAGTGCTTGTCCCTAGAGGTCTTGAAAGGGCCTTTGAGTATGATCCTCAATCATCTAAACTACCCTTACATACAAACCCCAACACGTGGTTTGTTCACGAAATAAGCCAATCAAAGAATGGGAATCCTTACAATCTCCCTATTTGGCTATTTTGTGACAAAACCACCACTCACATTGATCCTCACAAACATAATTGAATACACGGGATAACAAAGATATTCTAAATTACAAAGAGATAAGAATATAAAAAAAAACTTCAAGTCTTCAATCTCTTGTAGAACTATCAACCCTTCAAAACAGAAGATTATACTTTCCAAAGCAAGAGTATGTGAGATGATCAAGTGAGAATAAAACAAGCATTTGCATATAAGAATTTTAAGCACAACATCATGCAATGTATGTGTATGCAATGCTCCCCCTCAACGGGTTACTCCCCCTTAATGTATATTCTCCCCAACATGCACAATTGCTACTACAATTAGCAACTCCCCTTACCACATTCTACTCCCCCTTTTTGTCATGATATAGGCAAAGGAGTAGTCCCCAAAAGGGTCACTTCTAGCAAAGAGAGATAGTAGCATACAAGATATTTGCATAATCATATAAGTCACTTTATGCATCTCAATTAAATGGAGAGAAACAAAGAGATTTATTTAAAACAAAAATGTGTGAATCAAACATGCTTTGCATACAAGACATGTAGCATTCAAGTCCAAAATACAATGGTATTTGGCAAAGCAAATGACAAAGGTTTCTAATAAGAATTCAAACCAATTTCACCAATGTCATGAGAGAAGCAAGGATATAGAGTTTTCATTGATTTTAATTTATGAGCAACTATATCCAACTTTATAAGCGAAACATGGCATGAGCGACTTTGCACCCTATTTGATTTTTCCGGATAAGATATCTGTATGATAGTAGCCATGTTCAACCAATAAAGAAAGAAAGACAATTTGAATATAAATTCCTTTGAACGGATACAAGATCCTTTATTCATTTTGAGTCTCATAAGCTTTTTCACACAAGTTTTGCATTTTAAGAATATGCAATCATCAATTCATGTTTTTTCATTTGAGCATGTTATATGAATTTCATGCTTTTTCATTTGACATTAATATGTTATAAAAGAATCATCATGTCATGGAGATAACCATTGGTCATTCAAATCTTACTTCCTATATACATCTCCTAGTCCAAAAATGCATGTTTGAACATAAATATGACATGGATTGTAAACAAGCAAGGTTCACACTTATTGAATTGAAAACATATATACATATGTGCAACCAAGCTTACTCAAGCAATTAAAAAAGAAGCATAAGATATTTCAAATTTTTGCAAGTGACAAGAATGCAAAATAACTCTCTTTTCTTGAGTTCCCCATATGGGGTCATCATTATCCTTCATCATTGAAGGTCATGAGGTCCTATGGACCTACTAAGTCCATTGGACTTAGTTGAACCTATTAGAGACAAGTTTGTCTCATAGCAAGCGGGTTTATCTTTTCTTATCCACTTAGGTGAAACAATTTTCTTCCTAGTGGTCAAAAGTTCTAGAGATCTAGATGTCATATGATCATGTAAATGAATTTCTTCCTTCCTATGAGCATGCATACTAGCTCTAGCTTTCTTCTTCTCAATCATGCTTTTAACTCTACACATTTTAATGTAACGAAAGCACTTTGGTCTAATATGACCATCAACACCACAAAAATAACATGTAGGGACAAAGTTAGGAATCATACCATGTCTTTGTGCATGCATAGGAGCCTTCCCATGTCTTTGTGGTTGTCTTGGTTGTTGGATAGGATTTCTCCTTCTTTGTTGTTGACCAAGACTTGATTGCTTCCTCGGTTTAGCTTGCACGATTGGTCTCTTCCCTTGATGAATTTGAGGTTGAGGGAAGTTAGCATGAGGAACTCTTTTAGGTTGAGCTTGAGGTTGTCTTCTTGGAGCTACCTTCACTTGTGCACTATGAGAGCATTGTCCTAGATCAATCTTCTTCCTAGGAATTTGCACCGGTGAAGCTTCTTTGTAGCTCAAGCTCTTGACAAACACGGTCTTGTTATGAGTGGAGGACTTCTTACCATCTTCAAACCCAAGACCTCTCTTGTCACAAGGAATCTTTCCAACACTTAACATGTGGTCAAGTTTTTCGGTGCTAGAAACTATCCTAGTCCTTGACCCTTTAGCCTCTTCAAGCTCTCTTTTTAATCCTTCTTCATTCCTCCTAGATAAGTCTAACTCCTTTCTTAGTTTATCTTCAATATTCTTGGATCTATCCACTTGTTCACTTAAGTGGTCAACATGAGCCAAAAGGTCTAGATTCTCTTCTCTCAATCTTAGCATCTTTTCCTTGGTCTTCATTTCTAAGTTTTTAAACTCAGCGAGGAATTCATCTAGAACCTTTTTCTCCACATATCCATGTGTGGAGTTAGATGAAGAGTCATCTTCATTAGAGTCACTTTCTTCTTGACTCTCATTCTCTTCTTCATTGTAGGAGATCGGAAAGGCAAAATAGTTGTTCTCACAATCATTTAAGCTTGAGGGACTTCCTTCAACAACTTTCACTTTGTTGTCCCGCTTGTGAGAGCAACCTAATGCCAAAAATTTTGCCACAACCTTGTCATCACTATTACTTGAAGTGGCGGCCTCCTCTCTTTCATCTTCCAAGTTAGCACATTCCTTAGAGATATGCCTGAATCCTCCACATTCGTAGCATTGAATCTTCTCTCTTAAAGACATCTCATGATATGGCTTGACATTCTTGATTATGGTCTTCTTCTTCTTGAAGTCATTCCCCTTTGAGCCATAACCACTCTTTTGTAGATTCAAGAACTTCTTGAATCCCTTGGCAATGAGTGCCATGTTTTCATTTGAGTCATCCTCCTCCTCTTCCACCTTGAAAGTTTTCAAAGCTAGATTCTTTTTCTTTTTAGGAGGTGAGATGGTAGCCTTTCTTGATTCATAGGCTAGAAGTCTTCCAATGACTTCACTCGGCTTCATATCCTTGTAGGTGTCATTTTCTTCTAAAGCCGTCACTTTGGGTTCGAACCTCTCGGGAAGTGATCGCATGATATTTTGCTTGATTCTTCTATCCAAGTAAGGATCACCAAGTTAGTGACTTTGGTTCACAATGTCCATTAGTCTCACTTGGAAGTCATTGAAGTGCTCGTGCTCTTCCATCCTAATGGTCTCAAACCGAGTTTGAAGGACTTGAAGCTTTGAGTCCTTGACAACCTCGGTGCCTTCATGTGCAACTTCTAGGATGTCCCATGCCTCTTTAGCAATCCTAGTAATTTGAATCAGTTTGTACTGATTTTCACTCACTGCATATCGGATGGCATGAATGGCCTTGTTGTTCCACATGGAGTCAATAAATTCTTGAGGACTCCACTGTGCCTTAGGCTTGAGAACCTCTTCTCCTCCATCCGTAGGAGTCATCATAGGTGAAGCATATCCATCTTCAACCGCCATCCACGCCTTATCATGGATTTGGCATATGTATGCTTCCATCTTCCCCTTCCCCTTCCATGAGGAGTAATTATCGCCGGTGAGCAACGGTGGCCTCACGCTCGACACTCCCTCTTTGCTCATCCCGAAACCACTCATAGTGTTTTGATGAATGCAAATGAGATAAATGCAAAATGTATGAATAAATCAAAAAATCACACAAGATGCAAAACACACCAAAATGAGCAAGGATCACCTATGTATGTCTAGGAACCCGCTCTGATACCAATTGAAACAAATTAACGGTGTGTTCTAAATATATATTAATCTAGATGGGGGGTGAATAGATTTTAATCGTTATTACCCAATTTTCGCATGTATGTCAATATTACGAAAATGCCCCTAACTAGTCAATATAAATATCAAGTGTAATAAGTACGGAATTATAAATGACACAAGATATTTACATGGAAACCCTCACAAGAAAAACCACGGGCTTTTATGTGCGCCACACACGAACCTCGAATCCACTAATTGAAATGATTACAACCTAATCCCGGTTTAATGATCTAATCCCGATCAATAATCATCACAACTACCTAATCTCGGTATAAGTGGACCTAGTCCGATTGCTTACGAATTAAGTAACCTAATCCCGGTCACAACACAAGACTTAATTCTCTAAGAAGAGATTACAACTTAAGTGAATATATAAAATATCCAAAATGCAATTTAGAGCTAGGTTACTCTATATGCTTATCTAGAATGATGATTTTGCAATAAATTCAATCCTAGATATTAACATGTCAAATAGCTTAGCTAAACATAGATTATGAAAACCTAGATAGCTATCAAAATACAACACTCAATCATGTCAACACAACAATCTCTATTTTGTATCTAGAATATATTCTAAGAGCATACAAATAATATAAGAGATGTCTATGATAAATAAAACACTAATTATATATGATAATAGTGAAGAACTTACCAAAGAAAGTGTGTTGACCAAAACCCATGCAAGCAAGCATCCTAACTATGCTAGAAAATGCTTAGATGATAATTTGATGCATATGAGAATGGTTTTTGAGTGTTAAAAATGTGTTCTTGATTTGATTTTATCTCAAATATCTCTCTTTGAAGTTTAGGGTTCTTAGAGTTAAAGAACATTAATTCAGAAAATGAGAAAGTGTGATATTTATAGACATCAAGAACAGAGCATGTGAAAAGACAAGTTTTCCCCTGAAACGCACCGATCGGCAGTTTCAATCGGCGGCCAGGCCGCTGATCATAACCGTCGAATTGAACCCCAGAAGAACAGGGGAACAACGGCGGTTTCGTGACCGCCGATCCAACCGCCGAATCAAACCCGAGATATTAAATCGATCAGGTATGAACGGCGGTTTCGAACAGCGGTCGTGACAGCCGATCGTGACCGTAGAATTGCTCCAGACACTTCTGGATGTAAACGGCGGTTTCATTCGGTGGCCAGGCTGCAGATTATAACCGCAGATCACCAACAGAGGTGAAAACCAAAGAGAAGCCAAGGGCATTCTCCGTGGGCGGTCTTCACGCAAAACCAAGCACATTCTAGTGCATGGTGGACGTTTCCGAACACTGTCGGGAAACAAATTACAATACACATAAATACACAACAAGATATAACAATCAAAATGATAGTGTGTAATGTGACATATGAAGAGAATGCACACAAATGTAAGAATGCAAAGTGTGTGTGTGCTTCTAAATCTCTTCAAAGAAAGTTAAGCACTAGAAGTATACCTTTGGAGTGCTTGTCCCTTGAGGTCTTGAAATGGCCTTTGAGTATGATCCTCAATCATCTAAACTACCCTTACATACAAACCCCAACACGTGGTTTGTCCACGAAATAAGCCAATCAAAGAATGGGAATCCTTACAAGTTCCATCTCCAAAAATTATCCTCAACCATACTAAAGTGAATATCATAAGCACTCTTCACAGAGAAGTTTCCGTTCCTAGTCAGCCCCCAGATGACAGAGTCTTCCCCAATACAGTGGCTACTCGTATGAATGCTAAAAATACGGTGCACAATGCGCCAAGGCAATACCGAGGCCAACTTCTAGAGATCCCACTCCCTATCTGTCAGGTATTCATACACCCTTTCATTAACCTGGTTCTCAGAGAGAGGACAAGAGGCGTGATTAAGGAGAATCCCCAGCTTAGGAATCCAAGAATCCGTCCAAAACCCAACATTACGACCATTACCAACTCTCTATTACACCCCTTCCGAGAGGAGTTTGGCCCCAAAAGAAAAACCCCTCCAAGTACTCGAGCAAAGTTTCGTGTTAGAATTATCATGGGTGGCCATGTTCTCCCCTTTGAGGTATTTTGCTTTAATCAGTTTACTCCAGAGACCACTCTCATTCTGATACAATCTCCAGCCAGTTTTAGCCAGAAGCACTTAATTCATCCTTTTCATCTTTCTAATACCAAGGCCACCTAAATTCTTAAGAAGACAGACGTTCTCCCAATTCACAAGGTGGATTTTCTTATTCTCCATAGTACTACCCCACAAGAAATCTCTATTAATTTTATCAAGACTATTACAGACCTCTGAAGGGAGTTTCACGGACTGCATCGCATAAGTGGGGAGAGCAGAAGTCACAGCTTTGATGAGTGTACATCTCCCAGCGAAAGAAAGGGAAGCACTTTTCCACTCCGCTAGACATTTTTGAGTCTTCTCAACGATATCATTATAAGTTCCTCTAGTGACCCGGACATGGATGAGAGGAACACCAAGATAATTTCCCAGATTATGAGTCATAGGAGAACCACACACTTCCGCCAAAGATTTAGCTAAATTGTGATTAACATTATTAGAATAATAAATTCTAGACTTAGGGAAACTAACCTGCTGGCTCGAAAGATCACAGAACAAATCCAGAGCCTCCCTCATGGTAGCGGCCTGATGAGGAGAGGCTGAACCGAACAAAATTAGGTCATCAACAAAGAAGAGGTAAGAGATCTCCGGACCTCCTCTAGAAACCTTAATAGGCTTCCAAGCTCTATCAAGCAGCTTTTGATGGATGATGTATGAGAGCTTCTCCATGCATAAAACATATATATAAGGAGACAAGGGATCTCCCTGTCTAATGCCACAATTTGGGGTAAAGGTTTCTGTCATTTCACCATTGATAATAACCTTATAATTAACGTTCGATATGCAGCTCATGAACAGATTATTCAACTCCCCTTCAATACCCACTTCTTCCAAAACATGCTTAATAAAATCCCACTGGAGCTTATCATAAGCCTTGGCAAGATCAATCTTCCACGCAATGAAACTTGTTTTCCCCCTCACAGTTTTGAACTTATGAAGCACTTGTTGCGCAACAATAATATTATCTTGAATCTGACGACCAAGCATAAAGGCCACCTGATTAGGGCCCACAAGATCCGGAAGGAAACTTCTTAATCTTTGAACCAGAATCTTGCTCATAACCTTATAAGAAGTATTGCAAAGGCTGATAGGACGGAATTGAGGCAAGCTAGCTAGATTAGGAATTTTAGGAATAAGCGAAATTAACGTACCGTTGACCTCACTAGGAATACTGCCATTCCTAAAACACTCATTCACCAAGCGCATCAAATCATCCTTATAGGTGGTCCAAATTTTTTGAAAAAAGATGGCTGGGAAACCGTCAGGCCTAGGAGCCTTGATCCCGCCAATGCTGAAAACACTCTGCTTTACTTCAGACTCAATAACAGGCATACCAATACTAGAAATGTCAGAATCTTTAAGCCTAGGGAAAAACATGGGAAGTTGAGAATACATACCAATGATATGTCTTTCCATGAAGAGATCTTTGAAATAATGCACCACCTCATTCTTCATTTCCTCAATATCCTCAGTCCAGATGCCATCACTTTTCTTGAGACCCTCTATCTTATTTCTCCTTCTTCTAATAATCGTAGAGAGGTGAAAAAATCTAGTATTTCTATCGCCTTCCTTGAGCCAACAGTTACGCGATTTCTGCTGCCAGAAGATTTCCTCTTGCTCTATGATGGCTTTGTACTCATTCATAAGTGTTTCCTTGAGGTTAGAAAGGAAAACAGAAGGCTTATTGCTAGTAGACAATTGGATCCCCTGAATCTTGGCTAGCAATCTTCTCTTTTTGTGGAAGATATTCTGAAACTCCTCTCTATTCCAAATCTTGAGCAATCCGATAAAATTCTTGATTTTATCAGTCACTGAAACCCCCTGCATCTACCATCTGTTCTGAACAAACTTGTCAAATTCTTTATGTTTAAGCCACATAGCCTCAAACCTGAAAGGCCTGAACCTACTGTTAGGAAAATGGTTGCTATGGAGCTATATAAGAATAGGGCAATGATCAGACATAATTCTAGGAAGATGTCTCACAAATCCCTCGCCAAATTGAATTCTCCAGTCTATAGAGCAAAGGGCTCTATCAAGCCTCTCCCAAATCTCCTTACCAATACATTTTTTCATCATCCAAGTGAATTTAGGTCCCAGGAATTCCAAATCTACCAGATTGTTCCTATCCACCCAACTACCAAAACCACTGTTTGAGAACCTAGGTCTCCCCCCTCTCTTCTCAAAGTTGTTGATAATTTCATTAAAATCACCTGCCACTAACCAAGGCAGAGAAAAACAACTTCTAATAGTGTCCAGATAATTCTAGAGTAACTTCCTCGTGGTAACGCACAAGTTTGCATACACTACCGTTAGGATCCAAAAAGCCTTATTATCAAACACTAAAGCAGTCACGTTGTGTCTTGAACTTGCAATCACATGAAGTTTAACTTTGCTTTCATTCCATAGAAGCCAAATGCCCCCTGAAAAGCCATCTGCATCCACAACAAAATTATTAGAAAAGCCCAATTTATTAATGACACAAGAAGCATTAGAGCCACTAATTCTTGGTTCAAGAACCGCTAAAATCTCAAAATGGTATAACCCGCGTATATCAGCAATGTTCCTAGAGAACACTTGTTTCTCCACTTCTCTTACGTTCCACACACAGATCATAAGGAAGACGAAAAGAAAGGATCTCTATTCTGAGATCACCGCCATTACCTCTATAAGGTCAAAGGCAATCTTTTCGAAACTTTCCATAGCTGGCACTGTCTCAATAGGAATTAGCTCATTCATCTGTCCATTTCCATTCAACTCAGAGGGTTGGCCCTCAAAATTAATCACATCCATATGAAGTTGTCGAAGCACCGCAGCATTATCTAATTCTTCAATAACTGAATCAGGTTGATCGGCATCAGAGGGGAGGACAGACCCCGCAACATACACAGGATTCATTACCACTGAAAATCCCCCGAAAGAATTAACTGGGAGCCCACCCTTTGGAATAATCTTGGTACTCTTCTTAAGCAATTTCTTGCTAGTCTGAGAAGGGGGTTTGGATGGTTTTTTGTTGTGCAAATTAGATTGATTGGTTACCTCTGTAAGCATAACTTTCCCTTTGTCTTTACTTCCAACCACTTTGTTATTCACTGTTTGAGCACATTCTTCAGCCATGATGACATCCACATCTTCATGTAAAACATCAAACCTTGAACCACTTACATGCTTGGCACTTGGAACATCCACCAGGTTACCACCCTTAGCTTTGCTAATCAGTTTCTGTTGACCGAATTTACCCATTCCGGAACCCCCAATTCCACTACCTTTTTTTTTATCACTCATAGAAACAGGACCACTAAATCCATTGCTTTTTTTATTATCACTCATAGAACCGCTACCAGTCTGGTTCCCAGCCATACCAGAATTTTTAGAGGTCCCAACGTTGCCCTTCCCTGTCCGACTACTACTGCCCTTGTAAAATCTGTTACTCTGTTTGCCATATGATACCAGCATCCACGGACCATACGCAGGTATCTCTTCAACCGGTTTCTCCACAATTTTGTTTTCAACCACAACATCTTCTTGAATTGGAATAACCACCCCCTCCCTACAAGCATCTGTACTATGTCCATAGCGACCACATTTGAAGCAAATTGACCCCAGGTTTTCATATTCCACTCTGATGGATCTTTCCTCTATGTTTAGGGAAGCCACCAGAGGTTTAGAGATATCAATTTCGACACATATACGGGCAAATCTACCCCGAGCTTGGTTCAAAGTTACTGGATCAACTTTACACATATGTCCCAACATTCCACCGATGTTCCAAAGCAACTCAAAATCCATCCATTCCATGGGAAGTTTTGACAGTCTGACCCAGATAGGCATACTCTGGATATTGTCTTCCCCTGGAACAAAGTTTGGCCTCCACCTCTACACAACCAAGTATTGATTTGCAATAATCCAGGGACCGTTGGTAAGCACATAATCCAGATCCTCTTTCACCTAAAAATGAGCCACAAAGTACCCATCACCAAGATCCGTGAGTTGCCATTGACCCAAAAGTGACCACTTCTGAGAAAGCTTTGCAAGCATGAAGTTCAACGTATGGGTACGACCCATATTCTTCAAAATCAAACCGTTCTCCCAAGGCTTCTGCAATTGTTTCTTCAAGTTTTCCGACAGGGTCATCTTTGGTCCAGTGGGTCCCTTAGATACCAGGATGTCCTTCGGATCAATCTTCAATTTCCCTTTCGAATTTCCAATACTTGACCACGAGCTAGGGCATGCCATATTCATGAGTTTCGATTTGAAACTACTCATGGTGTCTAACCTAACAGTCTCAGTTGGCACATCATTACGACCACCAATTTTCGATTCCGTTCTTGCTCGTTTGGCGGAACTGAAGGTCTCCAAAGATTGCGAAGGATCTACGACAGGATTAATGGAGGGCTGAGATTGCGCAGAGAAGATGAACTTGTCGCTATTGGGTTCCATTGACAAAAGCTACAACAAAACTAGGCGGTGATCAAAAAGAGGAGGAGAAGCGACGGCGCTGTGCTGAAATTGAAACTAACCTAAACGCACCAAGTGCGTACAGTTAGTCCGGCGCGTGGTCCATTAAATTGACTCACGAATATTGTACTCTTTTTCATCTGCTAGTTTTTTATCCCATTGGGTTTTTACTAGCAAAGATTTTAACGAGGCATATTCTATGTAAAATGGACATTGAATGTCCATCCAATCTCAAAATGTAACTTGTGATCCTTCACCTTCCCCAATTTATTATAAAGTTTATGGTACTATTTATTCTCAAGTTTATGGCTAGTGTCTTTTCAAGTTTGTAACTACTATATTGTGAGTCTATAAAAGTGAGGTTTCACCAAATTATAAACACCATTGAGAAGTATTGAGGAATAAAAGAATCTCTTTTTTAGGCTACCATTTTCTCTCCTTTCTTACTTTATATTTATAATATTATGTTCTTGTTTATTTTATTTATTTCATAACAGGTTTTTCATTTTAAGGTGTAATATTTGATGTTTTCCTTATTTTTGTTTTTGTTTCTTTTGGATAAAGTGGAATGACGATGGATTGTAATAGATATTATATACGTGGGACCTGTCATTAATTACATTTTTTATTTTTTAAAAAATCTCAATTCATTCCATTGACACCACTTTTTACATGTACAGTATTTCTTTTTAATTTTTTTAAAACGAAAAAAAAAAGACACATAATTTAAATTAATCAATTTGAATTTTATTTTTTTAAATATTACAATAATTAGGGTTTTAGGAGTTAGAGAAGAAACTCCAACCCATAACCTCGTGTGAATGTGAGGGGCTTAACCACTAGACCAAAAAAGTTATTGTTAACCGGAAATTCAGGCAATTAATTCAAGGAAGAGCTTTTCCCATTGAAGGACCGGACCACTTCATCGCCTGCCATGGTGGCCCTCCTAGTCACTCCAACCCGATTGTTAGGTGCAAGGGCCTGGCCCCCTTTTGACCGCGCCTACTCACAGGTACGCTAGGATCAAGCATTGCTCGACCCAGAGCTGGCCTTCCTCCCACAAGAGTGCTTGTGGAAAATGGGTACCTGACCTAGTGGGAAGCCCGTCTGTAAAGCCACGATCCATCCTGGATCCGGCTCTCGCTCATTCATCCAATAAGAAGGACCGCTTCCTCTAGTAGCGGATCCGCTCCAGTAGCCAGCCTCACCACAGAGGTCACTACCTTATCCCCCATAGCACCCTTCTGCGATTCGAGCAGTCCTCTCTAGAAGAACCCCCGTGAGCTCACTAGCGCCTCCTGCTCCATAAGGGCTGACACCAGCCCTTGCCTCTAGCTCGCATGGGAAGAAGAAGGTGCTGGGAACACCTGCAAAACACTAGTGTCGCTTCATTAAAGAGAAGCAGTAAGCACAATTGAGGAAAGATAGCGGCCGACGGTTAGGATCGCCTGCTAGCCACACTACGTCAACGGTTGGATTACGCTCCATCTCAGCCCTAATTGAAGGTCAACTATCCCTTACATGCAAGAGGATGCTAGTTTCCTCAGCAAAATACTTACAGAAACGCAGCAAGCATGAAGAAGGAAATGGTGGAAGAAAGTGCCTAACAGGGTGCAGCGGGACAAGCGCTGACACTGTCCCCTGCCAGGCCAGAACCTTGACAATGACTTCCCATCACCACAAAGGCCCCTTGTGACCAATCAAAACTCGTGGAAGCGCCACCTTTTCACCACCTCAGCCCTACAGAAGCTCTGATATGGACCTGAGGCCTAGGTGGAGCGATCGAAACCCTCCAAGGCGTGTGTTGACCCCGATCCTGCCCTAAATCAGTGGCTGGGATCCGCCCCGCCAATTGCGCCCTGGGAACTAAGGCCCCTACCTACCAAAACTGATGCTCCCGCCAAGGCAAAGAAGAGGGCGTAATCCTGATCCTTGATTCCTGGTGACCGCCGTTGTGAATAGGAGGGAACGGTGGAGATTTAACCGGGGATTCCCGCCTAAACAGACGACCTCCACCTACCCCCCTACCAGAGACACTATAAATACCCCTACATCCCACAGAAGAAGGGGTGGGCCCTTAAAAACAAAAACATCCTACTTGGCCTAGTCAAAGCTCATATGTGTGTGTGTTCTACTTGACTACTACCCCGCCTAGTCAAAGCTCCTATGTGTGTGTGTTCTACTTGGCTACTACCCCGCCTAGTCAAAGCTCCTATGTGTGTGTTCTACTTGGCTACTACCCCGCCTAGTCCAAGCTCCTATGTGTGTGTGTTCAACTTGGCTACTACCCCGCCTAGTCAAAGCTCCTATGTGTGTGTTCTACTTGGCTACTATCTCGCCTAGACGAAGCTCCCATGTGCAACCTATCGAGTCATTTCCCTACCTAGGTTGAACTCTCACATGTTGTATCCCCATCCCGCTAGTAAATCCTTTGTAATAGCCGGATGCTGTATGTGGATTGACGTGTAATGTACTCTGTTATTAAGCAATAAAAGGCCCATCTTTATACCCCTGCAAAGATATACCAATCGCACCACACAAATTAGCACGCTACCTCGACCTCTGTTCCCCCGTGTAGGACCGGTCCTACTGCATAGTACCGGTCCCTGGTAGCCGGACCCAGGTGTCACCTCGGCCCCCCTTGCATCGGGAAGAGGGGGATCCATCCTATCCGGTCCGGTCCAGCTGCGGTGCACCCCGTACACTGCGGTCCAGGTTATCCCGGGAAAACCCCGACGGATTTTTCAGGATAACAGTTATAATGGTAAATATTGATATTGTTAAAATAAATAATATAGACACAACTATATTTTATTCTTTTATTTGGGTTATTTATTAATGACATTTTTATTTATTTTTTATTTATAACTGTTAATTAATAAAATTAACAATTATTTCAAAATTATGGTTGATTGGTTGATTATTATTTGTGATGAGTTAATTGACCCCTTTTTAAATATTAAAAAGTTTACAAATTATAATAGAAAATTTTCAATGACCAAATATTTAATCAAATTGTTC
Organism: Acer yangbiense; assembly: GCA_008009225.1. NCBI lineage: Eukaryota > Viridiplantae > Streptophyta > Magnoliopsida > Sapindales > Sapindaceae > Acer > Acer yangbiense. The sequence continues at coordinate 52,765,678 of CM017762.1, read as the reverse complement.
TATGATTTTAGGTTATAATGCAAACAAAATGAAATTTGATATTACAATTTATTTTTTTTTAAATATTTTTAGTTAATCTACCAGAAGTGTTTTTACCGTTTTTATTTTTATAATACAACTTTTAGTATATACTACCAGATGCGTTTTTCAGATTTCAAAACTGAAACCAAAAATACTGTTTTTCTTTATCATTTCCTTTTTCAAATACAACAAATGAAAAACACTTATCAGACGCACCCTTATATTTCAACTTAAAAACTTACAAAAACAATGAAATAGGGTTGATCTAGTGATAATAGTATATATTCTTGCTCAAAATAGAACATATCCCGATGCATATTAAAATCATGGATAATTTTAATTTTGTCCTTCCAACCAATGGAAGAACCAAAATGATGTATTTTTAAAAATTTATGAACCACACAAACTCAAAATAAAAAGAAGAGTAGCGATATTTACACCCCAAAAAAAACTGTATGTGCTCCCCTTTTTGTATGTAGACCCCAATAAAATTTTTAAAATATGAAATTTTGTAAGCACACCCGATACATTACCAAATATGCCCTTTCTTTTAATTTTTAAAAATATTATAAATAAATTATAAAATATTTAAAATCAATATATATATACACATATACATAATTAAAATCATAGCATTGCAAAACCAACTAAACTTACATAAACAAATGGGATTTTATGCAATTTTTACACGAACAAAGTCACTAAAATTATTATTAGATCTAAGAGTTTCTTCTTCTTCTTCTTATTTCTTTTTTTAAAAAAATTTCTTTTTGTGACAGCCATGGTTCCATTTTTCCAGGCAGCCGGTGCGTTCTCCATTTTCCCATTTATAATGGAGGAAAAAATAATTCTAGGATTTTACACAATTACGCCAAGGTTATTATGATATATATATATATCCAATTTAAAATGGAAGAGGCAATAGCCTTCCATCTTCATTTTAGGCTTGAAAGTTCACGCATTATTTGGATTTTTTGTTTTTCATTACTAATTTTATTTTATTGCTTCTTTTTTTTTTTTAATTTGGTTTAGTTAGTCAACTATTCAAAATAGTAAAATACTTATAAAAATTATTATTTACTTAATTAAAATATTAATAATTTAATTTAAAGGTAATATTGAAATTTTGAAAATATATAAATTTGGGGTGTACATACCGTTTTAGAGGAGTGTATATATCGTCACTCTAAAAAGAATAGGTTAAAAATTGTAGTTCCATAAAAATATAGGGAACGAAATAAAAATCTTAGCCCATTAAAATACAGTGAGATTTGAGAAGGTAAAAACCATTTTTGTAAAAGCCCAAGTGAGGCCCATTTGATTGTCTATGACTCGAGTCTCAGTTCTTCTTCCCTAAACCCCAAAAACCCTAACCTTATAAATCCTCATTTTCCAACACATCTTCCTTCACTTGTGAGAGCCACCCCAAAAACCCTAAAAACCCTACTATTCCACTCCCCAGAAACAAACCCACCATGACTGATGTTGAGCTCACTCGCTCTGAGAAGAAAAAGCACAAAAAGAAGTCCATACCCGAATCCAACGCTGCCGTCCCCGACGCCGACGCCACCAAAGATTTCATGATCAAACCCCAGAGCTTCACTCCTTCACTTGAAACCTCTGAGTGGCCGATCCTTTTGAAGAACTACGACCGTCTCAATGTACGAACCGGACACTACACTCCACTCCCCAACGGTTACTCTCCTCTCAAGCGTCCACTCGCTGAGTACATAAGGTACGGTGTTCTCAATCTTGACAAACCCGCAAACCCATCTTCACATGAGGTTGTGGCGTGGATCAAACGTATTCTACGTGTTGAAAAGACCGGTCACAGTGGCACTTTGGATCCTAAAGTGACCGGAAATCTCATTGTTTGTATTGATAGAGCTACTCGTCTTGTTAAGTCTCAACAAGGTGCTGGAAAAGAGTATGTTTGTGTTGCTAGGTTGCATAGTAAAGTCCCAGATGTCGCGAAAGTGGCTCGGGCTCTTGAAACTCTAACCGGGGCTGTGTTTCAGAGACCCCCTTTGATTTCTGCTGTGAAAAGACAGCTTAGGATTAGAACTATTTATCAAAGTAAGTTGCTTGAGTATGATGTGGATAGGCATTTGGTTGTTTTCTGGATTTCTTGCGAGGCGGGTACTTATGTTCGAACCATGTGTGTTCATTTGGGGTTGATTCTTGGTGTCGGTGGGCATATGCAGGAACTTAGGAGGGTTAGGTCTGGGATTTCTGGGGAAAATGATAATATGGTGACCATGCATGATGTGATGGATGCTCAATGGTTGTATGATAATTATAGAGATGAGACTTATTTGAGGAGGGTTATTATGCCTCTCGAGGTGCTTTTAACTAGTTATAAGAGGTTGGTCGTGAAGGATAGTACCGTGAATGCTATATGTTACGGTGCTAAGCTGATGATTCCTGGGTTGTTGAGGTTTGAGAATGATATTGAGGTTGGTGAGGAAGTTGTGTTGATGACTACGAAAGGGGAGGCGATTGCATTGGGGATTGCAGAGATGACTACTGCTGTGATCGCTACTTGTGACCATGGTGTGGTTGCAAAGATCAAGAGGGTGGTTATGGATAGGGATACTTACCCTAGAAAATGGGGGTTGGGACCAAGAGCTTCGATGAAGAAGAAGTTGATTGCAGAAGGAAAGTTGGATAAGCATGGGAAGCCGACTGAGAAGACACCTCAAGAGTGGATGAGAAATGTGGTTTTGCCAACTGGTGGCGATTCAGTGGTTGCAAGCCTTGCAGCTGCAACTGAACCAGCTGTTGCAGAGAAAGAAGAGCCTGCTAAGGTGGAGAAAGAAAAGAAGAAAAAGAAGAAAACTGAGGATGATGAAGATGGGGAGGGGCGTAAGCGCAAATCTGATGAGATCACTGACGGCACTGCTCCTTTGCCTTCCAAGAAGGCTAGAGTTGGAGAGGTTGAGGAAGTTGAGAAAGAAGAAAAGGTCGATAAGAAAGAGAAGAAGAAGAAAAAGAAGAAGGATAAAGAGGATGGTGATGTAGAAACTGCAGAAGTGGAAAAGACTGAGAAGGTGAAGGAACCCGAAACAGACAAGTCTGAGAAGAAGAAAAAGAAGAAGAAAAACAAAGAAGCTGAGGAGACAAAAGGTGGTGTTGAGAATGGCGAAAATGATCATGGAGCTGATAAAAGTGAGAAGAAGAAAAAGAAGAAAAAGAAGAGCAAAGACTCAGATGATGAGTAGATGAAATGTTGTTAGTGTTTTTTGTTTGTTTTTTATTTTTCCTTGAAACTCTTTTTTTGTGGCATCTAAAATGTTTAATTAGTAGCCTTTGTAATTTTATTTTAACGAAGCTTGAATGGAACTAGTTTTCATAGTTGAGTTCTGCATAATGAAATGCTTTCTTTAGCTACATCGTTCTTGACTCCTTAGTTGCAGTTGCAGCTCATGACAGGAATAATTTGTGAACTGTTGTGAAGTTAGCTTCATTTTGTTGACAGATTATCTATTTCAATTCGAATAGGGCAGCGGCGATACTCTACTCTACTAGCTGATTCTTTGCTTTCTTGATTTTGAAAATGTTGGTTCATTATACAGAGTGAGACTACTACTGCTGTTATTCATCATTTGTGATCAAGATTGGTTTTGAATTCTCTTATTTAGATTGTTTAGGTGATCCATAATATTATTTGTTTCCTCAGAAAACAAAGAAAAAGGAAAAACAGATTATGCACCGTATGTTTATGTGAAGATAAAGTAAAATTGCTGATAATTATGTTTACAAGAGTAATTGATCTTTCTTTGTTTTTTTATTTTTTGTTTCCTCAGAGTAGCTTCATTGACAATTTCTGCTGTTCAAGGTCAGTGAATCATTTATGTAATCTTTTATTCATTTTCCTTGATCTAAAAATACCAATTTTCTTATCAGTTCACCATTCTTTTTACTAATAGATGTTGTATATTTTCTAGCTTCCCAAAACAAAAACAAAAAACTGTACCATCAGATTAATTAAGGAAGCAAATATATAAAATGCACCAAAAGTTTGCATAGTATACATGGAGTAGCACACCTTCAAATATTTTCTTCTCCAAGTATAAAAAAATGTTGACTAAAGCTTTTGATTTACAAAAGAGCAAAATTTGGTTTTCATCTTACAATCCCTGTAGAACTGTGACACATCTGCTTTTTTCTCCTAAATAATTAAAAGATAGCAACAGGGCTGATTCATTTTTCCTCCAGAGACCACTGCTAGAGAGCCATCCCAAATGATCATTCACAATAACTGCTTGCTGCTATTTCTGCACATTGATCTAATGAAGAACAAAGAGACTCTGTCAGCATTGATAAAATGTATCGTGAGATTATAATGTCGATAACACACATTGATTGATTGTTTCTTCCGTTCATCATCTAATTATGGCAGCTCTAGTTTTTTGGCTTGTAGAAATATCTGAGATGATTAATTTTAGATTAGAAGCATTAAGTGATTGACTTGTCTATCAATGATACTTTATTCTGCATATTGTTATGAGTTTCTTTTTTCAAGGGCTTTAGCTTATTCTTGTGTGGCTTTATGAATTCCTTCTTGTTAGTAAGCTGCTTCTTTTGCAGTTATGGGATTCTAGCCTCACCTACAAACAGGTAAATGAAAAGGAGAAGATGGGAAAGTCTGTGCTATTACCTTATGAACTAACTTAAACGTTTATGAGTCTTGCATGAGGAGAAGCTGCTGGGCTGTGCCGTTGATGGGTTTTCACTTCCAAACTGGGAGTGACTGTTTCGAAAGCTTCTACGAGCAGCTGTACTTTTCTTTTCCGAGCTGGAGTTAATTTTGCAACAACCTGTTGAATTGCATGATCAAGCATCCATTCCTCGGCATTTTTCCTGTCTTCCATGTTTTGAGGCCTTAAATTCACTTTTTCAGCTTCTGAGTCGGAGTCCAAGCTCAGATATTGTGGCTCCCTCGGGTTGAATTTCCTCACCTTTTCCAATGCCTTGATGAATCTTTTAAGGAGGATCATTTTTTTCAGATTGCTCCAGCTCTTCTGAGTTTGTGGCTTAGATGTATTTACCAATTTCGCTTCTGTTTCTGATTCTTCTGGGGCACTGATGTTATTAGAATGGAGCCACATTTCTTTTGGATCCAGTGTTGTACCTTGCTCTACTTTTGTGTTGTTGGATTCTCTAAAGCTATCTTCAGCAGAGTCAGAAGAATTTGAGAGGAAAATTTCACTGCTTTCACCGTGTTTCTTTTGGAAATCCTGTTCTGAGATCTTGTTGCCTGGAATTGGTTGATCCTCAGTTGAATCTTGGATTTCTGGAAGAGGAATGTCATCGATCGCTTGTTCTATGAGCTTTATGGCTTCAATATGTTGGCGTTCAACTTTTTGGCTGCTTGTAATTTGATTGTCCATCAACATTTTATGATTCATTTCTGAAGAATCCTTACAAGAATCAGCATCTTCCGTTCCAAGCAATTTTTCAGCACCCCCCTGTTCTTCCTTGTCTGCACCCTCAAGTGGGTGCTCTCCATCTTCAGCACTGCTTGATACCATGTGCTTATATACTAGGTACCAGAGCCTCATGTTTTTCTGTTTTCCCAACTTGTATTCTGGCTCCATGTCATTGGTGTCATGGGGATCGGATTCTTCTCGTGGAGAAGATTGTTGGAGGACTTCATGTTTGGGATTAGCTCGTCCTCCACAAGCTGCCATTGGTTTCTCTGACAATTCAGAAAATGAAGCTGAGGAGACCACACTGCTAACTATAGATGATAGCTCGCTCTTAGGCTCACGTGATCGTTCACCATCTGCATCAATTAAGTTAACCATATCAATGGTGTCATGAGGCCGAGATTCTTCTTGTGGATAAGATTCTTTGAGGACTTCGTCTTTTGAATTAGCTTCTCCTCCACAAGCTGCCATCGGTTCCTCTGACGGTTCAGAAAATGAAGCTGAGGAGACCACGCTGCTAACTATAGATGATAGCTCACTTTTAGGTTCCCATAATTGTTCACCATCTGCATCAATTAAGTTACCTGTCTCCAACTTCTTTCTGTTGAGTTTTATATCACCATCACGAATTTCTGAATCATGGATCAAAACTACTTCTTTGCTGACTTCTGGAATTTCTGAATCATGGACCAAATCAGGCTGATCATCTCTGAGAATGGAATTATTGTCCTTCTCAAGATTGAAAGCAACAGTTTCTCCATCCTCCACGTTTGTCTTGGCGGATTCCGAAGCTGTCATGTCCACTTCTGCATTACTACAATCAGAACATGTCCCTGGAATATGCTGCTTTGCAGTAGAGATATTGCTGACTTCATCTGGAGTGTCTTTGAAACTCATTTGCAGATATGGTGCTTTGCCAAGTGATCTGAACTTCTTTTGCTCACCACTTTGAATGGGGGAACCAGTACAGGCTTGAACTGGAGTTGCAAGAGAGGAAGATTCCGCATTGAATCTCAGACGAGTTTTAAAATCTGTTGGTGGAGTGACTGTTTCGAAAGCTTGTACAAGCAGATCTACTTTTCTTTTCTGTGCTGGAGCTAGTTTAGAAATAACCTGTCGAAGAGCATAATCTAGCATCCATTCATCAGCATTTTTTCTCTCGTCCACTGTTTGATGTCTCAGATTAACCTTTTCTGTTTCTGGATCAGGATCCACTGGTAGAAATCGTGGCTTCCGAGGATTGAAGTCCTTCACCTTTTCCAGTGCCTTAACAAACCTCTTTAGGATAATTACTTTTTTCAGGTTGCTCCAATTCTTGGAAATTTGCTGGCTAGATTTGTTTTCTTGTTTTGATGCTGCTTTCTCCTCTTCAGAGGTTTTACTATTAACGTCGACAGCTTCTACCTCTGATTCTTCAGGAATTTGTTTTACACTCTCTTTAGTACACTCAAAGGAACTTGTGATGCTCCTTTCTCCACCATCACTGTGATTCTTCTCTAAGAGGTCCTCCTCTGAAGTAATGTCACTACTGATTGATTGATCGTCAGCCGAGTTGTCTGGAATTTCTGAGAGGATCTTATCAAATGCTTCTTGTACCAGCTTAACAGCATCACTCTGCCAAAGCTCAAACTTCTGGTCACCTGCATCACATTCTCCCATACCGATATTCTGATCTGTTCCAGAAAGACTCTGACAAGAGACAGACTCTTGCTTCTGAAGCAATGCATTGTCATCTTTAACTTGTTCATCTTTGTCCTTGCCATCCAGAGGTAGCTCAGTTTCAACTTCTTCAGCGATACCTGATTTCATATGCTGATATATCAAGCCCCAGAATCCCTTATACTTTCGATTCTCCATCTGAATTTTGTGTGGTTCATCAGTGGTAGAATTCAGCGTAGAGTCTCCAGCTGGTGAATTCCCTTCAAGAAAAGTGTTGTCTGGCTCAAAAATTTCGTTCTTTTCTTTACCAGTTACCCTGGTTGTACTACTGGCCGCCACAACTTCTATGTTCGACTCGGAGTTGTCTTTGAAAACTTCCAAGTTCAAACTTGCCGCGCTATCTCCATTGGCTTCTTGGCGAACTATGGCATCCATTGGAACTTCCTTATTGCTGGAGCTTACAATGCCATCAAGCTTAAAGGAGAGATTATCACATTGTATGGAATCTTTGAGCTCCGGTAAACTGGCCTTGGTGAATTTATGACGATCAACACTGAGAATGGGCTCATCATCTCTACTGTGAGTGCTGGATGCGGCAATTTGCCCTTCCTCACTTGTTTCCTGGACTGCTGAAAATGCCACCTGAGTCTCTGGTTTGGTTGTGAGAGAATCACTAGTTTTGTGTTGTTCAAAACTCACATCATGGGGGTGTGATGATGTTTCACCAAGCAGTGTCTCAGCGAGATTTTCACAATCACCCATATGTTTATCTTCTCCACTATGACGTCCTGCTCTGTTTAACCCAGGTTTGAACACCTTTTCAGAAACTGGAGAGTTTGCTATGTTGCCTTGGATTGCCTCTTTATCTGCAGAATCTCCATTACACACTATCTGACTGGTCTGAGTTCCTATCCTTCTGTCAGTAGAACGTTTCGCCTTTGTAGTGGAGCGACTTTCTAGTTTCATGCTCTTCTGTTTCTTCAACAAACGCCTTCGCATTGATACAAACCGCTTCAGTGGAGGTAAATTGCCATGGCGATGGCCATGAAGAGAACAGTAAGTATATGTACAGACTTTCATCGCAGGATGTCCTCCAGATTCACCGCCTCCTGTCTTAGCCTCAACTTGGTGAGGAAACTTATTGTCCTTGAGAGTCGAAGAACACGTAGGTCTCTCTACATTCGAGTCTGGAATCTCAGAAACTTGTGTGCATTTCTTCCTAGTAGGCCTTTTGGATTTTAAACTAGCTGTTTTCGTTAAGATCCTCTGAGGTCGCAAACTAGATGTTTTTTTCAAAACTCTTACAGAAGAATCTGAGGTTGAATAATTTGCATCTTTTCTATTCTGATCATTGCTACTAACACTACATTCAGAATTAGAAAAACTTGCCTGAAAATCCGCCTCCAGATAACTTCGTAAAACAACAGAAGGCTGATCATGTTGAGCACTCTCCTCTATTGTAGATGATCCTGAGCTTTCAAAACTTGCAACCTTGTTTGATCTTGTCTTCTTCATCTTTTTCTTACTAGACATTCTAGTCAGACTCTTCTTGGACTTGAAACTAGAACGCCTTGTTAACATTCCTGCTGATTCCTGCTCAATAAATGCAAATCATATAGTTTCAAACAACTTGAATCTCATTACATAAAAGCATTGCTAACCCCAAAGAAAAAAAAAATTAGAATTCGAAAACTTGCCTGAAGAAGACTCTCCTTCTTGGCATCTGAACAGTTTGTAGCTTTCGTATAATTGGGAGATGCATCTGGCATTGCAATTGGTGTTGACTGTTCTGAACTCGCTGCATAACCAGAATACAAGTTTGGAGATTTAGTTGATGGGGATTTTGGAGGTCTGATACATGATCCAAAGCTTGGCAATCTTGAGAGCTTGATTGATCTCCACTTCATTGTGTTCTTTGGCTCTCTTTTTCCTGTGTTTATTATTATGCTATTCTCCTCCTGAGAAGATGTGTCACTTATTATAGACAGAGTCTCATCAGAATCTGCTTCAGCTTCAATCCTGTCGTGATCCATCTTCAACTATTTCAACACAACACAAGACAATCTTGGGTTCCTCAATATAGAGGTGGGATTGTTTTCTTCTTTTCAAAGTTTTGAGCTGAAAAATTCTTGTTTTTGGAAGGCTAATGTTGATTTTTGATGAGAAAGTTTCAAAGATGATTCAAACCAAAAAAAAAAAAAAAAAAATTGATTTGGCTGCACTATGTTGGTATTCAATTTTAACTTATTTAAAATTTCAGCTGTCACTGGCAATGAAGATGGAGAAGATAGATGCTTTGACCAGCAAAAGGAGTAAGGGAGTTGAAGAAGACGACTTCTTGTTGAATGGACTTAAAAACATTATTTTGTCAAGTTTTGGTTGGTTAGACTCATATTTTGTTTAATGCAAACTGAGATTAAAGTTACAATTCTTACGCCTTTACTAATCGAAATTGAAAGGAAATTTGATTCCTTACGATTCTTACGCGTTTATTAAGTTTCCTTTCTTTCGTTAGGATTTCAGATTAGCATTCGAATATTTTTTATCTAAAAGTAGGATTCCATTAAATAGGACCTTTAAATTTTGGTGAATAAAAGTATAGAAAGTAAATCTAAATATCCAATCTTTTCTCCTAATATAACTGACTATTGACAATAAGGGAATGTGGGGAACCACAAAACCGCGTTGCACATGCACATGGGCTGATGTGGGGACCCAAACGCAATTGTCAAAGATTAAATCACACGGTACTCGCTCCTCCGGATATTTCTGATGAGTAGGGATGGGCATTTCCCCTATTGGGTGCCATACCCACAGGGCCCTACCCCTATTTTGAGGCAAATTTTACCCCCAAATGGGGTTTGAGGATAAAGGTGAGGGTAAATTTTGTTCTCAAAACCTAAACGGAGGTGGGTGTCCTATTCCCTATTTCCCCGTTCTCCCATTTCTTTAAATAGGGGTGGGGGTGGGTCCCTATTTCTCTCATTTCCCCATATATATTTATATATTTCTACTTTTATTTTCTTACAAACAAAAAAAATCTTTAATTCTATTACTCATTTACTTTCTATCCATTTCCTCATATATATTACATATTTACATGGGGTGGGGGCAGGGGAACCTCCCCCCTAAACACTGCCATCCCATTGGGCCCCCTAGCCCGTCCCTACTAATGAGCTGTTCTCTTTCATCGTTTGGTTGTGGGCCATGCTTACCCTTTTTAACCTATGAAGGATGAAGCCCATCTGTATAATTTGTTTCTATTCGCCTAAAAAATGTCCCTTTCATAATTCTTTTTAATCAATTATTTATTTATTTTACAAATAGATATCTAATGAAACCCAATATTATTATCTTTTTAAAAACTCTTTTACTATTAATTCAAAACAAAAAACCCCTTTTATTATAATAGACTGTAAATTTGTCTTCTTGTTATTTATAATATATAGTATGGAAGTAGAGGTGCATAATAAAAATATTTAATTGTAGAAACTAAGGGTGTTATTATTATACTAATGTTAAACAATCCAAAAAAATAGACTAAAACCCAACCTAAATAATGTGTCAAGTGATTTATCATTCATGGGTTGAATTATTTGGGTGTGTTTAGAATAGGAAAGGGGTGCACTTGGGCTTATATGGGTGTGAGTTGTGACTTGGCTTGGTGGTCCAGTTGGGCTTGCACCAATTGATTTGTGAAATTGGGCTGATTGGGTTTGAAAACCCAACTAAATTATCTAAGCTACTTAAAAAAAAAAAAAAAAAAATCAGATAAGATGAGGTTGGCCTGATGGTAAAGCCCCTCACACGTACACCATGATATTTTGTGTTCAAGTCTCTCCTCCCTCCCACATAAAACCTCAAATTATTGTAATACTTCAACAACAACAACAACAACAAAAAAACGGTTTATGAATTCAAAATTTAACATTTCGCACATCACCTCTTAGCAGAAATGGTAGTACACCTCCTTTCCACAATGGTGGTGAGGGGTTTGAGTCCCACCATGCACATGTGTGGAGATTTTTCTCTCGGTTTGTGGGAGTAGTTATCCGGGTCGTACATATATTGTCTTATCTTGATGAGTCCCGACAGTTCTATTGTAATACTTGTAACTTGTAATACTTCCAAAAAAAAAAAGTTAATATTTGAGTATTCAAAATTTAAAAATAAATGAATAAATAAAATTCAAAAAAATATATTATTTAATACATGAACCGATGGTTCCAAACCGGCTGATAACCGCCAATTTGGAACCGCCGGTTCATGCCCGGTTTTTTGAAATGTTGAACTGAAACCGGAACCTTAATGGTTCCGATTAGGTTCCAGTTCCGGTTGAAACAGTGTGCGGTTTGGTTTGAACCGAACCGCGGTCACCTCTACTCATAGTGTGTCTCTCACGCTCGGTCTTAGTCACTCACACACTCACAAGGCTCTAATACCAAATGTGAACAACAACCACAACCAATCAGTAAATACATTTTGTATTGATTGAGTTAATTGAAATGAAAATTGGACCAATCATTATATAAACTGAATCATGACATACATGATTACAACAAAAACTAAAAAAGCAATCTTTAACAAAACCCACAAGCAACATCTACAGCTAACTCTACAGCTCTACTAACATAATTAACTGACTCTACTAACAACTATAATAATATAATACTGACATTTGACTCACTAGCTGACAGTGAAGATAGTATTAATGAAAATGTCTCTCCAAAAATCTCTATTAAAGCTTTGCTATCAAGCTTTTCATCAAACACCTTTAGTTTATTGTCAAACACTTTGTTTTCTATTTGTTTATAAGCTTTGATTTTAAAGCTTTCATGTTTTTTTTTTTTTTTTTTTTTTTGAAAAGGAAATTTCATTAAACCAAAACCGAATACATCAAATTCGGGCAATCGCCCGCAACCAGAGGAACCACAGAAAGAGGGCATTCCTCTAACCAAACATTGTCGTTAACATCAATCAAACCCAGTTTAGCAAGACCATGGGCTACCTTATTGGTAATCCTAGGCACAAAGCTAATAATACAATCTGGAAAATTAAAAAACCTGAGCCTTAATATCCTGGATAATTAAGCCAACTTCAGAACAAGGAACAGAGGGAGAAGACACCAGGTTCACCACAGCCAGCGCATCTAGCTCCACCTCACATGGCCAAAGACCAGCATCCCGCTCTAACCACAGTCCTCTCTGCAACGCCACCGCCTTAGCAATCAGAGGCGAATAACAGGCCAGAATCCTTTCAGCACTGAAGGCTAAAACACAACCATCACTGTCCCTGATAACGATCCCAACACCAATCCTGCCTCTAATATTATCAACTGCCGCATCTGTGTTCATCTTAAACTTCCCCGTATCCGGAGGTTTCCATTTAGGGACCTCATTTACACCACAACACAACGCACCCATAGGTTCTGCATTCGCAAGCCTATATTCATCGATAAAAGCCATGGCCCAGGGGACCACATCCAACACAGCCAATGCTTGCTTATCATGAACCAACGCATTCCGACGATGCCAGATCCTCCAAATAATGATACCGAGGAGCTCGAATTCTTTTTGCAACAGTTTATTTTTGCATAAGACCAGAAAATCAGCAAATTGCAAGTTGTCCAGGCCACCAAAACCACCCAGAAAATGCACCCAAAACGCACTGCTTCAGAACTGGACAAGTCCATAGAGCATGACAAGTGGTCTCCACGCTCTTATTACACATCGGGCAATTGACCTCCAACTTCATACCCCATTTTCACCAGATTATGCCTAGTAGGAATCCAATTGAGACAAGCCTTCCAAATGAACATTTTCACTTTAGCTGGAAGACTCATGCGCCATAAATACTTTTACCACGACACTTTGTTTCCCGAGGAACTCGCCTTAGCCACCAAATGATACCCAAACTTAACAAAGTAGGAACCAAGCTTGTCAAAATGCCACATAAACGAATCTGCTTGCACCTGAGGAGACCAGGGAATACTTAAAATCAGGTTTGCATCATCTGGCAAAAAGGAGGCCCGGATCAAATCCTCACTCCAGGCACCACTCGGTAATTTCATAATATTAACCTTAGTAGCCACCCCTAACACAGGAGGGGAAAAGGGCCGAAACGTGGAGGGTCTAGGTAACCAATGATCATTATAAATGGATACCATTTTGCTGTCACCAACTCGCCACCTAGACCCAACAGTCAGAAGCTCTTTACCCCATATGAAACTTTTCCACAAAAAAGAGCATGACACACTGCAATCCGTATCCAAAACAAAGCCATCAGGAAAATATCAGTATTTAAGGACCCTTGCCGCCAGAAAAGAAGGGTTATGAATCAATCTCCAGTATTGTTTGGCCAGGAAAGCTTTGTTGAACATCGAAAGGTCCTTGAAACCTAAACCGCCATTCTCCTAGCTTTGACACAATTTCAGCTAGGACCCCCAATGGATAGCTCTCTTTTCCTCACGAGTACCCCACCAAAAGTTAGCACACAACCTGTGGCTATCAGTCACCAACCCTTTAGGAAGCTAAAATAAAGACATCGAATATGCAGGAATTGCTTGAACTACCGCCTTTAACAGCACCTCCTTACCACCCACATAACAGTTTATTCTGCCAACCCTTCACCTTCCCCCAAACCCGATCCCGAATATTAGCAAATAATTGTTTCTTATTCCTACCCGCAAAGCTAGGTAAACCCAGATACCACTCGTGGCACCCAACAAGACGAACACCAATAGTTTGGGCCAAAACTAACGCCCTAGTCCTAGAGACCTTCTCACTCACACAAACAGTCGATTTCTGAAAGTTCACATGTTGACCTGAAGCTCTCGCATACCTTTCAAGCACTAACCTGATCGAAATACAATCATTTTCCTTCGCCCGAGAGAAGATCATGATATCATCTGTAAAGAATAAGTGAGTAATTTTTGGACCTTTCCTACTATAATGAAAGCCACCAATATCACCTCTCCTTTCCGCTGAAGAAACCATGCGAGACAAGCCTTTAGTGCAAATCAGAAAGAGGTATAGGGATAGAGGGTCACCTTGTCTCAAACCCCAGGAAGGTTTAACCAAGTCACTTACGAACCCATTAACCAAAAACGAGAATAAAACTGAGGTAACACATCTCATAACCTTATCAGTCTATTACAAAAAGAACCCTAACCGTTTCATCATACTAGTAAGAAAAGACTATTCCACCCTATCATAAGCCTTATACATGTCCAACTTTAGGGCCAAAGCACCAACCTTATCTTTCCTTTTTCTTTTCAGGGCATGCATGCACTCAAAGCCAACAATTGCATTGTCCGTAATCAGGCGACCTGGAATAAAAGCACTTTGGGTTTCAGAAATGACATCCCCTAAAGCCAACATAAATCTATTGGCAATCGCTTTCACCATAATTTTATACAAGACATTGCATAAACTTATGGGCTAGAAATCAGACATTCTCTCAGCATTTCTCACCTTCAGAAACAAAGTAATAAGCGTCACGTTATTCTCATCTAACCTACGACCCTCATTAAGCACTCCTAGACACGCCTTTGTTACTTTATCACTTACAGTACACCCAATTTTTTGGTAAAAAAGAGCTGGAAGCCCATCAGGTCTCGGTGCCTTAGTAGGATGCATATCAAACACCACGGACCGAACCTCTTCCGACGTAAAATTAGTGTCCAAAAATGCACTTTTTCTTTCAGCCAAACACGGTTGGAAACAACTAAGAACACTGTCAATATCGAAACCTGACGGGTTCCCAGAAGAAAATATATTGCTGAAATAATTTTCCACCACCTCGCACATGCCTCTCTGATAATCTCTCCAGTCACCTGAGTTATCGAACAAACCTCAAATTTGGTTATGAGCTCTTCTTGATGAAGCTTAGGCGTGGAAGTATCTAGTATTCTTATCACCATTCTTCAACCAACTTTCACGCGACCTTTGCCTCCAAAAAACCTCTTCATTATCTAAGAGTTCATCCAACTCCCTTTCAATGCCATTAATTTTAACCCTGGAACTTGAATCTGGTTTGCTTGTAGCAACCCGTAGAGCTTTATGTTTATCCTTCACATCTATAATTAGCTCCCTCTACATCCTTACATACCAACCTTTCAGTTTATTCGTACACCTCTAGACAGCGTTAACCACACTACGCATGTCAGATCCAACGTCATTACTGTCACACACCTATTTCACTAAGGCTTCACACCCCTTTTTGCTAGCCCAACACTCTTCGAAATGGAAGCAACGAGACCTACGGCCACCCTCTACACCTATCCGACCTCTTGGTGGAGAACTTCCAATAGTTGAGGCTTGTGATCCGATTTTCTATACTCCAAATGGGTCACAGAAGAGGCTGGAAACAAATCCATCCACTGCCCATTACACACACATCTATCAATTCTTTCTTGAATCATATCCGCCCCTTTGCACTTGTTACACCACGTGCAGGCTAGACCAAAAAAACCCATATCTTGTAGACCACACTCGTCCAAAACCGATCGGAAGTTATTGATCAACCCTTGCAATCTTTGGTTACCCCCAACCTTCTCCATGTCCTCAAGGATCTCATTGAAATCCCCCGCAACTAACCAAGGCAGATCAGACATCGCATGCAAACAACGAAGAAGTTGTAGGGAAAAATACCGTAGTACACGCAGCGGAAGCGAGACTAAAAATAGATTTAGTAACTTTTAAAATTTTTCCTTTTTATGAACCTTAAACCCTTTAATCAATTAAACATATATATTATCTAACAAAAGAAGAATACCTTTTGTCGCGTGATCCGATTGACTTACGTCGATGGTAATCCGCAAGATCTTCAATCCTAGCACGAACGTGTTAGGATTATGCTCAATAGCAAGAGTGTAATGTTGTAATTAACAATCTTTTTCATATTAATAAAGTGATTTCTGGTTTAACAAATCTTATAGCATTTATAGTTTAATATTATAATTGTCAAAGTAAATAATCATAAGGTCTAAAGACTATAAGAAAAGAAGAATTGTTCGTACATCTGGATATGTATGTGGTAGACACAATTCTTTAGTTAGTCTTGAATATTGTTCACAACTTAAGTTAAAGGTTGGGCACCTTTATCTTGTTAAAGTTGTAGAATTCTTTTGCTAGCATTTGAGTGGGATCAAATGAGATATGATGAGTCTAAAATCATCGGAGTGTCTTCGAGCAAAAGAATCTAGTGCACTGGGTGCATTGAACTGGATCACAATGAAATACTTTATCTATAACCGTCAGTAAATAAAAGTCTTTTCATTATCAGGACAATCGGAGAGTTTATCTTAATCCTGAGATAAATGATGGACTTATGGTTGCAAGTGGTATCATTTGAGTTATCAATGAGTACGATTATATCGCATAGTCTATCCTCGATAGTTTGGTGATATTCATTTGTTAATCGATGGAGGACTTCATTTATAGATATGGACATCGTGGCTCCATTTATTAAATGAGAGTATAATATCATCATATGGATGTTTTGAGGTAATTGGATATTAAATCTCAACGTTGAGTTTTCGATAGTGTCTATTGAAAACATGGTTTCTGGACAAGTCAAAATATCCAAGTTCAAAACGTGGTCATATGAGTAAATATGGTAACTTGGAGAGTTATAGGCGGTCTATGAACTCTTGGCGATTACTGATATTAATCACGAGGATACACTATCTCCAACTTGATTGTCTAGGGTATGAATGAGGAACATCTTCCTTTTCTATCTTTATTTAAGAGTTCAATTTTAGCTCTTTAGTGGAATGAGTTAAAATTAATGGATCAGACCTAAGTGAATCATTTGTTGATTGTGATTAGGTTATGTCTATTGAAGCTTAAATTTAGATAGCCCGCCAAGATCCCCAATCCATACGGACTTGCATGGATCACTTGATATATTCTACCGGACCAATTTATGGGTCCATTTAGAATTGCATTTAATATATTAAGAATATAATTTGCACATTATTTATTTAATGGGCTGCACAATTGTATTAATATATTAATGAAAGACATGTGGGTTTGTTTCTTTTAGTAAGAATGGGTCTGGTTCACATGTGGGTTTTTTATTTAAAGTCCAATGGATTAAATGAAATAAGAAAATAATATATGGCCCATTTATTTTAAGTGGGGCGTCAAAGGTGAATAAATTAACCTAATATATTATTTTGTTTCATTGTTTAATTAAATAAGAATTAATTAATTTATTAATTAATTGTTTAATTAAGAAACAAATCTTTTCTGATTAGGAAATATGATTCCTAGAGTTATACTATTGTTAGTAGTATACTAAAAGTAAAAGACTTATTTGGTAAGAAAATAAATAATTAAGTTTATTTATTTAATCAAATAGGAAGTTTTTTATTTTGGTCAATAAAAGAATAAAAATACTTATGAGTTGGATTAGGGTTAGGAGTCTAATTACATGTGAATTTGGGTACAACACAAGTCCTCTTTTGTAGAGGAAATTGCGGCAACCCTAGGAATTCTACATGAAGAATTCGGCAACCCTAATTGGCATGGGAGAAGAATTTTCGGCCACCTATATATTTGTACTTATAGAATTCGGCCACCCTAAGTTAATGACTACATGAAACAATTTTCTTCTTCTTCTCAATTCATAGAAAGGTTTTTATTCGATTAAAAAAAACATAAAAGAGTGAATAGATTATTCTTTGATGGTACACTAATTGCTTGTTCATCAATAAGCTTGTGTGTACAACATCGATTGAGGTTCACGCGAGTTTCGATCATAAGATTGAGAACTCAAATAGTGACCGGAATAATCTTAATCTTCTTTTGATTGTTTTTGTGACTAACAAAGAAAAAGAAAAGTTTGTTTGTCCATTCTCAGGTTTGCAATTCAAAGAAAAGGGAGACCACGCTCCTAGGTGATCCACGTTCGTGCTAGGATTGAAGATCTTGCGGATTACTATCGACGTAAGTCAATCGGATCACGCGACAAAAGGTATTATTCTTTTGTTAGATAATATATATGTTTAATTGATTAAAGGGTTTAAGGTTCATAAAAAGGAAAAATTTTAAAAGTTACTAAATCCATTTTTAGTCTCGCTTCCGCTGCGTGTACTACGTTATTTTTCCCTACAGAACGTGGATCACCTAGGAGCGTGGTCTCCCTTTTCTTTGAATTGCAAACCTGAGAATGGACAAACAAACTTTTCTTTTTCTTTGTTAGTCACAAAACAATCAAAAGAAGACTAAGATTATTCCGGTCACTTTTGAGTTCTCAATCTTATGATCGAAACTCGCGTGAACCTCAATCAATGTTGTACACACAAGCTTATTGATGAACAAGCAATTAGTGTACCATCAAAAAAATAATATATTCACTCTTTTATGTTTTAGTAGAATAAAAACCTTTCTATGAATTGAGAAGAAGAAGAAAATTGTATCAATGAACAACCAAGTGGCCGAATTCTATAAGTGTGAATATATAGGTGGCCGAAATTTGCTTCCTCTTTTCTTTTAGGGTTGCCGAAAATCCTTCTCTAAAAGGGACTAGGGTTGCCGCAAATCACAAGCCAAAAAAGGGTTTGTGTTGCACCCTAATTTCCATCTAGTTTAAGACTTCAAACCCTAATCCAACTCATAGATATTTTATTCTATTATTTGACTAAATAAAAAGACTTCTTATTTGATTAAATAAATAAAATTAATTATTTATTTTCTTATCAAACAAGTCTTTCAATTTTAGTATACTACTTCCAATAGTATAACTCTAGGAATCATATTTCTTAATCAGAAAAGATTTGTTTCTTAATTAAACAATTAATTAATAAATTAATTAATTCTTATTTAATTAAACAATGAAACAAAATAATATATTAGGTTAATTTATTCACCTTTGCCGCCCCACTTAAAATAAATGGGCCATATATTATTTTCTTATTTCATTTAATCCATTGGACTTTAAATAAAAAGTCCACATGTGAACCAGACCCATTCTTACTAAAAGAAACAAGCCCACATGTCTTTCATTAATATATTAATACAATTGTGCAGCCCATTAAATAAATAATGTGCAAATTATATTCTTAATATATTAAATGCAATTCTAAATGGACCCATAAATTGGTCCGGCAGAATATATCAAGTGATCCATGCAAGTCCGTGTGGATTGGGGATCTTGGCGGGCTATCTAAATTTAAGCTTCAATAGACATAACCTAATCACAATCAACAAATGATTCACTTAGGTCCGATCCATTAATTTTAACTCATTCCACTAAAGAGCTAAAATTGAACTCTTAAATAAAAATAGAAAAGGAAGATGTTCCTCATTCATACCCTAGACAATCAAGTTGGAGATAGTGTATCCTCGTGATTAATATCAGTAATCGCCAAGAGTTCATAGACCGCCTATATCTCTCCAAGTTACCATATTTACTCATATGACCACGTTTTGAACTTTGATATTTTGACTTGTCCAGAAGCCATGTTTTCAATAGACACTATCGAAAACTCAACATTGAGATTTAATATCCAATTACCTCAAAACATCCATATGATGATATTATACTCTCATTTAATAAATGGAGCCACGATGTCCATATCTATAAATGAAGTCCTCTATCGATTAACAAATGAATATCACCAAACTATCGAGGATAGACTATGCGATATAATCGTACTCATTGATAACTCAAATGATATCACTTGCAACCATAAGTCCATCATTTATCTCAGGATTAAGATAGACTCTCCGATTGTCCTGATAATGAAAAGACTTTTATCTACTGACGGTTATAGATAAAGTATTTCATTGTGATCCAGTTCAATGCACCCAGTGCACTAGATTCTTTTGCTCGAAGACACTCCGATGATTTTAGACTCATCATATCTCATTTGATCCCACTCAAATGCTAGCAAAAGAATTCTACAACTTTAACAAGATAAAGGTGCCCAACCTTTAACTTAAGTTGTGAACAATATTCAAGACTAACTAAAGAATTGTGTCTACCACATACATATCCAGATGTACGAACAATTCTTCTTTTCTCATAGTCTTTAGACCTTATGATTATTTACTTTGACAATTATAATATTAAACTATAAATGCTATAAGATTTGTTAAACCATAAATCACTTTATTAATATGAAAAAGATTGTTAATTACAACATTACACTCTTGCTATTGAGCATAATCCTAACAGAAGTGTCCGTGCATGGTGACGTTGACCCGATTCCAGGTTACCGTAAAACCCCATCAATCCCCAAATGTTCTTATTATGAGAAGTAACATTAACATCAATATGAAAATTTGAAAACGAACACAAAATGACCTCAACAGAATTAGCTCAAAAAAGGCATAAGCCACCTCTACAACCCACGCTATTAATCACCAGTTTGCCAAAAAATCCTAACTTAACACGAAAGCTTTCCATTCTAGCATTATAAACTTTTGTCTCCATTAAAAACATTACTTCTGGGTTATGAGCTCTCTTAAAGCTCCTCAATACTTGGAATGCACGGGCACTACCCAGACCACGAGAGTTCCAAATGAAGGTTTTCATGGCAACCAATAAGCCGGAATGGTCTGACCCGTCAATTTAATAACTGAATCATCGACTAAGCTCTCATTGTTCACAAGTAGCTTCAGCTTTTTATCCTTCACACCTACATTATCAACCAATAGGTGCTTACTTAGTTTGGCCTCTAACCGCACCCCACTATCCATCCTAACCTCATCCCGAGCCCACCTCTTCCATTTGCCCGCTTTTGGCCTAATCGACTTCCCATTTCCAATCAGGTCAATTTCACCCACAGTGACTTGGTACGTAATTCTATTGGCCAACATACTTCCCTTTAACCCATATTCTACTTCCATCTCACTTGGGCCCTTAGCCTAGCCCACCACATTCTCTAAACCCCCCACCACCGGCTGTTTTCCATCCCTCTTATTTCCAAAGTCATACACCCTATCCATACCAGTCTTACTTAGAGTCAAAGATTTTTTCCCCATCATATCCATATTCCCCACGCCATTGACCCCAATCACACTTCTATCCAAATCAGGAGTCTCTTCCAGCTCCACCACCACAGACGTAGAATCCTTTCTTAATTGAACCAAATCTATTACCAAATTTAACCCCGAGATTTCTAGCAACCCGATTATGTTCTAGAGGGGTCCCATTATTTTCGCCATCGTAGTTGGGACATGGCCCCACACTTCGATCTTCCAGGACTCTTGCCTTATCTAATTCCAACCTTGACGATCCCTTTTTTTTCTCCGACACCGTCATTCGACCAGTCGGTGCAATTTCCTCACTAATCTCGGCTCCCTTACGGCCATGGCCAACCTAACTCTTCAAGCTTACAGTCTCAACTGGTTTTGACTTCTCGGCCCCTGTTCCTCCGTTACAGTAACTATCATATCTCTGCCTGAAGTCGTTCTTCTTGACTGGACTTGCTACCTTTATCCACATGACCTAGGCGCACACACCTAAAGCACTGGTCCGGCAGTTTCTCATACCTTAGAAGCATAGTCGACTCCGTCCCATCATTCAACACATCTAGACGTAGAATTCGACGCAGCAGCTCATTAACATTGATCATCACCCGAACCCTAATGAACTTGCCAACACAATCACTAGAAGGGCCAACATCAATTTCCCAAAAATCTCCATTCATTTTTCCTAGAAAAATTCCAATATCCCTTGTCATACACAAAAGGGGGACATTATGGATCTGCACCCAAAAAGCCACTTTATTGAAAGACACCTCTTGGATATCCCCTTTTCCTCTAGGCTCAGCAAGCACTAACAATGCCTTGTCAAATCTCCAAGGCCCCCCATGCAGCACTTGTCGCCTATCCTCCGCGCATCTGAATGTGAAGGAAAAGATATTCCCATCAACAACCTCAATCTCCACATCCTGCTTATTTTCCAGATCCGAGGCATCAGATGCATGAATGCATCTCGGTTCGCCATTTTGTTCGGCAAGATCTTTCCAACCAGGCGTAGGGCCAGACGTTTCTCACCATCATTTTTTAGCGCCACCTGCAGCGGCATTAGAGGACCCTCTTTATCCCTTAGAGACAAAGACTCACATAACTTGGCTACATCACACACGTTCATCATTCCTCCCATGTAACACCCAAGCACCCCAACTACGCTCCAAACGAGCAGACAAAGTGATCCCAATGGATCCAAAGACTACTTCCACCGGAAGTTTACTCAGTCTCCTAAAGAGAGAGAGGACAGAGAGAACTATAGGGAAAGAATTATTTCCTAGATTATAGAAATCTAGTACCCATAAAGCTTTCTTGTCATTTTGTGAAAACTCTACAGATCTGTCGTAAAATTGTAATATATATTGTTTGGCATATCAAATAATCACTTCTTATCATTTAAAGCCGTTTAATATCTTTTCTTTATCATGGTACAATTGTTTATTGTAACACTATAAAATATATTAGGAATGGAATACTTTTGCAGGACCAAAAATGTGGTTAAGAAATGAGTTTTTTCATATGAAAAAAACTATGAAAAAATATATATGAAGTTGTTGCTCAATTTCAACCTAAAATATATAGGAGTGTTAGTAGAATAAATCTTCAAAACCATCACAAATTAGAAAATATAGGTAGTAATAAAATTATGTTAATTAATTAATTTACTTATATTGCATTCATCAATTTTATTTTCTTACATTTTTTGTAACAACAAATGGCATGATTGGCTCGATCCTTATTCAGTCTTCTACGACCCATCCAATATAGTTTCACCATATCATTTTCTTCATATGAGAAGAAGGAGCCACGAAATTCGAGATATATCTAAATTTCACCCGGTGGACTTTGAATCTATTCTCATTATTTATAAAGAAGATCGAAAAAAGATTAACATCGATCATGACTATGACAGAGAGCACTGGATGATTGTAAGTTTGTAACCAAGAAAATGTCAAAGCTTAAATCGAGACAAAGAATCATTGAAACATACATCACATTATTATCTAATGTGGTTGAAAGGTAAAGTTAATGATAATTATATACATATTGAATTACATTATATTATATTTTTATGTATTGTTTTTTTTCCTTTTCAGTCAGTATGAAGCAAAAAAAAAAAAAAAAAAAAAAAAAAAAAAAAAAAATTTGTTAAAAATATGTTTTTTCATAAAATAAACATATATGACGTTTTTACTTAATTTCGACCTAAAACATATGGGTGCGGATATTGACACTCATAAATATAATAAGCACATTCATATTCATAAGTACACCTATATCTAAAATTTTAAATTAAAATATTACTATAAACACCTATTTTAATGCCAATAGTACCCTTATTTAAATGAATGTTTTCATTTTAATACAATTTATTTATAAATCCTCTTAAGTTATTAACACACCCAATTTCACAAATGATAAATTCTTAAGTTCTCCAGGCTCGAAAACACAATCCAGAAAATTCTTAAATGCTTAAATTTCGAGAAATAAAGACAGTTTATAAATCAATTTTATTACAAACACATTCATCAGTAAGTGTCTCCATTGACTTGCTTTTCCAATCACCGTAACCCTTTTCTTGAAATTTATTTTTCTTTTATTATATACAATTTTCAAATTTTATTTGATCAGAAATTTAAATTGACGAAAGAAAAAATATCCAAAAAAGATTGAGAGGTTTCGATTTGAAATAATTTTTGCTAAGATTGTTTTCATTTAATCTTAAGCCTTATATTCTTGTTTGTATAAATATGCTTAGCCGACTTCAAATTGAATTTTATTGAACAAACAAAACATGTTTATGTCTCGGTTGCTAATTTTTGAGTTTTAGTTACCTCTGTATACAAACCAAACATTTGTATATATAGCGGGCATGAACCATTGAAAACTACAGCATACCAAACTGGCCCTAAATTTGCACCAGCTTCCATAGCAAACAAATTTTCAATAGATTACAAAAAAAATACCATTAGCAACTGCACACAACGCCAATTCTCTAATACAACAATCCTGAATCACAAAATGATAAAATAAAAAAAAACCTGCAAGACACCCAGAACAATTTATAGATCAACTTGATGTCATTCCATCTATAATTCAAATTGGAATTTGCCGTGATATGCATACTAATTTCTACATCTACATGGGATAGAAAGAAATACAAAGGAACTTGAAAAAAAAAATGCAAGAATAATCAATAAACAAATAGTGTACACATTTAAGAGAGATTACATGGTTCTTCAATACCCTTAATCAAAGCAGTCCAATGAAAATAATTGGACAAGCACGTTGCGAGCACGACTGTACAGTAAATGTGTGTCACTAACTTAGAACATCTAATTTCATTCTCTATTGCCTCATTTAGTTTGTCTATCGCCCTTTCCTTAGGACAAACATGTGTTCACTGAAAGGCTCCTACTCCTACTCCTACTACTTATTCACTAATTTACAAAATAAATAAACTAAAATATATATATATATATAAAAGAGAGAAAAAAAGAAACAAGAGAGCTCCCAACTAGGAAGATTGGTGTCCTAGAAATAATAATCAAAACATGTATCTATCTAAATGAATTTCTTCTAATGGGGGCTGCTGATACATAGTTCCATTTCCATACGATGATTGCGATTTACTGCCTAACCTTTTTTCTCATCTCCAATATCCTCTTTTGAGAATTTGAGTGCACTGCTAGAACAAAGGTAGGACTTGCAGCTAGTCGGTACTCAGGAAGAAGGTGGCCAGACCTGTAACGAACTCCACATGCATTAATAGAGTTCATAACAAAAAAATAAATAAATAAAGAAATATATACTTCTATATGATCAGAGTCATTTGGAAATTCTTTTTCTATTACTTTGTTATATGATAATGGGAGATTTTAATACTTGAAAAAGAATTAGGGTTTAATTAGGTTTTAGTTTGGTTTTTTTATTTTTTTTTATTTTTTATTTTTTATTTTTTTTTATAATAAAGTGATATAGTTAAAGATATGGGTGTAATTAATGGATGTATATAGTATTTGGTTTATTTTTAATTAAACTAATTTGTCCTTATTGGTAAATTCCTATTGGCCAATGGGGAATGGCCCTGGGGAATGGGGGCGGTTGTAGGTTCCACACACACACACACACACACACCCCACCCCCCAATTTGGGGGAAATGGGGATGGGGTAGTTTTGGGGGTAGGTCCCTCCATCCCCATCTCCATCCCCATCCCCATTTTTCCCCGTTTCCCCGTGTCTCCCGTTTCCCTATTTTCCTTATATCAGTCAAAATTATATATTAAAAAAAACGCACAAATGCACAATCCATTAAATTCAAATACAAAATAACATCCCATACATAAATAATAAAAATATTATTATAAAGATGTATATATAATTAGTAAAATATAAATAATAAAAATATTAAAAAATATATATATATATATAATAATAATAAATTAGAATATTATAATATTTGGGGGGAATGGGGAAATGAGGATGGGGGCACCTACCCCCATCCCCATCCCCATCCCCATCCCCAACCCCATTTGAATTTGGGGTTAAAAAGCTCCCCCATCACAACACCACACCCCACCCGCTAAAAAAATTTCCCCCAAATGGGGATGGGGGAGCGGGGTTTTAGGGGGGGGGGGGGGGTCTAAGGGAAAATGGCCATCCCTAGGTGTGCTTATCATATTTATTGGTGTCAATATTAGCACCCAAAACATATAGGAGTGTTGGTGTATTAAATCTTCAAAACCATCATAATTTAGAAAATATAGTTAGTAATAAAATTATGTTAATTAATTAATTTACTTGTATTGTATTCATCATATTATTATTTTTTTATTATTATTTTTTTTAACAGACGTTTGGTTCCATCCTTTGTCAGTTTTCTTCAACTCATCTGGTATAGTTTCACCATAGTGTGTTATTCACATGAGAACAACGAGCTACGAAATTCGGGACATATTTGACTTTCACTCGGTGGACTTCGAATCTATCCTTATTATTTTTTGTTGCCAAAAATAAGAAAGATCGAAGAAAGATTTTCATCACTCATGGCTATGATAGGGAACATTGGATGATTGTAACCAAGAAAATGCGAAAGCTTAAATCAAGAAAGAGAAGCATTGACAGATACATCACATTAGTAGTTTTGTTTTGGCTGAGTATCAGATTTCTAATCTCTGGTTTTGGCTTTAATAAAACAATTTTTTTTTTAAAAATTATATGCATATTTAATTACATTATATTACATGTTTATGTATTTTTTTTTTTCAACCTAATGAAGCCAAAAACAAATGTGGTTAAGAAATGTTTTCTTTTTTTTATATGAATATATATATATATATATATATATATGTAGATGTTACTTAATTTCGACATATAAGAAAGTTGGTGGATTAAATCTTCAAAATCCTCGTAAATTAGAAATTATATATAGTAATAAAATTACGTTAATTAATTAATTAATTAGTCAATTTTTTCTTTTAACAGGGTTAGTCTTCTACGACTCATCAGGTATAGTTTCATCATAGCGTGTTCTTCATATCTGAATTTCAAGCCATGAAATTTAGGACATATCTTGCTGTCAAAATAAGGAAGATCGAAAAAAAGATTCTAATTGATTCATGGCTATCACGATTATAATCAAGAAAATGTCAAAACTTAAATCTAGACAGAGAATCATTGACAGATATATCACTTTATTATCTAATGTGGTTGGAAGTTAAAGTTAAAGTAAATTATATATATATTGAATTACATTTTTTTTTTTTATGTATTTTCTTTTTATTTTTCACAATGCCACAATGCCTGTAACTAAGATAAATAATCAATGAGTTAGTGGCATAAAGGAGAAAAATGTCTATATGATTATATGTGACATGGAATTAAACTAATGCATCATATTATTAGAATAGAATCATATGAATCTTTTTTATCTTTTTTATTTTATAAATATGTTCACTGCATAAAAATCTTTTGTTTGTTATCATCTGAAATTAAACTAATGCATCATATTAGGCTATCTCTAATGGTTTTCTAAAATTTTCTCCATTTTAGAGATTGAAAATGGAATATTCTTGGAATATTCTATCTCCATAAATTTACTACTCCAATCTTTCTCCATTTTACAATCTCCAAATAATAAAATATTAATATTTTTCAAACTTTCTTTAATAAAATTGTTTTCTCTTTACTATTTTAGATAATAATTTACTCACTTTTATTACACCAAAATTTTTCTAATCTTTTTTATAATTATCCACACCTAACTATTTTTACATGTAATGATTTTGAAATATTTTTTTAGCATTTACATTTTTTAGACCTAATATTATTTACAGAGAACGCGAAGAGACTAGAATTATAGAGAAAGAATTGCACTATGGGAGATGTTAATGTTAATATTTTGTTTTAATGAATTATTTAGAGTTAATGTTAATTACATATAAAAATTGATGATTTGAAAACATTTATTTTGAATTAAAATATTTATTAATTCATTATTAAAATATAAAAATAATTAAAATATATACTCGGTTGAAAGATCAGAATAAAATATTTCTAATGGTATAATTTTTATAGTGATTATATTGATGAATAAAAAGTTATATTAAATTAATTGAGTTTAATTAAAAATATGAAAAGTAGATAGGAAAGATAAAATAATATTTTTAATGTAAATAGTGAAATAAAGATTGAGATCCAAATCAAATCTCCAAAATGAAATCTCCATTTTGGACAACCATGGGAGTGAAATGAATATCCATTTTGACAAAGTGAATATTTGTGTTATGTTATGTAAGTGTGATAGAAACAAAGTGAAAAAAAATACAAAGAAATACATATCGTGGGGATTTGCATTTATAGATGATTCTGCTTCAGCCGTAAAATTCGAATTCTCTATGAATGGTATGTAATCCAAAAAACGCTTTTTTATATATATAGAAAACCAGCGATATATATTTTCTTTTATACATTATATATATTGCCTTGGTTAATTATCATATATTCATGGTTTATATTGACGTCTTTAAATTTGCTATGCCTATTGCACTTAAAGTTTATGGAGAAGTTTTGACAAGTGCATACACTTTGAGTCCAAGTATGTAAATCTAATGGTTCACATTAAACGCACTGATGAAGTTATATCAGTGCGCACTGACTTGAACATTTATATATGTGTACGGATATTAACACCCATAAATATGATAATCACACCCATATTTATAAGTACACCCATGTCTAAAATTTAAAATTAAAACATTACTATAAACACTCATCTTAATGCCAATAGTACCCTTATTTAAATGAATGTTTTCATTTTAATACAATTTATTTATAAACCCTCTTAAGTTATTACTACACCCAATTTCTCTAAAACTAACATCTAGAGATGGATAAGATTTTGAATGGTCACCTAAAACACAAGGAATTTCTCAGGTTGAGGAAATTAAAGTATTGGCATGGCTAGAATCAATTGAAGTGCAAGATTAGATTTCTTGTGTTAGTGGAATGAGTCAAAATGCAATGACATCTCATATCATTGTTGCAGCAGCATTGTTGATTTGGTATCCTAGTCTTGTGAAACCTACTCTTGCCACACTTGTTGCTCATCCATTGATGAAGTTGGTTATGGGCCATGGCAATAAATGAGAAATACATCTTTCTAATTGGGGATATATTTTGAGGGAATGCTTCAAGCAACTCTGGATATATTTTGAATTAAAGTGATTTAAGTTTGTGAGTGAAAACAAACCCATTTCTTGTTTTCATTGAAGAAATTTTCCATTGCCCTTCAAATGCTATACAGTACATGGATTTTTGAACTACAAATTTAAAAGTAGTTGATTTGCTTCATGTTTATTATTGGTGAATTGTTTTGGTGTAGCTGTTACTAACATTTTTCACATCCTACCATTTGTTTTGTTGTTTTTGTTTGTGTACCAGTGTGTTACACACTTAAACTTCTCAATTTTATTTTTTTCTCTCCTCTTTCTCTCTCTACTTTTTAGGGGAAAGTGTGAAAGTAGTCTGTCCTTTGGGTAGTTTGTCTTCTTCAATCAAAAGCAGGTTTTATGGATTTGGTTTCGTCTTCAGATTATAGGTCTTTCTTCTCAGGATCTCGTTTTCTTAGTTGTGTTTTACTGTGTTTTCTCCGGTCCTATGGCTTCTTCAGAGATAGAAACTCTATATAAAAATCTATCACTAGAAGATGAAGATGAAGATGAGTTGGTTCGGGAAATGTCTGAGGAGTCCAGCTTAGATGGTAAAGAAGATGTTGAGAAGTGCTTGGTGGGGAAGGTTTTATCTGGAAAAAATGTCAACATAGATGCTTTCAAGGGACTAATTGAGCAGATCTGGAGCCCATTTGGACAAGTAGAGGTTGAGTTAGTAAGGGATAACATTTTTATGTTCTATTTTGTCAACAAAGAAGATCGGAACCGAGTTTGGTTAAGAGGGCCCTGGCATTTTGGCAATAGTCTAATTACCCTAGAAAAACCAGTGGGGCTGGGGAACATCTCAAAATTAGGGTTCAATATAGCTGATTTCTGGATCTAAATTCATGACATTCCAATTGGGTGTAGAATAGGAAAACGGTGAAATGGCTAGCTGAACAATTGGGAGAAGTAATAGACATCCCAGCTGAATCCAGAGAATGTTGGGGAAAATATATGAGGGTAAAGGTCATCGAAGCCGCTGAAAAGGTGGCTTAGATTGAAGCCAGGTTCCTCTGATGAGATTTTCACGGTGGGCTTGAAATACGAGAAGCTGCCAGATTTTTGTTTTGCTTGTGGTAGAATAGGTCATGGTATCAAAGATTGTGAAGATGAGGTTGCAAGGAAAGCTGCTTTAGAAGGGTCTCAAACAAAATTTGGCTCTTGGTTGAAAGCTCCAATTACAGAGTGAGGTAAGACTAGAACTAGTTCCCAGGCCAATGGGAGTTCGTCGGACAGGTCAAAATCGATGGGGGCATCTTGTGATACAACAGGGGATGGATCAGTTAGTAAACATCCAGATTCGCATGTATCTCAAAAGGTTGAAACAGCCAGTAGAGCGGCGGCGGAGAAAATTACAACGAAGGGGGTTCCTTTGGTAAACCTAAATGCTGAAGAGGAAGGTGGGCCACAAATTACAGATGTCATATGTGTTGATCGGCTAGTCCCGGGGTTTATTAGGCCTCTACAAGATACAACTCAACCGAATAGTGATTCTTTGCCTAGTTCTTCTAATGCTATAGTGGTTATACATAGTTCAGGCCCAAATTTGTTAAATGAAGTTGTCCGGTCCAATCTGGATTTCCAAGACAGTTATCATATCCCGCAAGAAAAATCAGAGAATACTGGTACTCCCAAACTATCTTAATCTCCTAAGAAGAAAACAACCAGAAAATGGAAACGGTCTGCTCGAGAAGGTCAAAACCTCCAAGCTGCTGGAATTACCTCAAGCTCTATCCACATAATCTTAGGGACAAATCTATCAATTCAAAACCATCAAAATATAAAGTTTCCTCTCCTGCAAATAAGAAGAACTCGCCTAAACAAAAACAAGGTAAAAGCTCGCAGTAGTTTCAGTCCCAATGTTCTTCTTCATCGTACAAACAAAGCTCAGTTTTTCATAATCAAATCAAGGTAGAAGGTCAACCATGCAAACGGAAAGTGGTGTTTGATCCGTCAGTGGAAGAGTCAAGAGTTAGTAAAAAAGGGAAAACGTTAGTTCCTAAGTCGAAAACAATGATATCGGTGGAGCCTGAATTTCAGGCCCACCGAGAACAATGATAGGTCTTAGCTGGAACGTGCGGGGTTTGAGGAATCCCCGTACGTTCGCAGCCTTGTTAAGGTTGCAAAAAAATCATTCTCTCGATTTTATTTTCTTGTCTGAAACAAAAATCAACGGTTACAAGGCAGAGGGTATCAGAATCAAGCTAGGGTACAATGGGTGTTTTTGTGTTGACAGTATTGGTATAAGTGGTGGTCTGCTGTTGTTATGGAAAGATAGTTTACATGTTTCAGTCTTATCCTTTTCTTCAGGACATATTGATGCTCGTTTTCAGATGGAAAATGGGTTTCTTTGACGTTTTTCAGGTTTATATGGGGATCTGGTGGCTGGTAAAAGACATGCTTCTTGGGATCTACTTAGGAGACTCAGGGATATCAATAATCTTCCCTGGATCTGTGGTGGCAATTTCAATGAGCTTCTTAGTATGAAGGATAAAGTTGGAGGGTCTAAGGCTTCGTTCGCTGGTATGTTTCGGTTTAGGCAAGCTGTTGACGATTGTAATCTGCTGGAGTTAGACTTCTCAGGTCCTAGTCTTACCTGGAACAATAAGAGGGATGGGAAAGAGAACATTCAAGAGAAGTTAGACAGGTTCTTGGTTAATGAGCAGTGGAGGGATTACTTCGGGAATGTGAAGGTTTCGTATTTAGGTTTTAACTCTTCGGATCATCGCCTGATCCTGCTGAACTACTCTCCTATTATTTTGTTTCAGAAAAGGAGGGAAAAAAGGTTTTGGTTCGAGCCGTTTTGGCTCAAGGAGGAGGACTTCAAAGTCACGGTGGACAAGGCTTGGAGTGGTTTTGGAGGGGCTGGTCCATCTAGAAATCTTAGGGCAAAACTTGAAAGGTGTGCTTCTAGTCTCAGTGCCTGGAGCTACTCTCGTTTTGGCAATCTTCGTAGAAAGATTATGGAAAAGAATAAAGAGATTGATATTCTTTATAAGAGATGTGGCAAGCCTGGAGTAATGGCTTCTATCAAGAGTCTTGAAAAGGAAGTCGAGGGGTTACTAGAGAGGGAGGAGATTTACTGGAAACAACGCTCTAGAGCTGAATGGCTTCGTGCGGGGGATCGTAACTCTAGCCATTTCCACGCTAGGGCTACTGCCAGAAAAAAGAAAAATTTCATTGTCAGTCTTCTCGATTCGGAAGGAGGTGTTCAAGACACTGAAGTTGGTCTAGAAAGGGTGATTAGTGAATTTTTTTCTAACCTTTTTAGCTCTTCTAGCCCCTCGTTATTAGACACTCAAAGAGCTTCGGCCTCCATAAAGCAAAGTTTGTCGGCTGAAATGAGAGGTACTCTGTCTGCCCAGTTTACAGAGCAAGAAGTTAAGGAGGCAGTGTTCAGTTTAAACACCACTAAGGCGCCGGGTCCGGATGGATTCTACACCATCTTTTTTTAGAAATCTTGGGGGGTGATAAAGGGTGATGTTACAAGTGTTTGCCTTCGTGTTCTGAATGGGGAGGATTCTATTAGGGATTTTAATGACACGAATGTGGTGTTGATTTCGAAAGTGAAAAATCTCATTGAGCTAAAGGACTTCCGGCCTATTTCGCTTTGCAGTGTTGTATATAAGATTGTTACCAAGGTGATGGCTTCTAGACTAAAAGGTATTTTACCTTCAATAATCTCTCCTTCTCAGTCTGCCTTTGTGCCAGGGAGACAAATTTATGATAATGTTCTGGTGGCTTTTGAAACACTACACTCGTTTGGTCGTAAAAAGTCCGAAGTTAGAGGGCATATGGTGTTTAAGCTTGATATGAGTAAGGCGTATGACCGGGTTGAATGGCTTTTCCTAGGGGTAGTTATGAAAAAGATGCAGTTCCCGTCCCAGTGGATAAAGTTGGTTATGGATTGTATCTCTTCCTCGAGGTTATCTTTTATGCTAAATGGTCGGAAGGTTTGTTCGATATCTCCTTCTAGAGGGTTAAGGCAGGGATGTCTGCTCTCCCCCTATCTTTTTCTTTTGTGTGCTGAAGCTCTTTCCCGGTTAATCTCTTCCTCTGAAAGAAATGGCAGAGTGCTTGGCACTAGATGTTGCAGAGGAGGCCCCCTTATTAGCCACATATTTTTCGCCGATGATAACATTCTTTTCTGTAAAGCTTCCACAGCCAGTTGTTTGAGTGTTAGCAGAATTTTGGATGTTTATGCGAAGAGTTTGGGGCAACAGATTAACCTGATGAAATCAAAAGTCACCTTTAGTCCTAGAGTGTTGGGTTCGATCAAACAGGATATTAGGCGCCTTCTAGGGATTAATCCGTATGGGGCTGATGATAAATATCTGGGATTGCCTTCTATGATTGGGAGGAACAAGATTAGGCTGCTGGGAGATGTTAAAGAGAGAGTTGGGAACAAACTTAGGAGTTGGAAGAGGAGTCTTTTCTCTTTTGGTGGGAAGGAGATTCTTCTCAAGGCGGTTGCTCAAGCAATACCTACCTACTCTATGGGGTTATTTAGGATCCATACGGGTATCTGTAAAGATCTCAGCTCTATGATGTCAAAATTTTGGTGGGGGTCAAAAGACGGGAAGCGGAAGATTAGTTGGGTTAGCTGGACAAAGCTGTATCTTCCGAAATCTTTAGGGGGTTTGGGGTTCAAGGACTTGGCGCTGTTCAATCAAGCCCTTCTAGCAAAGCAGGCATGGCGTATCCTATCCTGCCCTGACTCCTTGGCAAGTAGGGTTCTTAAAGCGAAATACTTCAGCAAGGTTGGGTTTCTCTCGGCTCAGGTTAAAGCATGTTGTTCTCATGTCTGGCGCAGCCTAATTTGGGGGAGAGACCTGCTCGAGAAAGGCATCAGATAGACTATGGGGGACGGTTCAAGGATTCAGGTTTTCAAAGATAAATGGATCTCGCGCCCTAGCTCCTTCCGAACTATTACTTTTGATCCAGGAACGAACTAGTTAGTGTCCAACCTTATTAATAGCTCTAGGAAATGATGGAATATGGAGAAACTCGATCAGCCTCCTCTTCTTCTTCCGGTGGACAAGGAAGCTATTCTCTTTATCCCTATCAGCTTTAAAGGTGGTAATGACTCTTTTTGATGGCACTATGATAAAAAAAAAAGAGTATACAGTGAGTAGTGGATACAACCTTGCCTTGTCAAACAACATTCTCTCATCTTCTTCGAATTCTTCTAAGGCTGGTAGCTAATGGACTGCCCTATGGAAGCTCAATATCCCTCTTAAGGTTAGAATCTTCATTTGGCATGCTTGTGTTGATGATATCCCTTCTATGGAAAACCTTTGGAAGAAGAAAGTTGTCCCTAGCCCCAAGTGTGACATGTGTGCCTCTCATGTGGAGTCTTCCAGTCATGCTCTCTTTGGCTGCAAAGCTGCTCGTGTAGTTTGGAATGAATCCCATTTCTCCCTTGCTCTGAGTAATCTGAAGGCATTGCCGGTTGTGGATGTTTTAATTTCCCTTACTGGCCTTTTTAAGGAAGAGGATCTTTCTCTGTTTTGTATGATTCTTTGGGCAATATGGGAGAATCGCAATTCTTTTCTGAGCTATGGCAAGGTTAAGATTGGTGAGATGGTCGTTAGTAGGGCTGCGAGTCTGTTAGAAGAGTTCAAGAATTCCAGGCAAATGCTATCTTCCTCCCCTCCGATTCAGCCTAGGCCATCTCCTGTTGAGTGGGTTGGTTCCCCCTCCCCCGGTCTTCTGAAATTGAACTCAGGGGTGGCTTTTCGGAGAAGCTCCAATTGTTTGGGAGTGGGGACAGCTATTAGAGATGTTAAAGGGAAGGTTTTTACGGCTCGTTCGTGTCAGCTGGTTGGCTCTTTTTCTGCTGAAGCTAGTTCGCTCTTGGCTTTGAGGGAGGGTCTTTTGCTGTCTAAGTTTTATAAGTTTCTTATCTCTATTGTTGAGGTTTCGTATGGTCCTACTGTTTCTGCTCTTAACAGCTCCAAGGCTGGTCATGGTGATTTATCATTCATTGTTAATGACATTAAGGCTTTTTTTTCGGAGGTTGGGGTTTGTAAGTGTCAAGCCATCCCTCTTAAGGGGAACTCCTTGGCACATAACCTGGCCTCCGTAGCCTTCCCCTCTGTGTAGGAGCGTTTCTGGCTAGATTCTGACCCTGTTTTTCCTTTCCCTGCTTTGTAATTTCGCTCTCAGTTATCAAAAATAAAAAAAATAAAAAATAAATAAATAAATAAAAAACATTTTTCGCATGTGTTTCACATATTTTAAAAGAGAGAATATGGAAAGAAGTTACTACTATTTTCAACTATCCATCTACTGCTACAAATGCTTCTTTTGTGCTGCGGAAATACTACATATCATTGCTTAACTGTTATGAACAAGTTTACTTTTTTAGATCCCAGGGTTGGACAGCTGATTTGTGCATGAAACAATCTTCCTTATATACATGTTTTCTCTTCACCGTTGATTTAAGTTTGTTTTCTCTTTTACACAAACTAAAATTTTGATACTTGAAATAGAATTAAGGTTTAGTAATTTTTATTTTAATAAAGTGATATAGTTGAAGATATGGGTATAATCAATGGGTGTACATAGTATTTGGTTATTTTTAATTAAACTAATTTATTCTTATTGGTAAATTCCTATTGAGATATTTTTGTAATTAAATTTTTTATTAAAATATAGGTCTGCTTATCATATTTATGGGCATCAATATCAGCACCCTTTATATATATACAGTCTTTCTATTGTCAGTTCGTCTTGACAATAAATATATCAGGACGAAGAATGTGAACCACAGATTATGGAGAAATTTTGACAAATGCATACACTTTGAGTCAAAGTATGTAAATCTAGTGGTCCACATTCTTCGTCCTGATATATTTATTGTCAGGACGAACTAATAATAGAAAATATATATATATATATATATATATATATATATATATATATATACAGTCTTTTTATTATCAGTTCGAACTGACAAAAGTTATATCAGTTCCTTGTATGTGGGTCACTGGATTTAAATACTTTGACTGACAAGTGCATACAGCCAAATCAAAGTATTTAAATCCAGTGGTCCACATGCAAGGAACTGATATAACTTTTGTACTTTTGTTAGTTCGAACTGATAATAGAATTTCTGTATATATATATATATATATATATATATATATATATATATATATGCAGAAATTCTATTATCAGTTCCTTGCATGTGGGCCACTGGATTTAAATACTTTGACTTGGCTGTATGCACTTGTCAGTCAAAGTATTTAAATTCAGTGGCCCACATACAAGGAACTGATATAACTTTTATCAGTTCGAACCGATAATAGAAAGATTATATATATATATATATATATATATGTGTGTGTGTGTGTGTGTGTGTGTTAACTCTATCTACTTATGTAGTCATAATATTTCTATAATTATTGGGCACGTAATCCTTTTTCTCCTCACTAAAAATAAAAATAAATATATTGAAGCACACAACAACATAGGTTTCAAATTTTAACATCATTCATCAAACACATAACACTTTAATCCTTTTAAGCAACAAATAAGGATGTTTTTCATTTCACTCAACATCTATCTATCTATCTCTCTTTAATATAAATTTTTCTTTTTGTTTTCTCAAAATCCATTTCATTTTAGTTTCCATGAATAGAAACTTCTAAACAGTCATCAAATTTGTCTTTATTTCCCAATCTTCAATTTGTATTCTTCTGTCCAAATCAAATACGCTACTCTATCCAAAACAAAAACAAAATCAGCAGAACCGGTTCAAATCCGCAACATCACCTCCACGTCGGTATGAGTATGTTTTTATCTCTTTCTCGCATCCCAATGCATTCCACAATTTGGTTCTTCATTTAATGGTTGATTAGCAGCCTCTTCAGTTTTCACGAACCATTTGTCTTTCTATTTTTATCATCCACGTTTTTGCTTAATTTTCCGGCGTTTTCGTTTCTGGGTTTTCTTTGGTCTATATTTCCCCATTTGGATTCTTGATTGATTTTATTTACTATAAGGTTTTTGAGGTTTTTGTGTTTTTGGTTTCTGAATATTATTGGGTTTTTTTTAATATTGTGGTGGGGACTATTCTTGTTTGGTTTCTAAGATTTATTGGCTTTTGGTATATACTGTTGATCTGGGAATCTGATTGAATTGAAGGATCCATTTGGGTGGTTGATTTGGTGGGTGGTATGGTAGTTGGGATTTTGAGTTTTGAATTGAAGTCATAAAAAAATATATCTTGGATTTGTTGAGCTCACTTGAGGATTAAGAGCTTAACATCTCTTACTTTTATCCATATCTTGTGATGTGATATTTGCAATTGGAAATGTTTTTAGTTCAATTTAATGGATTGCTCAAAAAGCTCATTTATTTTTCTTTAGATACAGTTACAAAGTGATACCGATTTAATTGCTGTTGTAATGATTTTCTTACTTATTTGCAAACCTATCGAATTTGTCATTTTATTTTATTTTTTTTGTTATTCCATATTCCATTATTCATTACCTTTGAGAGCCCTGATATTATTCTGATTTAAGTTTCAGCTCAACTCCTTTTGCATCCTTATACTATTGTGAAATTTGGTTTCTTGGTGACTTCTAGAGCCTAGTTTACGATAGGAGCTTTGACAATAGATACAATCCTAACCCTAACGTAGACCTTTCGTTTAACCAAGATATGGATATAAGTAATGAGGCCAATGTTGTTCCCTTTAGAATTGGACCATCAACAATCGTTGGTCGGACAATTGCTTTCAGAGTCTTATTCTGCAAATCAATGTCGCAATTGAGGCATCATCTCTTTCATGTATTAGTAAATGTTGTCTATAGATTTAGGAACGCTATGGCACCCATGATATCATGGTTGCATCCTCGGAATCCCCAAGGCATATTGGCAATGGTGACAATCATTGCATTTTTGTTGAAACGATATACAAATGTAAAACAGAGGGCTGAGATGGCCTATCGAAGGAAATTTTGGAGGAACATGATGACAGCAGCTGTGACATATGAGGAATGGGCTCATGCTGCTAAGATGCTCGATAGGGAAACTCCAAAGATGAATGAATGCAGCCTTTATGATGAAGAACTGGTGAGGAACAAGCTTCAAG
The DNA here is from genome assembly GCA_008009225.1 of Acer yangbiense. Classification (NCBI taxonomy): domain Eukaryota; kingdom Viridiplantae; phylum Streptophyta; class Magnoliopsida; order Sapindales; family Sapindaceae; genus Acer; species Acer yangbiense. The sequence continues at coordinate 52,727,766 of CM017762.1, read as the reverse complement.
AGCTCAGCCACCGTCGCCAAGAAGGATCTCTGAGAGATATAATCTTTTTCATGAGAGCTGATCTTATCAGAAACCTCGGTAATATGTGTAATCCTGAGCTTCACAAGGGTAGGCTTCAAGTGCCCAAACTCATAAAGGAATATATCGACGAGGTCTCAACTCAACTTAGGATGGTTTGTGACTCAGATTCTGAGGAGCTCTCAATGGAAGAGAGGCTTGCATTCATGCATGAAACAAGACATGCCTTTGGGAGAACAGCGTTGCTTTTGAGTGGGGGTGCTTCTCTTGGAGCCTTTCACGTGGGTGTGGTTAAAACACTGGTAGAGCATAAGCTTTTGCCTCGAATTATTGCTGGTTCTAGTGTGGGATCCATTATGTGTTCTGTTCTGGCCACTAGGTCATGGCCAGAGCTGCAAAGCTTTTTTGAGGATTCTTGGCACTCCTTGCAATTTTTTGATCAGTTGGGTGGAATTTTTACAGTTGTGAAGAGGGTAATGACACAAGGTGCTGTTCATGATATCAGGCAGCTACAATGGATGCTAAGGCAAGTTACAAGTAATCTTACATTTCAAGAAGCCTATGACATGTCAGGTCGAATTCTTGGAATAACGGTTTGCTCCCCAAGGAAGCATGAACCACCTAGGTGCCTTAACTACTTGACTTCACCTCATGTTGTAATATGGAGTGCAGTAACTGCTTCTTGTGCCTTTCCTGGCCTTTTTGAAGCCCAGGAACTGATGGCCAAGGATCGAAGTGGAGAAATTGTACCTTATCATCCACCCTTTAATTTGGGTCCTGAGGAGGGCTCGGGCACATCAGCGCGCCGATGGAGGGATGGTAGCTTGGAGATTGATTTACCTATGATGCAACTGAAGGAGCTCTTTAATGTCAATCATTTCATTGTGAGTCAAGCAAATCCTCACATTGCTCCATTATTGCGGCTGAAGGATTTTGTGAGAGTTTATGGCGGTAACTTTGCAGCGAAGGTATGTATGTGTAACCCTGAAATTTTAACTTGTATCATTCTTTACTGTCTTGTACCTTCGTTAGCATGTGTAAAGATTCCTTTGCTTTCTTAAGTTTTAATTCTTGTTATTTTTCTTGTCGTGATTTAAGTATTCTTTACTGTGAAGCAAACAAAAATTAAGAATTAATGTACATGAGTTTGGATGATGAAGTTAGCATATTTTTCAGCCGCTAGTTATGATTTTAGAGTGAATTTGAATGAATTAGGTCAAAAGGGTCATAGAATTCAAATAGCATGATTCCTTAAACGTAATTTAAAGATCAAGTTGTTTTTTTTTTGGTACAGATTAGAATGTATTTATGTGGCTCCTTTGATCTAAATGTGAGTTGACATCTATGATTTCCAGACTGTTGAGTACTGGATCAAAATACACTTAAATACATTCAGACCATTCTTTGAAATTGAAGACTCTATTTCTTTTCTTGCCAAAAATTTACCATTGAAGTAGTTGTTTATGCCATAAAATGTTCTATATTTTTGGCTGTCTTTCCAATTGATTTGGGACTAAAACCCATTAACATTTAGAAAGTAGAGATATTTGTTTTATATCATGAATATCAGTAGCAACTTGAGGGTCCTACTATATTAATTTAGACTTCATGTTGGCAGAATATAATTCCGGTGCTTTGAAACTTTTCAAAGATCTTCTAGTAACCGATTCATATAGCTTTTTTAACTTTGGTTTTATAATCATGGACGTTTTGCTAGGGAATGAATACTACAATTTTAAGAGTGAAACACTAAGCTTTGGTTACAAAAGTTTCTGCAACTTGAACATACATCTTCGAGAACATAGGACGATGGCCTAGGGCAGTAGTTTTATTAAAAGGCATTGTAGGGCTGCCGCTTGTCCTTGATGTTTCAGGTCTACTCCAGGTATTCATAAAAAAATAAAAATAAAAAAAACATACATCTTCAAGAACATAGGACGATGGCCTAGGGCAGTAGTTTTATTAAAAGGCATTGGAACACCAAGGGGAGTATCTCGAGGAAGATATGAACATAAATGTAAAATGTTAGAAGAATAATGAGTTTAAAGTTCTCATGGCAATATAAAGAAACTTTTAGCCAAAAAGGGGAAGTCATTATGTGTGGTAAGCCCTAAACAACTTACAAATAACAAATTAATCCTTTAATGTGGCAGTCAAACTGTCCAAATATACAAGTAATATGCATTACAGAATTTCATGGTCTTTTTGGCACTTAAACAGATAGCTCAGAAGTAGGGTCATTGTAGTTAGTTAGGCCTTTAGAATTGTAATTTGTAAATCTTATGGAGTTGTGTACTGGTCCTTTATTCTATTTTTTTATTTTTTTTTCAATGCTCTAATGATTAATGAATGTGTTTAACTTTGTAGCTTGCTCATCTCGTTGAGATGGAGGTGAAGCACAGATGCAATCAGGTACTTGAACTTGGTTTTCCACTTGGTGGACTTGCCAGGCTTTTTGCTCAAGATTGGGAAGGTGATGTTACTGTTGTTATGCCTGCCACAGTTTCACAGGTAAATGGAAGTGGGCGTCAATTAAATATCATTTCTAATGTTGAATTGTATTGACATAGAATCTAAAAGTTTTGAAGTGTGGTTTATTTTCAGTCATGGAGATTCACATAATAATGATTAAATTTAAATATTAATATCTGAAATTTATGTGATATTTGGTGTTATTTCTTGGAGTTCTAACTCTTCTGACTGTACATTGTTGGTTGGAGGAATGAAACTTGTGAATTGATATTTGATATAACATAACTTTTGTACTTTGACCAACTGATTTTTTTTTTTCTCATCATGCCAGTACTTGAAAATTATACAAAATCCATCTCATCTGGAGCTTCAAAAGGCATCCAACCAAGGGAGAAGATGCACATGGGAGAAGCTTTCAGCCATAAAAGCAAACTGTGGCATTGAGCTCGCGCTTGATGAGTGTGTCGCAATTCTAAACCACATGCGTAGACTCAAAAGGAGTGCTGAGAGAGCTGCAGCAGCCTCACATGGCCATCCAACCACAGTCAAATTTAGTGCCTCTAGAAGAATACCTTCTTGGAACTGTATTGCACGAGAAAACTCAACAGGCTCTCTTGAAGACTTAGTTAATGATATTGCTGTCTCATTGCATCAAGGAGCGGGTGGATCTTCAGGAGCACCATCTCCAGGTAGGAGTATGCGGACCCACCGGAATACACATGATGGAAGTGATAGTGAATCTGAAAGTGTAGATATAAATTCATGGACTAGATCTGGTGGACCCTTGATGAGGACTACTTCTGCAAATAAGTTCATTGAATTTGTCCAACATTTGGATGTTGAAACTGAACTGGCAAAAGGTTTGATGACTCATCCCAGCTCACCTGTGTTTCAGATGGGTGGCAGGGATCCATTCAGTCATAATAGCCCGAGGACAGCATCGGATAGGAGTTCAGAAAATGAGTTTGAACATAGAGAATTGGGCAATAGAACCTCTTCAAATAGCTCTAGCATTATGGTATCTGAAGGTGATTTGTTGCAGCCTGAGAGATTTAATAATGGTATTTTGTTTAATGTTGTAAAGAAGGAAGTATTAGCATTGTCAAATAGGAGTCAGGATTTGGAAAATTACAACAGTGAAGTAGCTGAAGAGCAAATTGATTGTCCGGAAAAGGAGATAGATGCTAGCTCAGACTCTGAATTAGGTGATGATATTTCCACTACAGCAAATTCTCAAAATGACACTTCTCCAGATCCTAACAGCAGCAGAGATCATTCTAGCACACAGTCATAGTGATCTGAGTGTAGTTGATGGTTAATCTACAATGAATGATTTGTTAACGAAACGGGTAGTTGCAGGCAGCAACCAAAAGTGAAATTTACGAAACGGGTAAGGTTCAAATACAAGAAGCTTTATGTTATAATAACCTAAATTGGTGAGGGAGCTTGGAAACATCTTTTTTTCTTTGGAAAAATAACAGAGGGGGCACTCTTAGCAATTAGATACTGTTGCTCAGATATTTGCTTCCCTAGCCAAAAAAGAAAAATGTTGTTTTGCTGTGTGTAAATGGTTTTGCAGGAAACATTCATACTTGTAGTCTTTTATCTTATATTTCAATGAAAATCAAGATCTTACCAGTTAAGCTAATTGTCTTGTACGTATTTGATTGAATATAATTTTTACGAATCCAGAATAGCTTAATTAACATGACTAAATAGATTAGCCTGACGTTTTGTTTAGTCATTTTGGTGAAACTTATATTTTGAAGGAATGCTAAGTCAATCTTCCATTCTCAACAGGTTGGAGACAATGCCTAGCAACCAACTTTGAAACTTTGAAACGTTGAAAACAATATCTGAACCTCCATTCTCTGTTTTTTTTTCCTTGATAGATGTTAACATATACCAACCAATTGTCCGATGTGTACAGTGTATCGATGGAATAAGTGTTAGGAGCCGACTTTTTCCGGTTATGACATAAGCATTCGGACCGTGTTTGTAGTGTTTTATCCGGGTAGGTCCCAGATTAGATAAACAAACAATGAAAGTTGAGAGACATGTGAAAGTGATAATTAATGTGTCAAGCAAAAAGAAACATGTGTCATGTTATGTTTATTAATCTTGAGTGGTTGTGGTTGTTTGGCTAAGATAGATATATATATAGAAATGTCTTTGGACTTGAAAAGTAAATAGCTTTAGGAAATGGTCTCGTGTGTTGTTCAAAAAGCTCTCCCAACTCCCAAGTGGGACCCTGTCTTCTGGGAAGCCTTTTGTTTAAATTGCACAAATATCCCCCGAGATTTAATAAAATTATACGGATATGGCAGTTTTGGTCATATACGTACAAACTTCCCTCAGCATTTGAAAAATGTTGCACAAACATTACCTACCATTAGATGGATCCGTTAGCCAATGGTCAAACATGTAAAAAGTCTAAAATACCCTATATTTTTATTTTAATTAAACTAAAAAATTTAAAATAAGATAAAAAAATATTAAAAAATCTTTTAGAAAACATGAATTTGTCTTAAATCTGAAACCTATAAAAAAAAATTCATCTTCAAAAAAAAAAAAATTTGTTTGTGCAATCCCCCACAATTTTAAATAAATTTAAAATTTAAAATTTAATTATTGTTAAATTGTTTAAAAAAACTATTTTTTTTTATTTTTAAAGATGAATTTTTTTTTTCTAGGATTTAGATTTAAGATACATTCATGTTTTCTAAAATATTTTTTATCTTATTTTTTTAATTTATTTAAAATAAAAATAAAATGTATTTTAGACTTTTTACATTTTTGACCATTGACTAACAGATCCATCTAATGGTAAGGGATGTTTGTACAACAATTTTCAAATGTCGAGGGAAGTTTGTGTGTATACGGTCAAAACTGTTATATTTGTGCAATTTTATCAAACCTTGAGGGATGTTTGTGCAATCCCACCCCCTCCCCTTTTTTTTTTTTTTTTTTTTTGATATGGAGGATCTCAGACTTTTCGTCGAGGGACCTATCCGTCTGTCCTCCCCTAAATACGTGACTCACAGTAGCCTGTTTGTTGGTTGTTGAGGAATATGACAAATAGGAAACCCCGGCTCCTCCCCCCAAATGCATGACTCGTAGTGGCCTGTTTATTGGTTATTGAGGAGTATGACCGATAGGAAACCCCAACCCACACCCTCGGCCACACAAGAATGTAAACGGGTAAATCAGAACTCACATTCGTCTGGATAGGATTTGAACCGTTGATCTGGGAGTTAACCGCTAAGCTAACGCCCTGGGGGCTGGCCTCAAGGGAGTTGCCAAGGTTTGAACCAATGATGTCTGAGTTTACAGCTCATCCATGGACCACCAAGGCAACCCCTCAAGGTTAAGCCTTTTATTTGTTAACTTAATGTAATGTACACTTCAATTTCCTTTGTTTTTCTTTCTTATCTTGTTATCTTTCAATGCCGATTGCCGACCAAACAATATTTTTATTTTTATTTAAAAAGAAAAAAAGTGAGGTCCTTGATCAAATTTTACATGGCCCACGTTGTTAGGAAAAAAAAAAAAAAAACCATGTGATAAGGGCAAGAGAATTGTATATATTTTAAGAGTAATATTAGATATCATATCTAAAATTACAACTTTTTCATCACAACACATATGGTAGCTGATGCGTCAGTTGGTGAGTAGATACACATTAACAATGATTTATCTCACTTATCCATATATCCACTCACCAATTGATACCTCAAGAGCCACATGTGTTGGTGAAAAAGTTTTGATTTTAGGTGTGATATCTAATCTTACTCATATTTTAATTGATTTCTCAACTCAAGTTTTCTAGTAGAGTTAATGGTTTTAATAGTTTTAATTAGTATTTTTTTTCAAATATTAATAACCATTTAGAAGATCGTTTAAGACCAGATTAATGTATTGTTACACAGACTTAAAAATTAATGGAAAGTTTCATTGTAATTGTCATTTTGGTGCAATGATTGACCAAGTACATAGAAGAACTTTCGGTGCACTAGCAACTTTTGTTAAGTCTATTTGTTTTTTTCGTTGATTGATGAGGAAACCGGGTTATTAGCATTAAATTAAAGTTACATGAAAATAAGGATTGAAAAAAAGAGAGACAAATGAAAAGGAGTCAAAACTTGCTAACAGGGTTGTAGCTCAGCCGGTAGATGGATGAGCTTAAGGTTTGGACAAATAACTTTTGGATCAACGGTTCGAATCTTACCTATGATAAAAGCTTTAAAAAAAATACCAAGTACCGGATTAATAGAAAGGAAGTCAAAACCCATAATCTATCTTCCTTTCTATATATTAATATAGTATTATAATACCATCGCTAATGTGGTTGGATAGTAAAGAACGTTCATTTAATCGTTTAATTTCTAAAAATCTGAGTTGCTGTTGCTGCATGGTATGTCATATGTGTAATATAATATTATAGTGTCCATAGAATGGAATATGCCCACTGAAAATTGAGAGGAAACCCACTGGGCATGAGTTGTCAGACCTTTTGAGCCGTTCCTAATCCTATGCACTAATTGCTAGCATGCTATACTTGACTTTTCTATTTTTCATGTCCACACTCAAGCACTCCCACTCACCCAATTTGGAAAAAGAATATTGCACTAACCCATCTCTCAAGATATAGGTGTGACCGTGAGGGGTATACCATTGGATTTGAGGACAAAACCAAGAGTAAAAATTTATATATATATTTAATATTAAATTTTATAAAATTTCACTTCGATATCTTTTTCTATATTGATCCCAAACAAAAATTTTTAGATCCAATTTTGATCGGATCAATCTCATTGGAGTCATATCCATTTTTTTCCTTGGTAGGATTCGAACCGTTAGCTCTAAACTCGTTCATCTATCAACTGACCTACGTCTCTAGGGACACTGATCAAATATTTATTAAAGCTTATCAAATTGGTCTTTTTATTAGTTTAATTTTTAAAACAAAAGAGTATACTTGTCCGTAACTGTAACTGTATTTAATTATTTTATGCCAAACTGTTTAATTGAACATTTGATCATGAATATGAATCAAAGATTCAAAGTTATGGGCCACTTGTTTTAATTAGAGAGAAAAATAAAATAAAATAAAATAAAACTGATTATGTTTTTTCCGTGTGCGGCTATATAGTCAGTCGGCGCAAAATGAAGTCAAGGCTGTCACAATTCATAAGACTCGCAAGTACAAGTTGAACAATTTGTGGAATTTTACTGCCTGCCTCTCTCCGCTTGTTTTCTTTTATATACAAATTTGGATCCTCTATTGATCTGATCTTTTTCCTGCTCTCACATAATCGTATTACAATGAATGTGTGGTTAAGATGTGATTAGTTTCAACAACCAATCAAATGCTTTAAAAAGGTCAAGAAAAATATTAGATCGGTAGAGAATCTAAATCCTTTTTATACATGTTCCAAATTTTATTTTTATATTTTTTAGTATTTTATAGAAATTTTATTCCCGTACATGTATTAAAATAACGTTTATTTTTTATTTGTATTTTTAAAATTTCTAACGCCCGAATTTGTGGCACTAACACTAAATTAACAATTTTAATTTTAATAACATTAAAGATGTATTTATGATAAAAATATCATTTAGACATAAAAACAAAAAGAGAATACTTTTGCTCACCCCCCTTCAAGGGAGGTAACGATTACCTCCCTCTTAAATGGATGACATGTGTCCATAGAAGGGTAAATTTTTAGATAATTTTACCCCTCCATAGACACGTGTCATGTGTTTGGGAGGGGGGGTAATGCTTACACCCCTTGAAAGAGGGTGAGCAAAAATGGACTCAAACAAAAATAAGTCGCTCCTTTCTTTTCTAGAGTTAGTTGGAGTTTGGTGGAGCATTCACATATCAATTCCATTATTGGAGTAAGAAATTGGAATAAGAATTTGAAATGCATAATATTACTATGTTTAGATATTGAGAATAATTATGATTATAGTTGCATTTTTTTCTTTTTTTTTTTCTTCTTGTTTGGGATTCCTTATCAACTGCAAAAATTTCAAAAATAAACTGATTAATCCAGCAGCTCTATCCAAATAGAATTGTTATCTTCTTATCTTCCTAGTGATTCAATTTAAGTTGAATTGTTACTATTATGCATCTCTTGACAGAGGATATCAAATGTTATATCATTTTTGGATAAAAGAAAAAAAAGTTTTAGATTGAATTTGAAAAACCTATTTTATTACCATATGTCTATTTATTAGAGAGAGTAAAAAATCCAAATTAAATAATGAAAATTGAGCCAACAGAGGCATAGCTCAGCTGGTAGATGAACAAACTTGGGATTTGAGCAAATGACTCACAGATCAGCGGCTAGAATCCTACAAATGACGAAAGCTTTTAAAAAAAATACCTAGTTCCGGATTAATAGATATTATCAACAAAAATAATAATAATAAATTGAGTTGAATCAATGGTATATGTTAAAGATTGTGAGATTAATCAAATAACATATTCAAAATAAATTGGAAGTCATTTTTAAATAATAATAATTATTATTATTTTTGCTATTTGTTCTACCTAGAAAATGAGTCAATGATTAAATGAGGAACCAACAATCTCATGATTGAAGCTCTTGTTGTCAGATCTCCGAAATCTTCTGAGAAATATCGTAAGAAATATGTTATCTCAATAATTGAACCACACTTCAAAAAATAAAATAAAATAAATCAATTGAACCAAACATTTCACGTACTATTCATTGAATGTGCATAGAAACTACAAAGTCTACATACCAAATGCTTAGTAACTTCCCTACAATTTACCAATCCGTTCAATCTTTCCAAATTCCAAGCTCATTTATATTAAACTAATTTAGTGTACATTATTAGGTCAAAGACGAAAATGATAGCCATCTCTGATCTCTACTTTCAAACCATCAAAATATGTAGGTTGAAGTCTTCAAATTGGAGCTCTCTTCCATGTAATAATAAGGAAGTATATCATAATTATTGGTCTAGATATCAAGACCGCACATATACGATTTGATCTCGGTTTATAAGGTGTCTGATTCTGAGATTCTATATCTGAGTGCGAGTGGATCTCTACTTGATAGGGTGTATCTTGATGAGATTGTGTTCCCTAATTTGCTTAGAAGATCTTGCTAAGTTAAGATCTTCGACAAATAGGATCCTCGTTCATTAAGACGCCTTAATTAAGTAGGTTTACTCAGCGTGTATATCTGGTCGTCTGGCTCGACCGTCCTGGTGATGTGGCTCAACACTCTTAGTTTTGATCGGTTGACTTTTGATGATGCTGCATTACTATATTTATGTATTACCCACTATTTTCACTGACGTGTCATCCAACCAAATTACACGTATAACAATTGCGAAGAAAACAAAAGTGAAGGAAATAGAGAAGAAAATCGAGATTATAACAAAATGGGACCCCAACGGTTAGGAGAATCTACCATTAAACGGCAGCTTGGGATTCCAAAATTTGAACAAATAATTGCCAACTACTTTAAAGAATATATTAAGCTACCACTTCTAAATTCAAACAGAGAGTGCTTATTCAGTCAGGACAATATTTGATGTTATCATATGTATTATTTAAAAAAAAATAAAGAATATATTAAACTTCAATTTCAAAAAATAAAGAATATATTAAACTTCAATTTCAATTATAAAACTCATATATCAACTTTATATCGGATTTACATCTCAATCAAGGATTTGACCATTGGACTCATATGATAAATCATTATTAATTAACATGTATAAATTTATGAATTATCATATTATTAAGATAATATAAGATTGATCGAATGGTTTTCCTCACACCTCCACAATGAGGTTATCGGTTTGAGTTTATCCTCTTTCCAAATCTTGAATTATAGTAATATTAAAAAAAAAATATATCACATTATTAATATACAAAGGTAAAAAAAAGAAGCCATAGTATTGCATATAGTGTGATTATTTCGTTTTTACCCCTGTAATCATAAAAGAGCGAATAGATCGCAGAATCCGATACCACAGAAAAAACACCACGTGTCAAACTAAAACCATAAGATCCCAAAAACGTCCCCACATAAAAAAAAAAAAGAGAAATAACTTTCATAATAAAAACACCTTTCCAGCTTTTCTTCAAATCGGAAAGGAAAAAAAAAACAGCCTTTTTACAACTGTAAAGTTAAATTACGAAAATAGCCCTACAGTACATCCAAATTATAAATATGATAGATTAAAAAGTTATAACAGGAAGCTTCGTGGAAGTTGCGCCATGGAGGTACCTGCAGTGCCATCCCTCCCTCCATTTAACCACCTCAGTTTCCACTCTGTTTCTCATCAAACCAAACCCAATTTCCTCTTGTCAATATTTCTTCTTCTTCTTCTTCTTCTCATTTTCCAACCATGAAACTTATTAACAAAATCAACAAGCTCAGCCCCAAACGTATCTTTGGATCCAAGAAAGACAAGCCTGAGGTTTCACGATCAGAACCTTCTTCATTTAGCTCTGGTTCGTCGGCATCCTCCTCAGACTCATCATCTTCCACCCATAATAATAAACCTACTTCTAAAACCTATAAACCTGCAACACCCACCAGTGTTTTGCCTCAAGCATCCGGTGACTGGTCTGATATTTCCACAGATCTCCACTCCGACTTGTCTCAGGCACTTAGATTGTTAGACAAAGACAACGACGGTATCGTCTCCAGAACCCAGCTGGAGGCGCTTCTCAGGCGGCTCGGAGCACATCCTCCAACCGGAGAGGAGCTCTCGCTCATGCTAAGCGAGGTTGTTAGCGACGGCGATGGCTGTATATCCGTCGACGCCTTGATGAGCCAGGTTGTCAGCTCGACTTGCGAGCCGGCAGCCGAGACCGAGCTTAGAGAGACGTTTAACTTTTTTGACACGGATCACGACGGTAAGATAACGGCGGAGGAGTTGCAGAGTGTGTTTAGCGATTTGGGTGACGAGCGGTGCACGTTAGACGAGTGCCGGCGCATGATAGCGGTGGTTGATAAAAACAGAGAGGGGTTCGTGTGCTTCGAGGACTTTTTGAGTATGATGGAGCTGCAAAGATGATCATGATTGTTATCATTGATGTTGATGTTAATGGTCGACATGTGACGGTGTTTGCTCTTTTGCTCTTGAATCTTGATGATATAAAAAAAATGAAAAGTCATTTTAATTTTCTATTTTTACCTTTTTTTTTTATGTGTCGATTGTGATCTGTTTAATTTGTTTTTTAATCGAACGGCCCGTCCAGTGGTGCAATTGTGATTATGATAGTTTCGGGTGTAGAAGAATAATAAGTGGAGTGATGATTATTTTGATAAACACGACGAGCACTATCAATGGTACTATGGTAGTAATGAGAATACCAAAATTATCTATATAATTAATAAACGGGCACCGATTTTTTTGACTTTGAGCTGCCCGATGAGTCAATTCAATTTATTCTTAAAATATAATAATATATTAATGTTAATATATATATACGGTCTCGATCTGATCAGGAACGTTATAATATAACTTTATCAGGATTATTGAATCATTTATTATGGAGAAGCTTTAATAAGTGTATACACACTTGAGATAAAGTATGTAAAATTTAATGGATCACATTTAATATCCTCATGAAGTTATATCACGATGCACTAACTTGAAAATTTATATATATATATACAGAAATTCTATTATCAGTTCGAACTGATAAAAGTTATATCAGTTCCTTGTATGTGAGCCACTGGATTTAAATACTTTGACTGATAAATGTATATCCAGTTCTAATCGGTGCGTATAATTTACATCAGCGTGTTGCATGTGAAGCACTGACAAGTGTATACACACTGAACATTGAATCAAAGTATATAAATCTAGTGGTCTACATGTAACGCACTGATGTAAGTTATATACACACTGACTTGAAATTATATATATATTATATACAGAAATTCTATTATCGGTTCGAACTGACAAAAGTTATATCAGTTCCTTGTATGTGGACCATACTTTGAATCCAGTGACCCACATGAAAGGAACCGATATAACTTTTGTCAGTTCGAACTGATAATAAAAAGACTGATATTATATATATAACAATTTACCCACAATTTCATGCCAACCTTATCTTATTAAATAAAAAAACATTCTCATCTCCAAATAATTTCAGATAGCAATAACTGAGGTTATAATAGAAGAAAAAAGGAGTAAGAATTTAATACATTTCAAACAATTAGAATTTTTATTTATTTATTTATTTATTTATTTTTGAATAATTTGGGATTTTGTTAACCTAAACACAACTTTAATGGTGTGAGAGTGCAATGATGTTTTTGTAACGACTTTTCAATCTTACCAGGAGGGAAGAAAATATACTTGATCAGGTTCACACTGATCGGGCCTGCAATTTCTTAAGTAAAATTGTACAAAAAAATTGTACAATGTTTAGTATTCAAAGGGTGCAGTGGTCCACGGTAAAATATCTAAAATCATAAACGGTCGTTGGGATAAATTATCTTTAAAAATAATTTAAAAAGACCTTTTTAGAAGAAACATGAGCAGACATATAGACATATAACAACCTTTTTAATGCTTAAAATTTCTTTTTAAAAAAAAAAACCGGTTTTGACTACTATACCTATATGGCCATCATAATAGCACCAATTTTTGGAAATAATTCAAGTTAGTTTTGAGTTAATTTTGAAAATATCTTTAATATTTAGTAACCACGTTGAGTAAACCATAAAATTGTTCTAAAAAAGTGGTTGGTAATATGGATTTAGATTTTTTTTTTTTTTTTTTTCCTGACTTTTTTAAAGCATGTAATTAACTGTTTATGTGTCATGAGATTAAGTGAGGTCAGGAAAAAGATCAACAGATGAATCAAATTCCGGTATCATACCAACACTTTTTTATGAGTACCGTAGCCAAACCCTACAGAAACTCTTATTGAGTTTTGTAAAACAATCACAAAAGATATCAAAATCATGTTCATCTAAAATCATGTTCATGATGTGTCATGTGAGTTGTCAAGATCATGTAAATTATTGTGCGAGTGATATGCTATTGAAAACTCACATACCATGTAATTTAAACATTGAACATCAAGTAAATTTTCCCCATAATTTAGTAAACGTAGATGCACATTTTAAATGTGTGGCGGCTTGACTGCTTCATTCAGCTGCCATAAGCTTTTTCTTAAATTTATTCGGATGATCATGTACGGAACTCTCTTGCATAATTTGTTTATTTTAATTCATAAATTCTTCTTCTTTATTGTTAAAAAAAAAAAGGAAAATGAAGTGCTAATTGGATCTTGATCAAGAAAAAATTAGTACAAAAAGCGCTTGCCTACTCATTGCTGAGTCGCTATTACCTTTTAATAATATACAACAATGAAATTTATATATTTTTTTAAAGAATAATGCTATGCTCTTTAACTTTTATCAATTTTCACTATTTATTTTTGACAAGCACTATTTTAATTCTTTATATTTTATAAAAGACCATGAAATAGCATGTCCATTGTCTTGATAGTTGGAGACTTCAAAATGAAGTTCGATCACAGGTTTAAACAGTGTTATTGTAAATATATGCTCACATTTATCTATTCAACCACAAAGTGTGAGGAGACCCATGTGGGAATTGCATTTCGAACCATGCTTATAGAGTCTAATATAGTAATATCGTCAGGTCCTGATAGATCCTGACCGACAATGGTATCAGCTCTCCAAAAACAAAAGTTATTATGTATAGATTATGTATAGTTTTTTGTTTTGAAGTATATTTTACATAAATTATGGTTTTTTTTTTAGAAAGACAAGATTCAAAGACACAACCTCGTATTATAGGTATGAGAAGTATACCACCGAACCAATCACATCTCATCTAACTAAAGATCCTAGGTGTTTACTAATTATTAAATTATAATTCAAGGTTATGCAAAAATCAGAAGTTCGGAAAAAAAAAAAGATCATTGTGATAAGACTTATAATACTGATAAGACTTATAAATACTATAAACTATATTGATATTGAAATTTGAAATGACATATAATTTTTTTTTAAACAATTTTGAGATAAAAGTTCTTAGTGCTTGAATAAAAATTGAAAAGTGTAATTTTTTTTTTTGTTTTCAAAGTAAAAGTGTAACTTATATTGGTTTTTAAAAATCGGTATTCTTTAAAAAAATATAATCCCTCTTTTAAAAAATAAAAATCTATGAATTTTTTTTATATTTCAAAACTACTTCTCTTATATATCTATTTCCATAATATTAATTATCATTAGTTTGAGGAGGTAGGCGGAGAAATGAGAATATAGATAGAAAAAAGAGCGTTTAGCAATAATATTTGACCAACAATTGAATGTTAAAAAGGTGGTTAAGTTTATAAGCTTAAACCTTAATTATTTAATATAATATAATATATATATATATATATGAACGGAGATATTGTTTTACCGAATGATATATTTTCTATATATTTATTATACTACATAGGTGGTGGCCACTCGAACCTAGATATTACCGGATTAAATGAGCGCCTTCCACCATCAATTACCAAACCATATTGGTCTATATAACTACATAATAATATTGCATTCAGCAGGGACGTAACTATGCAGGGGCGATGGGTTAGGGTGGGCTAGCTCATTTAAAAATAAAAATAAAAAATAAGATATTAAAAAATACAATGTAAACTTACCAAAAACATACATATAAATTTATCACAATGCCATTTATAATAATTTTTTTGCATCACAAACACTAACTCATAGATTTGTTAATATGTTGTCCCTTTTATATTTACTATTTTTTATAAAAGATATTTTTTATACCAATTTTCTCTCCCATTCTCCAAAATTGATTCAACTTCTTTGCCAATTTAAAAAAAATTTGTCTTCAAACTAAATATATTTTTATGAATTACATGCGTTTGATTATTTTATTTCATTTTGAAATATTTGATTAATCTAATTTTAGTTTATAAACTTTATATTATTATATTTGACTCATTCTCTTAATGTTTATACATCAACAACTTAGTTTATTCTACAATAAAAATTATCAATACATCATTTCGGTGTAAGATATAAATTATAAAATGAATTTTAACAAAGTTCATGACTGTCTACATTGAAAGAGAGATTGTTGATACTATTGATCCAGATATTATAATTGATAAATTTGATATTTAAAAAAATAGTAGGATACAACTTAATTAGGGTACTTTGATTGTATTTACATTCCATTTTTTTTTTTAATGTTTTTTTTTTAAATGTACTAATGATTTTCAATTGTAATTAGTCCCATGTAGTTTTCTTGGTTGCTAGGCATTGTTTTCAAAAACCTTCTAGTATTAGAGTCATTTAAAATAAAATAAAATTTTAATAAGATTCCCGTCTATGTACGTTAATGTTATTATGATAAATTATGTAATATTCCAAGTAAAAACTTGACGTTTTCTCAAGAATGTACACAGGAATGTCTTTATAATATCTCACACTTATAGCTTAATTTTCTCATTATTATCTAATTATATTCTTTAATCTATTGCCACGTGGAACGATCCTATACGGATGGATACCAAAATTATTACTCTTTCAATCAAAAGTGGTCCAATAATGTTACTGCCTTATTCAGCGAATATACTCTCAATCAAATAACTAGAAAAGGAAAAAAAAATAAAAATAAATAAATAACGAATAATTATGTAATATGTATATAATGTTTAATAAAAAAAGAGTAATTCTACATTATCCAAATTTGGTGTCCAAATCTGATGCCCAAATGACGTGGCAACACTCTAGTTCATTCATTTAAATTATGCAAATCTATTACAATTTAAATGAATGGTCTACATTGTTGCCACATCATTTGGGCAATGCCTAAATCTGGTGTCCAAATGACGTGGCAACACTCTAGTTCATTCATTTAAATCATGCAAATCTAATACAATTTAAATAAATGATCTACAGTGTTGCCACATCATTTGGCACCAGATTTGGACACCAAATTTGGGCAATATAACATTACTCATACAAAAATATAAAAAAAATTATCTTCTCTACCGCATATAAATTATAATAACAAAACTTTGGGGATATTTGTTTTTATTTCTTAAATTTGAAAAGTTCTAAAAAAAGAGATAAGTTTTTTATTTTTATTTTTAGTTTTTAGTTTTTAGGGATTTAAAGTGGGAAAGAGTAAAGAAAACATCTTAAATGAAAAAAAATGGAAAAACTTGACTTTTATCTAAATATGACATGGCTGACAAACTTTGACACTTTATTTTCAAAAATACCCTTGAGAATCACACAAATTACAATAATAATATCGTCGACATAAAATTTCATCATTGAAAAAGTTAAAGAGTTAAAGCATTACATAAGCAACATCAACCAAACAATGTTAACAAAACTTGATTTAATATTGGTAAAAAAAAAAAAAAAAAAAAAAAAACCTTGATATAAAGCCTCCCTCAAGTAGTTGTGTTGAACAAGTAGTTCTTTGGTTACTCGAATATCCTGTACAAGCGGTGATATGTTGTTATGAGCGTTGATTAGTGGTGGTCATCTTTTATACTCCAACGGTCAAGTGCATATGTGCCACGTCGGATTGAGGTTCTTTACGCATTGTTAAATGAACTTTTGACATATTTTGAGTCGTTCGCCTACAATGTTAAAATCACTACATAATTAGTGAGATTAGGGCACAACATGTGTGATTTACCTTGGTAGGAGTATCCTTCAATCGGAGATGAAAGATATTCGTCTCTGCTGATTTGTTTTTAAATAAAAATATTTATTTAATTTAATAAATTTATTAAAATAATAGTTTCATATTTTTTTTCTTAATATTAATTTAAAGTAAATATATTATAAATATTTAAATAAATTAATAATATTAAATACATCTATATAAAATAAACTAATAGTTAAAAGGGTATGTGGGTATTTTTATATGTTTTCAAATACTTCCATTAAGATATCATAAAATTAGAAAAACAATCATGTTATTAAGATTTATTTATTCAGACTTGTGACTTTAGGTTAAATTCATATATTTTCATATTTCAGACCTAAAGATAAATGCTCCTTAAGTTTCAAAATACAATATTATGCCTACTATTATAGATGCATTCATATAAAGTTTTTCATAGAAAATATTTGTATCAAAACAATTTTTTTTTTTCTAAAATAAAAGTATATATATTTTTAAAACATTTATAAGGTGTTTCTTTCTTTCAATAAGTATTTCAACTATTTTGATCCCATGCTAAATTTGAAATGAATTATATTAAATTTATATAAATATTATATGAAATTTAAAAAAAAAAAATCGAATTTGTTTGGAAGTAGAGAAAAGTCATGGAACATGCAAAGCACTACTAAACAACAAAATACCAATCACTTTCTACTTTTTAAATTGAAAATGATTTGATATTTGGGTGGCTCATAAAGTCATAAACAGTAATTATAAATAAAATAAAATAAAAAAAATTGAATCTTGTTTTAATATAATATGATTTAAAAAGGTGTTTTCTCCAAAGTTAGCTGTGGAGCATCATATCACATCCTTTTCAGGTTGAATCTTTCCTGGAAACTTCCTTTTGCCTTCAATTCCACTCTAGAAAATCTTTCCTTCATTTTCGCCAGTAAACTTTAAACCTCTGGAAACTTCCTTTTGCCTTCAATTTCACTCTAGAAAATCTTTAAACCTTTTTTTTTTTTTAAATTTATTTATTTTTTGTTATTATTATTATTTTTATTTACAGAATATTCTGGATCTTTAATAACCAACTATAACATTGTCATCAAATCTCGTTGTATTTAAATTAATAATTCAAAAGAAAGTAATCATTTATTAAAAAACCCTTATATTTTTGACTAACTGAAACCGGCCAAAATATTTTTATTTGATTTTGATCGAACCCTAATAAATTTTTTAAATTCTACTTAAAAATTTAGAAGAAGTCAATTAATTAATGTGTATCAATTGACATTTTACTATGTGATATATATATATATATATATATATATATATATATATATATATATACAGTCTTTCTATTATCAGTTCGAACTGACAAAAGTTATATCAGTTCCTTGTATGTGGGCCACTGGATTTAAATACTTTGACTGACAAGTGCATACAGCCAAGTCAAAGTATTTAAATCCAGTGGCCCACATGCAAGGAACTGATATAACTTTTGTCAGTTCGAACTGATAATAGAATTTCTGTATATATATATACATTTCGGTAGATTGTGTTTTTTTGTTAATTGGTCTGCTAATTTAATAGCTCATAGTCTCGCTAAGATAGCATTGTCTTTACCTGCGGATATTAATGAACTCTTCTTTAAAAAAATAAAAAAATAAAAAGTGTTTGGCAACCAAACTTGTATTCTTTTTATTAAGAGAATGAGTGACTTTTGAATATTTAGGCCGATTATTCTTGAAAAGTTGTTATGTTCACATAAGCAACACTCATGTAGTTGCAGTCTGGTAAGAAATCTTGCTTACTTTCTTAATTTATGTTGGAAAAAAAAGGCCCACTTTACACTTCACATTGGTCAAAAGATTATGTTCCTTTTCCAGTTTTTGCTGAGTTGGTTAGCTTATAAATCAATTATAATTTATAGCAATTACATATGATGCTCGCCAATTTTAAATAGGAAAATGCTTGGATACTGACCTACTAATGGGGTGTTGGCATGTAACATTTTTCTTTCACTTTTTACATTTATCTTCTTATATTCTTCCAAAATGGGCCACGTCCCAACACCCAATTAGTGAGGTCAGTAACTTGGGTACTAACCATTCAGTACCCAAGCATTGTCCTTTTAAATATATAGTAAGATTTAATTAAGTTTACACCATTGTAACGTTAATCAGAAAAATTATTAGTTATACACTTATACACATCATCTTTTAGTATAGATGGTAGTGCATATTCCTTTCACATTAGTTGTGAGGGTTCAAATCACACCATGTGTATTTTATAAGCATGTGTGAGAAGTTTTCTTCCCATTTTATGGAAGTGGCTATTTTCCGTTATGAGAGTAGATATCTAGGCTGTCACATATGTATTATTTGATTTCGACAGGTCTCGACTGTTTTATTGTAATAGTTTTTGTAATACTTCAGAAAAAGAAAATTTATTAGTTATTGAATTGGATTCATACAATTAAATGAAGTTTGATAGTATCTACTAATATATCGATGGTTGAATTTTCTAGGTGAAATACAATTTTTTTTTTTTTTTTGAAAGAATGTGAAATAATTGGTAATCGGTTGATAGTAAAAAATAAAGGTGGACATATATTATATAAATATATATATATATATATTTGAATTATTACAATAATTTCTGATACCGAGCGAGTAGATAGTTTGTAACATTACATGTTACAATTCGAATATCTACTCTCATAATAATGAGAGATATCTACTCCCACAACAATGAAAATAAAACTAATCACATGTGCTTATAAATACGCATGATAAGCCCCCATCACAAAAATTGAAATAAATGGATGTTCACTACCATCCGTACTAAGACCATCTCCAACCCTCAACTCCAATTTGTTGCAACTTTGCTCCAAAATGCAGTAACTTTCACACTTCCATCTCCAACCCTCAACTCCAAATCCTACTCTAAAAAGAATACTCCACTCAATATTCCCTTTCAACCAATCAAAACCAATCAAACAATTAAAAAACAATAAAAAGTAGTGCAAGAGCTGTGCTATTTCTCAAAGGGTTGCTAGATCTGGTGCTAGAAGAAGAGGAGCTGTATTCTGGCGCAAAAAATGGCGTCTCGGTTGGAGAAGAAAAGTTACGCCATAATGGAGATTTACAGTTCGGTTGGAGATGCCCTAACTACTAAGAGGTGATGTGCATGATAGACATATTTTAACCTAGCTAACCAACTTGACTCCAATTTCTCGTGATGTGCGTGGAGATTTCTCTCATGTGTATTGAGAATAGATATTTTGACCGTATATATAATATTTGATTTCGACATGTACGATAGACCCTTTGCCAAAAAATAAAAAATAAAGGGGGAAGATGGATCCAAAATGAAGGGATAATGAAGAGAGCAATTAAATTAATGGCGAGATTTTCTAAAAAAAATAAAAATTAATAGAGATTGGGACCATTAATTTGGCAGAATTCGCGTGTTTGATTATTCTACAGCCAAAGAGAGGGAACTATTTATTGAAAAATGTTACCACCTCAAGACAACAATTAGGACAAGTTGCTATCATTTATTATTATTATTATTGTCCATCTCAAGACAACCTACAATCAATTTTCAGTCTCTCATTTTTGTTTTCTATGATGTTCACGTTTGGGGTTGCTTAGACTTAACAAATAATCCCTTATTTCATAATCTATAATCCATGAGATGTTTGGTAAACACTCCATAATTAGCTTATTTCATAATTTGCTCTTTCAATAATCAACTTTTGAGAAGTTGATAAAGGTCACTTTTGAAAACCGATTATCAGAGAAGCTATCATTTACATTTGAAATATCAACAAGACACTATTTTAATAGAATGACAATAATTCCCATATATTCATTAATAATATTTTAAAGACTAAAAATTAATATTTTTAAAAAGCTGAAAATAAAAAATAAAAATCTAATGGTGGCAGTGGCCACCACTCACTAGTGGCCGGCTAGTGGTTGTGGCCACCACAAGAGTTGGAGGCCGGAGGAGATCTTGATTCCTCCAGTGATGCCAACGTCGCTAGAGGAGGCTGATTTCTACTCCGATAGTGGAGGAGGAGTCTCCTCCATTCTTACGGATCCTAAATCTGACCCACCGATCCTTCATCCTCACGGATCCTTCATCCTCACGGATCCTTCGTTCTCGTGGAGCCTCATCCATTCCGACAACTCCGAATCCGGTGTCGACGTAGCTAGATTCAGATCAGTCCTCCTCCAAGGAAGTCGACTCTTTCGGTGTTGGAAGATTCCAACGGTTGGAGGAGGCTCACGCCTCCTCCCGAAGTCGGAGGTGGACCAGTCCACCTTCGGCAACGATGATGCCAGCGTCATCGACATCAAACGATGCCGACCTCTCTATCCACCTCCGACAATTTGAACTTTTTTTTTTTTTAATTTTATATATAATTATTTTTATATTTAGATTCATTTTTAGTATATGATTATTCCATGATTTGATTTTTTTTCTTCATATTCTTTAATAATGTCTATTCTAGTCATTTTGTCATTTTCCACCCATTCAAAAGTTAAACAATTTTAAAATTTAATTTAACAAACACCTACCAACTTTTTTGTTAAGCTGATTATTTATTAAGTTAAGCTATAAATGGATTTTTTCTTAAGCAAATCAATCCAAAACACATCAATTATTTATTTTGCCATATGCATGATTCTGATTTAAAGGTTTTTTTTTTTTTTTTTTTCTTTGGGTGAAGAAAATTGTAAAAACAAGAAATGTTATGGATTTATTTAATTTGTAACATAAATGTAATTCATTGTTGAAGAGGGTTGGTCTTTGGAGAGAAATGGAAGGGAAAGTGAAGAGAGGAGGCCATTGTTGCAGTGGATTTGGATTGAGCTGCCATCTCTTTTGCAAGGTGTGAGAGAGAAAAAAAAAAAAAAAAAAAAAACCTTAACCCTATCGGTTGATTCAATTATTTATCGTATATCACCATATATTTAAGGGAAATAATCATTTCCTCCCCTGTATTTTGTTATATTAGACACTTTGTCCCCTTTAGTTTCAGTAATGACCATTTCCCCTTGAAAACAAAAATATTAGACATTTTACCCCCTTTAGATTCAGTAATGGCCATTTTCCCCCGTGAAAACTAAAATATTAGACATTTTGCCCCTCACCGTTAGGTACTCCGTTAGTCAATAGCTTTGACGGTCAAAAATTAATTAAATGACCTTATTACCCTTGAACACATTAGTTATGCCCCCTAATGACACCACTAATTTTTTGTAAAGAAAAAAAATCAGAAAAAAAAATTAAAAATAATAAAGTATTTAAAAAAAAAACATAATTGAAAATAAAAAATAAAAAAATTTAATTAAACTTTTAAAAAAAATTCAGTATTTCAAAAAAAATATATTAATGTTTTTTACATTAATTAAAATTTTTAATTATTTTTACATTTCATTCATTATATTAATGTTTTTTAAATGAAATTTTTATTTTTACATTTCATTCTTTATATTAATTTTTTTAAAATAAATTATTCAATATTTCAAAAAAAAAAAAAAATGTTTTTTACATTATTTTTACATTAATTAAAAATTTTAATTATTTTCACATTTCATTATTTATATTAATGTTTTTTAAATGAAATTTTTATTTTTACATTTCATTCTTTATATTAATGTTTTTTAAATAAATATTTTATTTGTACATTTAATTCTTTATATTTATTTTTGTTTAAATAATTTTTTTTATTAAAGTTTAATTAAATTTTATAATTTTTTATTTTCAATTATGTATTTTTAAAATACTTTTATTAGTTTAAAAAAAAAATTTATTTCTGATTTTTTTTCTTTAAAAACAATTAGTGGTGTCATTAGGGGGCATAACTAATGTGTTCACGGATAATAAGGTCATTTAATTGATTTTTTGACTGTCAAAGTTGTTGACTAACGGATTTCCTAATGGTTAGGGGTACAAAATGTCTAATATTTTAGTTTTTAAGGGGGAAAATGACTATTACTGAAACTAGAGGGGGCAAAATATCTAATATTTTAGTTTTCAGGAAGGTAAATGGCCATTACTGAAACTAGAGGGGGCAAAGTGTTTAATATGGATAGGGGGAAAATGATTATATCCTTATATTTAAAAGATTAGCAGAGTTAGCCGATAAAAAAAAAACTCAATAGAGGATTTTAATCCTTATTTTTGGCCATTACAGTATTTTCTCTTTTATTTGTAAAGTTTATATTATTGTACCCTTGTTTATTTTGATCATTTTATAAGATAGAAAGTTTATTAGTAATTATGATTAATCATACGAATGTGCAGTATTTTTTTTTTAATTAATTATATATATATATATATATTTTTTTTTTTGCGTAAACATATAATTTAATACAAATACAATGTCTCATGTATTATTATCCATCAAATTTATACTCTATAATGTATTAACAGGGTAAATAGAATTTGAAACAATATTTTCAACAAGTTCTTTTCAACATGGATTTGGATCATCTCCCTACCTCACTTCGTTCTCACATTGTCTTCACTAGGACAGAGCCAAGAGCATGTTTTTTTTATTTGTTTTTATTTTATTTTATTATTATTATAAGAAAACATTAATTAAAAATGTTATTTATATATTAAAACATTAAAAAAAAAAATAATATAGATTAAAATGTATGGTCATTAATTCAAGATTCAATAATAGTAATTCTAAAGAGTTAGAAAATAAATTTAAATTGTAATTGTAATTCTAATGTTTTTCTAATATCCAAAAACTATTATAATTGTTAAAAAATTATACAAGTTTGTTTGATAAAAGTTATTAATAATTAAACATAAGTATATGCTTATGTTTGTTATGTTTTAATTATATAACATGGGGGTTGCCAATAGCACCACTCTTATATAAATCGACACCTTTTTTATATTATTTCTAAAATAGATAATTACTTGGACAAGGGTTATGGGCCATGACCCAATACTTTACAATGTCTTTTCTAATATTTTATTTATTTTTAAATAAAATGTAATATTTTGTAATGTAAAAAAATAAATATATTATTTCAAAAATAAATAAGAAAAAACTATGTAAATAAATAAATAACCTACCAAAAGTATGGCATGGTATCTGTCCCTAGGGGCGTAGCTTAGCTGGTAGATGAACGAGCTTGGAGTTTGGACAAATGACCTTAACGGCTCGAATCCTACCCATGGCAAAAAGCTTCCAAAAAAAAAAAAAAAAAAAAAAAAAACCTAGAGTGTCAAAAAAAAGTATGGCATGGTATTAGCTAGGGTGAATAGGTAAGATTTGGAGAGAGAAAGAATATTTTTAAGTATATAATAAAATTAGTTAAGATATAATTGAGTATACGGAATTTTGATTAGAAGAAAGAATTGCAATTAATATAATAAAACATATATATTGTGATTCGATTTTATTTATATTTGAGATCTAAAGAAAGAAATAATACATTTAGAATCAAATATATACTATACATGAGAATTTTTTTAAAAGTGTATTTTAAAAGAATTAGAAAATATAAAAATGAAATAGGGGTAAAATATAAAAATCTGAAAAATAAAGAGGCAAATTTATAAATTTAAAACTTCAAGGGGCAGTGCCCCACTCCGTCCTTGTGTGCCTCCGTCCCTGGCCCTCGCCTAAATCAATGTCCTGGATTAATTCTATGTTTTGGTTGAATAAAACATAAAAATTAATATAAATAATACTAACCGTTGATTTTTTATATTAAACACGTGTCAATAGATTATAAATGTGAGGACAAGGTGAGAAGAGAAAATGTGAGAAGAGAATCAAGATCTTTCCAACATAGACAACCATACAATTCAATATAATTATTTATTAAATTATAATTATTTTTTATTAAAAAAAATTAGATTATTACTAATTATTTAAACATTTCAATCCAACTTTCGTATTCAATAGCAAAATTTTGTAATAAAAATAAGTTGTGCACTAAAGTTAGTTACAACAAAATTCCATGTTTGGATATCTAACATCCATAAAAACTATTTACTGTATGTTGATCTAAATGAACAAATGAATAATCAAAAAAAAAAAAAATCAAAACAATTCTAATTAAATATTAAAAAAAAAAAAAAAAAAAAACCTAAACAACAAGAATAACATCTATTAATTTTTTAGACAATTTTTTTAATATAATATTTTTTTTTCAATGGGCTAGACTGGGCCCTTCAAATATGATATTTAGCAAATCTATGTTAGGCCCTTCAAATATGATTTTTTTTAGAAGAAGAGTTCAATAGTTCATAAGCATTTGAAGACCTTCCTCTCATTGAAGATTGAAGTTGGAACAAATGCTTATGAACTTGAAAAGAATGACAAGATTGAAACTGAGGTTTCCAGTTTCATCAACTTTCTCTTCAAGATTCAACTCCTACTACAACTCTGCAGCAAGAGAAGAATCCTTGACAAAAACCCAACTCAAAACTCTAGTTTTAAGCAACTATTCACATGGCCACTTCTCAAACCTCATCCAAAACGTCGTCGCTTTACCCTCTGTCCTCCTCACAGCTTCTCTATCCGTGTCCATGTCCAATCACTCTCCTTCCATGTCGAACCACTTCTCATTCCAAGAAATGGGTCAACAGCTTTTCGAAAATCGGTTCGATATTCAATCTTGTAGTGTCGACATGAGCAGTAGTAAAGGTGAGTCTTTTGTTTTGCCCAATTTGAAATTGAAGGTCTTGATTGAAGCTATAAGACTTGTATTGGAAATTGTTTATGATGAACGTTTTGTTACATTTTCTTATGGTGGTCGTGTTAATATGGGTAGGCACACTGCTATTAGGTACCTTAAAAACTCTATAGAGAATCCCAGTTGGTGGTTTGTTGTTTCCTTTAATCGTCGAGAGTTCGATGAACGTAATGTAGATAAGTTGTGTTTGTTTATGGAAGAGAAAATCAAGGATACAATGCTGATTGATTTGCTAAAGAGATTGTTTGATTTCAAAATAATGAGAATTGAATTAGGTGGATGTTATCTAGGGAGAGGGTTGCCTCAAGAATGTGGTTTGTGTTCAATTTTGATTAATATTTACTTTAATGGGTTTGATAAAGAACTGCAAGAAATGCGTCTTAAAATATATGAGAAGAATCCCAAGTTTGATTCGAATGAGCTTTGTTCAAAATCCAATGTTTATTACAAGCCATTGAAGATATATGCAGTTAGGTACTTGGATGAGATATTGGTGATAACTTCAGGATTGAAACCTTTAACAATGGATTTGAAGACTCGGGTTCTGAAATTTCTGGAAGAGAATTTGAAGTTGAATGTAGATAGAGTGAAAACAGCAATTCATAGTGCGGTATCTGAGAAGATTGATTTCTTGGGGATGGAACTGCAGGCTGTCCCACCCTCGGTTTTACATCCCCCTATGTCTGAGAAAGCTGTAAGAGCGAGAAAGAAGTACCTTAGGCAGAAAGAAGTTAGAGCTTTGGAATTGAGAAATGCTCGGGAGAGGAACAGGAAGAAATTGGGTTTGAAAATATTAAATCATGTTTTTAAGAAGCAGAGTAATGTATTCAAATTTGAGTTTCAAATTGAGAATGAAGTAAGAGATATTTTTAAAACTTGGGCAGATGAAGTTGTCCAAGAGTTTTTGGGTTCCTTAGAAGAGCGTTGGAGTTGGCATCGGATGCTCTCTAGAGGTGATTTTCTCTCTTTGAGACACATTAGAGATCAGATGCCAGAAGAGCTTATTGATGCTTATGACAAATTCCAAGAGCAGGTAAACAAACATTTGACACCAGTCAAAGCCAGAAAGGCATTGGAAGAAGAAGAGAGGAGAATGCAAGAAGAAGAGGAAAGGAAATATGGTGAGAGAACAGTGGAGGATTTGACAAGGCTTTGCATGAAAGTTTCTGCACCTATAGAACTTGTTAGGAAGGCAGTTAAGATGGCTGGATTCACCAACAATATGGGTCGTCCCAGACCGATCAGTTTACTTACTGCTCTGGAAGATACCGATATTATTAAGTGGTATGCGGGTGTTGGGAGAAGATGGCTTGATTTCTTTTGCTGCTGCCACAACTTCAAGATGGTAAAAATTGTTGTAAGTTATCACCTGAGGTTCTCTTGTATTTTAACACTGGCTGAAAAGCATGAATCCACCAAACGTGAAACCATTAAACATTTCACGAAAGATTTGAAAGTCACTGACATGGAGGGAAATGAAGATGTGTACTTCCCCACTGAAAGAGAGGTTAAGATGATGGGAGATAAGAGCCTTTCGGATCCAAAACCTGTGGATGGGGCTTTATCTTTGGCTTTGATCAGATTGGCTTCTGATGAGCCATCACATTCTTGTGTCAAACATTTTTGTGACAGGACTGATACCATCATGTATAGGATTAGGTTACTACAAAACCGACTGAATGTTAACCCATTGGATGATGAGAAATGGGTTCGGGGCATGGGTGCAATTCATGATGGTTTGAATCGAAAGTGTATTCCTCTCTGTTCTGATCACATAAGTGATCTTTTACTGGGGAAGATCACTCTTCAGGATATTGATTGTACTTCATTTGTAGATGTGGACTGAGTATTGGTTATTTCTTTTACTCTTGTATGAGTTGTCTATGGGCTGATGTTTGTTATGATTTGATGCCGGATCAAGTAATTGTTGGACATCCCTTTATTCAATTGCAGCCAGGTAGGTGATGTGAACATTATCTCTTACTTAACTAATGTATTTCCCAGGACTTTGGTTTAGGCCTTCTCTATTATTATGCTATTTTTATGCTAACTAAGGAAACTTTAATGAATGACAAATGAATGATCCATAAATATTACGAGAACTATCGATGTATATAGTGATCAACCTCATGTAAGTTGTTGTGGGTAATAACCTGATGACCAATGAAATGGGATTGACAGATATAATCTTTTCCCATTTTTTCTCATAGCTCAAATGGTTTAGATGGTATAGACTTTAAAACAACTTTCATTATGATAATCCTGTCTCCACACACGTACAAGTTGTTCCTCTTTAGGAACGACATTTTCTAGGGGACAATATAAGCTTCTCTTTGTTCTTTTCTTTTCTTCCGATTTTTAGTCATTTTCAACTGTGTTAGACTTTGTTTTTTTTCTTTTTTTTTTTTATAGAAAATGAAGATAAATGGCATTTTATATGATTATTTTTGCTATGATGACTCAAACTCTTTGGAAATATGCTACGATGGCTCTTTTTTGGGTAATTCAGTTAGATAGGAATAAAAATATCTGCTGTTGACATCTTATGGAACAAAAATCCTTTTTTTGGGCTTCTGTAACTACTGAGTTCAAAGAAGTTCCTGTCTTGGGTTTTCTGTATTCTTTTGCTGACAGCCTTGGCAGTTTTTGAAAGCTACGGCTGGCTGTCCTCCTCTTCTTTGTGCATGCTTTTTGTCTAATGAAATTTTCTTGTTTTTGTTTCAAAAAAGAAAAAAAAATTTGATTATTTAAGCTTTTTTTTTTTGCAGCCTGAAGAGGCAAAGCTGATTTCAGAATTAGCTGAGAAGGATGCTATCAATTATGGGCTTTTCAAGCAAGCATATGATGCATCTTTAGATAAATTCTTGGATGAGTATGTGATGTCCAAGTTTCATCATGTCTATTGAGGGAGCATGTGTAAATATTAAAGCAGGATCAAAGGGCATCTTTCTTGAAGTTTGATTTTTATGTTCTGCTCTTGAGATTAATTTTGACTTGAAGTTAAACGCATTATTCAAAACAAAATCTGATGCAGCATTCAGATTTAGGTTCTTCACGAGTTCTGTTTTGTTTCAGGAAAAGAAGTAGAAATTAACAGGTTGGCTCTGAGTTAGACTTATTCTAGCTCGGCAGCAACCCAATACACATGTTAATATGTCATTCTTGTTAGTCCTTGGATAGCAAGTTTTTTTCCTTAGAATTTTGGTAACAGCTTTAGTCAAACTGCATCCTCGTTACAAAGAGTATAATGTTTGTGTTGCTATCATGTTCGATAATTTTTTCACGTAAGTACTTCATACACAGGCCACACGGCGTGCCATTGCTTGTTGTTATACAGCTTAATGTTCTGTTGTATTCTGCTCATTTTGTGCTGATGATGGAAATAGTTAGACTTCCTCTACCCCACGTGCTTGTAAACTGGTCTGAGGTTCTCCCAAAATCATGCGTTTCTTCAATTTGAATTTACATTGACAACTTGTTCACTTTCTCATTTTCAACAACTTATATTAGCCTTACTATTGCAATCCTTCAGTTGTAGTTTGTTCCTCGTATTAAAATCTTTAAATTTCATGGGAGTCAATCTGATCCTGTATTGGGGCTATATATACTGGCCACCATTTATTGTTGGTCTTTTGTCAAGAATTATTCATTATTAGTTTCTTTTTCCTCTGAAATTTTTCCCATATACAGATGTTAATTGAGTATGCTTTCCAGCTCTCCTTTTTTATTTTTCATTATGGTAGGAAAAGATTCTCTTGCAACAGAAATAAATTTAACTAATTCCCCTGCTCTTCTTGAGAGCAAAGCTATATTCTTGTAACCCTCACCTTGTTTATGAAATATGCATGAATTTGATAGTATTTTTGGTAATCAAGTGTTAATGCATTCACTGAGCATGATAGTCCTTTATAAGTAACGGTTATATGTTCCTCTCTCTCTTAGACAAGGTACTAAATGTTTCCAAATCCAGATATAGGCAGAGCAACTTCTAAGCATGTATACCAAATGGGATGAGAAGCAAGGATGTTGAGGAAGGCTATTTGAGAAAAGTTGTTGCAAGAATTGCGGTATCAAGTTTGCGACTGCTGAGTTTGAAGTCGCATATACTTTTGGTTATCTTTCAGGAGAGACAAGTTTCCACCTCTCTATAACTTCTCAGAATGGATTTGTTCTCTTTGGTTATAGTTTCAAGGTTATCAAATTGCTCTCATCTTCTGAAAATTAAGAAAACATTTGCTATACTCGTAAGTATTTTATATACAAAGAGATTTCTAACCATTGAGATTTTAATATCATTTTTGTTCCTATTCAACTCCTTAATATCATTGAGATTTCTTTTTGATAATTTTTAACATGTCATCATTGATATCTTATCGGAAATTTTGAACCATCAGGCACATGTTTGTTTCTTATCTTCTCCTGATAAAAGATTTTGAGAGAAATAACATACTCATATATCATATATGAGAGTGAGAAAGAGAAGAATGAAGTGTATGAGATGACCTCCTTGCTCCTTGCAAGCTTCCTTGGAGTTTGGATTGATTTAACTGTGTTGCAACTTTCACAATCACACATAAATTCATCAGTAAGTAGTTGTGTTTCATATTTCAAAAATGCTGAAGCAAATGAAAAGTTTATCCCATTACTGTATTTAATTTGTTGCTTTTCATATTGGTGATGACTTGTTAACAGGCCCACATCTTTTCCAGCCAATTCCATTTTTGTTGGTTATATGACTTTTCGTTTTAAGGTCCCTTATGAATACATGTGTTTTATAAAACAAAGGCTTGTATTCAAACCCTATTTGATTCAATTGCAATCTGATATTCGAACTGGATTGGACCCTTTAAAAATTTAGGAATTTGATTCAGTTCGATCCGAACATTATTCAGCTGGATCAATTTGAAATCCAAAAAGACCAAATTTTCAGACCAGATCGGTTCGGTACGATATTAACACAAAATGAAGATATATATAACAGATTTGGAAACCAAAATAACATGAGTGACGGTATTTATACCCCTAAAAAACTATATGTACACCCCAATTTAGAATATTTTTAAAAATCCAATATTATCCTTGAGTAAAATTACTTAAATGATCAAATAGTTTGTAAGTACACACCATTAATTATTGAGTAAAGCTGTTGGACCCAAAAAACCAACCCAAATTTCCAACTCAAACCTATGTGGCAACATCACATGGAATCTTGGAAAGAGTGACGTGGGCCCATGTTGTGTGTGAAGTTGTCACATGGCATTTGGGTTGGTTTTTTGGGTCCAATAGCATTACTCTTAATTATTAATTGGTTTTATATCAATCCTTTGTAAAAAAATGAAAAAGGAAGTTTCCTATTAATTATTTGAAATGATAATAAAAACCTTTCTATTTTATCAAACTTTAACTTCTATTTTAACTGCTAATTTCAAGTTCTTTTATGGAATGCAAAATGATTGAGTTGACAAACAATTTAATGCTATAATTGAGTGAAACAAAAATCAATATCAACAATAAATTTTCTTATGAAAAAAAAAAAAAAAAAAACTTTCTTAGGAACAAAGGAATTGAGATACACTGTTGTGTGCTGAGAACCTCTTTTTATATAAAGAATTTAAAAAAAAGTTTTAATACAATGAAAAGAAATTTTTTTCATACAATTTTTTAGTGACATCAAATATTTTTTGTAGGAGTTAGAAATTATTTTTTTAAAGAGAAATTATTTATTT
The DNA here is from genome assembly GCA_008009225.1 of Acer yangbiense. Lineage (NCBI taxonomy): Eukaryota > Viridiplantae > Streptophyta > Magnoliopsida > Sapindales > Sapindaceae > Acer > Acer yangbiense. Next base: position 52,696,103 of record CM017762.1, on the reverse strand, counting down.
GAATAAAAAGATATAAAAATAATAAAATTTTAAATAAATTTAATTAGATAACAAAACAGTGGGGTGTGCTAATAAAAATATGGGATTTAATCATTTCCCCCCCTACTGTTTACTATATTAGAAACCTGAGGACAGAGTTTGTGATTATTGGCCGTAAACCCCCCTGAAACTAAGTTATTTATCAAAGACCCCTTCTGTAACGGAAACCGTCCAAATTGGATGTTGACCGTTACTGTTGAGGGGCAAATTCGTAATCTTGCTGTGGGATCAGGAAAGCTGATATGGACTGAAGGGTATAGAAGTCATTTTATATTTAAAATTAATAATATATTTAAAATAAAAGAAATGAGTGGAGGATGTGAGGCCACGTCACCCTTTTCAATAAAAAACGTGCCTCCTTAAAAATTACACCTTCTCTCTCCTCTCTCCTCTCTCCTCTCTTCATCTCTTCACAATCAATTTCCACACAGAGATTCAATTTGATCTCTTCTACCCAGATCCTTCATCTACTTCATTATTCAAACAAAAAAAAAAATTCAGAAACAAACGCCACAAGCAAGCCCTTCCCCAGTCGAGTAGCCTCGAATAGTTCTCTTCTCCCCTTTTGCGTACTCTTCTGTCTTTCTCTTCTCCTCCGAGCAGCCAGTCCTTTGGAATGGAGGGATGGGCAAGCCCTCTCGATGATTGTCGATCTCCTCTTCATCATCGATTGGGTTTGGGAGTGAGTGTTTTTTGGGTTCGTTTGTGTATGGGTATGGGTGAATCGGTTTCGGTTTGATTCTAACTTGGGTCGATTAGGTTTCGAACATGGATTTTGGGTGGGTTGTTGTGTGGTGTGATGGGTGGTTCACTGTGGTGGCCCTTTTTTTTTTTTTTTTTTTTTTTTTTTTTGTGTTTTGGTGTGTGTGAGAGAGAAAAGAGAACCGGATGTGTTTTTGATTTGTGGTTAGGGTTTGACAACTAATCAATTTCGATTGGGGTTCGATTTGGTTTGGATTCAATTTGGTTCGATTGGGGTTCAATTTTGATTGGGATTCGATTGGAGTTCAATTTCGATTTGGTTTGGTTTGGTTCGATTTGATGGGGGTTCGATTTTTTTAATATTTTTTTTTTAAAATCTGGGTTTGGTGTTGGTGCGATGACGATGACAATGAATTGATGATGATGGTGGTAGTGAACAGAACCGATGGTTGTGGTGTTGATGTTGGTAGATTGGATATTTGGATCTTGGATATTGATTATGGGTTGGTGTTCTTGGTGGAAGTCCAAATTGGATCTCCATCGTCCATCTCATGAGAAGGACGGTGGAGATCCAATCTGGATTTCCACCAAGAACACAATTTTTTTTAAATACTTTTTAAATTTTTTTAATTTCGTTTTATAAAATTAAATAAAAAAATCTTCACCGTCCATCTCAAAGATGGATGGTGGAGATTAATTTTTTTTTGTTATTTTTAATTCAGTTTCAAAATTTAAATAAAAAAATAAAATAAAAAAGAAATATTTCCACCGTCCATCTCAAAGATGGACGGTGGAGATCATTTTTTTATTTGTGTTTTAAATATTTTTTTTTTCTGTTTTTTTAATATATTTTTTATTTAATAAATATCTTAGAGGGTAAAATTGTAATTTCAATTATTAAATCCTGTGCTGTCTGGCAATTAATAGCATAGAAGGGTAATTTCGTCTTTTCACCCACTGAAAAATGTCAGAGTTTGTTTTTCGGTCTAAAAAGCTAACAGAAGGGGGTGTTTGGACATTATTATCGTTTCAGGGGGGAGACCAGCCAATTTTAGGAAACCCTGTCCTCACTTTAACAATATAGTGAACAGTAGGGGGGAAAACGATCTTTTCCCTAAAAATATAATACAATAAAATTAAAGAATGGGTATTTTTGGTATTAAGTGCGGTTTATTTATGAACCAAAGATTTTTAAAATATTTTAGGGATGTACTTACCAAAGATAAGGAGAAGAAGAGAGTGAGGGTTCAGGCCGGTATTCGAGTTCAGCAGTTGGTGGATGAGATCAAAGAATATGGTATCACTCTTCAGAATTTTGCCTCCATTAGAGAGCAGCAAATTGGTGGCATCCTTCAGGTTATATACAAAACCCTTTTTCGGTCTGTTTAAAATTTCCTACTTTTCAACTAATTAGCAATTGAAACACCCTTTTAACAATATGTCAATATCAAATCTTATATATGAATGATTGATTGATTGCTCTTTTCGCTTCAACAAGACTTCAAGTTTCAATGGATTGTGTTTGACTGACATAAATGGTCAAGCAAACTTTAGTTTTGGGTGAAATGCAATATTTAGCTCGTATGTCTTCTAGTTATAATTCTAGTCTTAGTTTAAATTTGATGTCTAATTCTGCAAATACTTGGTATTAGGTTGCTGCACATGGTACTAGTGCAAAATTGCCTCCTATTGATGAGCAGATCATATTTGGGTTGCTTCTCTAAGTTCCCTTCAGTAGGTTGTACAAAAGCTGGAGGGGGATCGGGTATATTTTCTGATTGGCTTATGAAATTGGGGCTGAAATCGGGTTCAAAAATTATTATAGGGGGATTAGGATAGTTTAGGGATTCAAGATAGGCTTGTTGCAGGAACTCATGGTAGGCGGTGTCCTCATATCCGATATTGTCCGGCATACGACCCTTACTAGTTCTAGAAATGGAACGCATTGGACCGCCTCCACTTCCACTTCCATTTGCCATTAAAAAAATTGAATCGTAAAAAAACTCTTGAAAAAAATGTGAAAAAATGGATGGAAATAAATTTGAAAAAATTGTTGGAAATGAATTTGAATTGAGTAAAAAAAAATGATTACAATAAAATAAAAATAAAATAAATATAAACAATTGAGTAATTGAGACTTGAGAAAGAATTAGAGAAAAATGTAGCTAGTGAGGAGAAAGATTTTTTTATTTTTTTATTATTTTTATTTTATTTATTTATTTATTTATTTATTTATTTTTTGGGTAGGGGTGGGGGGGTTTGTATTTATAGGAAAAATGAGAAGGAAAAAAAAAAAAAAAAAAGCCCTTCAACTGCTAAAAAAATTTCATTTAAAATATATATATACATATTTTTTGGATTGAACCATCGGTTCCAACCTGGTTTTCAATTTTAAAGGAACGGAATCGGAACCTAAGGGTTTCAATTCTGGTCCGGTTTTTGGGCCTGTGGTTCCAGTTCAGCTCTATGGTTGGAATTGAATCGTGGTCATGTCTATCCTCATGCAACCCAAACACTAAACCGTCTATTTAGCTAAGATCATATCATTTTGAGGTGCAGGATTTAGTAGAATTTAACTGTTGAGCTCTAAGTGTGTAAGGCGTGTAGATAAGCAATTATGGATGTAAATTGTGCAAGGCAAATGTTTAGTAAATTCATAAATAAATAAAAATAAAAATAAAAAAAAGAAGTGAAGCATTAAAAATACTTTCAACAATTTTTTATTTTTTATTATTATTATTTTTTTATGTTTGACCATAAGTTTACAGTGAGAGAATATTTTAATATATTACTGAAAACCTAAAGACTAAAATAGAGCTAATACATGTAATGACGTATGGTAAAAACGTGACATTACCACAAAACCGAAGGTATAAATTTGTATAACATGATTATATTGAAAATCAACCATCAGAAAATGAACGAAAAATAGGAAAAGTGAATTAAAAAGTTGTAGTGTTTGAAATTTTTTTAATTTTGTTTATAAGTTGATTTTATTAAACTTATCATCCTCGAAATAAATAAAAAATTAATTAGATCAAAACTCATTAAAATCGATACATTTTATACGGGTCATTACTTTATATTAAAATAATGGATATGATTCATATACAGTAGATTATGAGATATAAATGGACATCTAATGTGCAACCGTATATTGTTGCAGGTGATCGCACAAAAAAAGTCATAACCACAATGGGTACATTAGTGCACCAAAGGAGATTCCATGTTTATAAAGTACCCTTCTCAATAACACTTGAACATTTGACAAAATGAGGTTGTCTTAGTATTTAGTAATATATGCTCCTTACTTCTAACACGGTTACCCCGACACCTTAAGGTTATGAGTTCGAGTTGTGTTCTTGTTAAAAAAAAATGAATAGCACTTTAACCTTGATAAACTTAGGACAGAAAAACCATTGACCATGTGATGTGATGCAATTAGTAAAGGAAAACAATTGAGAAATGAGATTGGAGGATGTTGTTGATTCAAGTTGTGTCCCCATCTCTACATCCTGAATTTATTGTAATTTTTTAATTTATAAAAAGTAACGATATTAATAAAGAAAAGTAGTTATCGTAATGTATATAGCTTTGTAACCTTCTCCTTGTTAGTCTTCCCTGAAAGACTGTTTGATAAGAGGGGGACAGAGAATATATAATTTATATATTTATATAAAAATAAAGGGAGATAGCTACAAAAAGAATTTCTAGAGTGTTAAAGAGACAGAATAATTTAAGCCTTTTAAGATTAAAGGTTGAAGAATAATTTAATTAATACCAAGCGTGTTGAGTTGATAAAATCATAAAGCATCCTACAAACAAAAGTATGCCAATTTAATATATACCAAACTTCCAATCTTAATAAAGTACAAATTTTCATGGCAGTGTCACATATATTTAATTATATATACATACCGTCTTTCTATTATCAGTTCGTCCTGACAATAAATATATCAAGACGAAGAACGTGGATCATAGATTATGGAGAAGTTTTGATAAGTGTATACACTTTGAGTCAAAATATGTAAATTTAGTGGTCCACATTCTTCGTCCTGATATATTTATTGTCAGGACGAACTGACAATAGAAAATCTGTATATATATATATTTAAGTAAGTTCAATAGTCTCTGAATATGTATAAGCCTTACAAATAAAAAAGAAAAAGAAAGAACGCATTGAAAAATGTCTTTGGAGGCGTCGGGTGGAGGAGCGAGTGTTGCCAGCAGTGACAGAAGTGGAGGCAATAATGTGGGCGATGAGTGTCGCATTGGGATCGATCAGATCAATGAAGAATCCAATGAAGAAGAAGTGATGATGTTCGTTTCTTTCGACAAAGCTTCAGAAGTAGTTGTCAAGACAGACCCATCTGCTGATGCTAAACCAAAGATACAAAAGGTTCCATTGAAGCTCCAATATAATGATACGAAGAAATATTTTGAACCAAATATGTTTTCATTCGGTCTTTACTCTGACTACCCAGATCGCAGTACTCTCGAGATGGCAAAACAGATTAAGGTTAATTTAGTTGCCGAGTTCCTCAAACAGAATGATGTTGAAAAAGAATATCTGTATGCAGATATTAAGAGACAGATCAAGGTATTAAGGGAATGCTACAATGACGACTTAACTAAAGACTAGAAATATAAAGATCATGAACTCGCATGGATGTTTCTGGTGGATGGTTGTGCAATTCTGCAGTTCATGCGCATTTCTATTGATTTGGGGGCAGATCCGGATACGCAATTTAGAAATTTGGGAATAAAAACTGATTATGCAGAGTTCCTAGAGCAGGATTTGTTATTGCTGGAAAACCAACTTCCCTATCAGCTCCTCCAGCTCATAATTCAACGCGCTTCAAAACACTAGCTAGAAGACGAAAGAGGACCAAGAACAATCTACAAGTTCAAAAGAGGACAAATGTGTTTCAAAAGAGGACAAGATCCTCGAATCAATCTACAAGTTCATTTTCTATTGGTTCAGATCACCCTTCGAGTGGTACAACAACAAAAGGGAGATTTTGAAAGATCATGAAGATGATCATTTTCATCTTCTCGATCTTTTGCGGAAAAAGTTCATTCAACCACTTCATCAAAAAGACCATGAAAAGCGTGACCTCAGTTGTAATAAATTTATTTCCATTATCAACTGGACTGTTTTTCACTTTAATAAATTGAAGTGCTGTAATTGGAATGAATTGGATCGAGATAGGGTCCCAGTCCCATTTCGCAATATCAGGAAGCTTAGAGATGCTGGGATCAATTTAAAGCACAGTAAAACAAGTTGTGTGGGAGACTTCAGTTTCAATGGCGGCACATTAAAGCTGCCTCGCATCATTGTGAAAGAATCAACAACAAGAATGTTCCTGAACATGTTAGGTTACGAGATGTGTCCTGATTTTTAGAATGAATCTGAAGTCTCAACTTACATGTATTTCCTGGATAAGCTCATCGATCAAACCCAAGACATGGAGGAGTTGCGAGAGAAGAACATACTTGGGAATCAAATTGGCAGCAATGAAAAGGTGGTTAAGATGTTCAATGAAATAAGCACATACTTGTTCCCAAATTCCAAATATGATGAAGTGAAGAGAAATATTGATAACTACTTTGAGAACAACGGGTTGATGTGGCTACATAATATCTCTCATGACATTCATCAATATTTTAAAGGGTGATGTAATCTGTCTTGAAAGAAGGATTTGTAAACAATATCTAATTTTAAAATAATGACAATATTTTCAACAAGTTTGGACCGGTGAGTCCAATGACTGTTGCTCTTCAACGGTTAGGGCTATATAAATGGAAGTTTCCAAAGATTGTTTTTTATTTATTGAAATATTATAATAATTTGGGTTTTTTTTTTCATCACAAACACTGGTTCATAGATTTGTTCAGACGTGTTCCCTTTTATATTTCCTATTTTTTATAAAACCGATTTTTATACTAATTTTCTCTCCCATTCTCCAAACTTGATTCAACTTCTTTCTCAATTTTCAAAATATTAGATTAATCTAATTTTAGTTTATAAATTTTATATTATTATATTTGACTCAATCTCTTCGTATTTATACATCAACAATTTAGTTTATTCGAGTTCGAAAATTAAATGGTACCTTTTTGAGGTGGCATTTTAAGACTATTACTCTTTTAATAAACTGAGTTTAAATGGCACATCAAATGTGTTTCCCCCCCCTCCCCCCCCAAAAAAAATAAAAAAAATAAAAAAAAACTTCTACATATAAAGTTATCTTTATTTTTTATTATGATTAAAAAATATTTATCTTTTGACATTCTTCTTGTTAAACTGATTTAATATATGATTAAATTAATAAATATTTAAAATTAATTCGGTATTCCAAAAAAAAAAAACCAATGCAACATCACATTCCAATTTTATTGTTACATTTATTAAAAATGTAACGGTTGATAATTTTTTTTTTTGAATCAATTAGATGTTTAGTTATAAATTAATAGTGAAGTGGAATAATAATTGAATAAAGCTATTGGACCCAAAAAAACCAACCCAAATTTCCAACATAAACCCATATGGTAACATCACGTGGGATCTTGGAAAGAGTGACGTGGGCCCATATTGTGTGTGATATCGCCACATGGCATTTGGATTGGAATTTGGGTGGAAAAATTGGGTCCAATAGCATTACTCATAATAATTACATTGTGATGTGTGAATGTGATGTGTGTATGATTCTACATGTGGACTATGCAAATAAAGGGTCCCATGCAATCAATTGTTCCACCTACTAAGAGACAAATAGACAATAATTAGTCGGGGCATGGATTAGGCAATGATTAGTTAGGTTTGTAATAAATAAGTTAGTTGTGCATCATACTACCTGATATAACTTAATGAGTATATTGAATGTAAACCACTAGTTTTACATGATTTGACTCAAATGTGTATGCATTTATCAAAGTTTCTCTATTATGAGTGACTCATATTCAATATCCTGATGAAGTTATTATTAAGGAATAAAATATCGGTATCGGTATCCATATCGGGCTTCTAAATTTATGGATATATCAGGGATATTATCGATATCAGTGGATATTCGGTAAAAAATTAAAAAAATGATGGATCATATTATAACATATATAGAGTCTGTATATAATTTTTAAAATTGAATATTTAATAAAATAATATTTTGTTTCACTTTTACAATATTATATACAATATAAAGAGATTAAATATTTAATAAGCAAAATTATCATTAATATATATATAGTTCCATACTTTCAAGATTCTATCATAAATCATGATTCATACATAATAATACATTGCATGTCTGAAATTTAAAACCAAAATGAATTCCTTGCTGGTTCAAATACATAAGATACATTTCTATCTTGATTTGAACAATAATTTTCCCAGGAAAACGTGCTAGCATAGTTTTCAAGGTAGTTATTAATATGCCACACATATATTGCTTGATCTCTTCCAACTGATCCATGAATTGGGTAGTTTGGATTTACCCAATTCGGTGGATATTGTTGATCTGCATGCATAGGTATTGCATATGACATTTGTGGAAAAGGATAATCAAATATACTGCAACTACCATAACTACCATAATATGGTACATTAGAACCTGACATTGTTTGCGAATCACTCAAATAACTATTTTCTGTGCCCATACTCATTGAGGAGAGAGACATTTTCAAAGAATCTTCATCAATTTGACTTGTTCCTCTTCCTCCATGTTGTTTGATCAAAATTAGCATGAGCATCCCAATCTGTTGCACTAGCATTCCAACCTGTTGCACCAGCATCCCAACCTCCTGCACGAACATCCCAACTTGTTGCACCAGCATCCCAACCTTTTGCACCAGAATCCCAACCTCATCTCCATCATCTCCATCATCTTTTCCTCCACTATTTCTATTAGAGGTATGTTGGCCATTAGAGGTATTTATTCCCATGTCTCGAGCATGAGAAGCAATTTGTGGATCAGGATTTCCCTCATCATCATCCAAATAGGCAGGTTTAACCCAGAAAAGGATTCTCATTGTCGTCCCCTGCTTCAGCAGCTACTTGAAGTAGATTCATAAAATCAATTTCATCTACTTTATCTTTTTCAGCTGCCATATCCCTAATTTTCAACTTCATATTATAATAACAATAAATAAGTTGTTCAAGCTTAGAATAGGCAAGACGGTTTCTTTGTTTTGTGTGGATTAAAGCAAATGTAGACCAATTTCTTTCGCATGCAGAAGATGATGCAGTTTGTGACAATACGCAAACTGCTATTGCACGCAATGATGGAACACAATCTCCATACATTACCCACCAATCAGCTGCAAGAAAAATTATTAAGTATTATAAGTATGAATACCATTTCAATGATATTGTTATTTATTATTATTACATAGATTTTTGTAATAAAACTTATATACCTGGTTGCATTTTGCTTCTAACTGCTATGACTGCTCGTTCACTAAAACTTTTCTTTCCATCCTTAAAGTATATGATCTACATTCATGACTCATGAGATCAGTATGTAAATAATATATATATATATGAGTATATGACACAATACTCTCATGCAAATAAGTTATAATATTGGAATTATAAAATTGATTATAGGTTGTAACTTTTTACCTCATTTCCAAAATTAGCAATCCTTGCAGCTTCAGGGTTTAATTGCGAATAAACAATATGCATGGCTTTCAAAAGATCTGAATTATCCTCAATATTGTCTCTATATTGGTACTTTGGGTTCAAATAGTAAGCTAGAAGAATAAAAAAATATTAATTTTAGTATAAATAATTAAATACTATACTAAATATTAATTATGAATGACAAACAATCCAAAATAAAATTTACCTGCAGAATGTAGTGGGTGATTAAGCATTTTATCCCACCGATTTTGTATAATGTTTAGAATCCATTTAGTATTCCCTCTTTGCTGTTTTACCGCATCTTTCATCACACGCATTAACTCATATAAGATAGGCATAGTGGGTACAACTTCAGTATCAACCAATCTCAGAACGTGGTATAGTGGCTCATATATTTTAACTACAAAAGCCACATTATCCCAAAACTCTGAATCTAAAATAAGCCGTTCTATTCTTTTTCCATTTGCGGTTCGACTCAATCGATTTGTAGCCCATGAATCACTGGTAAATAGATGTTTCAAACTTGTCTTTTTTTAAAAAAGACTATCAAGGGCAATATGATTAGTCGCAAATCGAGTTGCACCAGGTCTCACTATCTCCCTTTTACAAACCTCCCTCATTTGCGATAGTAACCATCCATGATTATTTATAAAGTTTGTCACAGCCCTAGCATCATGAATGACTTGTACAACAATGTCATTTTTTCCAATATCCTCAAAAATCAAATCTATACAATGTGCTGCATACGGAGTCCAAAATAAAGAATATTTTTTCATCAATTTTTTACTTTCTTTCACAAATGTAGAGCCATTGTCGGTGACAATTTGCATGACGTTCTTCTCACCAACCTCTTTCACCACAGATTTGAGCAATCCATAAATATACTGATGATCTTTAATTTTGTCGGATGCGTCAACAGATTTTAGGAAAATTGTGTGATCTTTACAATACACCATAAAATTAATTATCGACAATTTTGTCGGTCTCGTCCACCCATCACACATTATGGTGCAACCATATTTCTCCCATTTTGTTTTGAAGCTATCAACATACTCTTTCATTTCCTTGTACTCGATGTCCAAGTACTTATGTCTAATTTCAAATGCTGATGGTGGTTGAACTCCAACACCTATATTCACATGCATGTTAAATTTAATTGTGAGAAAAAAAATAAAACAAATAAAAAATTTCAAAAGCATTATTATTTAAAAAAAAAAAATACCTGATTCTTGAGCACCAATAATCATGTTCTTAAAATGATGAGAACCGGCTTTATATGGGGGCACATTATCATAAATAAAAAACTTCGATACTAGCCTCCCCAAATTTTCTCTAATACTACCTCCCTTGAACATATCTTTAATATTCTTTTGCTTTGCACCTGATGATTTGTACAATGAAGGTGCAACCGGAGGTTTACAACGCGGCTCTCATCCACTTTGAGTGCAACGTATTTATTGTGGTGGTTGGCTACTACCACCGGCTCCTGAACTCTCTCCTCTCTTTGACCTCCCTCCAAAGATTATTTATACTTGTTCTCTTTGCCATTCAGATGCTTTGGATGCATCTATTGCAGAACGATAATCATCTCGCTCATCAGATGCAAATCTTCATGATAAAGATACATGTCAAATTTCCCTTTAATTCTTGTTGAATTTCCTCAATCTCATTTGCAGCTTTCTTTTTTTTTATTTTTTTTTATCTTTTATTTTTGCAATTGAGATATTAGTTTTTTCACTTCTGGTGGCACATTTAGGCATACTTTTACATTTTTGTACACCTCATTACCGGATAAATAAAATTTAAACCGGGTAATTTCCCCACTTTGCATAGTGTGACCGCAAAACGTGCAGATAGTGCCATTTTTATTATTCGGTATTGGTTGGCAATACTCTCATGCTGGATCATTTCTAGTACCAGACATCTTATGCAATGTAATTCCCTATCAAAACAAAAATTAATTTTGTACATATCAATTTATAAATATGAAATTCTAATGAGTTTTAGAAACAATACCACAAAACATCAGAGTGAACATTTACGTACCTGCTTATTTGATGAAGATTTTAAAAGAAACTTGTGAATTGTGATGTAAAATTTGTTATGTGTAGTGTAACCGTGTAGGATGAAAACTTGCAAGGGAAAAGTGAAGATGATATGAAGTGAAAATGATGAACAAACTTAGTCTTAATTCTAATAATTTATATTCATGTGAATAATTGATGCATTTTACTACTTTTCAAGCGTATGCATGTGAATAATTGATGTACTTTGATTCTTTGAATTATTGATGTACTTTTTGTTTTTTTGTTTTAATTTTTTAATAAAAATCATGGGTTTCAGTGTTTTACACATTTTACACAAGCAAATCAGATTACTTTCACAATCTTTGCCCAATTCTACTTCAATAATTATACTATAGACTATTGTGTTTGAAATTTTTATAAATTTGCTAATGCTTCTTCTAAAATAATTTTCAATATAAATTATTTGAATAATAATTTAAGTGTTTAGGATTATTATTTTTAAAATAATTTGCAAAATATTCCTGGATTTCGAGATGAAATTCACAATATTTTGGAAATATCAGGAACTCTGCAAATAATACATCATGATGATTTTTTATTTCAAATGCATTGATTGCATTTTACTACTTTTCAAACGTATGCATGTGAATAATTGATGTACTTTGATTCTTTGAATAATTAATGTACTTTTTGTTGTCTTTTTTTTAAAATAAAAATCATGGGTTTGGGTTTTAGTGTTTTACACGTTTTACACAAGCAAATCAGATTGCTTTCACAATCTTTGCCAAATTCTACTTCAGTAGTTATACTATTGACTATTATGCTTGAAAATTTTATAAATTTGTTAATGCTTCTTATAAAATAATTTTCAATATAGATTATTTGAACAATAATTTAAGTGTTTAAGATTATTTATTTAAATTTTTTTTTTTTTTGCAAAATATCCATGGATTTCAGGATGAAATTCATAATATTTCGGGAATATCAGGAGATTTGTATAGATATTTCGATATTGACCGGATATTTGCTAAATATTGGATATTACCCCTGTTTCGATATCGGTCCCTCCAAAATACGGATATATCGGTGGATATGTCGATTTTACAAACCCTACTTATATCATGTCCTAACCAGATCGGGACTATATATATAGTCTTGAATTTCCTTAACTAGAAGGGTTAATAGCACCAGTACCCCCTGACATATAGCAAAATCGCATAGTGCCCCCTGAATTTTTTTTTCCTGGCGTTAAACCCCTCAAACTCCCATAAATAGGCAAAAATAGACGGAAGAGGGACGGACGTCAAAACAAATTACACTTACATACCCTGATTATATAAATAATTGTATTAAAACTGAAAAAATATAATAATATCACACAAACACCCTATAGTCAGGGGTAAAGCTGGTAATTCTGGAATTTTATAATGTGAATTTTTTTTTTTATAATCAATGAACTAATTAACCCTAAATTTAAAGGAATTTTTTTTTTTTGATTAGGTGGAGATCCAGATTGGATCTCCACCTAATCAAAAAATAAAAATAATAAAAAAAACCACCCAGCAAATAAAATTCATCTTCATTCTATCAAACCCCTAACCAATATTCAATCAAACCAAAATCAATCCATCAAACAAACCTAGATCCAAACCAAAAACCTTCTTCTTCTTCTTCGACAAACCAAAGATCCCCAGAAAAAAAAAATCAAAAATCCCCCAAATTTTCTTCATCTTCTTCGACAAACCAAACCAAAAATCCCCCAAATCTTCTTCAACTCTTCTTCATCTTCTTCGACATACCAAACCAAAAATGCCCTAAATCTTCTTCATCTTCTTCGACAAACCAAACCAAAAATCCCCCAAATCTTCTTCAACTCTTCTTTATCTTGTTCGACAAACCAAACCACAAATCCCCCAAATCTTCTTTAAAAAAAATCCTCAATTTTCCCAATTGTTTTCTGAAATCCCTAAATCGACCACCACCACCACCACCTCCTCCTCCGGTCCACCTCCGCCTACCCACCACCGTCTAAAGACCAAGACCTGGCGTGTTCGATCCATAAAACCTCTTCTTCACCTAGAAACCCCTTTCACTCGTTCGATCCAGAGACCAAGACTTGGCGCGGACCGTACGATCTCCGTCCAGATCCGAACATGTTCTTCTTGACGATCCCGTTCTCTAACGACAACCGTATGTAATGATCTAGTTATTTCCAGATCAAAACCAGTCTAATAATCAACTAATACTAGCTGATTTGGTTGATTGCAGATTCAAGAACTTTTGGAAAAGCAAAGATGGAAGACTGGAAGTAGAAGATAGAATAGGTCGAGAGAAAAGAGAGACAAAGAAGAATTAGGGCCTGTCCTGCAAGCCGTTTTTTGTTTTTGTTTTTGTTTTTCGAAAAGAAAAATGAAAATGAAAACAGTGTTTTTAGTTTTGTTTTTGAATTTCGAATACGCGTCTGGTAGCATTTACTGGAATCCGTATTTTGAAAATAAAAATCGAAAAAACGCGTCTGGTAGGATAATCGAAAACTTTCAAAAATTGAAATATCAATTTTTAATTTTTGTTTAATATTATAACAATTATAAATAAATGATTAAATAATTAAAAAAAAAAACATTTTGTAATTTAAAGGTTTAACAAATTTGAAGAGTTGAAGAGGAAGAAGAAGCAGACCAGATCGGCGGTGATCGGTAGCGGGAAGAAGAGGAAGAGGAAGAAGAAGAAGAAGAAGAAGAAGAAGAAGAAGAAGAAGAGATCTCGGCGGCATCTCAGACCAGATCTCGGCGGGAAGAGGAAAAAGAAGAAGAAGAAGAAGAAGAAGAAGAAGAAGAAGAAGAAGAAGAAGAAGAAGAAGAAGGAAAAAGAAGAAGAAGAAGGAAGAAGAAGAAGAAGAAGAAGAGATCTCGGTGGCATCTCACCGCCGAGATGCAGACCAAATCTCGGAGGGAAGAAGAACTTGGCGGGAGGAAAAAGAAGGAGGAAGAAGAAGGAGGAAGAACTCGGCGGGAAGAAGAAGGAGGAAGAAGGAGGAAGAAGAAGGAAGAAGGAAAAAGAAGGAAGAAGATGTCAGGTGATTTTTTTTTTTATATTAAAATAAAATATATATTAATGATATGGGACCCACTACATTTGGAAAACAAAAACAAATTCAAGAAAAACAACTTTTTTTTTGTTTTTCAAAATTTCCACTTTTAACACTAGTTTTGTTTTTGATTTTGTTTTTGTATTTTGAAAATAAATTGAAAAACGGTTACACGACGCGAATTCAAAATCATTTTTGGAAAACAAAAACGAAAACAGGCTGAAAACAGCCTGCAGGACAGGCCTTAGAATTTAGGAAGAAATATATTTTCCTTCGATAAATGTAAAATATTCCTTACATTTTGTTATAACAGACTCATTGCAGAAAAAGACAAACTTGATAATAAGACAAAGTGGAAGGATCCACTGCTCCTAGACACATAACAAAATAAACATCCAGCTACCTAAACGGTGCTGTTTTGGAAAGCAATAAAACTCTAATCAGGCTACCATACGGTGCCGTTTTAGGAAAGCCAACAAACCCTAAATAGACAACAAAAAATGAGCTATAAAAGCATTCTCTTCTTCAGACAAGTCCCCCAAACCAACGCAACTTCTGTCTTTTGAAAAGCACACACACTCTCTCTTAGAAATTACTCCACCTTCTCACTAAGAACTTCTTCAAACCTTTTCCTTCCAACCTAATTCTATCCCCAAAACGCCATCTTGACATCTCTTACCCCTTAAAACGATCCTTGTCCTTAAGGATCAAATTTAGGAAAGTGACTCGAAATTACAGAGGCATCCTCCCAAGTGGTGTCTTCTAGAGAAGCATGCGACCACTGAATCAAGTACTGAGTGACTGCATGGTTGTGTCTTTTGATTATTTTCCTTACTAACACAGCTACTGGATAAACCAAAAACTGACCATCTGAGCTTATCTTGGGCAAATCGGAGCTAGGGATCACGGCATCGTCGATTTTCTTCTTTAGCTGAGACACATGGAATACGGGATGGACTTGAGAGCTGATCGGTAGCTGTATACGGTAAGCCACACTACCGATTTTTGCTAGAACTTGGTATGGGCCAAAAAATCTAGGTGCTAATTTCATATTTCTACGAATTACCACTGTAGCTTGTCTGTAAGGTTGGAGTATTAGGTAGACCCAGTCTCCCACCACAAACTCCCTCTCTGATCTTTTTCTATCTGAATAGAATTTCATTCTTGCTTGGGCTTGGGTCAAAGCCTCCTTTAGAACTAACTGAAGTCGAGTTCTATCCCTAGCAAATTCTCGGACCTCACCTAAACCTGTTTCCGCATTTAATAGTTTGAAAACCGGTGGCTTGTAGCCAAATAGGGCCTCAAATGGGTTCATTGATAAGGCAGAGTGATAGTTGGTATTGTACCACCACTCTGTCATTGGTAGCCAAGCTGCCCAATTGGTAGGTCTTGAGCTTGTCATGCACCTTAAGTAGTTCTCCAAGCACTGGTTAAGTCTTTTGCTTTGCCCATCTGTTTGCAGATGGTACGCTGAACTGAGGCACAACCTTGTTCCTGCCATCTTGAATAATTGCTGCCAGAAATGGCTTGTGAAAATTCTGTCTCTGTCACTTACTATTGTGGCAGGTAGCCCATGAAGTTTGTGGATCTGTTCAAAGAAAAGCTTTGCTACTTGTTGAGCTGAGTATGGGTGGGTTAGCGCTAGGAAATGGCCGTACTTGGTTAGTCTATCTATAACTACTAGTATAAAGTTCTTACCTAGAGAGAGAGGTAGCCCTTCTATGAAATCCATCGCGATGTCACTCTAAGGCATCTTTGGTATTGGGAGTGGTTGTAAGAGGCCAGGGGTTTTAACATGTTTATTTTTGTTTTGTTGACAGACTTGGCAAGTAGCTACCCTAGTCTTTGCCTCTTGATTCATAGTAGGCCAGTAGAAAAAAAGCTGCAGCCTTTTAATAGTACCTCTAGTCCATGAATGACCACCCATGGCAGAGGAGTGAGCCTCCTCAATCAGCTTCTCCCTTATTGTCCATGTACCTCCAATGTAGATTAACCTATTCCTCATAATCAAGCCTTCATGAAGAGTAAACTCTCGGTTAGAAGGTGGTTGCACCATTAGTTCAGGTAAAACAGTAGTAGTAAGAGAATCATTCTCATAGCTCTCCAACACCTCTATTATCCAAGCTGGCCTAGAACTTGTGATAGGTAGAAGAGTCCTAACATCGGTTTGCATGGCTCTAGAGAGCCCATCCGCCACCACATTTTCTTTTCCCTTCTTATAAGCAATCTCGTAGTCGAATCCTAGCAGTTTTGAGAGCCATTTCTATTGCAAGATAGTCGTCATCTTTTGTTTTAAAAGGTATTTAAGACTCTGATGATCGGTCTTTATAATGAACCTATTTCCGTATAAATAAGTCCTCCATTTCTGAATAGCATTCACAATAGATAGTAATTCTTTCTCATAGGTGGAGAGCCCTAGCTTCCTTGGAGGCAAAGCTTTGCTAATGTATGATATCGGTCTCCCCTTCTACATTAGGACAGCCCCAAATTCCCACATCACACGCATCCGTCTCCACAATAAAAGGAATCGTGAAATCGGGTAAAGTTAGGACTGGGGTTGTAGTCATAGCTGCCTTGAGAGCTCCGAAAGCAGTTTCAGCTGTGTTATCCCATTTAAAACCATTCTTCTTGAGTAAGGATGTCAAGGGTTTACTAATGATTCCATAACCTTTAACAAACTTCCTGTAATAGCCTGTAAGATCAAGGAACCCTCTTAAGGCCTTAATAGAAGTGGGTTTAGGCCAATCTAACATACTTTTAATCTTACTTTTATCAACTGCCACCCCATTGACTGATATGATATGCCCTAAGTATACCAATTCCGATTTCCCAAATTTGCATTTACTTTCCTTAGCAAACAACTGATGCTTTCTTAGAGTTTCCAAAGGCCATCTTAAGGTGTTCCTTATGCTCTAACATATTTCTACTGTAGATTAGTATATCATCAAAGAATACTAGGACTATTTTCCTTAAGAATGGCTGAAAAATATTGTTCATCTGACTTTGAAAGGTTGTTGGGGCATTAGTGAGTCCAAAAGGCATCACCCTAAACTCATAATGCCCTTGGTGGGTTCTAAAGGTAGTTTTGTGAGTGTCTTCCTCTGCCACTCGAATCTGATGATAACCCGCCCGTAAATCCAGTTTAGTAAATACTGCTGCCCCATTCAATTCATCTAGTAACTCATCAATAATGGGTATAGAAAATTGGTCTTTAATTGTTATTTTATTTAGCTCCCTATAGTCCAAGCAAAACCGCCATGTTCCATCTTTCTTATTTACCAATAGGATAGATGATGCGAAGGGGCTGGTACTGGGTTGAATTATACCACTTTCGAGCATTTCCTTCACTATCCTCTCAATCTCATTCTTTTGAATGTGTGGCTGTCTATAATTCCTTACATTGATAGGGCTACTATTAGGAGTAAGTGTAATATGGTGGTCTTATGTCCTTTGAGGAGGTAGGGTGGTAGGTTCAGCGAAAACGTCTCTGTATACATGTAGGATAGGCTGTAAGTTTATAGGTACAACCCTCTTTGTCTCTTCCATTTGTAAGGAATATAGCTGCACTACTGTCTCCCCCTATCTTGTGCTTTCATTAGTTGAGCTGCCACATGCTTGCTCTCTAAGGACGTGAGTCGACCCTTGTCTTTGATCCCATGCAAAGGAATCCACTTACCATCTTTTTTAAAACTCATACTTAGCTGATTGGCATCAAACATAATTGGCCCTATTTCCTTCATCCACTGCATGCCCAACACGGCATCACACCCCCCTAGAGTTAAGAGTCTCATTTCGGTAGTGAACTCGACCCCTTGCATGGTCCATGCAAATGTCTTGCATTTAGCTTGGCTGCATATTTTTCCCTCTCCACCAACCATGACCCATAAGGTATTGGTGTCCTCCACATTAGCTCCCATGAACTTGGCTGTTTTCGGATCAAGGAAATTATGGGTGGACCCACTATCCACCAAAATTGTAAAGTCTCTATTCTTCACTCTCCCCCTTAGTTTAATAGTTTGCAAACCTAAACTCTTGGTCAAGGCATGATGTGAAATGGTCATCTCTTCATCTACTAACTCATGCTCAACTTCTTGAGCATCAATTGCCTCTTTCCCTTCCATTTCTTCTTCTTCCTCTGTCCCACAAAGCATATAGAGTTGCTTCTTGGTACATTGATGGCCAAATGTGTAAACTTCGTCACAGTTATAACAAAGTCCCTTATCCCTCCTTGCTTTCATTTCCACCGGTGTTAATCTTTTGATATCGGTTCTGCATTTCTGCGGTTTTGGTAGGTTATCAGGGGCTGTGTGGTGGGTGTGTTTCCCTTAGATGAGGGCTGATTTTGGGTGGTGTATGTGTTTGGTTTGGTAAGCCATGACTTGGTCTTCTTGGCTTCTATAGAGGCCTCTTGAAGTCTAGCTAAATGTATGGTAGCCTTCAGGTCAGGAGGATTAAACATTTTGACTATATGTTTGATTTCCCCTTTAAGCCCACTAATGAAACTTTCAAGAAAAAACTCTTCACTCAACCCAAGGTTCTTGTCTAGCATCCTAGGCTTAATTTCCTCAAACCTGTCTTGATAGTCAGTAACAGTGGCTGTTTGCCTCATTCTTTGGAATTCCCCTACTACATCTTCTTGGCCAACATCTAAGAACCTAACCAATAAAGCCTCTGTAAATTCCTTCCAAGTCACCCCTTCTTTAAGAGCATAAAAAGTATGAAACTAGGTTTCAGCTTTCTTTTCAAAGTGTATGGATGCCATTACTACTTTCTGATCAGGTGGAAATTGATGAATTATGAAAAACCTATCACACTTTCGGATCCATGACTTGGGGTCATTTCCATCAAACTTAGGGAAAGATAGTTTAGGAGGCCTTAGGGTTGGTTCAAAAATTACCTTGTGGTTGGTGCTGCTTTGGCCTTGAAACCTTTGACTCTCATTAGAACTTTCTGGTGCTAAACCGAGAATCCCTTTTCCTCTCCCCTTTGTGTCTTCTAGATCCACTATAGTGTGCCCTGATGTGAGTAACTCTTGTATTTGTGCCATTTGGCTGGCCAGTTGAATTGTCATTTGTTCTGAGATCTCTAACTTGAGTGACCCAAATCCATCTTCAAACTTCTGTAACTTACTTTCGATTTCAGCGAATCGTCCTTCAATAAGTTGTTGTTTGGTCCCTTCAACCATAGTTGAATACTAGTGAATGTTGTGAAATGGTTACTTATGGAGAAATCTGTGATTTGTTGGTGATGGATTGTTATTTGAGTGTTTTTGGTCTGTTTTGTAGGAATTTAAGAATGAAGGTTAGGTGTAGATCTGTGGAATTAGTTGATGGTGAGTTTGTATTCGGCCCTGAAAAGAGGCTCTGATACCACTTGTAATGATCTAGTTATTTCCATATCAAAACCAGTCCAATAATCAACTAATACTAGCTGATTTGGTTGATTGCAGATTCAAGAACTTTTGGAAAAGCAAATATGGAAGACTGGAAGTAGAAGATAGAATAGGTCAAGAGAAAAAAGAGACAGAGAAGAATTAGAATTTAGGAAGAAATATATTTTCCTTCGATAAATGTAAAATATTCCTTACATTTTGTTATAACATACTCATTGCAGAAAAAGACAAACTTGATAATAGGACAAAGTGGAAGGATCCACTGCTCCTAGACACATAACAAAATAAACATGCAGCTACCTAAACGGTGCTGTTTTGGAAAGCAATAAAACTCTAATCAGGCTACCATACGGTGCCGTTTTAGGAAAGCCAACAAACCCTAAATAGACAATAAAAAATGAGCTATAAAAGCATTCTCTTCTTCAGACAAGTCCCCCAAACCAACGCAGCTTCTGTCTTTTGAAAAACACACACTCTCTCTCTTAGAAATTACTCCACCTTCTCACTAAGAACTTCTTCAAACCTTTTCCTTCCAAGCTAATTCTATCCCCAAAACGCCATCCTGACACCATCTGATCCTGGTGGGACTAACCGGTGTGCCGGAAAGCGTGAGTAGCATGAAAGTGTGGGAATGACAGTGGGGTTTGGTTTAGGTTTAACGGTGGGATTAGGTTGGTTTATGGATGTTGTTGAATTTGGATTTTGGTTTGATGATGATGAATCTGGATTGGCTTGGTTTGATTTTGGTTTGAATTTGGATTTTGGCTTGGTTTGGTTTGGTTTGACGGTGGGGTATCTGGAGAAGATGATGTGAGGGGATTTTTTTTTTTTTTTGATTAGATGGAGATCCAAATTGGATCTCCACCGTCCATCACGATCCACCTAATAAAAAAAAAAAAATTCTTAGTTGATTATTTTTGGATTATTTAATATTAATATTATTAATAAAAAAAATCTGCATATTTAATTAATAAAATATCAATATTTTTGGATTATTTTTAACTATTTCAAAGTTGATAAATTAAATTAAATATATGCTAAATATATAAAATATAAAATACACTCCCTTAATTGTTATTATTATTATTATTATTATTTTTAAAATTATTAATATTATTATTTTTTTATGTTCTTAGACATTAGTCAAATAAGTCAAAGGGTGTTTGTGTGATATTATTATATGTTATCCTGAAAAATTTGTCGGGAGTTTCCCGGGATAACCTGGACCACTGCGTACGGGTGCGCTGCAGCTGGTCCGGACCGGGTAGGGGATGGCTCCTCTCTTCCCGGGTTAGGTACCGGGGAGGCCCTTGGTTCGGTTGCCAAGGATCGGTTCAATGCAGTAGGACCGGTCCTGCGAGCATGGATGATGTTGAGTTCGTGTAAATAGGGATGTGACAAATGCAATTTTACTACCACGAAAGGAGGGATCTTTTTATTCCTTAACGATGGGGTACATTGTGAGCCATTACATGAGCTATGATTACAACAAAAGTAAATGGAACAGGGATAAGATACCCTAGCTAAATGGGAGTTAGCTCGCAGGGGCTTTAGCTAAGCTAGGTGGTAACCATTTAGATCATGCTTAGGAGCTTAGGTCAGGAGGGGCAGTAGCCAAGTAGATACACGTAGGAGCTTTGTCTAGACGGGGTAGTAGCCAAGTAGGACACGCATGAGAGCTTTGTTTAGGCGAGGTAGTAGCCAAGTAGGATACGCATAGGAGCTTTGTTTAGGTGGGGTAGTAGTCAAGTAGGATGTCTCGATTTTCCGGGGCCAACCCCTTATTCTTGGAACGTAGGGGTATTTATAGTGTCTCTTCTTGAGGGGTAGGTGGAAGCAGCTTATTTAGGCGGGAACTCCCGATTCCATCTCCACCGTCCCTCCTTGTTAGCAATCGCGATGGTACAGAACCAAGGGCTAGGATCACTCCACTGTGTTTTTCCTCTGTTGAGGGCTTGGTTTTGGTAAGTGGGGGCCTTAGTCCCTAGGGCGTAATTGGTAGGCATGATCCTAGCCCCTAGTTTTTTGCAGGACCGTAGCCGTTACACTCCTTGAAGGGTCTTGATCATTCCACCTAGGCCCTAGGTCCATGTAGGCATTTCTCTAGGGCTGATATGGCTTACAGATGGTGTTTCCAGGAGTTTTGGTTGGCTGGATGGGTCATTGTTGCAGGGGGAAGTCGTTATCAAAATCTGTCTTAGAGGGGGACAGTGTCAGCACCTGTCCCGTTACACACTGTCAGGCTCCTTTTTCCACCATTTCCTTCTTCATGCTTGCTTCGTTTCCGCGAGTGTTTTGCTGGAGAAACAGAGCATCCCCTTTCATGTATGGGATAGTTGACTTCCATTAGGGTTGAGATGGAGGGTGATTTTACCGTTGATGCAGCGTGGCCAGAGGATGATCTCGACTGTAGGTTGCCTGTCTTCCCTCATTCGTGATTGCTGTCTCATATTAATGGACTGGTGATGTGGCTTTGCAGGTGCTTCCAGTCCCTTCTCCATCCCATGTGAGCCGGGGCGAGGGCTGGTGTCAGCCCTTCCGGAGCAGGGGTCGCTAGAGAGTTCCAATTGTAGGGAAAAATACCGTAGTTCACGCAGCGGAAGCGAGACTAAAAACAGATTTAGTATGTTTTAAAATTTTTCCTTTTTATGAACCTTAACCCTTTAAATTAATTAAACATATATAATCAAAAGTATCATACCTTTGTCGCGTGATCCGATTGACATTGCGTTGATGGTAATCCGCAAGATCTTCCAATCCAATCACGAACGTGAATCACCTAGGAGCGTGGTCTCCCTTTCTTTGAATTGTGTACCTAAGGATGGACAACAAAATCTTTTCTTTTTCGTTAGTCACAAAAACTTCTAAGAGATAACGAAGAACGTTCCGGTCACTTTTGAATTCTCAATCTAATGATCGAAACTCGCGTGAGCCTTATTCGAAATTGTGCACAAAACCTTTTGATGTAAAAGTTACTAGTGCACTATCGAAATAAGAACAAACCCTTCTCTCTATACCTCTTGACCGAAATTATCACACACTAGTGTAAGAGTTGGATTCTATTTTTCTCAAGTAAAAGAAAAAACTCTCAAGTCCAAAGACTTAGCAATTAGGGTTTTTTTTAATTCTATATAAAGAATATATATATATATATATATATATATATATATATATATTAAAATATACATAAGTGCAACAATCCTGCACACCTCTCATAAAAAATGTGCTCCCCCTTCACGCCAAACCAATTATATGTATATATATATATATATCTACTGCACGCCCAACTTCTTATATTTATATCTATATATTTATTGCGGAATAAATACTGCATGCATTATATACTTATATATTTTCGGCCTTGTGCCATATATATTTAATATATATTTATATATTGTGGCCAAAAAACTCTACCATGTAGGATTTGTCTTTTGACTTAAATCCTAACCCTAGGTAGATTTCTTTAGAATTCCAAACCCTAATCCAACTCTTTAGTGTATTTGTGACTATATCAAAGACTTCCTAATTTGACTAGATAAATAAATTCCCTTTATTTATCTACTTACCAAATAAAGTCTTTTATATTTATTATACTACTATAATAGTATACTACTAAGAAACATATTTCCTAGTCAGAAAAAGATTTTGATTCTCAATTAAATAATTAAGTAATAAATTAATTAATTTCCATTTAATCAATCAATAAAATAAAATAATATTTTAGACTATTATTCTAGTCTTGCCGCCCACACCATATACATGGGCCTAATATTATTTTCTTATTTTATTTAATCCATTAGACTTTAATTAAAAAGCCCACATGTGAACCAGACCCATTCTTATTAAAAGAAACAAGCCCACATGCCTTTCATTAATATATTAATATAATTGATCAGCCCATTAAATAAATAATGTGCAAATTATATTCTTAATATATTAAATACAATTCTAGATGGACCCATAAATTGGTCTGGTAGAATATATCAAGTGATCCATGCAAGTCTGTGTGGATTGTGGATCTTGGCGGGCTATCTAAATTTAAGCTTCAATAGACATAACCTAATCACAATCAACAAATGATTCACTTAGGTCCGATCCATTAATTTTAACTCATTCCACTAAAGAGCTAAAATTGAACTCTTAAATAAAGATAGAATAAGAAGATGTTTCTCATTCATACCCTAGACAATCTTATTGGAGATGGTCGTGAATAATATCAGTAATCGCTAAGAGCTCATAGACCGCCTATAGCTCTCCTAGTTACCATATTTACTCATATGACCACGTTTTGAACTTGGATACTTTGACTTGTCCAGAAGCCATGTTTTCAATAGACACTATCGAAAACTCAACGTTGAGATTTAATATCCAATACCTCAAAACATCCATATGATAATATTATACTCTAATTTAATAAATGGAGCCACGATGTCCATATCTATAAATGAAGTCCTCTATCGATTAGCAAATGAATACCACCAAACTATCGAGGATAGACTATGCTATATAATCGTACTCATTGATAGCTCAAATGATATCACTTGTAACCATAAGTCCATCATTTATCTCAGGATTAAGATAGACTCTCCGATTGTCCTGATAATGAAAAGACTATTATCTATTGACGGTTCTAGATAAAGCTTTTCATTGTGATCCAGTTCAATGCACCCAGTGCACTAGATTCTTTTGCTCGAAGACACTCCGATGATTTTAGACTCATCATATCTCATTTGATCCCACTCAAATGCTAGCAAAAGAATTCTACAACTTTAACAAGATAAAGATGCCCAACTTTAACAAGATAAAGATGCCCAACTTTTAACTTAAGTTGTGAACATTATTCAAAACTAACTAAAGAATTGTGTCTACCTCATACATATCCAGATGTACGAACAATTCTTCTTTTCTCATAGTCTTTTGACCTTATGATTATTTACTTTTGACAATTATAATAATTAAACTATAAATGCTATAAGATTTGTTAAACCAGAAATCACATTATTAATATGAATAGATTGTCAAAAACACTATTACACTCTTGCTATTGAGCATAATCCTAACACCAATGAGTTCTTCTAGAAGGGGGGTCGCCCCGGTTGTAGGAGGGTGTTATAGGGGACTGGGTATGCATCACTTAGGATGGCTTCTAGCTGGGTTACTGGCTGGGAGCAGGTCCTATACTGGAACATGTAGTTTCTCTCAAGGGGTGTTCGAGAGGAGCCGGGTTAATGATGGACCGCTTCTTGGAGGCGGGATCTTGGTTAGACCGATTCTCCCTTCCCACTAGGAATTTTAGCTATATGTTCAGGGGATACTGGTGCTATTAACCCTAACTAGAAAGTACATATCACATTGGTTCTCCTGCTCTATGATTATAACTGATAAAGAATATATAAAATCTCATTTAATTATCTTCATATTTCTACAGTATCTTTTCATCATTTTCTACTAATTTAGAGTTAAACATCCTGTCATTTTCCAACCTATTTTTTTAAAATTAAATTCTAAAACCTAACCCTGTGTCCCTGTCCTTAATTAGTTAATTCAATGATTTATTTCTCTCCTGCCGACACCACATCTTAGCTCAAATAGTCAAGTTTCTCTCTTTTCTCTCCGGACCCTCTTCCTCTTCCTCTTCCTCATCCTCTTCTCCAATTCCATCCCGAATACGTCGAGCGTGGCCCAATCGGTCTCCTCCCTCCCTCCGTTCAAGCCTAAAATCTCAACCAGTGGTGGTCCATTACCGGTATCCGCTCAGATTTGCTTTTTCTGGAAAAAAATTTAGTTTTGCTTTTTTAATATTTCAGATTCAAACCTAATACTGAATTACTGATAGTCAAAGAAGTAGAAGATCTTAACATCATCCACCTGATGATATCTTCAGACTTCAGTTTTTTTTTTTTTTTTTTGAAAAGTCAGACTTTGGTAGACAATTCACTGTTCCAGACCAATAGGAGAAGACCATTATTTGCTCTGTAATTATTAAAGGGGGAATTATCATTTTAGTCCCTATGTTTTGTCTGATGATGACTTTTTTAACTGTCTTTCCCTTTTTAGTTGAATGGTCCCTATATTTTAAAAAAAACCATCAATTTAGTCCCTTTGACTAGGTTTTTAACGGTCAACGGTTACAGAAAATGCAAATTGACTCTTTTACCTTTCACTTAAATTAAAAGGTTTAAAAGTACGATTTTACCATCAAACTTTATAAAATTTCACAATTTAACTTTATTTATAATCCAATCAAATTTTGACACGTGTCACAAAACTTTAAAAATAAACTAATTTAGTTTTTCTTTTGATCAATTTTTTTTAAAATGAAAATCTTTCAAAAAAAAAAATTTAGAAAAGAAAAATAAATATTTTTAAAAGAATATGATTAAAAATTTTAATTTGTTTTTTTTTTAAAAAAAAAAAGAAAGATTGATCTCCACCGTCTATCACCATGATGGACGTTCGAGATCAAATTAGTTTTAAAAAATTGATTTAAATAAATTAAAAAAAATCAAACACAATTCAGAAAACCATCTTCTTCATCATCACCGTCTATCACCATCTTCTTCATAGAACAAACAACACCATCATCAGAAAACCAAACACAGTTCATCATCATCACCATCGTCCAGTTCATCATCATCACCAAAATCGATCTCAAACCATCACAGTTGATCATCATCATCATCGTCATCATTGTACAACACCATACCAGAAAACAAAATCTAACAAAATCAAAATCAAACCCAGACAATATCGAGCAAAATCACAGACACCCAAACCTAAATTAGAAATCAGTCACAGCCATAGCCACCACCATTCAACAACTTGGAACCCAGAAACCCATGGATCGAAGATTTCGAAAATTAATTGTAATGCTACCCAAATACCGAATCAAACCTAAACCGAATCACCACTCAAAACTTCATAACAAAACCCACAACCACTCAATCAAACCTAAGCTTCAATCACCACCCACCATAAATCGAATCACATCATGGACGTTGGATCCATAATCGGATTCAGACCACAACCCGGCTAGTTTTGAAGCCCGAGGAGCTGCGGAGACCTTGTGGTGTAGAGCTCGCGTCGCTGGTCCTCGATGACGGCAAGCACATCCAAAATAGAGTGGCGGAGAAGCCATGGAAACGAACTCGGAGGTGTACCAATGGAAGTGAGTGGGAAAATGGACGGCTTGGATTGAGAGTTGATGCGGATGATGTAGGTTTTGACCGTTTGATCGATTGAGATCAGTGATTGGGTTGTGAGGAAGGAACCGGAGTGGTGGCGGTGGGGGTTGGATCTGGACGGTGGTAGGTGTTGATGAACTATGAAGAAGATGATGAAGATGCTAATAAGTGGTGGTGGAGGATTTATTATATATATATATTTTAAAGAACTAAATTTAATTTATTTATTTAATTTGTTTTCATATCTCTATTTTAAAATCCAACTTGGATCCATGGAGATCCATTATATCTCCATTTTTTTTTAATTATCTCTTTTAAAAAATCTAGTTTTTTTTAAAAAAAATAATTTTTTTATTTGAATTTTTTATATATTTTTTAAAATAGACACAAAATTTTATTTTGTATTATATAAATATATTTTTTAATTTTTTTTGGTGTTGACACGTGGCAGGTTCATTGTTTAAAGACGAAAATAACCTTCATTCCGTTAACTCTGACCAACGTTTGACTCACCAAAGGATCAAATTGATGGATTTTTTAAAACATAGGGACCTCTTATCGAAAACCGGAAAGACAGTTAAAAAAGTGTCAAAAAAAAAAAAACATAGGTACTAAAATGATAATTCCCCTTATTAAAGTTGAAGAATAATTGAAGACAGCTATTTGCTCACTAATAATTCAAAATCTAATTAAGGTTAAGTAAACCAAGGTTACTTTTTATCTATTAACTCAGGTTAGTCCTCCCATATAAACTCAGGTTCGAATTTTCAATTTTCTAAGTTTTAAAATATTCTCAGAAAACCTTCCTCTCTGTAAACCTTCATCTTCTGCACAAACACTTCAGTGTTTCATCGTCAATAAAGTTTGCGACCGTTTCTTTTGTATAAGAGTCGATTGTCATTGTAAGTTCTTTGAACCAATTTATCTTTTGGCGTATTTATCTATCAGTTTATTTGTCTAGACCAGGAGTGTGACGTTGTATTGTGCCAATATTTGTTCATAAATTTTTGAATTCCTTTTATGTTTTTAAGTTTTCTATATTTTGTTCTGAGCATTCTATTTTACTAGCTAGTTCTACGTTTTGGTATCAGAGCATATATATATATATATATATATATATATATATATATATTATATACCACATAGGTGATGGTCACTCGAATCTAGATATTACCGAATTAAATGAATGCCGTTCATCATAGAGCCATATTGAAACATATCATTATATAATTATATTACACTCAGAAGAGACATTACTATACATGGCTAGGGTGGGCTAGCTCATTTAAAAAAAAAAATTAAGATATTAAAAAATACAATGTAAATTTACCAAAAACAAACATTTTTTTTTTTTTTTTGAAATTACAATAACTAGATTACAACAACTGGAATTGGATTACAACAACAGCCGGGAACCTGCGAGGATAGAGACGCTGACGAGCACGGCCCGGAGAGCAGCTCCCACAGATAGAGAGAGAGACACCCACTCGAAAATAGGACAACTACCCACCCGAAGGTGGGACAAACACCCACACAAGGTGGGACCACATCCACACAACATGTGGACCAAGGAAAATTGGCATATCTATATGCATGCCTTGCCACTCGAACTTGGATGGTGGAGGGCTCTAAGAGGAGGGTCCAGCCATCACGCTGCGAGGCTATTGGCACCAAAAACATACATATAATATAAATTTATCTTTATTTTTAATATGATTAAAAAATATTTATCTCTTAACATTCTTCATATTAAACTAATTTAATATATGATTAAATTAATAAATATTTAAAATTATTTCGATATTCCTAAAAAAATCAATAAAACAACACATTCCAATTTTTTTTTTTCTTTTTTGATAAAACACATTCCAATTTTATTGTTGGAAATATCGCAGTGAAAAATGTCTGTGGAGGTGTCGGGTGGAGGAGCGAGTGTTGGCAGCTGTGACAGAAATGTAGGCAATAATGTGGGCGATGAGTGGATCGTTGGGATGGATCAGATTGAAGAATCCAGTGAACAAGAAAAGAAGCAGTTCGATTCTTTCGAGAATGCCTCAAAAGTGGATAACGAGACAGGCAATAATGTGCACGATGCGTGGAGGATTGTGAGGGATCCGATTGAAGAGTCCTGTGAACGAGAAAAGATGATTGAAGAATTCAGTGAACGAGAAAAGAAGCAGTTCCTTTCTTTTGAGAAAGCCTCAGAATTGGTTAACAAGACAAGCCCACCTGCTGATGCTAAACCAAAGATACAAAAGGTTCCATCCACGCTCCGAGACAATGAAGAATCCAGCGATCAGAGATTGAGTGAACAAGAAAAGAAGCAGTTCAATCAGAATGAAGAATCCAGTGATCAGGGATTCAGTGCAGAAGAAAAGGAGCTGTTCGTTTCTTTCAAGATAGGCCGACCAGCTGATGCTAAACCAAAGATACAAAAGGTTCCACACAAGCTCCGAGACAACGACAAATTGAAGAAGTATTTTGAACCGAAGAGGATTTCATTCGGTCCTTACTCCGAATACCTGGATCGCACTCTCGAGATGGCAAAACATATCAAGGTGGCAAAACAGATTAAGGTTAATTTAGCTGCCGAGTTCCTCCAACAGAATGGTGTTACTAAGGAACATCTGTATGCAAATATTAAGAAACAGATCAAGGAATTAAAGGAATGCTACGATGATGACTTAACTACAAAGATCACGAACTTGCCTGGATGTTTCTGGTGGATGGTTGTGCAATTATACAGTACATGTACATGTCGTCCGTTGATTTTCGGCCAGATCAGCCAGATCAGCCAGATCAGGAGTTGCAATTTAGAAATTTGGGAATAAAATTTGATTATGAATTTTTCATATTTCGGGATTTGTTCTTGTTGGAAAATCAACTTCCTTACAAACTCCTCCAGCTCATAATTCGACACACTTCAAAAGAGGACGAGCTCCTAGAATCAATCTATATGTTCATCTTCTTCTTCTTCAGACAAACAGAAACGTGGTCCAAGAACAAAGACGAGTTTTTGAAAGATCTTAAAGATGATCATGTTCATCTTCTCGATCTTTTGCGGAAAAAGCTCATTCAACCACTTCATGAAATAGACGAAAAACGTGGCCTCATAGAGATCATCATCGACTGGACTGTTGTTTTCTTTGATAAATTGAAGTGTAATAGGAATGAAGTTGATCAAGGTAGTGTCTCAGTCCCACGTCGCAATATCGGGAAACTCAGAGAAGCTGGGATCAATTTAAAGCACAGTATGACAAGTTGTGTGGAAGACATCACTTTCAGTGGCGGCACATTAAAGCTGCCTCCAGTCTATTTTGCAGAACCAACAGCAGCTTGTTTCCTAAACATGTTAGGTTACGAGATGTGTCCTGATTTTATGAATGAGTCCGAAGTCACAACTTACATGTACATCATGGATATGCTCATCCATCGAACCCAAGACGTGGAGGAGTTGCGAGAGAAGAACATACTTCGGAATCAACCTGGCAGTGATGAAGAGGTGGTTAAGCTGTTCAATGAAATAAGCACAAACTTGTTACCAAATTTCGGAAGATATGAAGAACTGGAGATCAATATTGATAACTATTTTGACAACAAAGGGTTGATGTGGCTACTTAAAAAGTCTCATGACATTCACCAATATTTTAAAGAGCGCTGGAGTCTACTTGCTTTCATCGCAGCACTTCTCGCAGTTGTTTCCAGTGTTTTTCAATCTGTTATCACATTTCTGGCTTATCAAGCTGATCCAAAGAAACGTATTTAATTTGCTTTACTCAAACGGCATCCTCCATACACAGGCCACACGGCGTGCCATTGCTTGTTGTTATACAGCTTAATGTGCTGTTGTACTCTGCTCATTTTGTGCTGATAATGGAAATAGTTAGATTTCCTCTACCCCACGTGCTTGTAAACTGGTCTGAGGTTCTCCCAAAATCATGCACTTCTTCAATTTGAATTTACATTGACAACTTGTTCACTTTATCATTTTCAACAACTTATATTAGCCTTACTATTGCAATACTTCAGTTGTAGTTTGTTCCTCGTATTAAAATCTTTAAATTTGATGGGAGTCAATCTGATCCTGTATTGGGGCTATATATACTTTTCACCCAAACTGGCCACCATTTATTGTTGGTCTTTTGTCAAGAATTATTCGTAATTAGTTTCTTTTTCCTCTGAAATTTTTCCTGTTCATCTAGTAAAAGTGTTAATGCATTCACTGAGCATGATAGTCCTGTATGGTTTCTATGAGGCTTTATTAAATGTTCCTCTCTCTTAGACAAGGTACTAAATGTTTCCAAATCCAGATAAAGGCAGAACAACTTCTAAGCATGTATACCAGATGGGATGAGAAGCAAGCATGTAGAGGAAGGCTATTTGAGAGAAGTTGTTGCAAGAATTGCTGTATCAAGTTTGCGACTGCTGATTTTGAAGTCGCATATACTTTTGGTTATCTTTCAGGAGAGACAAGTTTCCACCTCTCTATAACTTCTCAGAATGGATTTGTTCTCTTTGGTTATAGTTTCAAGGTTATCAAATTGCTCTCATCTTCTGAAAAATAAGAAAGCATTTGCTATACTCGTAAGTATTTTATATACAAAGAGATTTCTAACCATTGAGATTTTAATATCATTTTTGTTCCTATTCAACTCCTTAATATCATTGAGATTTCTTTTTGATAATTTTTAACATGTCATCATTGATATCTTATAGGAAATTTTGAACCATCAGGCACATGTTTGTTTCTTATCTTCTCCTGATAAAAGATTTTGAGAGAAATAACATACTCAAATATGAGAGTGAGAAAGAGAAGAATGAAGTGTATGAGATGACCTCCTTGCTCCTTGCAAGCTTCCTTGGAGTTTGGATTGATTTAACTGTGTTGCAACTTTCACAATCACACATAAATTCATCAGTAAGTTGTTGTGTTTCATATTTCAAAAATGCTGAAGCAAATGAAAAGTTTATCCCATTACTGTATTTAATTTGTTGCTTTTCATATTGGTGATGACTTGTTAACAGGCCCACATCTTTTCCAGCCAATTCCATTTTTGTTGGTTATATGACTTTTCGTTTTAAGGTCCCTTATGAATATATGATCCCTACCACTTGTTATTGGAACAAAACTTTAGAATATATTATTTGGATACATTCTGATTGTAAATACATAATACATCAATCTTTTATAAAACAAAGGCTTGTATTCAAACCCTATTTGATTCAATTGCAATCCGATATTCGAACTGGATTGGACCCTTTAAAAATTTGACTTGGTTCTTTTCGTTTATAATGACTTTTCGTTTTAAAGTCCCATATGAATATATGATCCTTACCACTTATTTTAGGATTTTGTTTTGGAACAAAACTTTAGATTATATTATTTATATATATAGTATAAACATCAATGTATTATAAAACAAAGGCTTGTATTCAAACCCGATCTGATCTGATTTGATTCAATTGCAATCCGATATTCAAACCCCTTTGAAAATTTAGGAATTTGATTATTTAGCTGGATCAATTTGAAATCCAAAAAGACATACATTTTCAAACCGGATCGGTTCGATACGATACTAATTCTTTTATGCCATATAATAGCTTAGATGAGCTGAACATCTTGTCTTCTTCTCATCTCTCTCTCCAACACACACAAAACTGGTTCTTCATTTTTGTTCCGCTTTTCACTTTATTTTTTCTAATGGTCTTTGCCTGTCCTTTGACTTTTTAGCATGGCATGAACAGCCTTGTGAGAGTAAAATGTGGTATCAGAATCAAAATAGTTCCAAACTTTTCTGGCATAGTGGAGGATAATCAAATTGTGAACCATGTAATTAAATGACTGGTTTCAAAATTGCTTTCATCTCTTTATTTCTCTTTACTTCTAAATTTGTGATCATTGTAATTTGTAAGTATCACTTGTCCTATATTTTTAAGGTCAAATTTGGGTTCAGTAAGAACTGTTTGCTTTACCTAATATGATTAAAATGAGAATTAAACCCAAATTCAACCCAACGTGCAATGATTTAACCAGCCAACACCAAAATCAGCCTCTGTTTTCAAAGCTTTAGCTCATTTATCTAGTCCAAGATTTGTCATCATTGTTATGTTCATCCGTTTATTTCAGCCACTTAACTCTTACTTTAGTTACTTTCAGGGCTGATGAAATTACTGCTAACTCTCCTGAAAACCATGAACAAGAGATGAACGAGCTTTCGTTTACAGAATTAAGAGATAAACTGCTTGCACTTGATCCTCTCAACAAAGACCATGTCATAAAGGTTAATCAAGCGGAGGCTGAGTTCTGGAGGAAGTCAGAGGGGTACAGAGTGGGATGGGCTGATGAAATCTTGGGCTTTGATTGTGGCGGGCAGCAATGGGTGTCAGAAACCTGCTTTGCTGCTGGAACCTTTGCCAAGCCAAGCATGAAAGACCTTGAATACATAGAAGAGCTGAAGAAACTCATAGAGAAGGAAGAAGTACCTGCACCTGCTCTAATCGAGCAGCGATGGTCAGCACGCAGTCAGAGTCCCATGAGTCCAGCTTATAGCTCAGCTGAAAATGACATATTCTCATGGGTAAGATCAATGAAACAAAAATTTATGTTCTGCCATAATTTGCTATTTGACTGAGTATTAATGATGTGCTAAATGTCTGTGACTGTTGTGGTCTTTGATTGGCAGTTCTTTCTGTGGAAAAATAAAATAAAATTCTTAACTGTTCGTAATACTCTTTTCAAACTTTATTTTGTTTTTGTATCAGGTTGGTATAATCATGTACCTACCCACCATGGATGCTCGTCAGAGAAAGGAAATAACAGAAGAATTCTTCCACTACAGGCATCTGACTCAATCTCAGTTGTGGGATCGATATTCTGCTTATGAGCATTGGGCTAAGATTGAGGTATTGAATAAATCTGGCATAATTTGCTTTTTAGTTTCTCTTTTCACAAATTTTAAATCAAACATAAGAGATCTTACATAGTATGAAATGTCTTATGATTTGGTTTTCAAATTATCAATTTTATCCGGTGCGGACACAATTCCGTGCCTCTGTGGTTTTTTTTGCAGTTTTGTCTTTCAGTGAATTTAGAGCGCTTCAAATTTAATGGTTTTTTTTATTTTAGTCTTTTAGTAAATTTGGTTTCAAATTTACTAAAAGACAATAACCACATAATAGCGTCCGCATTGGATAATAACTATCTAAATGAATCCATACTACATTCTTGAAACTTTAGATACCCACTAAATTCAATGCAAAATTTCTAATATCTTCATGAAACACTAAAATTCTTATATTGTTTCTTGTTTTTCTATGAGCAATGGAGTTCAAGGAACATTACTAAATTATTAGATTAATCTAATTTTAGTTTATAAACTTTATATTATTATATTTGACTTGATCTCTTCGTATTTAATTATTTATACATCAACAACTTAGTTTATTCTACAATAAAACTTATGAAGACATCACTCCGTTGTAATGTATAAAATGAATTTTTAACAAGTCCATGATTGTCTATGTTGAAAGATAGATTGTTGTTATAATTGATAAATTTGATATTTTGAACAATTGTAGGATACAACTTAATTAATGTACTTTGATTATATTTGCATTCCATTTTTTAATTTTTTTAAATGTATTTCTTTAAAACATTCATTGTACAATGCACTGACTATGTCTCCTTAATAAGTTTATCTTTGTTTTCAATCAATAATTGTTTATCGTATCGTCGAGGTTCACACAAGAAAAATTTATTCAAACCCACCATGGTGTTGAATCCTGTTCTGTCCCTGGCATTCAGATAAGTCACTGATTTAATGATTTTCAATTGTAATTAGCTCCATACAGCTTTCTTGGTTGCTCGGCATCGTTTTCAAAAACCTTATGGTGGGTTAATTGCATTAAATTACCCATAGTTTATTAAATCGAGCAATATTTCAAAAAGATACCTTAAATTAACGCAAACACTCTTGCCATCAAGTCAATCAGTTAACTTTAACGGTTGATTAACCTTGACAATTGTAGAGCCAAATAGACTATTGCCACATCATTTCAAACATAATTTTCTTTTAATTAAAATTGAAAAATCAATTTTGTTTTGAATATATATATAATCTAGCTGTGGTGAAGCTCCATCGTCGAAGGAAACAAGAGATTTTTGGCGATCTCCTACTTGCCAGAATAGATCTTCGCGATCTCGGAAATTGACCTCCTACAGTTCGCAGAGGAAGCTCCTCTAGGAATGGCAATGGACCGGGTTCGGGCGGGTTTGGGAAAAACCAAACCCAAACCCATGAAAGAAAATGACATCCAAACCCATCCACGAACCCACGAAATGTAGCGGGTTCGGGTTTCACCCGCGGATTTAAGCAACATTCAGACCCACCCACGAACCTACGAACTTCAAAGGATTTGTGGATGGGTGTGGTACTCATGGACCCGCGAACCTATGAACATTTATCATTTTAAGCTTAAAAGTATAAATAGCTTAAAAAAAAACCCTAGAACAGCAAAATATATATAAAATGTAGTTCAAGTTCTAAAATTCTAACATAAGTACATAATCCGTAAATCAAGTTCTGAATTCTAACACAACACAAGTCTATAATCCATAAGTTCAAAATATTAAAATTACACACAAATACAAATAAATAAGAACATAATATTAAAATTACACACATACACACATAATAACGGGTTCGCGGGTTCGGGTATGGTTTTTTTTTTTCCAAATCCATACCCGAACCTGTGACGGGTATAATTTTCTAACCCAAACCCGCCCACGGGTACAATTATCCCAACCCAAACCCTCTTTAAGTGGGTTGGGTTCGGACAGATCCCACGGGTTCGGGTTTAATTGCCATCCCTAGGCTCCTCTTTACAACAACCATTCTAGCTAATTCTTATATATTATTTGATCATTATATTTAAATAATTGAGTGTTAGAGGTAGCGAACCTGGAAATTTGAGTTTGTGTACTCGATCTGGCATGTTCGGCTAGATGCTGGGACGTCATGCTTCCGAAATATGTCATATCCTCCATATTTACTACACTTAAATTCTTTGTGGTAGTAATTGCAAACCATTGCCACGCTTCCATCGTCTTTCGTAATTTTCTTCATATGGAATACGAAGAGATCATATTTGGGTTGCTTCTCTAAGTTCCTTTCAGTAGGTTGTACAGAAGCTAGAGGGGGATCATGCATATTTTATGATTGGCTTATGAAATTGGGGCTGACATTGGGTTCAGAAATTATTATGGGGAATTAGGATAGTTTAGGGATTCAAGATAGGCTTGTTGTTGCAGGAACTCATGGTAAGCGGTGTCCTCATAACCGATATTGTCTGGCAGACGACCTTTACTAGTTCTAGAAATGGAACGCCTTGGACTGTCTCCACTTCCACTTTCACTTGCCATTTAAAAAATTGAATTGTAAAAAACTCTTGAAAAAAATGTGAAAAAATGGATGGAAATAAATTTGAATTGAGTGAAAATAAATATAATTGCAATAAAATAAATATAAACAATTGAGTAATTGAGACTTGAGAGAGAATTGGAGTGAGGAGAAATGAAAATTGGGGGGTTGGGTGGGGGGTGGAGTATTTATAGGAAAAATGACAAAAGAAAAAGGAAAAAAAATGACATTTTTTGGCCATTGGCCTCCAACCGCCAAAAAAATTTCAAATATTTTTAAAAAAATATATTTTTTGGGTGGAACCGCTGGTTCCAACCTGGTTTACAATTTTAAAGAACCGGAACCTAAAGGGTTTCGATTCTAGTCCGGTTTTTGGGCCCGTGGTTCTGGTTTTGTTCTACGGTTGGAACCGAACCGTGGTAATATCTACCCTCATGCAACCCAAACACTAAACCGTCTATTTAGCTAAGATCATATCATTTTGAGGGGCATGATTTAGTAGAATTTAACTATTGAGCTCTAAGTGTATAAGGCGTGTAGCTAGGCAATTATGGATGTAAATTGTGCAAGGAAAATGTTTAGTAAATTCATAAAAAAAAAAAAAAAAAAATCATAAAAAAAGAAAAAAATAAAAATAAAAGTGAAGAATTAAAAATACTTTCAACCATATTATTATTATTATTATTTTTTATGTTTGACCATAAGTTTACGGTGAGAGAATATTGTAATATATTTCTTAAAACCTTAAGACTAAAATAGGGCTAATACACGTAATGGGTACATTAGTGCACCGAAGGAGACTCCATGTATATAAAGTACTCTTCTCAATAACACTTGAACATTTGACAAAATGAGATTTGCTTAGTATTTAGTAATACATGATCCTTACTTCTAACACGATTACCTCTACACCTTAAGGTTGTGAGTTCGAGCTGTGTTCATTTCTCTCAAATATTGAATTATTTGTATTTGTTAAAAAAAATGAATAGCACTTTAACCTTAATAAACTTAGGAAGGAAAAACCGTTGACCATGTGATGTGATGCAATTAGTAAAGGGAAACAATTCAGAAAAAAGGTTGGAGGAGGTTGTTGATTCAAGTTGTATCCCATCCCTAAATCCAGAATTTATTGTAATTTTTTTATTTATAAAAAGTAACAATATTAATAAAGAAAAGAAGTTATTGTAATGTATATAACTTTGTAACATTCTCCTTGTCAGTCTTCGCTGAAAGACTGTTTGATAAGAGGGGGACAAAGAATATATAATTTATATAAAAATAAAGGGATATAGCTACAAAAAGAATTTCTAGTGTTAGAGAGATTCGGAGACAAAATAATTTAAGCGTTTTACGATTAAAGGTTGAAGAATAATTTAATTAATACCAAGCGTGTGGAATTGGTAAAATCATAAAGCATCCTTCCAACAAAAGAAGAAGGATGCTTGTTCTTATGGATGTTTACTTAATTGTTGAGCTCTGATGTAATTGTACGAGGCAAATGTAAATTCATAAAAAAAAGAAGTGAAGCATTAAAAATACTTTCAATCATTTTTTTTATTTTTTATTTTTTTATTTTTTTATTTTATGTTTTACCATAATTTTATAGTGAGAGAATGTTTTAATATATTTCTGAAAACCTGAAAACTAAAATAGAACTAATACACGTAAGTAAGGTAAAAACGTGACATTACCATAAAACCGAAGGTATAAATTTGTATAACATGATTATATTAAAAATCAATCGTCAAAAAATGAAACGAAAAATAGTAAAAGTAAATTTAAAAATTTTAGTGTTTGAATTTTTTTATAAATAGATTTTATTGAACTTATCATCCAGAGAAAAAAAATAAAAAAATAATAATAATTCAAAACTCATTAAAATCGATAAATTTTATACAGGTCATTACTTTAAGTTAAAATAAAGGATGTGATCCATATATATTATGAGATGTATAAGGACATCTAATGTGCGACCGGATACTGTTACACGTGATCGCGCTAAAAAAGTCATAATCACAATGGGTGCATTAGTGATATGCTAAAAAGTATTCTTCTCAATGACATTTTAACCTTTGACAAACACACATAATATGCTAAAAAGTATTCTTCTCAATAACATTTTAACCTTTGACAATATGATGTTGGCTTAGTAATATATGCTCCACACACACACACACACAAGTATTCTTCTCAATAACATTTTAACCTTTGACAACGTAATATGTTAAAAAGTATTCTTCTCAATAACATTTTAACCTTTGACAATATGATGTTGGCTTAATGATACACACACACACGCGTAATATGCTGGCACACACACACACACGTAATATGCTAAAAAGTATTATTCTCAATAACATTTTAACCTTGTTGACACACACACACACACACACACACACAATATGATAAAAAGTATTCTTCTCAATAACATTTTAACCTTGTGTGTGTAATATGCTAAAAAGTATTCTTCTCAATAACATTTTAACCTTGTTGGCACACACACACACACACACACACATAATATGCTAAAAAGTATTCTTCTCAATAACATTTTAACCTTGTTGGGGCACACACACACACACACACACACACGTAATATGCTAAAAAGTATTCTTTTCAATAACATTTTAACCTTGTTGGCACACACACACACACACACACACACAATAACATTTTATCCTTGTTGGCACGCGCACACACACACGTAATATGCTAAAAAGTATTCTTTTCAATAACATTTTAACCTTGTTGGCGCACACACACACACACACACACACACACACACACAATAACATTTTATCCTTGTTGGCACGCGCACACACACACACACACACAAACACACACACGTAATATACACACACGTAATACACACATGTAATATGCTAAAAAGTATTCTTCTCAATAACATTTTAACCTTTGACAATATGATGCACACACACACACACACACACATGTAATATGCACACACATAATATGCTAAAATTTATTCTTCTCAATAACATTTTAACTTTTGACAATATGATGTTGGCTTAGTAATATATGCTCACACACACACACACACACACACACACACACACACACACACGTAATATGCTAAAATGTATTCTTCTCAATAACATTTTAACTTTTGACAATATGATGTTGGCTTAGTAATATATGCTCCTTACTTCTAACACGGTTACACCTAAACCTTAAGGTTGTGAGTTCGAGTTGTGTTCATTTCTCTCAAATATTGAATTACACACACACACACACACACACGTGTAATATGCTAAAATGTATTCTTCTCAATAACATTTTAACTTTTGACAATATGATGTAACACGGTTACACCTACACCTTAAGGTTGTGAGTTCGAGTTGTGTTCATTTCTCTCAAATATTGAATTACACACACACACACACACACACACACGTAATATGCTAAAATGTATTCTTCTCAATAACATTTTAACTTTTGACAATATGATGTTGACTTAGTAATATATGCTCCTTACTTCTAACATGGTTACACCTACACCTTAAGGTTGTGAGTTCGAGTTGTGTTCGTTGACTTAGTAATATATGCTCCTTACTTCTAACATGGTTACACCTACACTTTAAGGTTGTGAGTTCGAGTTGTGTTCATTTCTCTCAAATATTGAAATATTTGTAATTGTTATAAAAAAAATGAATAGCACTTTAACCTTAATAAACTTAGGACAGAAAAACCATCGACCATGTGATGTGATGCAATTAGCAAAGGAAAACAATTGAGAAATGAGGTTGGAGCAGGTTGTTGATTCAAGTTGTGTCCCTCCTTAAATCCTGGATTTATTGTAATTATTTATAAAATGTAACAATATTAATAAAGAAAAGTAGTTATCGTAATGTATATAACTTTGTAACCTTCTCCTTGTTAGTCTTCCCTGAGACTGAAAGACTGTTTGATAAGAGGGGGACAAAGAATATATAATTTATATAAAAATAAAGGGATATAGCTACAAAAAGAATTTCTAGTGTTAGAGAGACAGTATAATTTAAGCCTTTTATGATTTAAGGTTGAAGAATAATTTAATTAATACCAAGCGTGTTGAGTTGATAAAATCATAAAGCATCCTTCCAACAAAAGTATGTCAATTTAATATATACCAAACTTCCAGTCTTAATAAAGTACAAACTTTCATGGCAGTGTCACATATATTTAAGTCTCTGTGGAGGCGTCGTGTGGAGGAGCGAGTGGAGGCATCCAATACCGACTACCAAGCACAGCCTTAATCTCCATACAATACGGATTATAAACTAGTTACTCGGGTCAAGACCCGATCCATTTGGTAAACAGGTTAAACGGGTCTATCGGGTTATAATTTATTAAATGGGTTGGAATAGATTAAGTTTGAGATGTTCAACCCGTTTACTAAACGAGTCAACCTGACACGACTCGTTTATTAAATGGGTCGTATCGGGTTTGTTCCAATCCAATCCATAAACACGAATTGCTAGGTGGACTTGTTAGCCTTCCCCAAAAGACTGTTTGATAAGAGGGGGACAAAGAATATATAATTTATATAAAAATAAAGGGATATAGCTAAAAAAGAATTTCTAGTGTTAGAGAGACAAAATAATTTAAGCCTTTTATTTAAAAAGTTGTAGTGTTTGAATTTTTTTTTAAAATTTTGTTTATAAATAAATTTTATTAAACTTATCATCCACAAAAAAAAAATAAAAAATCAAAACTCATTAAAATTGGCGGATTTTATGTAAGTCATTACTTTATGTTAAAATAAGGGATGTGATCCATATATATTATGAGATATATAAGAATATCTAATGTGCAACCGTATACTGTTACACGTGATCGCGCCAAAAAAGTCATAATCACAATGGGTGCATTAGTGCACCGAAGGAGACTCTATATATATACACACACACATGTAATATGCTAAAAGTAGTCTTCTCAATAACATTTTAACCTTTGACAATATGATGTTGGCTTAGTAATATATGCTCCTTACTTCTAACGTGGTTACACCTACACCTTAAGGTTGTGAGTTCAAGTTGTATTCATTTCTCACAAATATTGAATTATTTGTAATTGTTAAAAAAAGAAAAGAAAAAAAGAATAGCACTTTAACCTTAATAAACTTAGGACAGAAAAACCATTGACCATGTGATGTGATGCAATTAGTAAAGGAAAACAAGTGAGAAATGAGGTTGGAGCAGGTTGTTGATTCAATTTGTGTCCCCATCCCTAAATCCTGAATTTATTGTAATTTTTTGAAGGGGTATTATTCATTTAGTCCCTATGTTTTTTTGAAATGTCTATTTTTTACTCACTTATTCATTTTTCACTGGATTGGTCCCTATGTTTTCAAAAACCACTCAATTTCGTCCTTCCGTCAGTCAATTGTTAGTCAAATTAAATGATTCTAAGGGTATTTTTGTCTTTCAGGAATGATATGCCACGTGTCAACACACAAATAAATAGAAAAATAAATAAATTTAAATAATAAAAATTAACAAAAAAAAAATCAACAAAATTATTCGAATCACCAAATAAAATAATAATAATCATAATTAAGTTTAACATTTTTTTTATTAGGTGGAGATTTAATAAAAAAAAATAAAATAAAAAATTCTATTAATCTTCTTCACTATCTCTCTCGATCTAAACCTCTCCCCATCACAGAATTCACTATCTCTCTCCTTCGCTCTGGCACCACCACCTTGCTCATCAACGCCGTCACTGGTCAACGCCTCTCCTACGCCCAATTCTTTCGCCAAACCAGCGGTCTCCATCTAGAGACTAGTCTCCATCGATAGCTGGATCTCTATCGATTGAATCTCGTTCTTCGTTCGATCTTCGTCCGTTCTTCGTTCAATCTTCGTCCGTTCTTCGTTTGAGTAATGGATTTTTTTTTATCTTCTTCGTTCTTCGATCTTCATTCTGCAAAAAAATAAAAATAAAAATAAAAAAATTAGGGTTTTCAAATAAAAAGAAAACAGATGGGGTTTTCTTTACAAGAAGAAATTTTGATTTGATAGGTTGATTTTTGAAAGTGGTTTCAGTGTTATAGAGACGAAAAAGAAACAGAATGGGTTTGGATTATTTTGGATTTTCGATTATTCGAATTCTTGAGTTTGATTTGTTGTTTTATTTGTAGTTTGTTTTTGTATTTGATTTGTGATAGAGACGAAAAAGAAACAGAGTAAGATTTTGATTTGTGATACACCAAAGGCAAATCTGACCATACACAATCATGCTATTGAAAGCAGAGATAGGTTTTGGTGTAGAATTTTCTCACACCCTTTTCATTGATAGCCACTTGAATATTTAATACAGCAGTGTTGAGTCTTGAGTATCAGAGACTCCTAAAGATATAATACTTCCTAAGATAACTATACAATTGAATTCAAATATACAACTGGAATAATATTAACATAGGTATGTTGTAACTGAAACACAATACATCTAATATGCCCCCTCAAGATAAGCCATGATAGGAGATGCCAATCTTGTCTTTGAGAGCCTGAAAAAGAGGATGAGACAAGGGCTTAGTGAGAGCATTTGCAAGCTGGTCATTGGAGGAGACATGAGCCACACGCAAACCACCAGATCGAACCTGATCATGGATAATGAAAGTCCTAGAGGCGTGTTCAATATAAAGCTAGAGGGGGGGGTGAATAGATTTTATCTAATTGTTACCCAATTTTCGCATGCAAGTCAATTTTACGAAAATACCCCTAGCAAGTCAACAAAACATACAAGTGTAATAAGATGCGGAAATAGTAAATGACACTTGATGTATACGTGGAAAACCCAACCACTGGGAAAAACCACGGGCTGTTAAGTGCGCCACACTCGGACCTCGAAATCCACTATATGAAAAGACGGTTACACCCTCAAGTGATTCTCGGACTCTCACCCTAGATAACCTCAGGCTATGGACACTACCAATCGCCACTCTTGGTTCAATCCCTAGTGATATCCCCTGATACACTACTCTTGGCGTGAGCACCCTCTAATCTACCACGCGGGCCTTTTACAGCGGCTCTAGTCCAATTTGCTTGCGTTCTAAGCAACCTAATCCCGGATGCTACACACAAGACTTACTTTCTCTTTGAAGAGAATACAACCCTATGTGAATATATATGAATATTCAATAAATGCAATAAGAGCTAGGGTACTCTAAATGCTTATCTAGGATGATGATATATTCAATTTAAATCAACCCTAGATATCAATTGCTAAATGACATGTCAAATAGCATAGATGATCATAGATTATAAAAACCTAGATATCTATCAAAAACAACATTCAATTAATTCATCACAAATAATCTCTTTTCTTGTATTTAACATATGATCTAAAACATACAAGTAATTTAAAAGAGATGGCTTGGTATTTAAAATACTATAATAAGATGAAATTAATCAAAATCTTACCAAGCAAGTTGTGATGATGCAAACCCATACATGGATGCACTCTATATAGACATAGGAGATGCAATATGAAATTTGATGCAAAAGGGGTTTGATTTGAGTGGTTAAAGATGAGTTCTTGATTTGATTTTCTCTCAAAATCTATCTTTGAAGATTAGGGTTCTTAAGAGTCAAAGAACTTATTCAG
This sequence comes from Acer yangbiense, assembly GCA_008009225.1. Lineage (NCBI taxonomy): Eukaryota > Viridiplantae > Streptophyta > Magnoliopsida > Sapindales > Sapindaceae > Acer > Acer yangbiense. The sequence continues at coordinate 52,652,003 of CM017762.1, read as the reverse complement.
ATAATGAGAAAGTGTGATATTTATAGACATCAAGAACAGGGCAAGTGAAAAGACAATTTTGCCCCTGAAACGCACCGTTCGGCGGTTTCAATCGGCGGCCAGGCCGCCGATGACGACCGCCGAATTGAGCTCGTGAAGAACAGAGCATTAACGGCGGTTTCATTCGGCGGTTTCGTGACCGCCGATACAACCGCCGAATCAAACCCGAGAGATTAAAATCGATCAGGTATGAACGGCGGTTTCGAACGGCGGTCGTGACCGCCGATCTGGACCGCATAATTGCTTCAGACCAATCTGGACTGAAACGGCGGTTTCATTCGGCGGCCAGGCCGCCGATCATAACCGCCGATCACCAACAATGGTGAAAACCAAGGAGAAGCCAAGGGCATTCTCCATAGGCGGTCTTCGCGCGAAACCAAGCACTAATTAGTGCAAGCGCGGACGTTTCCGAACAATGTCGGGAAACGAATTATAAGGCACATATACACACAACAAGATATATCAACCAAAGTGCTAGTGTGTAAAGTGACATGTGAAGAGATGCACATAAAAATAAGCAAGTATGCAATCATAGCAAGAATGCTAAGTGAGTGTGTGCTACTAAATCTCTTCAAAGAAAAACAAGCACAAGAGATTATACCTTTGGCGTGCTTGTATCTTGAGGTCATGGAAGGGCCTTTGATCTTCAACACTAAACACTTAGACTACCCTTACATTCAAAACCCCAACATGTGGTTTGACCACGAAATAAGCCAATCAACAAAACGGGAATCCTTACAGATAAAATGGAAATCAATTGCGATATGCTTCATTCGTGAGTGGAAAATTGGATTGGAACATAACTGAGTAGCACCCACATTATCACAATAGATGACAGGAGCTGTAGATAATGTAAGACCAAGATCGGTGAGGAGAAAGCACACCCAATTAACTCAGCAGCTATGGCAGCAACCGACCGATATTCCGCTTCCGTAGATGAGCGAGCAATGGTGTTTTGCTTCTTCGAGCTCCAAGAGATAGGATTTCTCCCAAGATTCACAATGTAAGCACTCGTGGATGAGTAATCATCCTTGTTTCCAACCCAATCCGCATTGGAGAAGGCGTGAAGAGAGACATGGGAGTCGCGATAGATAACAACACCCTTATCCAATGTACCACATAGATAACAAAGTAGACGTTTGACAAAATCCCAATGATCGAAAGTAGGTTGATGCATATACTGCGATAACTTGTTGACAGCAAATGAGATATCCGGACGTGTGAGGGACAAGTACTGAAGGCTGCCCACAGCAGTTCGATAGGCAGTTGGATCATTGAGAGGCGTGCCAAAGTGTAGAGTGATCGGTGGACTTGTGGGCATGGGAGTTTGTACCGGCTTGGCACCAGACATGTTGGTGGGAGTTAGTATGTCCAATATGTAATGCCGCTGTGACAGTAGAATACCATGTTTGTGTGGAACTACCCAAACACCAAGAAAGTAGGAAAGATGACCAAGATCTTTCAGGGAGAATATTTGAGCAAGAGTATCAATAAACCGATCAACATGAGCAGAGTTGTTCCTTGTAAGAATGATATCGTCAACATAAATAAGGAGATAGAGTAGATTACCACTTGAGTTGAGCACAAAAAAAGAGGTGTTCGCATATGAATTCTTGAAACCAGCTGTGAGTAAGAACTGATGCAGCTCATGGTACCAAGCTCGCGGTGCTTGTTTGAGGCCATAAATGGTTTTCTTGAGCTTGCACATGTGTACGGTGATCTGAGTTAATGAAGCCTAGAGGTTGCTCCATAAAAACAGTCTCAGTGAGTCGACCATAAAGGAATGCATTATTAATGTCAAGTTGACGAAGACACCAGCTATGACTGATAGCAACCCTGAAAACTCACACTGTGGTGGGTTTGATTACAGGACTAAATGTCTCGAAATAGTCAACTCTGGGTCTTTAATTGAATCCCTTCGCAACCAAATGTGCCTTGAATCTGTTAATCGAGCCATTAGATTTTCGTTTGATCCAAAAAAATCCATTTGCAACCAACAATGTTAGATGCTGTGTCCGATGGAACTATCTCCCAAGTACCGTTATGAACAAACACATTGCACTATTCTGACATGGCCTTATGCCAATTCAGATCCTTCAATGCTTGTGTCACTGTAGTTGGTTCGAAATATGATGATAGCTGCAGTTGTGTGTGGAGGTTCAACTTTTGAAGCGGCTTGTGAATATTGTTCATGGCTCGGGTGGTCATGTGATGCTGGATTGGTGGTAGAAAGGCTGCATTGATGTCAGACGGCTGTTGTGTAGGCACCACTGCAGCAGAATCAAAATTAGTAGGGGAAGAAACTAAGTCAAGGGCTGCACTGGCAGGGGACGAAGATGGACCAGCTGATCCCAACGCGGCCACAACAGCAGGCGGAGATGAAGGAATTGGTTCCGTGACAGTGATGACAGTGGGGACTATCGATAGGGGACGTGCATCATGTAACGTGGAGGAGGGAGCTTCAAATAGTGACATTTCTTAAGAGTGCACAACCGAGGATGGAGGTAACGCTTACGGACAAGCATTCGACACAACTACGACCAGCGGAACCCAAGTGTCTATGGTGTTGGAAGTAGGACGGTCTATAGAGACACCTAGTGACTTGTAAGGGAATAAAAACTCGACAAACTGGACATGACGAGAGATAAAGATTTTGGAGCATGACAGATCAAAGCACAGATAAGCACTTTGTGACATGGAATACCCAAGAAACACACATGAGGTAGAACGTTTATCTAGTTTGTGAGACGAGTACGGCCTAAGCCAAGGATAACATAGACATCCGAATATTTTCAGTTTTAAGTAATTCGGAGGTGCACCAAACATCTTTTCATAAGGAGATGAGAGATTGAGTGTGGGTGTAGGCATTTTGTTGATCAAATACACAGTAGTGGCAAATGCATGAGACCAAAATTTTAATGGAAGTGAGGCATGGGACAGTAAAGTGAGACATGTTTCAACAATGTGACAGTGTCGTCTTTCCGAGTAACCGTTATGTTCAGAGGTGTGAGGTGGTGTTGTGAGATGTGAGATGCCATTTGTGGCAAGATGGTCTTTGAGTGACATGTACTCACCACCATTGTCAGAGTACAGTGTGATGATTTTGTGATGAAAATAATTTTCCACAATAGCCTTAAAACATATGAAATTTTCTTTAACCTCTGATTTTCTCTTTAATGGATAGAACCAGATGTATTTTGTGTAGTGATCAATGAAAATTACATAATATTTAAAATTATCATGAGAAATAACAGGAGATGTCCATACATCAGAAAATATGATTTCTAGTGGGTGAGAGGAGACAAGAGATGAAGATGAAAACGATTGCTTGTGACTTTTATTGCAATGATAGGAATGACAAAAAAAATCTTTCGACATAGGAGATGACAAATCTAAACTAAAACCTGAAACAATACGCTGTAAAATAGGAAAAGCAGGGTGACCTAGCTAGGGATGGCAACGGGGCGGGTCGGGGTCGGGGAATGCATTTCCATCCCCGTCCCCGCCCTCCAAAACCATCCCCATCCCCATCCCCACATTAAGAGAAGCGGGGCGGGGGCGGGGATTCCCCGTTGGAGGGGCCTTCCCCATACCCGCCCCGTTCCCCGTCTAATATAACTTTACATTTACAAATCACAACTTAAAACAATGAAAAAAAGTAGAAATTCATATGTCCAAAATCAAAGATTTTATAAAACTAACTAACTTCTAAAGTTTAGTTAAAATATATATATATTTATGTTAAAAAAAAAAATTAATGTTTATTTTTTATTTTTTTTGAACAACCAATTTCATAAAACAAGTCAAACAAAGGTACAACAAACTAGCCATAGCACAGCCAGCCAAAAGCACAAGGAAACTGAGCAAGAGCACACAGCCAACAAGAACAGGGCAAAAAAACCAACAGCCCAGACTATGCCAACACCCAAGCATAGTACTGCCAAAACAAAAACACAATAGAAACGGAGCAATAAGCTCACAACTAAAAGAAAGAATAAAATACACAAAACACACCCAAAACAAAGCAAAAAAATAAAATAATTAATGTTAAATAATATTAAAATTTTGAATATTATATATATATATCGGGGCGGGGATGGGGCGGGGAGTGCTTCCCCCGTCCCCGCCCCGCTTCACCTTTGGGGATAAGATTTTGTCCCCATCCCCATCCCCGTCCCCAAATATTATCCCCATCCCCGCCCCGTTCGGGGCGGGGCTCCACGGGGCCCCGGCCCCGTGGGGAATACTGCCATCTCTAGACCTAGCCTATGATGCCAGTTTGACGACGTGGTTTTGACGCCTGAGAAAGCTAGAACCGGTGAGGACCTAGAGGTGGTGGTTGGCCATTCATACACTCCATCCTTGGTTGTGCCTCTCAGAAGAATTGCCCCTGTACGAAGATCCTTCACATGAAAAGAAGATGATAAGAACTCAACCAAAACATCATTAGTAGAGCAAAACTGTGAGATTGAGATTAAATTCTTTTTCATATCAGGCACACTAAGGACATCATTTAATTTAAAGGTTTTATTATGAGAGCAAAGAGATGTGGAACCAGTATTTGTGATGGAAAGACCTGTCCCATCGCTAATCATAACATCATCGGAGCCGTTGTACGGCGCATGGAGGGAGAGATTGCTCAAGTTAATTGTTACATGATGCGATGCACCACTATCGAGCAGCCACGAGGGGTTGATGAAAGACATATTGGCAGCATAATGGGCTCTAGTTGCAAAGGCATCGGTGAAGTTGTGTTTGGCGGTGCGGAACCTAACTTGGAAGACTGAATTGGAACCATTTGGAAAGAGGAACACCTCTTGGCCGTGTGACCCTGAACTCCACACACTTGGCAGTGACCCAAGTAGGGGCGTGGGGCGTGATTGCTGCCACGGTTTGGTGATGGCCGGAAAGATAACAGAGTCTTTCTTGTTGTTCTGAAGGGAAGCCTCAAATGATAACAGTTTCTCGTGAAGTTCATCAAAAGTGATAAGATTATCCCGAGCTTGAACCGCACGAACCAACTCATTGTAGTCATCATCAAGCTCATCTAGGATCCTCTCAGTGAGATCTTTATTGTCCACCGGAGCGCCAAGTAAAGTGAGTTCATCTGCACAGGCTTTAACAAAGTGAAGAAAATCAGTGATATTTTGTGTACCTCTCATGGAGTGTTTGAGAAGAGCTTTGATTTGATTTATGCGGCCACGAGATGGTTTGGCGTAAGTATTGGCAAGGATGTTCCATGCTTCCATTGACGTCTTGGCTCTAGCAACAAAAGAGATAATTGTTGGTGACAGGGAACCGATAATCGCATTGAGAATAAGCTGATCTTGGCGAATCCAAATGTTGAACGCTGGATTCAGAGTGGCCACATCGTTGACAGTTAGGTTTGCCGGTGGACATGGCTTTGAGCTATCGATATAACCAATAAGATCATATCCAATGAAGAGGGTTTAGAATTGAATTTGCCAAGACATATAGTTGCTGGCAGTGAGTTTGAGAGGGGCCTGGGCCGAGATGTTGATGGTGATGAGATGAAACTTAGTCGAGCGAATGGCTGTTGAAGTTGTTGGTGTGACATTAACGATCATAGGGGATGGTGCGGAAGAGCTGTTGTCAGGTGTGGAGTCTGGATTCATTGTGGATGGTGTGGAGGAGCTGTTGTTAGGTGTGAAGTCTGGATTCATTGTGGTTATCGTTTGGAAGAAGAAAAAGAAAAATAAAACTTTGTTTCTAGAGAGGAATCGTCTGCTCTGATACCATGAAAGCAGAGATAGATTTTGGTGTAGAATTTTCTCACACCCTTTTCATTGATAGTCACTTGAATATATAATACAGCAGTGTCCAAATGTTGAATGCTGGATTCGGAGTGGCCACATCGTTGACAGTCAGGTTGGCCGGTGGACATGGCTTTGAGCTATCGATATAACCAATAAGATCATATCCAATAAAGAGGGTTTGGAATTGAATTTGCCAAGACATATAGTTGCTGGCAGTGAGTTTGAGAGGGGCCTGGGCCGAGATGTTGATGGTGATGAGATGAAACTCAGTCGAGCGAAGGGCTGTTGAAGTTGCTGGTGTGACATTAACGATCATAGGGGATGGTGCGGAAGAGCTATTGTCAGGTATGGAGTTTGGATTCATTGTGGATGGTGCGGAGGAGCTGTTGTCAGGTGTGAAGTCTGGATTCATTGTGGTTATCGTTTGGAAGAAGAAAAAGAAAAATAAAACTTTGATTCTAGAGAGGAATCGTCTGCTCTGATACCATGAAAGCAGAGATAGATTTTGGTGTAGAATTTTCTCACACCCTTTTCATTGATAGTCACTTGAATATATAATACAACAATGTTGAGTCTTGAGTATCAAAAACTCCTAAAGATAGAATACTTCCTAAGATAACTATACAATTGAATTCAAATATACAACTGGAATAATATTAACAGAGGCATGTTGTAACTGAAACACAATACATCCAATAGCTATAACACTCTTGTTTTAACCTTATAATGAACAAGATGTCTAAAAACGATCAAATCCTCACTCCTTTGGCATTCAGGCTGTTGTATATAGCACAAATCTTACTAGCATTTTACATGTATGTTAATGTAGTGAGTGGGAATATTCGGGGCCTTTGCAACATTATACATCTTTAGATTTTGATTTTTTGAAACAGATTGAAGTGGATTTTGATTGATGAAGGTGTGTGTTTCGATTTTGTTACTATATTTGATTTGTGATTTTTTTTTTTTGGGTTTGGTGGTGTGTTGATGACGATTGTCTGGGTTTGGATGATGATGGTGATGAATGTTAGAATTTTTTTTTCTGATTATCTCGGCCGTCCATCTCTAAGATGGACGGTGGTGATTGAATCTAGAGATGATGATGATGGTGATGAACTGATTGAATCGTTTTTTTCCTTTATTTTTATTTTTTTTTAATTTAAAAATTAAATTAAATGGTCAAGGGTAAATTTTTCTTTACTCATTTAAAAAAAAAAATTTAATTCGTTTTTTCAAAAAAAAAATAATTTGATCTCCAACGTCCTTCATGGTGATGGATGGTGGAGATCAATCTTTCTTTTAAAAAAATCTATTTATTGAAAAAAAATTAATTTTTTTTTAATTATATTCTTTTAAAAAAACATTTATTTTTCTTTTTTATAAATAGATTTTGAGTTTTTTCTTTTTAGAATTTTTTTTTCTATTTTTTAAAACCTTTTAATTTAAATGAAGGGTAAGAGAGTCAATTTACATTTCTTGTGTCCATTGACAGTCAAAAATCTGGTCAGAGGGACGAAATTGAGTGGTTTTTAAAAACATATGGACCAATCTAGTAAAAAATGAATAAGTGAGAAAAAAATAAATATTTCAAAAAAAGAAAAAACGTAGAGACTAAATGAATAATATCCCATTTTTATTTATTTATAAAAAGTAACAATATTAACAAAGAAAAGTAGTTATTGTAATGTATATAACTTTGTAACATTCTCCTTGTCAGTCTTTGCTGAAAGACTGTTTGATAAGAGGGGGACAAAGAATATATAATTTATATAAAAATAAAGGGATATAGCTACAAAAAGAATTTCTAGTGTTAGAGAGACCGAATAATTTAAGCCTTTTATGATTAAAGGTTGAAGAATAATTTAATTAATACCAAGCGTGTTGAGTTGATAAAATCATAAAGCATCCTACAAACAAAAGCATGCCAATTTAATATATACCAAACTTCCAATCTTAATAAAGTAGAAACTTTCATGGCAGTGTCACATTTATTTAAGTAAGTTGAATAGTCGGAGAATGTGTATAAGCCTTACAAATAGAAATATTGCAGTGAAAAATGTCTATGGAGGCGTCGGGTGGAGGAGCAAGTGTTGGCACCAGTGACAGAAGTGGAGGCAATAATGTGGGCGATGAGTGTCGCATTGGGATCGAATCCAGTGATGAGAATGACGAATCCAGTGATCTGAGATTCAGTGAAGAAGAAAAGGAGCAGTTCGTTTCTTTCGAGAAAGCCTTAGATACAAAAGGCCCACCCGCTGACGCTAAACCAAAGATACAAAAGGTTCTTTCCAAGCTCCGATACAACGATACATTGAAGAAGTATTTTGAACCAAAGATGTTTTCATTCGGTCGTCACCCAGATCGCACTCTCGAGATGGCAAAACAGATCAAGGTTAATTTAGCTGCCGAGTTCCTCAAACAGAATGATGTTAAAAAAGAATATCTGTATGCAGATATTAAGAAACAGATCAAGGAATTAAAGGACTGCTACTATGATGTGTTAACATATTGCTCCGATGAAGATCACAGACTCGCCTGGGTGTTTCTGGTGGATGGTTGTGCAATTTTGCAGTTCATGTACATTTCCGTTGATTTGGGGGCAAATCCGGATACGCAATTTAGAGATTTGAGAATAAAAACTGATTATGCAGAGTTCCTAGAGCATGATATGTTCTTGCTGGAAAACCAACTTCCCTACCGGCTCCTCCAGCTCATAATTCGGCGCGCTTCAAAACACCAGAAAACAAAAGAGGACCAAGAACAATCTACAAGTTCAAAAGAGGACAAACGCGCTTCAAAACGGAAGGAGCTCCTGGAATCAATCTACAAGTTCATCTTCTATCGGTTCAGATCACCCTTCGAGTGGTACAACAACAAAAACAAGATTTTGGAAGGTCTTGAAGATGATCATGTTCATCTTCTCGATCTTTTGCGGAAAAAGCTTATTCAACCACTTCATCAAAAAGACCACGAAAAGCATGATCTCATACAGTTGAAATACCACGAAAAGTTGATGAGCATCATTGGTAGGACTGTTGGTCTCTTTGATAAATTGAAGTACTACAATTGTAATGAAATTGATCGATATAGGGTCCCAGTCCCATTTCGCAATATCGGAAAGCTCAGAGAAGCTGGGATCAAGTTAAAGCACAGTAAGACAAGTTGTGTGGGAGACTTCAGTTTCAGTGACGGCATGTTAAAGCTGCCTCGCATCATTGTGAAGGAATCAACAGTAAGAATGTTCTTGAACATGTTAGGTTACGAGATGTGTCCTGATTTTCATAATGAATCTGAAGTCTCAACTTACATGTACTTCCTGGATAAGCTCATCGATCAAACCCAAGACGTGGATGAGTTGCGAGAGAAGAACATACTTGGGAATCAAATTGGCAGCGATGAAGAGGTGGTTAAACTGTTCAATGAAATAAGCACACACTTGTTCCCAAATTCCAAATATTATGAAGTGAAGAGAAATATTGATAACTACTTTGACAACAAAGGGTTGATGTGGCTACATAAAGTCTCTCATGACATTCACCAATATTTTAAAAGGCGCTGGAGTTTGCTTGCTTTCATCGGAGCACTTCTCGCAATTGTTTCTGGTATTATTCAAACTATTATCACAGTTCTGGCTTATCAACCTGATTCAAAGAAAGGTAATTAAATTGTTTTTTTATTTTTTTATTTTATTATTTTTTTTATTGCAATAATTGGATTTGGGAAGTGGTAGACTAAACCAACAACTCATGCTATTAGGTTATATGTGTGATTGTATGAGGGGTAAATCATTGACCGACCTCTTCCTATCTTAATATGTACGTTATTATTATTATTATTATTATTATTATTTATAAAAATGGGGTTCTGTTGGAAAAGACGAAAATGCCCCTAGTGTAAGGAAAGTGATGTAATCTGTCTTGTAAGAAGAATTTGTAAACAATATCTAATTTTAAAATAATGACAATATTTTCAACAATTTTGGACTAGTGAGTCCAATGACTGTTGCTCTTTAACGGTCAGGGCTATATAAATGGAAGTTACCAAAGATTTTTTATTTATTTTTATTTATTGAAATATTATAATAATTCGGGGTTTTGTCAGGAGGAGAAAAGACTCGAACCCACAACTTCATGGTATGAGTGTGAGGGGTTTTACCACAGTACCAATCTCATCTAGTCTAGTTGCCAAAGATTTTGTTAACTCATTGAGCATTACAAGGGTGCGTTGCCGAAGCTGTCAGTTACATAGAGTGCAAGTAATGAATTTACATCCGTCTATATTTCTGATGCAGAATTGTGTGACATGTTTATAATTTGCCACAATCGAAGAAAAAACCCTTTGCATCGCAAGTACACATACCTTGCTATAATATTTAATAAATATATCTATCAGCGTGACATTGTTGATCACAATGCCATTTATAAACTTTGTTGTTAAAAAAAAAAAAAAAAAAAAAAAAAAAAAAAAAAAAATTGCATCACAAACACTGGTTCATAGATTTGTTCATACATGTTCCCTTTTATATTTCCTATTTTTTATAAAACCGATTTTTATACTAATTTTCCCTCCCATTCTCCAAACTTGATTCAATTTCTTTCTCAATTATCAAAATATTAGATTAATCTAATTTAGTTTATAAATTTTATATTATTATATTTGACTCAATCTCTTCGTATTTGTACATCAACAACTTAGTTTATTTGAGTTCAAAAATTAAATGGTACCTTTTTGAGGTGGCATTTTAAGACTATCACTCTTTTAATAAGTTGAGTTTAAATAGCACCTCAAATGGGTTTCTTCCAAAAATATCCCCTCACAGTAACCTTCTTCACATTTTGTTTTTGTTTTTGTTTTTGTTTTTTCAAAATCCTCCATCAATAGAGCCATAGAGGTGAAAGACCTCCGTTGGAGGTTGAAATCGGCCTCCAGTGGAGGTCGAACTACCTCCAATGGAGGTTGAACACTCTTCGACCTCCAATGGAGGTTTCAAGGAAAAAAATGAAAAAAAAAAAAAAAATTAGAAAATTTCATTTTTGTCCAGAAAGTTTCAGAAATTACCAAAAAGTCTTGGAAATTTCCAAAAGTCTCGAAAAAATATATGAAAAGTCTCGTAAATTACCTGAAAAGACTCGAAAATACATGAAAAGTCTCGGAAAAATATGAAAAGTCTCGAAAAATACCTGAAAAGTCTTGAAAATTACATGAAAAGTATCGGAAATACACGAAAAGTCTCGGAAATACCTAAAAAGTCTCGAAAATTACCTGAAAAGTCTCAAAAGTACTTGAAAAATCTCAAAAAAATTTGAGACTTATTGGACAAAAATAATATTTTCCAATTTTTTTTTTCATCTTCTTCTTCGTCAACCTCCAATGGAGGTCAATTTCGACCTCCATGGAGATCAATTTCGACCTCCATGGAGGTCAAACAGACTTCCAACGGAGGTCGAACGACTTCGACCTCTATTGGAGGTCAATTTCGATCCTCATGGAGGTCAATTTCGACCTCCAATGGAGGTCTGTACAGACCTCAAATGGAAACCAATGAATAAGATGAAAAAATAAAATCAAAAAATGAAAAACTGAAAAGTAAATAAAATATATATGTAAAGTAAGGGCATTTTTGGAAGTTCACTTATTTGGTGCCTTTAAAACTTAAGTTATTAAAGTTGTGCCACTTGTGCAACACCAAATCAAAAGAGTGCAAAAGCCCTTTTTTCCCACTAATTTATTCTACAGTAAAACTTATTAAGACATCACCCCGTTGTAAGGTATAAAATGAATTTTTAATAAGTCCATGATTATCTACGTTGAAAGATAGAATATTGTAATAGTTGATAAATTTGATATTTTGAGCAATAGTAGGTTACAACTTAATTAATGTACTTTGATTGTATTTGCATTCCATTTTTTTTTTTAAATATATTTCTTTAGAACATTCATTTTACACTGCACTGACAATGTCTCCTTAGTAAGTGTATCTTTGTTTTTAATCAATAATTGTTTCTCATATCGTCGAGGTTCACACAAGAAAAAATTATTCAAGCCCATCTAGTGTTGAATTCTGTTACGTCCTTGGCATTCATTCAAGTCGCAGATTTAATGATTTACATTGTAATTAGCTTTATACAACTTTCTTGGTTGTTGGGCATCGTTTTCAAAAACCATCTAGTGGGTTAATTGCGTTAAATTACCTTTAGTTTATTAAATCTAGCAAGATTTTAAAAAGATACCCTTAGTTAACGCAAACACCCCTTGCCATCAAGTCAATCCGTTAACTTTAACGGTTGACTAAACTTGACAATTGGAAAGCCAAACATACCATTGCTACATCATCTCAACATGAAATATATTTTTTAATTAAAATTGAAAAATCAATTTTTTTTGGAAAAAAACAAGATAATCTACCCGCGGTGAAGCTCCACTGACGAAGGAAATAAGAGATCTTTAATGACCTCCTACTTGTTAGAAGAGATCTTCCCAATCTCGGAGATTGACCTCCTACAGTTCGTTGAGGAGGCTCCTCTGCGGATTAAGAATGTTTCCATACGCAACCGATATATTATTATTTTTTTCAATTAAAAAATATTTTACGTTTAGGATAATGTGGCAGAGGTATATTTGGTTTTTTATAGGTTAAGGTTAGTCAACCGTTAAAGTTAACGGATTATCTTGATAGCAATGGATGTTTTTGTTAATTTAGGGCATTTTTTTTTTAAATCTTGCTAGATTCAATGAAGTAAAGGTAAGTTAGTGCATTAACCCCTTCTGGTTTTAGAGTCATTTAAAAATTAAAATAGGGGTATTATCAATTTAGTCCCTAAGTTTTGGTGAAAAATTAACTTTTTAAACGAGTTTTCTTTTTTAGAACCAGTGGTCCCTTATTTTTCAAAAACGTATCAAACTGGTCTATCTGTTAGTCCACCGTTAGTCCAACTTAACGATTCTAGGGATATTTTTGTCTTTAAACAAAGATAATGCCACATGACAAAAACAAAAATAGAATATAAAAAATCGATATTTATTTATAATTATATATTAATTTTAAATTAAAAATAAATATAAAAATTTACTAACCTTACCTGTCAACAAAAAAAAATTGAATTTTTTTTTAAATATTTATTTTTACAATTAGAAATTTAAGAAAAAAAAATATGGATGGAGATCCAATATCCAGATCAAGATGGATGATATTTCATGAGATGGATGATCAAAGATTGGATCTTCATCATGGTATCATTCTAGACCAGAGCCTTTGTAACCATCACCTTCCATCTCCATCATTCTAGAACATCGTCGTCCATCTCCTCCTCCCGTTGTTCATCTCCATCGCCACCTCTCCTCGCTGCATCAAACACCATCACTATTGTCAAGCACCAACAGGTTCAAACATCACCACATATATCAAACTCCAAACCTCCACATGCCTGCCCTCGCCACATCAAACCCCACCACCATCGTCAAACATAACCACCAAGATCAAATCGTCAAACACAACCACCAAAGTCGTCAAAGAAAACCACCAAAATCGTCAAACATCAAAATCCATGGTGGAGGCTCTGCTCCACTTGAAAATTCAGGAGGAGACCGCAACCTCATCCCTAACTTTTCTGGGAGTGCCTCCTCCTTCTCAGATCTGGTGAGGCAACAAGTTTTTTTTTATTCTTTTTCCTCTTTCCCAGATCTGGTGGCTGCAACTAGGGGTGTGCATGGATCGAATCGGATCGGTTTTGGCTAAAACCGTATTGAACCGACATATTTTCAGTTTTTGAAAATGTAAATTGGTTTGAACCGTTTTGAACCTGAAAACCGAACCGAACAGAACACTTTTATATCGGTTCGGTTCAATTCAGTTTTGGACCTAATGGGCTTTGAAGGTTTTTTATATGTTTTTTAATTTCTTGGACTTTTAAGTTGCTTTTTTGACATTTGAGCTTAATTTTAAAAAAAAAAACATAAACAAAATACAACTCAATTTTCAATCCAAACCTAAAATTTCAATCATATTCAATCTACATACTCAATCAAAATATAAAATCTTCATAATTTCTATAAAATAGAAGTCAAGAAATGCAGTACATATATTTTTTAATTTGAATTATTCGGCTATTTCAAATTTGATTTTAAAGAGAAACAAAACAAAAACAAAGAGGCCATAAAAAACAGAAATAGAAAACATCAAGAAAAATGAAAAGACCCTTGACCCATGTAATCGTTACCAACCAACAAAGAGCAGAAAGACGGGGTGATAGACCACCATGAATCGACCTCCAACCCCAAAGCATGCTTAGAAAGAGTGTCTGCAACCTGATTCCCCTCCCTAAAAATATAAGAAACCTGATACTCCAATATCAGATAGATACAGTGGTGCCAAGCCTGCAGAATCCGTCAAGGAACCTGCTCGGAGTGAGAGGAGAGCAACTGAATCACATAAGAAGAATCACTTTCAAGCCAGATCCAATGTCACCCATTCTACCAAGCATAATTAATGGCCATCAAAGTTGCAAGAAGTTCCGCCTCAAACTCAAACACCTGACTAAGAGGAACAACAAAACAACCCTTCATAAAAGCTCTACAATTACGGATGATCCCCCAACCCCCAGCACCTAGAGAACTCAAGGCGGCCCCATCAGTATTAATCTTGATCTAACCAGGAGTCGGAGGTGACCAAATCACACTCTTGATAACTGAGGCCCTACACACAATCTCTAACTAGTTAGCGTTAGACACCGCGTGCCGAACCAAAGACAAAGCAGATCTGAAATCCACAACCTTACTTTTAAAAATCCATTGGTTACGGGCAAACCACACACTCTAAACCACATCATGAATAGTTATCTTCCATAAAACCCGCACATGATCACTAAGGGAAACTGACATGACCTAGGAGAAGAAAGAACTCCACGAATCGGCATAAAAACGCTACTGAAAAGATGAAAAAATCAACTCCCAAAGAGCAGCCGCTAGAGGGCACCAGAGGAAAAGATGATCAGACGACTCATTGCTAACCCCATAAACACTGCACTGGGAAGCTAAATGAAACCAAGCCCTACACAAGCAATCCTCTGTGGGGAGCCGATTCAATAAAAGATGACATGTCAAAGTTGAACGGGAAAGAGGGATAAAACAGCACTAAACATCCCTCCACTAAGGGACCCCATGAGAGCCACGAAACATACGGGAATTGAAAGTATACAAACGTAGTTAAATAGCTTAAGGCATACCTAGAGAGGGGGGGTGAATAGGTTTTTACACATTTTTCAATCCCTTGAACAAACTTTCGTTTATCCCTCAAGGTAACCTTACATACAACACATAAACATATAGAAGAAGAAAACCCTAGGTAATTGAAGATAAAAAAAGATGAAATCACAAAGTTTAGTTCAATACCTAAGAATCCCGTGCAGTTTCAGTTTTGAGTGTAGAGCCACCTCAAAACGTGATCAAACAGCTGCAAACCTTTTTGGAAAAGGTAGGAGACTTGAATACGAAGATTCTCCAACTTGAATCAATCAATTCCAAGTTCGTATGAGAAAGTTATGGTGTTTGGAAGTTGAGAAAAATTGGAAAGAAAATTCTAGCGAGATTCAACTTTTTCTTCTTGAAAATGAATTGGAGGGAATTGGGAATATTTAAAAGGAAGAGAGAAAGGGAAGAATTTCGGCCAACCAGAAGCTGCCACATCAACTCCTGGCCGTGTGGGGCACATGTGCCACACGGGACTAGAGGGCTGGTCTGGCCGTGTGGCCCACAGCCCCCACACGTGGCCAAGCAAGCTTGGCCGTTGGCCTCGCTTGCTTCTCCCGCGCATTGCTCACATACTTCGGTCGTATTCGGGCCTTCGAACTCCGATTTTGAATCCGTCTTCGAATTACAAATTGTAACTCCCTCACGCACAACTATGACTATGAAACTTTGACAAAAGGTTGAGAAATCATCTCGGAATACGACGATGAAAACAACTTAACGAATGAGAACGAAAAGTAGCATAGCTACATTGTTTGGACTCGAAACTTAGTGAATGAGTAACCGAAATGACCGGGACTCAATAAGGAATCATAAGAGATCATGTTCAAGTCCAAAACAAAAAATACGGAAACAAATACACACAAAATCACACACGTATGCCTTTCCTAGACATAGTCCTAGAACATGCAAATTACAATGTTTATCAAATTAAATATAATGCATGAGCATACATTACCAAGTGTGTGAAAGTGATATATAAATGATGTTCAACCATGAAGGGACACATATGAATGTCATGTGTGTGTGTGCCTAGCCTTGTAAGAGAAAAGAGGTCTTATATACCTTTGTAGACCGACGAAGCACATTTCTCTTTGAAGCTGGCATCTTGCATGAGTTGTGGCCAAGTCTTTCTTTGACGACTTGAATCTTCAATTCTTAGACCACTAAACAATACAAGAGAACATCGTTTTGATATGGAATATATGCCAAGACAAACCAAAAACCTAACAATCTCCCCCTTTGGCAAATTCCATATCAAACCCCCTATACATATACTAAAACAATTACAAAGAAAATATAGTCACGATGAGTACAATGAGTTACACATTTCTAGACACAATATTTAACAACAAGTCTTGAACTTCATCTTGGTCTTCTCTTGATATCACCTAACACTACAAAAAAAAAAAAAAAGCCTATCAGTGACGAACTATTTCCGACGGTGCTAATTGTCGTCGGAAATGGTACCATTTCCGACGGCCATTTCAAAGCCGTCGGAAATAAAAGTAATTTTGACCACCTTGAATCACTATTACCGACGGTATTTTCATTTTTTCCGATGGCCATGGCCGTCGGAAATGGTTGTATTTGTGACGGCTCGTCAGTGAAAAGTTATTTTTGACAAGCGTATTTGCGACGGCCTCCGACGGCTTTTTCCTGTCGGAAAAGCGTATTTCCGACGGGAAATGGTCTTTTCCGACGGCATTTAGCCGTCGGAAAAGACCATTTTTTTTTGTAGTGTAAAATAAGCTTGAAAATACAAGAATATCCAAGAGACAACACATATGGCAATATATATTCATTAGCAAGAAAATTACACTTTTAAAGTTCAAATGGATCATGTATGCTCTCCCTAAATATATGCAATCCAACAAAGTATTCTAGCCAAGAATCAACAAAAAATATTACAAGCCATAAAGTTCAAATTTGATAATAAATACACCAAAAACTAAAAAATAATAAACAATTGAGACTAAGTAAACTAGATATGTATCTCCCATATTTCTCCCCCTTTTTGACATGATATGAAGCCAAAAGGAAAGAGTAAGAAAGTATAGTATACCTCAAGATACTCTCTAGCCACTTGTGCCACCAAGGAAAGTAGTGCGATGTGATGATCTCATATAATGCTTTGTAGTAGTTGCTTTTCCTTCCAATTCTTTGATCTTCTCTTCTTGAACAACTATCTTAGCATTAAAATCTTCAATCTTCCTTTATGATGCCTCAATCATCCTTTGTGACTCTTCAACCTCTTTCTTCAATTGTATAGCCCAAATAGGAAGAATGGGTGTGCTAGACTGCTAGGAACATGACTTGAATCAAGAGATTCACCAAATAACCTAAATGTATCACTAGGCTTTCCCTTTTCCTTGTATGACATAGTTGTCACACGTTTCTCACTTAACTTCTCTAAGGGAGGAAGAAGCACATCATCATCATAATTCTTCAACCCTTTAGCTAAACACAATTGAAAAATAAACCCCGGAAAAGCTAATTTCTTATCCAAACGACTTGAACAAGCCGCGATCTCAATATGTTCAATAAGCAATTCACCAAGATTAATAGGTTTGTTTGTCACCAAAGCAAACACAATCTTGATCTTATCTCTATTAAGCTCGGTAGCATTAATAGAAACAACAAGATTAGAGCAAACAAATAAATGCCAAAAAGCACTTACTTTGGTCAACTCGCTTTGCCTAATAAAGACACGTTTCCCCCACATAAAATTGACATCATCACAAAGAGTCTTACCCATCAAGTCTAGATTTTCCAAGACATTAACATCAAGGAAATCTGACTCTATGTCATCAAGCAAACCTAGAAAATCATTCAACTTCCTAGAATTTACTCTAAAGACTACTCCTCTCATGACCATAACCGCATCCTCAATGGTGGTACTTGATTTGTATTCATGATAAAATTCCCTAACCATTGTCTCATTAACAATTCCTATCATGTCAATCCAAGTATGCCATTTTCTTTCCATGATTACCTTATGAACATAAGAGTCAATACAAGAGTTCAAGTCAATACCTCTTTCTTGAATAATCTTTTTGCTCCTAAAAATTCCCAAACTTTTCACCTTACTAGCTTTAGAAACCTTGGACGAAGAAGTAGACTTAGACTTAGACTTGTCAATAGGATTTGAAGGGTTAGAAGCACCAACTTTCTTAGCCTTTCCTATGACCTTGTATCACACAAACACTAAAAAAAAATGAGTGGAAACACAGAAACAAGTTAGTGACCAATAAACATATACAAAGGCAAAAACATCATTTTTGAACAAATCAACATGCATATAATAATTTATCATAGTATCTCCAAGATTTGTCAAAAATAAGAATAATGTCAACAAACAACAATTTTGAAGAATCATGTGAACAAATCATACAAGAGAATAAAACATAGCATATAATGTTCCCCCTTGATAAATGCCATATCTAGCATCTAGATAGACAATTGTTCATATGTATTGCCACACATTCACATCATAAGCAATTTATATTAGATTTTTCAAATAAGCTTCATAAATCAATGAGAGTTACACTAAGATTTTCAATCACTCTCATATATCTTCAAAAATTGCTAAAGTATCAATATACTGAATAAGTAAATGTGAGTGTGTGAAGATTTTGCTTCAAGTATATAAAAGGAAGTATTTTGAAAATCAAACATGCAAACATTTTCAACATCTATTCATCTTAAGTCTTTCCGTAAAAAGGTCAAACCGATCATCATCCGAAATTTTGCGTTTAAAAAGAATAGATCTCAATATGTGAGCGAAGTGTGTGCATGTGGCTCGTCAATCCATTTCTATTTGACAACCCGAGCTAATTTGATTTTTCAACTATACTCCAAAAGCCTTTTTGTTTTGTTTTAGGCTTGAATTAAAGAATTTTTTTTTAATGATTCACTTCAACACTTCTTTGACTTTTAACAAACATAAACATATACACCTTATGGCGATTTTCACTCATCACAATGGCGTAGCCCTTTCCTACATTGGGCGGCTTCACAACCAAGGTAGGTAGCCCTTTCCATGAGGGTGCCCATTGAGTTCTATGTTGCCGAAGCAAATGGATACCGACCATTGATCATTTTTAAACGTATTAGTCCTTAGGACTTCAAGTTGTATCCATACTTACATTAATCAAACTCAACACACTTAACCAAATATATAAGAGAAGCAAAGTGCATTTTAGAAACCAAGTTTTATGGCTTAAAAGCACATGATCAAAAAGCAAGTAAAGAAACTTACTTAAAATCTCTACTTCTCAAGAGAGTAGCTTTCAAAGAATATGAAGCATATTTTTTAAAACTTGCTACTTAACAATCATACAAACAAAAACACACATCATGATTAAGATCAATGTGAACAATTATCACCAAAAGATCTTAGACTAGCAAATGTCAACGAGGATCATATAAACACTATATTAGTTCTCAAGTATGACATGCTTAATGAAGTGATAGACACAATGAGTTGAGAGATGAAAAAATATATAAGCAAGCAATGTGATATTAGAGATACCTTCGCAAGCTATTTTCATCAAATGCAAGGCTTTCACCCTTTTTATGAGTCCTCTTGGCTTGTAAGTTCTCATGACTACAAGTTATAGGTGTGTCGAATCCAAGAGACTAAAGACTATGCAATTCAACCCAAACAAAAAAAAAATGACTTTCTCTAAAAGACTTAACATGATTGTAACCATATAGATTTCATAAAACAACTTCTCAAAAAGTTAATCAATAGATTTCGACTATCATAACAAAAATGTGAGATAGCTAAGTTCATGTTAAGTTGTAGAGATATAAAGCAAACAAGCTAAGCTTCTTAACAACAAAACACTAATTTTAAAGCTAACACACATGTGCAACTTACACTATTGGTAAAAGCACTTACCCTTGACAAATTTTGTCTTGGATGGACCTACACAAACATTATCAAGATTCTCTTTGACACAATGTTGAATCTAGAGTAAAGTTCTTCCACAACTTGATTTACAATAATATCATTAATACTCTTCTTTTCAACATTATTAGCAATACATGCATTGTCAAATTTTGCAAGGTTTCCATTCTTCACATTCCGGACATTTTTAACATGCTTTGAAATATTATCATTGCTTTCCATATTCAAAGGCTTTAGCATGCTTAAAATGAAGTCCAATCTCTCTATCCCTAGATGCATTTTCTATGATGCAATATTCAATTAATTTAAAGCATTTGAGCTTGATATGACCTACGGTATTGCAAAAATGACATATGGGAACAAAAGAAGAGATTTTACCTTCCGGGATGGGAGAAGCACAAATGGGAGTTTCAAGGGGTACCTTGTTCTTCAACTTGTTCTTTTCTTAGAACATCTTTTCTTAGGAGCTTTCTTGTCAATAATGACCTCACTTGTAGGAAATGATGCTTCTATGAGCTTCTCTTCAACTACCGCGTCGCTTGAGCCTCCTAAAGACAAACTAGAGATGATTCTCTCCTTTTCAAGAACAATCCCCTCAACTTCTCTCAGCTTCTTGGCAAGAGCATTCTTTTCACCCAATAGCCTCCGAGTAGTTGAAACAAACTCATCCACTTGTATCTTGATCAAATCATCCTTCTCATCAATCTCTCTTAAAGCTATCTTCAAATTTTCTTCAAGACAATTCATCTTTGCTAAAATATCAATAATAGTAGAATCTTCACTTAAGCATTCTTGATGATTTAGATCAACTACCTTTTCCAATGAATCTACACAAACATCCTCTAGGATAGAGTGAGAAGCCATGAAGGCAACAAAGTTGCTCACAAGCTATTCATCACTAGAAGACTCATCATTTGAGCTCTCCTCATCACTAGAGCCATCATCTTCACTCTATGTGGCTGCCATAGCTTTTCCCTTCTTGTCCTTCTTAGAATCACCACTTGGACAATCCGAAGCATAATGTCCAAACTTCTTGCACTTGAAGAATTGGACCTTTCTATTGCTCTTAGCATGACCACTCCTCTCATGAGGTAGAGAAAAGGATTTCTTGACTTCCTTATCCCTTGAGAACTTGCCACTTGGCTTGGCACATTTCCTCATGAACTTCCTAAACTTCCTAACCAATAAAGCCATCTCCTCGTCATCATCGCTACTACTAGCTTTCTTAACTACCTTGAGAGCTAAACCCTTGTTCTTAGCTTTCGGTTTCATGCACGCCTTAAAGGTTTGAAGAAATCCTAGCAACTCATCTAAGCTCATGATGTCAACGTCTTTGCTCTCTTCAATAACGGTAACCTTGGCTTTGAACCTCTTTGGAAGAGATCTAAGAATCTTCCAATTTAGCCTCTCACCGGAGATAGAAGTACCAAGAGCTTGACATTGGTTGGCGATGTCTAGTAGCTTGTCTTGGAAGTCAACAAACTTGTCTTCCTCAACGATTTGTAAAACCTCAAATTGGGAAGTGAGCAATTGAAGACGAGACTTCTTCACCGCTTTAGTCCCCTCATTGGTGACTTGGAGAGCTTCCCATGCCTCCTTTGCGGTTTCTAGGTTTTGGATGTAGAAAAATTGTCTACTATCCACACCTCCGAAAATAGCATTTACCGCCCGATGATGCCATTTTGCTAACTCGAACTCATTTGTAGACCACTCACTCCTAGATTTGGAAACGGTCACTCCATCTTCACTCTTGGTGGGAGCAAGGTAACCTTCTTCAACGGTCATCCAAGCTCTCTCATCAATAGAGCAAATGTAAGCCTTCATCCTCAATTTCCAAAACCCGTAGTTGTGACCCTAGAGAAAATGAGGCCTAGAATTTGAAGCCCCTTCGGTCATCACATCATCTTGGAAAACCATACTTCAAAAACCTAAGCTATCCACTCGTAAGTATAACCTGGATCACGTCGAGTGCCGTCCGATGACCCGCTCTGATACCAATTGAAAGTATACAAACGTAGTTAAATAGCTTAAAGCATACCTAGAGGGGGGTGAATAGGTTTTTACGCCTTATTCAATCCCTTGAACAAACTTTCATTTGTCTCTCAAGGTAGCCTTACATACAACACATAAACATATAGAAGAAGAAAACCCTAGGTAATTGAAGATCAAAAAAGATGAAATCACAAAGTTTAGTTCAATACCTAAGAATCCCGTGCAGTTTCGGTTTTGAGTGTAGAACCACCTCAAAACGTGATCAAACAGAAGCAAACCTTTTTGGAAAAGGTAGGGGACTTGAATACGAAGATTCTCCAACTTGAATCACTCAATTCCGAGTTCGTATGAGAAAGTTATGGTGTTTGGAAGTTAAGAAAAATTGGAGAGAAAATTCTAGCAAGATTCAACTTTTTCTTCTTGAAAATGAATTGGAGGGAATTGAGAATATTTAAAAGGAAGAGAGAGAGGGAAGAATTTCGGCCAACCAAAAGCTGCCACATCAACTCCTAACCGTGTGGGGTGCGTGTGCCACATGGGACTAGAGGGTTGGTCTGGCCATGTGGCCCACGGCCTCCACACGTGGCCAAGCAAGCTTGGCCGTTGGCCTCGCTTGTTTCTCCCGCGCACCGCTCGCGTACTTCGGCCGTATTCAGGCCTCCAAACTTCGATTTCGGATCCATCTTCAGATTACGAATCATGACTCCCTCATGCACAACAAAGACTATGAAACTTTGACAAAAGGTTGAGAAATCATCATGGAATACGACGACGAAAACAACTCAACGAATGAGAACGAAAAGTAGCGTAGCTACATCGTTTGGACTCGAAACCTAATGAATGAGTAACCAAAATGACCGGGACTCAATAAGGAATCATAAGAGATCATGTTCAAGTCTAAAACAAAAAATACAGAAACAAATACACACAAAATCACACATGTATGCCTTTCCTAGACATAGTCCTAGAACATGCAAATTACAATGTTTATCAAATTAAATCTAATGCATGAGCATACATTACCAAGTGTGTGAGAGTGATATATAAATGATGTTCAACCATGAAGGGACACATATGAATGCCATGTGTGTGTGCCTAGCCTTGTAAGAGAAAAGAGGTCTTATATACCTTTGTAGACCGACGAAGCACATTTCTCTTTGAAGCCGGCATCTTGCATGAGTTGTGGCCAAGTCTTTCTTTGACGACTTGAATCTTCAATTCTTAGACCACTAAACAATACAAGAGAACATCGTTTTGATATGGAATATATGCCAAGACAAACCAAAAACCTGACAGGAATAAGCCGACTTGTAGGAAACTTCAAAAAATGCAGTACATAATATAGTCTAAAATAAAACATCATCAACAAATAGTTCATAATAAACTTAAACTTTACAAAATAATTCATTAAGACAATTCGGTTTATTCGATTCAGTTCGGTTTTGTACGTTCAAAACCGAAACCGAACAAAATTCAATTTGGTTTTCAAATTTAAAATCGATTTGAACCGAATAAAAGCTATGAACCGAACCTAACATCTTTTTTTGGCTTGGCTCGGTTCGGTTCAATTCGGTTTCAGTTTTACCTTTTTATTTTTATTTTATATTGTTTTTAATTATTTAACTTTTTTTTTTATAGAATCTAAATTTTTTTCAATAATTTTTTTTTTTTAAAGTTTTGTTTTCCTTTTGTTTAAATTTAAATTTATAATTGTAAATTTATTTTTATTTGTATGATTATATTTTTGTAAAGTGTTATTTTGATTTATTTTTTTGTTTTATTTTAAGAGTTTTGGTACTTTTGTAAGTTTTTATTTATTTATTTATTTATTTATTTATTTATTTTTTAAAGTTGTAATATTTTTATGTTATCATTTAATTTTTTACTGTATTTTGTTATTTTTTTTATTATTAAAATTTTTTAATTGCTTTGTGGTAGCCAAAAATAGGCTTTAGGTCCAACCTTCGAGCCAAACGTTGGTCCTGCAATTTATATGGGTCAAGCCCATATTCCACGGGTCAACCCAAAGCTTGTTAGATGGGATAACTCCACTTTGACTCGGCCTGTTTCAGTTGTTATCGGGTAACAACTGAAACAAGAAGATTGATAGGGATTCAAACTACAAATCTCTAAAAATCCGACCTTGATCCCAGCACTACAAGAATAATTGCTATTCATGATAGTCAAAAACCGTTATAAAAGGGTTTTGATGATGGTTTTGTATGCGTTGTTAAATGCAGTGTAATAAAAAGTTTATCACGGTTTTCTAGTTTATGACGGTTTTTAAAAACCATCATAAATCAATAATATTTTGTCCATGATATATTTTCGACGATTTACAAACGTTATTATTTTATAATGGCGTAAAACCAACATTGACAATTGACTTCAAAATACCTATTAATAAAAGATTATATATATATATTCATTTATTTATTACGAGGAGATCCGGCTTTATTTTTGGTAAATTTATAATAGTAAGGATCTCATTTATTAGGAAAGTAAGTGATTTTAGGAATCAAATTAATTCTCTTGCTTTTTGACTTACAATCAATGCTTAATTTCTTAATTATTTGATTGTATTGATTTTGTGTAATTTATTACTTTTCTATCATTAGAATCACATCAATATTTTTTTTCTATATCTGCACATTTTGTATAAATTTTCAATTGCAATATCAATGAAATAAAATTGATACTCTTTTATTACTTGGCCTTTGTATAGTTAAAAAAAAAAAAAAACGACGAATATCATACAAAACTCTATCACAAAAATTAACCCCAAAATACAAACTACTCTACTCAAAAACTATTTAAAAGTATGTGTAAATTTTCTTTGTTCATCTTCCTCAAGGCTTCCTTTTGAGTATACAGCTGCATAGTATAAGAAACAACATGAGTAAGATTTGAATAATGATTTATTGACAAAAAAAAAAAAAAAACACTCAAACTACATTATAACATCAAATCACAATTAAAACTTATTTTAACAATAAAAGAATGAGATAAATAAAAGGAGACCGAAACAAAATATTAACGAACCTCTTGTTCATGTTGTTATCAACTTTCTCGTTGAAAATAGAGAACACGATCTTCTGTTTTCCATAAACGTTAAACATTCATGTTCAAAACACAAAAAGTGTGTTGAAGAAATTCATTGTTCTCTATCAAAGACTATAACAAATTCACAATTGATACATAAGAAAATAACCGATAAAAAATAAATAAATACATAAAAAAAAAAAAAATTAAGCACTCACCATGGAAAGAGTTCTTTTTTTTATTTTCTTTTTGTGTAAAAAAAGAAGAATGCGAGTGAGAGAGGAGAGAAAAAAAAAGTGGGAGGGGAGAGAAAGTGACGGCTATGGTGAGAAAGTGGGAAGATATATATCTTTTAAAATATGTATGATATTAACCTAAAGATATGATGTGGACAAACCTATGATATTAACTTGTGTCCACTTATTTCAATGACACATATAAAAAAAGTTATACCAAATAAAGTAATTAAAAAAAATCAAAATGACATATTGATGGTTTTAAAAGAAAACTTGACAGGATTTTTTTTATAAAAAAATTCATCTTTTTTTTAATTTAATATGTTGTAATATTTCAATCTAAGTTATTAATATTTCACTACAAAAAAAGAGATTGCATGACTACTTGTACTTTGTTGATTTTATTTTATATCGTAAAGTATTACGTGATACAAATTTGAGAGATTAAGAATTTAAAATTATTGTTTAGTATAATTCTACAAATAAAATAAACATCTTTCTTTATCACACTAAAAAATAATGTGATTATTACGCATAAAAAAAAAGTGATAAGTTGATCACCGTTAATTAAATTTGTGATAACTTGATCACAGTTATGATAATGTGTGACAACTTGATCACAGTTATGAAAATGTGTGATAACTTGATCATGGTTAATAAAAATTGTGATCCAATTATGACATATTTAAAAAAACAGTGATACTTTTATGTCGGTTTTAAAATACGTCATTAGCATATGACGGATTAAAAAGACTATTATAACTTGATCATGGCAAATAAAAACCGTGATAAAATTGCGTGATAATAGCTTATTTTCTTGTAGTGTAGGGGTTTTAGGATCCCACGAATGGCCAAGCCATCTCTGGTGAAGCTTATAAATACCTCCCTCATGCCACGAAGAATGGATTCTGATTTTCTATCATTGGAAAAGCTTACTTTGCGTGCCAAACCTATACCAAATTACTTTATGATCACCAGAAAATCGTTAATAAACCCAGATAATTAAACCACCCACAAAATCACTTCACTTTTGAAGTCCTTCGTTCTTAATTCTTCCCCCCGCTCAGCCCAAGCAAAATAATGCCAAAATACGGAAAAAAAACTAGAGCTTGACAAACCAAATTTATGATTTGTGTAGTTATTACTCACTTGTCTTTCTTTTTTCAGGTTATCTGAGCAGTCGACAAATCTGGCTCGATAAAGCTCCAATTACAAGTTGCAAGAGCCCAGTCTACGACAACTGTAGAGTGACCCCCTACAGTTTAGCGCCCATCGTGGGGCCTTTTGCAGCTTTTCCATGAGCCAGTCGAATCATGACAACGACTCACTCAAGATGCCAGGAGATAGAAATCCACCAACTGTTGAGGAGCAAATCGCCATATTGACTACTCAAATGGTTGCGAATGCTAAGAAGCCCCGAGAGCTCAAAGCTAAGAATGTCACAGTTCGAACCTGCAATACGGAATTGTGAGCTATGGTCAAGGGCACGCCTAACAACGTGCTACCCATACCACCTAGGGATAGCAATTCAACATGAACCCATGGGACACACCCAAACCCAACCTGCTTGAAAAGGGTTTGGTTGGTGAATTTACGACCCACAAACTCATATAAGTAAAAACCCAACGGGTTTGGGTTTGGGTTTGGGTTCTGGTGTGGGTTTGGAAAACAAACCCACGGGTGACCCACGAACTCGCAAACAATAAAAATTATATAATATTTTATTATTTAAAATATTATAAATTTAAACTCCAATAATATTTTTTAATTATATTGAGAATAAATGTAAACATTTCAATCTATTAAGTGTTTTTATTTTTTAAAATTATAATATTTCTTATATTTAAACAATATAGAAATATTTTTCAACAAAAAAGATTTGGCGGTTTCGCAGGTTTGACCCGTGGACCCGTTTCACGGGTTCGTGGGCGGGTTTAGGTGTCCCCCAAACCCGCGGGTGAAACCTGAACCCAAACCCGTTTATTTTTACGAGTTCGCGGACGGGTTTGGTAGACACAAAGTTTCACGGGTTTGGGTTTGGATTTTGCCAAACCCGCCTGAACCCGGCCCATTTCCATTCCTAGTACCACCAATCCAAGCAGTCGACACTGCACAGAACATCGACAGAGCAGCTCCAGTTGCACCCAAAACGAATTTCCAAACACCAGAATAGGTCATCGCTGGTGAAGGGATTTTGACAAGGTAGAGTCATGGGGGGATTCCAGATGTGGATGAGGGGATGGGTTTTTAAAAAATAAATGGGGTGGGGTGCGGGGAAGGCCACCTCGCCCCGAACCCGCCCCATTGCCATCCCTACCAGATGACTCTGCTATCATCAAGAAAATAATTGACCGAACGAGGGGATATCAAATCTCTTAGTGTACTAAAGGATCTCCCGATCGGTGACCGCATTAACCTTAGTGTCATAAGCAGAACAATCATTAAAACAATATCATTTCCTTTCCTTTCCTTTCCTTTCCCCATTAACTTATCATTTCTTTTCCTTTCTTTTCTATCAAACTAAACACAGTGTAAAGGTAAGAGTGAGAGCTAAATGGTGGGACCCATGAAGTTGATAGTTTTTGGTGGGACCCAGACAATAATGAGGGGAGAGAGAGATGTGTGGGACCTAGCTGATTTGTTAACTTTTAAAAATGGATGGATCAGATTTGTTTGACCGTTGGAGATGAAGGGTTTACAATTTTGCAGACATTAAAATTCGAAATAAATATATTTTTTATTCAAAAAAAAATCTGAAAAATTATAAATTTTTTTGTAATTTTTCTTTATGTTTGTGTTTATGTTGATTGTTTTCTAATATATGAAATTTAAATTTTACCATGTTTCTTTATTTAAAAATTAAATTTTGTAATGTTGTCAAACTCGGTAATAATTTAAAAATATTTAAAATATTAAATATTAGTACCATTTTAAAGATCTCATTGAGAAATTTACAATGGTATTATTTTTATCAATATTAAAAGTTTATAAATTACAATTTATTGACCAATTATTAAAAATTAAGCATAATTAGAATTAAAGCTAAAAATATCACTATTAGATTTCACTCTCAGTCCCACTGGAGCAATAGTACATATAAGTATCACTCTTGGTACTATTTGAGACCCAAATATAAGTATAGCTCTCACTCTCTATTGGAGATGGCTTTACTGCCTTATCCAAAGAGTATTACTCTCAATCAAATAACTAGAAAAGGAAAAAAATAAAATAAAATAAAATAAAAAACGAATAATTATGTAGTATGTTATATGTATATAATATTTATTAAAAAGAAAAAATTATCTTCTCTACTGCATATAAATTATAATAACAAAACTTTTGGGATATTTGTTTTGATGTCTTAAAGTTGAATAGTTCTAAGAAAAGAGATAAGCTGTTTTTTTGTTTTTTTTTCTTAGACCATCTCCAACCCGAATAGTACTTTTGGTGCAATTTTTGCACTAAAATAGTGCAACTTTCACAATATTTCACTATTCCATCTCAAACCCAATACACCAAATTTTACTCTAAAAGTAATATTCCCAAGAATATTCCCTTTCCTTCCCTTTTTTATTAATATTTCTCTACAATTAACATTTCACCCCTTAATTAACATAATATTGCAATACGATACGAAATTATGAAATTAATACATTAATAGAAATTAATTTTAATTCGGTAAAATATTGCATTTATTATTAAAATAACTTAAACATTACATTTTAAAAAATAAATAATAAAAAGCATACAAATAAAAGTACATATTGATCATCATCTAATTATCTGAATTAGTATATTCATCTCACAAATGATCTATTAAGGCATTTCGTAGTGCAATGTGAGCCTCTTTATCCCTGATTTTTCTATGTCGAGCTAGGAATTCTTGAAATCGGGTATTTTCATCTAACACCATTTCAACTTCTGAAGTTGGTGCTTCCATATGATCCTCAATTGCTGCTTCAACATCACGCTCATCCTCGATTATCGTGTTGTGCATAATAATGCACGTTGTCATTATATCATGTAAAACATGTTTATGCCAAAAACACGCCGGTCCTTTCACAATTGCAAACTGTGATTAGAGAACTCTAAATGCACGTTCTACGTCTTTTCTACATCCTTCTTGTTTCATTGCAAATAATTTGTTTTTCTGACCATGTGGATCGTGAATAGTTTATACAAGCATAGACCATTTTAGGTATATACCATCAGTTAAGTAATAACCCATATTAAATTCTTTTCCTTGAATGACATAATGAGCTGGAGGAGAAATTGTTTGAGTGAGGTTGGCAAAAAGATGGGATGCGTCCAACACATTAATATCATTGTTCCTACCTGGCAAACCAAAATAGGCATGCCATATCCACAGATCTTAATCGGCTATAGTCTCTAGAATAATAGTTGGGGATCCACTACGACCTGCATATTGTCCTTCCTAAGCCATAGGACAATTTTTCCACTTCCAGTGCATACAATCTAGACTACCCAACATTCCTGGAAAACCACGATCTTTACCAAGACGGAGTAGTTTGGCAACGTCAATAGCATTAGGTGATCTTAGATACCCATCTGCAAATTTCTCCACAATAGCACGACAAAATCTCTTTAAACTTTCAATTGTTGTAGACTCTCCTATTTTAATATACTCGTCAGTAGCATCCGTTGGTAGACCATATGCCAACATCCGAAATACTGCTGTTATTTTTTTAAGAGTAGACAAACCCAGTCTACCCACTATCTCTTCGTTGCACAAAGTAGTTGCCATGAGCTTCTACTTTTTCAACAATACGAAGAAATAAACTTCTACTCATTAGATAGCATTGACGGAACATTTGATCATTATATCGTGGATTCTCGACAAAATAGTCGTAGAATAAATGACTATCAACACTTTCCTGGTCTCGATTGATCACTATATGACTAGGAATTGAGCCTCCACGGGTCACTAGATTGTTTTGTTGATTGAGATACTAGGCGATGTCCCGTTAGATGTCTCCATGTTAGGTAATTATTGCATCTTGTTCTGTATCAATCGCTTCAAGATTTGCCAAAAGTTGCTCTTCCTCATCGTCGGAAGATGAAGATGAGAAATTAGATGGACCTCCGAAATTGAAATTCATTTTTGCTTGAAGTTGAATTGAATGAGTTTTAGCAGACTTTGGTGTAGGCTATTTATCATTGTGAAATATACTATTCTAGATAAGAAATCTGAGCACGGCTAATTGCCAACCGTTGGATGGATTGCATCACCATTTGAACCGTAGGTTACCTCTTGATTAAAATATCTTATCTTTTCGATGTGAACCGAATGACAAGTTTTGATATAGGTCGCGTATTTAACAAAACAGGACAGAAAAAATCCCCAATTCGATCGAAGAACATGAGCAGTCACAGATATAAAAAAGTTCAAAATTAATATTAAAAGGAGGTAATTACACAAAATTGACCAATGAGTCGTATGCTTAATTACATATTCCAACTCTTAACTCGATCAAGTAGCTCCATCTCATACGAATCCCTAATTCGATCGAACAAGATGAGCAGTAAATCATAATATCCAGAATATAATTTTCAATTTAAAATAGTGATTGCGATACATGTACTTCTAGAAGGGCGAGTGGATGACAACTATATCCAGCTGGTTACAGCTTAGAACGTGGTCGACAATAGCTGCAAACCCACATGGAAAAAGTAGATACGGACAAAAACACTTTAATTCAAAAAATCTAACGCATGAACCAGATTCATTGAACCTAGACATCCAGTACGCGTTGTGGGGCCCACCCACTCACTTGCAAACCATTGGATGGGTTTTCATAGCATCTAAACTGTAGGACACATCTCTGCAATAATATCTCAACTTTTCTAGAAATTTGATCTTATCTTTTTCCAAAATCTGAAGATAAGATATCTGAGTTATTAAATTCCAACCATTAGATGGATTGTGTAAGGATTCCCGTTGTTTTTAATTGGCTTATTTCGTGATCAAACCATATGTGGGGGTTCTTTGTAAGGGTAGCCTAAGTATCGGTCTTAATGTTCGAAGCCCTTTGAAGACCTCGTGTTGATAAGCACCGAAGGTAAATTTCTATGTGCTTACCTTTCTTTGAAGAGATTTAGAAGCACACACACACTTTGCATTCTTACATTTGTGTGCATTCTATTCATATGTCACATTACACACTAGCACTTTGATTGTTATATCTTGTTGTGTATTTATGTGTCTTGTAATTCGTTTCCCGATAGTGTTCGGAAACGTCCGCGCATGCACTAGAATGTGCTTGGTTTTGCGCGAAGACCGCCCACGGAGAATGCCCTTGCCTTCTCCTTGGTTTTCACCTCTGTTGGTGATTGGCGGTTATGATCGGCGGCCTGGCCGCCGAATGGAACCGCCGTTTTCTTCTAGGAGCAATTCTATGGTCACGATCGGCGGTCACGACCGCCGTTCGAAACCGCCGTTCATACCTGATCGATTTCGATCTCTCGGGTCTGATTCGGCGGTTAGGATCGGCGGTCACGAAACCGCCGAATGAACCGCCGTTTATGCTCTGTTCTTCACGAGCTCAATTCGGCGGTCATTATCGGCGGCCTGGCCGCCGATTGAAACCGCCGAACGGTGCGTTTCAAGGGCAAACTTGTCTTTTCACTTGCCCTTTTCTTGATGTCTATAAATATCACACTTTCTCATTTTCAGATTTAATGTTCTTTAACTCTAAGAACCCTAAACTTAAAAGAGAGACATTTGAGAGAAAATCAAATCAAGAACACCTTTTTAACACTCAAAAACCATTCTCATATGCATCAAAATATCATCTAGCATTTTCTAGCTTAGTTAGGATGCTTGCTTGCATGGGTTTTGGTCAACACATATTCTTTGGTAAGTTCTTCACTATTATCATACATAATTAGTGTTTTATTTATCATTGACATCTCTTATATTATTTGTATGCTCTTGAATATATTCTAGATACAAATTAGAGATTGTTGTGTTGACATGATTGAGTGTTGTATTTTTGATAGCTATCTAGGTTTTGTTAATCTATGTTTAGCTAAGCTATTTGACATGTCATCTAGCTTTTAATATCTAGGATTGAATTAATTGCATATTCACTATCCTAGATAAGCATATAGAGTAAACTAGCTCTTAATTGCATTTTGGATATTTTATAT
This sequence comes from Acer yangbiense, assembly GCA_008009225.1. Taxonomy (NCBI): domain Eukaryota; kingdom Viridiplantae; phylum Streptophyta; class Magnoliopsida; order Sapindales; family Sapindaceae; genus Acer; species Acer yangbiense. The sequence continues at coordinate 52,619,589 of CM017762.1, read as the reverse complement.
ATTCACATAGGTTGTATATTCTCTTCATAGAGAAAGTAAGTCTTGTGTGTAGCATCCGGGATTAGGTTGCTTAGAACGCAAGCAAATTGGACTAGGTTCACTCATACCGGGATTAGGTAGGTGTGTGATTACTTCCGGGATTAGGTTGTAATCGTTTGCACATTTAGTGGATTCGAGGTTCGAGTGTGGCTTACTTACATAGCCCGTGGTTTTTCCCGTGAGGGTTTCCTCGTAAAAACCAAGTGTTGTTTTAATTTCCGCACCATATTACAATTGCTTGGTTATATTATCTTGAGGGCATTTTCGTAATTTTGACTAACACGAAAAATTGGGTAAAAAGCGTAAAATCTATTCACCCCCCCTCTAGATAGCTTTATACACACCGTGCTATTATTTGTTTCAGATTGCATCACCATCTGAACCGTAGGATTAAATCTCGAAAATAATATCTAGTCTTGTCTAGAATTCTTATTTTCACCTTTCCCAAAATCTAAAGATAAGAAATTTGATCATCATCTAATGCCAACCAATGGATGAATTTCCTCACCATCTGAACCGTATGATTAAATCTGAAAAGAGTACCTCCTAGTTTCTATAAATATCAACCCACACTAAATTAAACCCGATCATAGGTATTTACCAATCAAAGGAGATGTTCCAGTCTCGAGTTGAGAGTGAATACAACAACAACAAACCAGATTTTATCACTGCCCTTCGTAACAACAGAAGTTTGTAGTGTCGAATGGGGACTATCCTTAATGCAGTTGGGAAATTGTGGGGATGCCTACAACAGGTCGAAATTCTCAATCCTAGTGGTGCCTCCGAAGCTGATATTGTGAGTATTTGTTAAAATTAAAGTTGTAGAAAAATTATGTTTAATATTCAATTTTAACAATATATATTTGTATCATTTTGCAGATGAACCAGGCAAAAGTCTTATTAGCACAAGATAAGAAGTTCAAAAATGGATTCAAGTTTGACCATGTGTGGCCCATTCTGAAGGATATGCATAAATTTTCAGATAATGATACTGTAACATTAGCCTTGTGAAGGTCACGTGATCATATTGTATCATCACAAGAAGACTCTCCAACTCTAGAGTCTCTAACAATTGCATCTCCTAGGCTATCTTCATTTTCTCTGAATATAGCTAGTGATGATGTCGGGGGTAGTTCATCTCAACGGCCCGTTGGGGTGAAGAAAGCAAAACTGAAAAGGAGGGATGTGAAAGAAAATTCAACAATTGTTGACAGTTTTAAAGAAGGACGAGAAAAACTCATGGAAGTTTTTGAAAAAAACAATCAGAAGAGGCAAAGAACTAACGATATTTTGGAAAGAAAATTGGAGCTGCGGGAAACCAAAATTATAATGATGGATTTAGATTCCATAACTGATCCAAGAAAGCGCGAGTTTGTGAATCAACAACAATTAAAAATTATGGCAAAGCATGCTCGGCAACAAGGCCAGGGATCCGATAGTTCATCTGGATCTTTTGGTGATTTTTTCAATAATCTCGGAGGATCTGGAAATGGTCTTCCAGACTACTAAATCGTTGTTGTAATATATCTTTTTTATTTTTCCTTAATTTTAGTGTATTCCAATTAGTGGTAATTTATTTTATCACCATGAAGTTTGTATTTCATTTTTAATATTTTTATTAATTAATGTATTTTGCTTTTATTTCCGCTGTTTTGAATTAAGTGATTTATTTTTAAAAAATTGCATTTAAATTTGTTTAATTATACATGTACTTCATTTTAGTTTATTATAAATGTTAATATCAATAATAATTAAATCAAAACAAAATCATTAAATAATAAAAAGGATCAAATTGGAATAAATTTAATTGATTAGGGAAAAACTGTGAACAAACAAAACCTTTAAATAAATGATATAATCAGAACAGATTTTAAAAAATAGGGTTAAAAAGTGATTTTATAAAAATTGAGGGATAAAAAAAAACATAAATGAACAGGGTCTACTCAAAGATGAACAGTGTCGAGCAATTCCGCTAGTTTAGAGGGTGTTTTTGCAACAACTTGGCGATGGCGCAGCGGTTGGTGTGGGGTTGGAGATGCTCTTAGTGATTTAAAGTAGGAAAGAATAAAGCAAACAACTTAAATGAAAAAAAAAAAATCAAAAACTTGACTTTTATCTAAATATGACATAGCTAACAAACTTTGACACTTTATTTTCAAAAATACCCTTTGAGAATCAAACAGATTACAATAATAATATTGTCGACATAAAATTTTATCATTGGAAAAGTTAGAGAGTTAAACATAAGCAGCATTGACCGATCAATTTTAACAAAACTTGATATAAAGCCTCACTCGGGTAACTCACTATTAATGAGAGATACTTGTGTTGAACAAGTAGTTCTCTGGTTACTCGAATATCATGTATAAGCGGCGACATGTTATTAGGAGCGTTGATGAACACAACATCACGAGCTCAGGAAAAAATATTTGATCAAATATTATAAAATTTTATCGGTCAGTACAATTTCAACACAATGACATAAACAAAAAATCTCAAGCATGAAGCAAAGCGGAATTGAAAAGCATTAAGAATCCATTTACATCCATACAAACCAATTACTTAAATCACAACAAAAACAACTCAAATCTATGCAAAAGACTACACATCACTGTTAACAACAAAACCAACCTTAAACTAACAAATCGAATATCAACACCTGAAACTAAAGTGATTTTGGTTCGTTATTGGGTTTTCAACAAAAATATAATGAGAGACCCTTATATATGCATGTAGTAACACATTCAACCTTAGAAAGCTATAATGATAGTCCAGAAGCAGTAGAGAATCAAAGTATTGAACAAAAATAGCGATAGAAGAGAAGAAGTACTTGGCCTTCTTCGACGGATTCGGATTTGGCTGTTGTCTTTGGTGGGTCTTCGGCGTTTCTTCTTAGACTTCTTCGGCGTTCTTCTTCGACTAATTCAGATTCTTCTTCGAAGGATTCTTCTTCGACGGCTCTTCTTCAACTGATTAAGTTTCTTTGCTGTTTTGGGTTTTGGATTCTTCTTCTTCGGTTTTGTTTGTATATTGTTTTGGGTTGGGGTTTTGGGGTTTATTTTTGACTTGTCTTTGGTGGTAAATGGATGAGGGGTAAATGTAATGTTGCTTTAAATGAAATAAACGATGGAAAATCATTTTAAAGGGCACTTTGGTAACTTCATCTCATTTTTCGACATTTTTTTCTCTTTTTTCATTAAGTGGACATTTTTGCCCTTCTGCTCTTTGGAGAGGCTATTTTCTCATATTCCCACTATAAACTATTGACAAACACAATTTTCCCTCGCAAGTGATAACACTCTTCTTCTAAAAAAAAATTGTTCTCTTCAATTGGTTGGGCCCAATTGAATATATATTATATTTTAAAAAATTCTAAAAAATTACTAGACTGTTGTAATAAAATTAAAGATAGTAGATGATAATGATTAATTAAAGAACAAATAAGTAAATAAGAAATAGAAGAGATGAGAAAACGAGAGAGATAAAGAGAGAAATATATCGCCTTTTTAAGTGATAGTACAAGTCAATAAAAATATCCAACATTTTACAAAGAGAGGTGGTCATATATATAGGCAAAGGGAGAGGGATATTGTAGTAATCTTCCACTACTTAGTCATGAAGTAAAATCATAGGGGCTTGCCACATGTAAGTGATCCATGCATTGACATGTGTCCCTCTAGAAAATGGTGGAAGCCACCAGATTTTCAACACTTCCCCTTGGATTCCACCATTTGTATCTTGATTTACTAGGAAAAACCCAGTGGGATAAAAACCTTAGCAAAAGTATATACAATGATCTTCTGGATCAAGTGGTATGAACGGGTTTAGAACTGCCTCATTAAAACCTTTTCGGTAAAACCCAGTGGGATAAAATCCGGTAAAAGGAAAAAGAGTACAGTATACAAATATCTATTCAAAATTTTGCCCTCCTCTGATTGAACTCTCCCCCTGAATGAAACTTCAATATCAATCCTGTAATTTATAAAGTCGACGCATGCCAATTCCATATACCAGTTTCTCAAAATTTGATGTAGGCAATGCTTTGGTAAACAGATCTGCCAGATTATCTGTAAACTGTATTTGTTTAACATCAAGTTGTCGGCTCTGTTGAAGTTCATGAGTATAGAAGAATTTAGGAGAAATATGTTTGGTTATATCTCCTTTGATACAGCCTCTTCTAATTTGAGCAATATAAGCCGCAATATCTTCAAATATTGGTATAGGCATTTCTATAAATAATGGAAATCCACAAGTATTTTGAATATGATAAATAACTGACCTTAGCCACAAGCATTCTGGCTTGTTTTATGAAGTGCAAGGATCTCAGAATGATTAGAAGATGTAGCAACAAGAGTTTGCTTTGTGGAGCGCCAGGAGATTGCTGTGCCATTATATGTAAAAACATATCCCTTTTGTGAATGGGCTTTATGGGGATCAGATAAATACCCAGCATTAGCATAACCAATTAAACCTGAAAAGTTGTTGGATTTTGAATAATATAATCCTAAATCTTTCGTTCCACGAAGATAACGAAAAAGATGTTTAATCCCATTCCAATGTCTCCGAGTTGGTGCTGAACTGAATCTAGCAAGCAAATTCACTGAAAATGCGATATCTGGTCTAGTATATTGAGCCAGATATAATAAAGCACCAATTGCATTAAGATATGGTACTTCAGGACCAAGTATCTTTTCACCATTTTCAAGTGGTCGGAATGGATCTTTCTTAGGATCAAGATTTCTAACAATCATAGGGGTACTTAATGGATGAACATTGTCCATATTAAATCTTTTCAGGATCTTTTCAATATATGCTAATTGATGGATAAGTATTCCGTCTGATTTATGCTCAATCTCCAGGCCGAGACAATATTTTGTCTTCCCTAGGTCTTTCATTTCAAATTCCTTTTTCAAATATTCAGCAGTTTTCAGGAGCTCTTCAGGAGTTCCAATTAAATTCATATCATCAACATAAACTGTTATAATAGCAAATCCAGATTCTTATTTCTTTATGAAGACACATGGACATATGAGATTATTGATATATCCCTCTTTAGTCAAATATTCACTGAGGCGGTTGTACCACATGTGCCCAGATTGCTTTTAATCCATATAAGGATTTTGTAGGTTCATCAAATACAGATTACGAGATCTCAGTTTACATGTTTCTGGCATTTAAATCCTTCTGGGATTATAAATATCTGCACTGAGTGAACCACATTGATAAATGATTACTACGTTTAGAAGACGTATTTCAAGCAGCTAAATTTATCAAAAATTTGAAATGTAATCGTATTCATCACTATTGAATACTAAGTCTCTGTGAGAAACCTTGTACTACGAGTCGTACCTCATATCTTACGATCTCGTTTTTCTCATTACGTTTCCGTATAAAGACCTTTTAGTATCCAACTAGTTTAACATCTTCAGGTGTCTGGAGAACTATTGGTCTAAATACTTTATGTTTGGCTTATGAAGTCAATTCTTCTTGAATTGCTTCTTTTCATTTAGGCCAATCATGCCTTTGTCAACAATCATCGATACTATGAGTTTCATAATCATCATTTCAGTAGCTACTGTATTTGAAAATGTATCACTGATGATTGTTCTTCACTATTCCACATTTCTCATGTATGATTTATAGAAATTTATTAATTCTTATATTCTTGTATCTCTGTAGAGATTTCTTCCATTTCAATGGATTTAGTCATTTCATAGACTCGTGTCTCTTTAGATATATCAAACTCTTATTGAGTTGATTTAGAGAAAGTAGATTTATTTATAACTCGAGCTTTGTTTACATTAGGATCCTGATAACAATACATTTCAAAGGTTTATAAGCTTATGATATGCATCAGATGATTTATTTGTTGCATTTTACTCAGATCGTTCTTCAGGAACAATCACCCGGCCGGGGTTTATGAGATAGCAACTTATAAAATTTTGTCACTTTTAATATATCAAGTAACCGATTAATAATTATCTGATGATCAATTATCATTCGTATTTGAGTGATACGAAGACTGAAATGAGACACTTTTATTACATATATAAAGAATTGAATTGGTATCTCTATTTTGTATAAGAGTAACTTTTCATTTACTCCTTTCTTCTAGAGAAAATTCCCTTTCTTATAATGGTATGAAAATTAATCAATATAATAATACGCAGGTCGTGCGCAAAAAGATAAACTATCAAAAGCATAGATGATCTGATAAAAGATTATCAAAATCATCATAAATCTTAGAATGGTAAAGAAATGATAAGCAGTGGGTCAGAGATGAATAGAATGTCTCTATATAGAAATTGGTAATTGTATCTGTTATAGGTAAAAATCGTCATAAAGGACACGTCATCACTATAAGAAGCCACGTAAGCAGGAGTCAAGAGAAGTCAATTCGAAGGAGATAAAATCCCCCAAAGTAACTTACTCGACTAAAATTAAAGCAACCCGATCACAAACGAAGAGAATTGGCTTGGGCAGCAAAGCCTGCTCGGGCATGCTCGGGATTCGATAAAAAAGATAGTCGCCAGCATTCACGTCCCGAACACATGAGCAGAATCAGTAACCAGCATCCCCACAATAAACAACGGTGCGGCTGCCCAGAGTTTAACAAGGAAGCAAACAAGTTTTCCGCAAATAGAGGAGAAATAATCCTATCCAAACTCGGAATCTTTCAAACCGGGAAACATGTTGTACTCAAGAAGGAAACAGAATCCGCTTAGGACTGGACAATCGCCCAAAACTTGGGTACCACAACACCAAACCCTAGCGGCACCCACAAACCCTAGTAGCATTATGTATAAATACCCTTGTATCACACAAAAGAAGGGGTACGCAAGAATTAGAAAGAGTGATCAGAACACAATATTTTGTAACAGTTTTTCATAGTGGATTTTACTTTGTTGCTAAGGCAACAACCCGTGGATGTTTCTCCGGTCATCGGAGTTTTACCACGTAATTACGTTTATTATTCTTCTTTGCTTTCAATCATTCTCATTCATAAAGTAGTACAAACTGAAATCAAATCGTTGACTGGGTGACCACGAAAAATCACCGTCAACAATTGGCGCTAGAAGGAGGGGGACCAGAAAACTTGTGAAACAATGGCTGGCGAAGGAGATGGTAGCGATTCCAGATATAGTCAAGGTTTGCTAAATAACGAGCTGGAGGATGACACCACCCTCAATACTGCGGATGCAACCCTAACAACGGCAAACCAATCAGCTACCTTGGCTGGTATCCAACGTTTCCCTACAACTAATGAAGAGATTGTGCAACGATTTCGTGCTTCTCTGCGGCAACTTATATCAGACGTAGCAAGGCAAGGGGTTGACCTTTCCACTACGGAGGGTTTGATGTCGCCTCATAATCTGTCCGCCCCAAATCAGCAGGCAACGAGATTGTGTTCCACGGTGGTGATACCAACGCCTGACGCGCCCCTAAAGACAAGACGAGATCCAACAGACAAGCCAAAGATTTTATCCGAAAGATTAGCCAGGGGTAGTAGGGATCATAGAGAGGAGAATGACTCTGACAGAGGGTATGACCAGGATCAGATGGCCAGGGATCGAGACCGTCCCAGGAGGCGTACTCATCGGAGAGATCGGTCATCATCCTCGGGAGAAAGAGCAGAATCATCATCGCAAGCGCCAAAGGGGCACAGTTCGGCTGCATGGCCTAAACCGAGAACACAGAGAATTGAATCCAGAGGAAAGGGGCCAAAAGTTGATCATAAGTCAGAATTTCAATGCGATGGGGGAACCAGAATGAGATAGAGACATACTCATACAGAGCCTGACCCGGGAGGTGCAAAACAATCGTCGACAGATGGATGCTTTGGTCAGGCGGTATGGGCGCAATGAACTGTCGGATGATGAATTATGCAGCCCTTTCACCAATGGAGTTCTAAGGATGCCTTTCCCGGAGAGGTTCAGGATGCCACACGTAGAGCAGTTCAAGAAAGATACCAATCTGAGAGAACACGTCCGGAGGTATAGGAGCGTTATGGCATAATACGTCCACAATGACGCCCTGCTATGTTTGAATTTTCCACAGACTCTTAGGGATCTAGGTTCTCGGTGGTTCGGTAGATTGCCAGCAACTTCAGCGAACCGAGCAAAGCTTTCTCAAGGCAGTTCCTCGGGAATGTACACAGGAAAAAATCAGTGGCTCACTTGTCCCAGCTTAAATAGGGGAAAGATGAGTCGCTGAAGAAATACTTGGGAATATTCGGTCAGGAAGTGTCAGAAATAGGGAGTGCGAACGATGAAGCCATCATTGCAGCATTCATCAACAATCTTCAGAACGGCCAGCTATCCTTTGATTTAAGAAGAGCTCGCCTAACCAGTTATGCAGACATGATGGGCATGGCTGGGGGTTATGCCTTAGCCGAGGAGGAAGAGATTGCGACAGGAGGTTACTTTGTATATGGTGGTCGTCCAGAAAGAGCCTAAACAAAAGACCAAGCTAAGGCATCAGACACCAAAGGTGACAAGATAAAGAACAAAACACGGGATGGACGGGATGGACGGGATGGCTACCGGGCTTATGATCCAAAAACTGACCAGCCGTGCCAAAAATTCCATGGTAGATACACAAATTACACCCCGTTGAAGAAAGACCAGGATGAGGTATTAGCTATCTTGGAAGAAAAGAATATGTCCAAAGAGCTGCCTAAGCAGTCGATTTATGCTCGGAGAGACACCACCAAGTATTGCAGATTCCATAAAGAGAACGGACACGAAACATCCAAGTGCTTCCAGCTAAGGGATCACATCGAGACCCTCATCCGAGAAGGGCACTTAAAGGACATCGTCCTAAAAAAAGCTGAAAAGGCAGATGGATAGAAAGAGAGCCAACAGGGTGGATGGCAAAAGAAGCTGAGTCCCAAGAGAGCTGGAGATGAAGGAGCAATCAACATCATCTTCGGTGGGCCAACAACTAGCAAAAGTAACAGGGAGAGAACCCAGGAAATTCGAGAAGCCATGGAAGCCCAAAGAGACCTCGATGTCAACTCCATTGAACCCGATCCGAAAAGAATCAAGGAAGGCTGGGATCCAATCATCTTCACAGAAGCTGATTCTCACGGAGTAGATGTAAAGCCAAATGATGCGTTGGTTATCAGTGCTTGAATTGGGCATATGGAGATTCATCGGATCTTGATTGATAATGGAAGCTCAGCGGATATCTTAAGTGCAGAGGTGTACGATCAGTTAAGATTAGATAGAAAGGACTTGCAGCCCTTTCATACCCCACTAAGAGGGTTTGGCGAGGCAGAGGTAAGGTCACTCGGTACAGTAAAACTACCAGTGAAGATCGGGAAGGCCCCCTGTCAGAAGATAGTGTTACTCGATTTTGTGGTTGTAGATACAGAGAATTGGCCATACAACGCCCTGCTCGGCCGGCCATTCCTGAATAAAGCAAAGGCAGTAACGGCAACGTATGCCCTCATGATGAAATTCCCGACTGAGTATGGGGTAGGTGTGGTCAAAGGATCATAAGAGATGGCGCGAAGGGCGAATCTGCTAGTTTACAAAGATAGGGAAGTACACCAATTATACACTATATCAGCCGAGCAAGCCAATGAACCTGAGGAGCAAGCAGAGGCACCGAAGGAATTTGAACTAGATCCCAGAGAAGAGCCTGAAGCCAAAAAAGATGAGCCAACCGAAGAAGTGATATTAGACCCAGATAAGCCGAGTATAACAGTAAAGATAGGAGCAAACCTAAGTAGGCACATCAAAGCCGAACTCATCGCATTATTGAGAAATTACCGGGATGTGTTCGCTTGGAGTCATAAAGATATGCCCGGGGATAGATACAAAGGTGATATCGCATTATCTCTCTATCAACCCGGAGTTCCACCCAGTGGTACAAAAGAGAAGGTTGTTCAATCCAGAGAGAAGCCTCGCAATCATGAAAGTGGTGGAGAAATTGCTTTCTGCAGGGTCAATAAGGGAATTCAAATACCCGGAGTGGGTGGCCAATGTAGTATTAGTTAAGAAAAAGAACAATCAATGGAGGATGTGTGTGGATTTCACGGATTTAAACAAAGCTTGTCCGAAAGATAGCTTTCCACTGCCGAGGATCGACCAGTTGGTAGATGCGACGGCAGGACATGAACTACTGAGTTTCATGGATGCTTACTCGGGATACAATCAGATCTGGATGAACAAAGCCGATGAAGAAAAAACAGCTTTCACCACGGATCAAGAATTGTATTGTTACAAAGTAATGCCGTTCGGGCTAAAGAATGCCGGTGCAACGTACCAGAGGTTGATAAATAGAATATTCGCTCGGCAGATTGGGAGAAACATGGAGGTCTATGTGGATGACATGTTGACCAAAAGCATCACGGCGGAAAAACATTCAGAAGATTTGAAGGAAACCTTTGATGTCCTAAGAAGATACAAGATGAAGCTCAATCCAAGTAAATGTGTGTTCGGGGTACCATCAGGAAGGTTTTTAGGTTTTCAGGTGCACCAAAGAGGAATTGAGGTAAATCCCGAGAAGATTAAAGCATTAGAAGAAATGGCTTCACCAAAGGCATTGAAGGATGTGTAGAGGCTGACGGGATGTCTTGCATCACTCAACCGGTTCATAGCAAAATCAACAGACAAGTGTGCCCCATTCTTCAGAGCAATAAAAAAGGGAAAAGGGCTCGAATTGAGCAAAGAATGTGAAACAGCCTTCCAGAAGTTGAAAGGGTATTTAGGAAGAGTACCCATTCTTTCAAAATCGGTGGTCGGAGAAACACTGTACCTGTACCTCTCGGTTACAGAAGTGGCGACAAGTTCGGTACTGATTCGGTTAGAGGAAGGAGTACAAAGACCGGTGTATTACACAAGCAAGGTGTTGCTACCGGTAGAAACCAGGTACTCGCCAACTGAGAAAATAGCGCTGGCCCTGATCACAGCAGCCAGGAAATTGAGGCCGTATTTTCAAGCACATACAATAGAAGTATACACGGACTGCCCGTTGAAACTCATCCTCCAAAAGCCGAAGCTGTCAGGAAGATTGACCAAGTGGGTAGTGGAACTCAGCGAATTCGACATCAGGTACACGCCAAAAGTGGTAATCAAAGGGCAAGCGGTGTCAGATTTTATAGCAGAATTCACCGAGCCGGATGCCGGGGTAAGAAGGATGATGGAAGATGAACAGGCGAGTGGGTTCCAATGGAAGTTGCATGTAGACGGATCATCAAACACACATGGCAGCGGGGCAGGAATAGTTATAACAACCCCGGAAGGAGACGCTGTGGAGTGTGCCATGAGGTTCGATTTCAAAGCAACCAACAATCAAGCAGAATATGAAGCTTTGTTGGCCGGCTTGAGGGTCTGTATAGCATTGGGAGCAGATGAGTTGGAAATTTACAGCGACTCACAGGTTATGGTTAACTAGGTACTGGACGAATACCAGGCAAGGGAGGAGCACATGATAGCTTACTTAGACATTGCAAAAAGATTGCTCAGAAAATTCAAGATATACAAAATCTTTCAGATCCCTCGGGAAGAGAACGAAAAAGCAGATGCCTTGTTCAAATTAGCTTCAGCCACCATGAGTATCAGGTCCAAAGCAATACCGGTGGCACACCTGACTAAACCGAGTATAGCAGAATCTGAGGAAGTTATGATAGCAGAGATCCGACCAGGCCCAGGCGACTGGACAACCTAGCTCAGAAAGTACTTGGAGGAAAACGTATTACCGGAAGACAGTGTGGAAGCTAAACGCATCAAATACAGGTCAACCCGATACACAATTCTGAGGGGAGAATTATACAGGAGAGGGTTCTCAAAAGTACTGCAAATGTGTGTTGCCGGCGAAAAAACCAAAAAGATCCTAAAGGATGTTCACAGTGGAGTATACGGGAACCATATTGGGGGTAAGAGCCTGGCACACAAGGTACTTAGACAATGATTCTACTGGCCGACTTTGTTCGCAGAGGCGCAGCGATTCGCGGAGAGTTGCGAAACATGCCAAAGAATAGCAAACGACATTCGACAACCCCCAGAGTTACTTAGAAGCCTAACCTCACCTTGACCCTTTGCCATGTGGGGCCTCGATTTAATAGGACCAATGCCCACAGGAACAAAGGGGGGTGCGAAGCACGCTATTGTGGCAGTGGACTACTTTACCAAATGGGCAGAAGCAGAAGCACTCGTGCATATTACTGAGGACAACACCACCGACTTCGTCAAGAAGAACATAATATACAGGTTCGAAATTCCGAGCATCATTATAACAGACAACGGGACCTAGTTTGATAACAGTAAATTTAGGGAGATGTGCGAGGAATACAAAATCGCAAACTATTACGCATCTCCCGTTCATCCTCAAACCAACGGTCAGACAAAGGCAGTAAACAAAGTGATCAAGCACACGTTGAAAGCGAAGCTGGAGGCAAGGAAGGGTTGCTGGGCGGACAAGCTACCTGAGGTACTATGGGCATACCGAACAACTATGAGGTCATCCACATGGGGAAACTCTATTCGCATTGGCATTTGGAACGGAGGCTGTTATCCCGGTAGAAACAACTTTCACCTCCCCCAGGGTTCGGTTATACAGTTCATAGCACAATGTCAACATGTTGCAGCAGAACTTAGATGAATTGGAAGAAGTCAGAGACGCAGCACAAGTAAGGAATGCAGCGTATCAGCAAAGGGCTGCGAGGTACTATAATTCTCACGTTTGCATGCGTAAATTCCAGCTCGGAGATTTGGTGCTGAAAAGGGTATCCCTAAACACCAAAGACAAATCAACGGGATCTCTTGCTGACAAATGGGAGGGACCGTACATCATTAAAGGAGTCGCTGGACATGGAGCTTACATGATAGCCCGACCAGAGGGTAGCTTAGTGCCCCGACCATGCAATGCACAGTACCTCAAAATCTTCTATCCTTAAAAGGGAACCCGCCTATATTTTTATGTTAATTTGTTCTGCTTTAGTTCAGTTTTAGCTTCGTATTGATTATTTCAGAGTTATTCGCTGATTTCATCACCATGTTGATTATTTAATAAAGTGCAGTTGCCAGTAAAAAGTTATTCAGTGAAATCGATGAGTTCCATAATCAAAGAGTAACACTTCAACAGCGGCCACTCAAAAGCCGACCAAATAAACTCCAAAAAAGAATAAAATTCGGGCGCTATGAAGTCGCGAGGGAGCGGACGAGTAGTGCTCGAAGAGCGAAAAAGCTGAAGTAGCATGCCCATCTAGTTAAGACGATGCGAACGCATCTCTTGGAAAAAAGACAAAACCGAGGCACCAGGGTGACTGGAAAACTGGTCGGAGCGTCACTAGAAAGGCTAGTGAGATGCGCAGCCGTGTTGGCCGGTGCATATTACCCTAATGATTCGGTGAAACCTTGCACAGACAAAACCGGGAGACGTCCTAGGTGACTTGTGCAAGGACCTTAACATATGGCCGTGGTGAGCCTCTGCGTAACGTTAAGGTAAAACGACCTTAATAAAAGGCCGAAAGGCAAATGCCAGTTAAATAAGATACTCTGCTGAATTAATTACATGCCAGTTAAATAAGATACTCGGCTGAATTAATTAAATGCAGTTAAACAAGATACTCGGCTGAATTAATTAAATGCCAGTTAAATAAGATACTTGGCTGAATTAAATTAACTGCCGGTTAATAAGATACTCGGCCAAAGAAAAGCTAGGAATTTCTAAAAAATAGCCGAGTACAGGCTATTAAATAAATTATACTCAATACAGATTTAGTTCATCCCATTTATGTGTTTTTCATGCAGGGGGTTAAAAACAGCGGAACAGCATAAGAATAAAGATTCATATATATATGAGTAAAGGTGAATACAAATATCATTACAAAAATAATCAAATAAAAAATCAAGAAGACGGCGCTGGGGGTTGTGAGCTGCTCCTGCCGACGCTCGGGTCAGGTTCCATTACATACTCGCTCAGGAGATTATCATCAGTGGGCCATACGATCACATCTTCTTCTTCTTCATCCATCCAGGTGCTATAATCAGTCCCAGGGACGGGCCCAACGTCAGGATTCTCACCATCAATCCCCGCTTTCTGACAAGCGTAAAAAGTGGAGAAAGAATCGGTAGTAAGAGCCTCCAGATGCATGGGATGTGGCATCTTACCTTTACTCCGGCAATATGCTCGCCACTCTTTCATCTGGATCCGAAGAGACTCTAGAGATATATCCACATGTTTCTTAATTGAAAGGCTCCAGTTGGCTCTAGCCCGATCAGTTGCCCTATTCTTCATCTTGAAGAACTCCCCAGCCAAGACCATCCCCCGTTGGAACTCCCGGAGAAGCAAAGCATCATAGGCCGGAGATCTCTTAAAACAATCGACCCTCTGTATCTCTAACTCCAGCCTAGCTTCCTTCGATAGGGACTTAACTGTCAAGGCCTGACGCTCCAAGTCTTCGATTCGGCGCTCATAAGATGATTTATCGTCTTCTGCGTTCTGCTCGGCTTGGAGCAAAGCATCCTGAGTAGATGACAACTGATCTTGCAAAGTCTTGGCCTCCTCATCAGCAAAAGACGTTTTCTACTCAGCCTCCATTTGACTGGCCAAACATTGATCCAGGAGCACCTGATTTGACCTGGCCCCTTCCTGATAAGCTAACTCAAGCCGAGCGCGGTGATCTTCACTCTCCTTTAATTGGGCTTCTAGCCGTTTTATCCTTTCTTCCTGGGCTTCACCGGTTCGACAGGTCTCAGACATCTCGGCCACCATCTACAGCAAAACAATAGTGAATAACAAAGTAAAGCAACAGTAGCAAAAGAAAATACAAAATTATACATATAGTTGAAGCGTTACTCACATAGGAGGCACTGTTGAAGAAGCTGCAGAGTCAGTCAGACGGAGTGCCAACCCTAAGGCGACTCCAATGATCCTCCCAGATATAAGCATGGCCCGAGGACATGGCTTTCAACATGGACTGGGGATAGGATCACCAGCTTGACTCGGTAACCCTGAACCAACGGCACCAGCATCGGGCATGGCGGTAGATGTTTGGGCTTGAGGGAAAGAGCCCTCAAGAGTTCCAGCCCGAGACTCAATGCGATCACCGGGGGGGGGGGGGGTTGGAAAAAGCCCCTTCCCAACATTGACGCCAGTTTCCTCGTCTCCTGAAGATGAGTCAACATATGCGACTACCCGAGGAATCTTCAGGGCAAGACGCCCAGGAGAAAATGAAGCTTTCCTTTTTCTGGATTGCCTCCCACGAGTGTCAAGGTCGGCAGCAGGATCTTCCACCTCAACATCAACCCCAACCTCAGGTGATAAAGGGACAAAAGTTGACACGGAAGCTGGTATAGAAACCGGAACCACAGCAGGTGCAGCGCCGAAGGGCTCCCCGACCCCGTCGATGCCTGGGGACACAACAGCCGCTTCATCGATAGTAGGACCCCTCAGATCGTCCTGATTAGCAGACAAACGTTCCCGCTCACCCACAATATCTGCAGCTGGGGTCGGAGTAAACCCAACAGAAACTGAAGCCGCCGGCGCAGGCTCATCAACCCCAGATGGCTCCCCAATCTTCTCTTTCCCCTTAGATGAAGAGGAACCTACCCGATTGTCCTTCTCAGCAGCAGCCTTGTCTGCAGCAAGGTCCCCTGGATCGCCCATATCTTCGGCCAAGAAAGTCTCCATTTCCTGACCATGAGTCTCCTCGGACGTATAATCAGGCACGTTCCCCTCACCATCTTCCTTGGGAAGATCTTCGGGAGAACTCTCATCAGAATCAAATTGTGGAGAGGCTATCCCAGTATCCCACTGACGATTAACCTCTTTTCGGCTCGCCTCCACGATACCCTTCATCCGGCGCGCCTGAGCGTCACAAACGATATCTACATCGAACACTAAAAGAGATTTTCAAATTAGTGAGTTAACTAAGAGCAAGAATAATCAGCAAAGTTCTATAAAAAAACTTACGGCGTCATCGGCGTGAATAAATCTGAGGAAAAAGGCGAGCCCTAACCATTTTCTCCTCGTCAAAGAGATAAGGTTTGCCCCTCTTCTCTAAAGGACGAACGGCCGCCCGGGCCAAAGTCTTCAGCTCGTCATCAGTATAGTAGGGAGTCGTACGATTCCATGCGTCAGGCGAGCAAAAGTACCGAGGGACCTTGCGTGTCACCCAAGTACCATCAAGATCGAAGCTGACCGATTGGCCCCAGCGTTTACCGACGAAGAACCAACTGTTCTTCCAGAACTTATTTGAAGAAGGGAAGCCCCAAACAAACCCCTTCTTCTCATCCACGGCCGGCTGGACTTTACCCTTGACCACCACGTCTTTTGGTATCCAGTTCTCGGGTTGAGTCGAAAGGAGGAAATAAACCCCAGATTTCCCCAGAGGCCTCAACGAATAAAAATGCCTAATTTCGTGAGGGGTGGGAGGTGGCCGTTTCATCCTATGCCACATGTGCCACATGCAAATCAAAATCCGATAGCTGTTCGGAGTCAGCTGTGCCGGAGCAAGCTGAGCCTCAGCTAAAAACCAAGTAATGAAAGGCTGAAGAGGAAGAGTAACACCACAAGTGAGCATTGCCCCATAGATTGCCACTTGGCCGGGTGGGGGGTTCTATACAGCTCGGCCGTTAGCAAGACTCAGTGAGATGACACCGTCGTCCAGATCAAACTGTCCCTTGTATTTGTTGAGCTCCTTAGGACCGACCACATTCGGCTCGATGTCATAAGCACACACCCGCTCGGGAGAGAAAATAATGCGAGCCCCCATGTGCTCTTCTTCAATATCATTCTCAACAACTCTCTGGGTCCCGATTCAGCTTTCCCGGGAGTAAGAATCCTTGTAGATTTTGGTCTGACTCTTCCTCTTCCCCATTCGTTTCCACGGCCGAGTGTCACCACAAACGGAAACAGAAGGATCTGATTGAGCTTCGGGTTGGTAAGACTTAGGTTTTGAAGAATCAGAAGAAGTGGAAGGGACTTCAGAAGCAGGTGGAACTTCAGAAGAAGCAGGGACTTCGCGGAAAGCCCAGAAACGTCGGCGTCTAAGAAGTGAGGCTGATCGAAAAGAGGATCTCCCAGTAACCTGTGAACAACCATGGTAGTGAGAACATCGTTTCATTCAATAGCAATCATACCAATAGTAAAAAGACGGTGCCTAGCTGCAGGATCCATGAGAACTAACCTTGATATATCAGAGAATCGGAGACACACGAACTGCAGTGGAAGGATCTTCAAGTAAAGGTCCAAGGAGTTGAGACAGAATCTCGACAAAGCAAGACCAAGAAATGTCTAAACTCAAAGCAGGTTGAAGAACGAATTGCAATTTTTTAGGAATTTCACTAGAGATACAACAAATTCAGGCAAACTTTTCTCTCGAAGAAAGAAGAAAATGGCAGAATAAAAATAGGCGAAAATCTCCTCTCAAGCACAATGTTTATATAGGCCAGGTATCAGTTTTGAAAAATCGAAACCCTAGAAAGGGTAGGTAGAGAAGCGGGAAAATAGAGAGACGGGGGTAGTGACGTGGGCTGTTCGCGAAGGAACAGAAGGGTCGTGTCCCATAAATGCCCTATACCACGACCAAGCAAGAGGAGACATGTGGCAATCGAAGAAAGCCTTGAGCCGTCAGAAAGTCAGTATGTCACCATCAAGAGATTTCTGAATTGAGGGGCGGATCAAACATATATGGACATAATCAAGACACATCATTAATGCTTCGAATCAAACGAGGTTATTGAAACCCAACATTAATGCGGAAGACGACAAACCAAAACAAGTCATGAGAAAAGAGGCAAACGGAAGTTAAATATTTGTCCCGAGTAAGCCGGACCTGGTGCATTCGGCTCAAATATTTAAGGGGATGTTGTTATAGGTAAAAATTGTCATAAAGGACATGTCATCACCATAAGAAGCCACGTAAGCAAAAGTTAAGAGAAGTCAACTCGAAGGAGCAGAAATCCCCCAAAGTAACTTACTCGGCTAAAACTAAAGCAACCCGATCACAAACGAAAAGAATTGGCTCGGGCAGCAAAGCCTGCTCAGGCATGCTCGGGATTCGATAAAAAAGATAGTCACCAGCATTCACGTCCCGAACACATGAGCAGAATCAGTAACCAGCATCCCCACAATAAACAACGGTGCGGCTGCCCAGAGTTTAACAAGGAAGCAAACAGGTTTTCCGTAAATATAGGAGAAAGAATCCTGTCCAAACTCAGAATCTTTCAAACCGGGAAACATGTTGCACTCAAGAAGGAAACAGAATCCGCTTAGGACTGGACAATCGCCCAAAACTTGGGCACCACGACACCAAACCCTAGCGGCACCCACAAACCCTAGTAGCATTATGTATAAATACCCCTGTAACACACAAAAGAAGGGGTACGCAAGAATTAGAAAGAGTGATCAGAACACAATATTTTGTAACAGTTTTTCACAGTGGATTTTACTTCGTTGCTAAGGCAACAACCCGTGGATGTTTCTCCGGTCATCGGAGTTTTGCCACGTAATTACGTTTATTATTCTTCTTTGCTTTCAATCATTCTCATTCATAAAGTAGTACAAACTGAAATCAAATTGTTGACTGGGTGACCACGAAAAATCACCGTCAACAGTATCGAAATAATAAAGTTCTCGCAATTACCTGGAGACGCTTGATAAGTGACTCTCTTAATCCATTATGAGTATGAACATGTGGAATGGGATGTTCAACATTAATCCCAACTGATCTGCAATATTCATTAACTAGGACCATAAAATAGCAGAACGGTCCACTTGGTGAATGAATAGATCCACATATGTCCCCTTGAATCCTTTGTAGGAATGACGAGGATTCAAAGTCAACCTCAGAATGGGATGGTTTTATTACTAATTTCACTTGTGAACATGCAGTACATAAATTTTCATGGGGTAAAAGAATTTTCATGGGATAAAAGAATCTTCTGGTTCTTTAATGGATGTCCATGAGAATTTTCAATGATTCTAAGCATTATTGTAGATTCCAGGTGACCAAGATGGTTATGTCAAAGCATAAATATTTTTGGATCTAAGAACTTCTGGTTCATAACTGCATAAACTTCTACACCTCTTATAAGAGTATAATATAATACAGATGATAAAGCACGTAACTTTTCCACAACGAGTTTCTGGCCTAAGTCATGAGAAGTAATGCACAGATACTCAATATTCTCATCATTTATTCTTTCTAGGTGATATCCATTACACCGTATATCTTTGAAACTGAGCAAATTTCTTCTGGATCTGCTTGAATATAAAGCATTATTGATACATATTTTAGTATTATTTGGTAACAATATCATGGTTCTACCAGAGCCTTCTATCAGATCTGCTGGACCTAATATTGTATTAACATTTGCTTTAAGCAAGGTTAAATTCAAAAAATATTTTGATTACGCAGAATCGTATGTGTTGTAGCACTATCGGCTAGACATATATCTCTTGTACCTTGCTTTTCAATATCACCCAATTTACTGTTTAAAGACTTATCTATTCACAATGAAAAATAAAGTGCATATTAGACAAAGTGATCAAAAGTATAAACATATAGATATGAAAATATATCACTTCATAAAACAAAATCATGAATTATATTGATTTTTCGAACTTCCAGTTCGACCATGAACTGCAAGTTCATAAAATTCAGAAAACTTCATGTTCTAAATAGAAATTACAAATTGACTTTCTAGATGAAAGAATCATAACTTGATCCAATTTAGAATTTATGGTTCTAATAAACATTGACATAAAAGTTTTAATATCACAATTTAAATTGAATTCAGAACTTCAAGTCTAATTAGAACTTCATGTTCAAAACTTAAGAACTTCAAGTTCAAAACTTAAGAACTTCAAGTTCAAATTCAATACTTCGTATTCAAAATTAGAACTTCAGGTTCTATATAGAATTCAAATTTTGGAATTTCAGGTCCCAAGTATGACATTCATGTACATAGTAATGAATCCAAAACTCCATATTTTTACTAAAATTTAAAATTTAGAACTTTAGATTCTGATCGGTTTGTAAAACTGCGCCAACTTAAATATTATAATGATAAATCCAAAAACTTCAGATTCTGGTTAGTTGGTCAAGCCGAGCTTGGTTTGAATTCCAGAAACTTAACGATTGACCTAGTTAGGCTCAACACATAATTTATACAAATCCAGAAACTTCAGGTTCTGGTTAGTTGGCATACTCAGATACATAAATTGCATAAAATTAAATAGATGCGTAAAATTAAAATAATAGATAATATAACATAAATAAGATAAAGAAGAACGAGAGAATAACAGTATGAGATAAAGTGAAAAGGGGAGAAAATTTACTGTTTTCTTTTATTGCTGATTTCAGATTACATCCTGACCACACAATTTCAGCTGTGTAGTGATTTTGAATAAAGCAGAATTGTACTCAGAGATTGATCTATAGTCTTGAAAGCGTAAATGTTGCCACTGATACTTGGCATTTGGTAATGCAACATCAGGTTGGTTATCAAATCGATCTTTTAGTTCTTGCCATAGAACTTCTGGTTCTGTGACAGTTAGGTATTGAGCTTTCAGATCCTCATGCAGATGGTGACGGATAATAACCACGGCAGTAGATTTGTCTTGTTCATATGCCTCGGCCCTATTTTCAATGGTGTAATATAGGCCTTCTGATTTTAGGAGTAATCTGGCATCAATAACCCAGGACTTGTAATTGTCCCCAGACACTTCTAGTGCAGCAAATTTCAAACTTGCAAGCTTTGGCATTATTACATCTTCTGGTTATCTGAAAATCACAATCGGAGTCAGAACTTCTGGTTTGAAAAAAATCCGAGGAATTTAAACCTTCAGATATATAAAGGAATATTTGTAAGTAAATAAATCCAGAAGCTTCAGGTTCCGGTAATGATAAATAAATCCATAAACTTCAGGTTCTGGATGGGTGACCAAACTGTTTAAATAAAAATTGCAAAATAAAATGCGTAATAATAAATACGAAAAAATTAAATCCAGAACTGCAAGTTCTGGTAGGTTGGCATGGCCAATCTCATAAAAGCATATAAATAAATAAATAAATGCGAGAAAGTAAATCGCGTAAAAGTAAATAAAATGCGGGGAAAGTAAATTGCGTAAAAATAAAATGCGAGAAAGTAAATCCAGAACTACAGGTTCCTGGTATTAATAAATAAAAATCTGGAAGCTTCAGGTTCTAGTAATAATAAATTCAGAAGCTTCAGGTTCTGGTAATAAATTTAGGAACTTCAGGTTCTAGTAGTAATAAAATTCAGAACTTCAAGTTCTGGAAATAACAGCATCGTGCTGATAACGTGTTGTAATAAAATTAAAGATAGTAGATGATAATGATTAATTAAAGAACAAATAAGTAAATAAGAAATAGAAGAGATGAGAAAACGAGATAGATAAAGAGAGAAATATATTGCCTTTTTAAGTGATAGTACAAGTCAATAAAAATATCCAACATTTTACAAAGAGAGGTGGTCATATATATAGGCAATGGGAGAGGGATATTGTAGTAATCTTCCACTACTTAGTCATGAAGTAAAATCATAGGGGCTTGCCACATGTAAGTGATCCATACATTGACATGTGTCCCTCTAGAAAATGGTGGAAGCCACCAGATTTTCAACATAGATGTTATTCTTTTTTTTTTTTTTTTTTTTTTTTGTGTGTATTTATTTGTTCATTCAGATCAACATACAGTAAATAGTTTTTATGGATGTTAGATATCCAAACATGGAATTTTGTTGTTACTAATTTTAGTGCACAACTTATTTTTATGGTTGTCTATGTTGAAAAGAACATGTTAAAATTATTGTTTCAAATTCTATTTTAGTTTATATTTCCCCTTTTAATACATTACTAGAGAAATTCCAGTTATGTGGACTCACTTGGAAAGTCTACCAAAAATAGTGTTTTTAACGTTTTGGAGTTAAATGAATTTTGAAACACTTACAAATATGTCTATTTTCATAATAAAAAACCCAAACATGAAAATCATCAATGAAAACAATAATATTTTTTTATTTCTATTGTCATACCTTAATTCTCAAACATATAGTATTTAGAATCCCTAAGATAATTATGAATAATCTCTAACATCACATGGGTAAAAATAAAGGATTGAGATCCCCTACCCATCTTATTTGTGCTCAACTTTCAAACATCTGCTGACACATGGCAAACAAGCAAAACAATGGCTGAGATTAGTTTCCTTTATTTATTTTTTTCTCTTTCTCCTGATTTCTTTTCCCTCGTCTAAATTTTCCTTTATTTTTTTCCTCTCTTTCTCCTAACAAACGCGTCTAAGCAGATAACAGCAACAACTTTTTTTGTTTCTTAATCCAAAAATCCTCTCTTGACACTTGTTCTAAGAAAAACAAAAACAACAACCCACATAATGATTTTTTTTCTTTCCTCAAATTGACAATAGTGGAGATAATAAATAAAAAAATTTTAAAAAAATTACATCACCATCATCATCAACATTACACCACCAAAAATTACATCTATCATCAAACAAAACATTCTCAATAAAAATTCTCATTGTCCATTGTCTGTCAAAGTTGTCAAATAAGAGAGAATCACCTCTTCTCTTTCCTTCTCTTTCCTTCTCTTTATCAGTAACCAAACAAAACAAAAACCCATTTCACAAACCCATTAACAAAATCCAAGTAAAAAAAAAATTGAAAAAAAAAATTAAAAAAGAAGAACATTTATGGATCTTTAGATCTTCATTAATGGAGAAACATATTTTATTTTCTGGTTTGTGTATTGAAATTCAATTTGTGTTTGTGAAAAAATGAAGATTAATGATCTGTGTTTGTGAAGAAATGAAGATCAATGATATGGGTTTGTTAAGAAATGAAGATGAATGAATTTGGGATTGTAAAGATTGATGATGTTCATTTTTTTATATAAAAAAATTCGTTTAATTTGTATTGTTATTATTATTATTATTATTATTATTTTTGTATTGAGATCAATCAATTTATTTATAAAAATGCTCTTAAAAGTATACAACTATACGAGAAATGGAGAGAGAGAGTAAGAAGTATTATGAAACAAACAAGAAGAATAAAAAAGTTTGGAGTGATGGGATTTAGATACGAGGTGGAGAGAGAAAAAAAAAATAAAACAAATTAATCATAGTCGTTCATTTGCTTAAGTGCCACATGTCACTAGATGTTGAGAAGGTGAGTACAAATAAGATAGGCAGGGGATCTCAATCCAACTTCACCATACCAATTTCCCTTCATTTATTTATTATTTTTGCAACCATATTCTAACAAAAACTAAAAACACAATTACACCCACACTTCACCATTCCATCTTCCAACTAAAACCTTCCACTGGGGTTGTTGTCTCGGGCTCTCGGTCTCCCAACCTACCAAGGACATGGTCTTTTGAAGTAGATTTCGGGATCGGGATCCATGTGAAATGGAAGGCCGCCGGAATTGAGTTACCATTTTTGATGGCCGAATAATAAATCAAAATCTTGAAAACATGTAATTAAATGAAAAAGGGGTTCTTAGAAGCCCGGTATTTGACGATTCCCGTGCTTCAAAGTAAGGTATACCAGGCTTCGGAAATGGACAATATTATTTTTAAAATATTTTTCTGAATTTTTAAAATAAAATGAAGAAGTGGGAAACTTCACCATACCAATTTCCCATCATTTATTTATTATTTTTGCAACTAAATTCTAACAAAAACTAAAAACACAATTACACACACACTTCACCATTCCATCTTCCAACTAAAACCTTCCAATGGGGTTGTTATCTCGGTCTCCCAACCAACCAAGGACATGGTCTTTTGAAGTAGGTTTCGGGACTGGGATCCATCTACAATGGAAGGCCACCGCATCTAGTTACCATTTTTGTGGCCGAATAATAAATAAAAATCTTGAAAAAAAATGTAATTAAATGAAAAAGGGATTCTTTGAAGCCCAGTATTTGACGATTCCCGTGCTTCAAAATAAGGAATCTCGGGCTTCGGAAATGGCAATATTATTTTTTAAATATTTTTCTGAATTTTTAAAATAAAATGAAGAAGTGGGAAACTTCACCATACCGATTTCCCATCATTTATTTATTATTTTTGCAACCATATTCTAACAAAAACTAGAAACACAATCACACCCACACTTTACCATTCCATCTTCCAGCTAAAACCTTCCACTCTCACCTCCAATTGTTATCTTGTTCTCCCAACCTGCCAAGGACATGGTCTTTTCAAGTAGGTTTCGGGACCGGGATCCATGTCCAATGGAAGTTCGCCGCATGTACTTACCATTTTTGGTTGTCTAATAATAAATAAAAATCTTTTTAAAATGTAATTAAACGAAAAAGGGGTCCTTTGAAGCCTGGTATTTGACGATTCCCGTGCTTCAAAGTAAGGAATCTCAGGCTTCGGAAATGGACAATATTATTTTTAAAATATTTTTCTGATTTTTTTTAAGAAAATAAAGAAGTGGGAAACTTCACTATGCCAATTTTCTTTCATTTATTTATTATTTTTGCAACCATAATCTAACAAAAACTAAAAACACAATCACACCCACACTTCACCATTCCATCTTCCAACTAAAACCTTCCAGCCTCACCTCCAATTGTTGTCTTAGTCTCCTAACCTACCAAGGACATGGTCTTTTCAAGTAGATTTCGGGACTGGGATCCATGTCCAATGGAAGGCCGCCGCATGTACTTACCATTTTTGGTTGTCGAATAATAAATAAAAATCATTAAAAAATGTAATTAAATGAAAAAGGGGTTCTTTAAAGCCTGATATTTGACGATTCCCGTACTTTACAATCTGATCCCCGTGCTTCAAAGTAAGGAATCCAGGCTTCAGAAATGGAAAATATTATTTTTAAAATATTTTTCTGATTTTTTTTATAAAAATAATTAAGAAGTGGGAAACTTCACCATACCAATTTCCCTTCATTTATTTATTATTTTTGCAACTATATTCTAACAAAAACTAAAAACACAATCACACCCACACTTCACCATTCCATCTTCCAACTAAACCCTATTGTGGACACCCACAATCAAACCCTATTGTGGACATGGTCTTTTGAAGTAGCTTTTGGGACCGGGATCCTTCTCCAATGGAAGGTCACCGCATTTAGTTACCTCCTGCAATGTCCGAATAATAATTAAAATTTTCGAATAATTATAATTAAATGAAAATTAGATTCACTGAAGCCTGGTCTTCCAGGACTCCTGGGCTTCAAAAGACATATTCCCGAGCTTCAAAAGACATATTCCCAGGCTTAAGAAATAAAGAATTAAATTTTAAATTATTTTTAAAAAAAAATTGAACACTAGGGAAATACACCAGATCAATTTCCCTTCATTTTTTTTACTTAGATATTCTAACAAAAATAAAATAAAAATACTTTTGCACTTCACCATTGGATTCCAACTAATATCCTACTTTTATCATCGATTGTGGTATCGGTCCCAACCTATTGTGGACATGGTCTTTTGAAGTAGCTTTTGGGACCGGGATCCATCGCCAATGGAAGGCCACCACATATAGTTACCTCTCGCGGTGTCTGAATAATAATTAAAAATTTTGAAAAATTATAATTAAATTAAAAAGTAGATTCATTGAAGCCCGGTCTTCCAGTACTCCTGGGCTTCAAAAGACATATTCCCTTCATTTTATTTATTTTTACTCAGATATTCTAACAAAAAATTAAAATTGAGTGTACAAGCAATTAATTATACATGAAAGCCAAGTCCCATCAAAACCCATTAATTTTCTCTTTAACTTCTCTTATCGACTTGGCAGCATCAATACATAGGATGCCACAAATTCAAGATTATTTTAGATCATATATTAGAAGAAAGAATTAGCCCTTTAATTGGACAAAAAAAAAATAGCAATAAAAACTTTTGTACTTTATATCTCAACCCATTAGTGAAGCAATGGCCATATCTTTGTAACATTTTCAATATAATTTGGAACACATCTCTGATATGCCTGAAAAAGGAATATATGAAGCATATACATGTGATGTGTAGCAATTGAGAATAAAGGGGCCAAAAAAGTAGAGTCAAAGGGACCATGTTGAGTGGTGATGCAGAACAAGTAGCTGACTTGTTCATGTTGAAGAGGGAACATCCAAAATTCAAAGGAACTTAAATTTTCAATCCTACTAGTCCAGGCGTTGGAGTCGGAATGACGTGAAACTTTCACGGTTGATGCGTTTCGGTGATACCTTTCAAAGTCACGAGCTTTGCTCGTGAGGCATACCCTATTTTAGTCAAATTCCGTCGTTTAGGCCCCGAAAAGTCCATTTTTGCCGTTTTAGGAAAGTTTCGTTTTTGCTATAAGTTGAGTTTGAAATTCCGGAATTGACTTCCGTCAACTCCCGGATGCTTAGAATCTTTAGTGGTTTTAATTTCCATAATTTTCTCAATTTTTCCATTTTTGGTAATTTTTAGTTTTTAGTCCCATTTCTTGTCCAACAAGGATTTGGGTTAGGGTTAGGGTTTTCGCTTTAAATATGCTTGTAAGCCTTTTGGCCGAATTATTCAATTTTTTCAATAAAATATCAGAGTTTGTTTTGAGAGTTTCTCTCGTTTTTCTGGTGGATTCCAGAGTTTATCAAGAATATTGACATTGGTCGTATTCTTTTATTATTTCCGCTACGTCAATTGGTATCAAAGCACGGATTTGCCGATCTCGATGGCAACTAACGGAGCAGGAGATGGAAACCCTATTGGCGGTGATCGTGGGGTAGAGGCTTTGTGGACGGCGGTGGAGGAAACACGGTAACAGGTTACGCAGATTCGTGACATGCTTGCTGGGGCGAACCTCAACGCTAACAACAGGCCACCAGTTGACAGGACACGCGCTGAAGGATTTGCCCGAGGCCAACCTGCTGACAGGAGACGTAATCAGCCACCTCGTAATCAACCTGATAGCGATGGTGACTCAGATGACGAAGATGACGAAGATGACGAGGGATATGGGTTAGTACAGCCGGCGAGACGACAAAGAGAACAAGATGATTATCGGTTGAAAGCAGAGCTTCCAAGCTTCAATGGGAATCTGCGTATAGAGGACTTCCTTGATTGGGTTACAGAAGTGGAGCGGTTCTTTGAGATGATGGAGGTACCTGACGAAAAGATGGTGAGATTCGTGGCCTTCAGATTGAAAGGAGGGGCTGCGGTATGGTGGGATCAGCTACAGAAGAACAAACAGCGACAAGGAAAAGCACTTGTGAGGACATGGCGAAGAATGAAACAACTTATGATGGGTAGGTTTCTGCCACCGGATTACGAACAATATTTATTCCAATTGTTGCAGGATTGTTCACAGGGTTCGAAATCGGTGTTTGAATACACAGCAGAATTTTCTAGGCTGATAGAGCAGAATAATCTGAATGAAACGGAGGGGCAACGTGTAGCCAGGTACTTGAATGGGTTGAAATCGTCACTTCGGGATAAAATCGGGCTGCAAGTAATTTGGACCGTGGAAGAAGCTCATAATCTAGCATTGAAGGCCGAGTTGTTGGAACGCAGAGGTGGAACCTCGGGGTACCGAAGGAACAGCATAGATTCGTCGTTTGCTAATAGGGATAAGGGTGTTCAACCATCAGGTCCGTCAAACCATTCGAAAGAAGGGGGCAGCAGCAGCAACACGACAACAGTTCCAGCCACAAGGAACGTACCTAGAAATCCAAATCCAAATCCGAACCCCAATCCTTATGCCAGACCAGCACCAGGTGTGTGTTACAGATGTAGGAAACCTGGGCATCTTTCTAATGCATGTCCGGATCGCCCTAGGCCAGTAAATTGGGTGGAAGGAGAAGAAGCAGACCCAGATGTTCTTGGAGACGTGGAAGAAGAGGGTGACTTGTACGAAGGAGCAGAATTCACGGAAGAGAATGGAGAACGGGTTAATTGTGTAGTGCAACGTGTACTGTACGCTCCGAAGCAAGAAGAATCCGGTCAACGAAATAACATATTTCGGTCTTCCTGTACAATCAATCAAAAGGTTTGCGACTTGATCGTAGACAGTGGTAGTTGTGAAAACTTTGTTGCGAGGAGACTGGTAGAGCACCTAAAATTACCAACCGAGAAGCATCCAACTCCTTATACCATCGGCTGGATCAAGAAGGGACCAACAGTAAAGGTAACTGAGATTTGTCGTGTTACTATTTCTATTGGAAAAATATATAAGGAAGAGATAATTTGTGATATGGTTGACATGGATGCTAGCCATGTGTTGTTGGGTCGACCGTGGCAATACGATGTTAACATTACCTATAGGGGACGCAATAACACTTATTTGTTTACCTGGGACTCACATAAAATTGCTATGGTGCCGTCCAAGCAAAAGGTTGTGCCTAACAAACCTTCTGAAGTGGAGAAACAGTCCTTTTTAACCGTGACCAGATCCGACACAGAATTTGTGATAGACGTTAAGGGTGCACAGGAAGTTTTTGCGTTAGTAGTTAAAGCCCTTGTGGTAGAGGGGAGAGAGACACAGACAGTAGTTATTCCTGAGAAAATACAACCGCTGCTAGAGCAATTCAGAGATATTACTTCAGAGGATTTACCTGACAACCTACCTCCCTTGAGAGATGTTCAACACCATATAGACTTATTACCTGGGGCGAGTTTACCCAACCTGGCACATTACCGGATGAGTTCGAAGGAGAACGAGATTCTGCGAGAGAGGATAGAAGAGTTGTTACATAAGGGTTTTATACGAGAGAGCATGAGCCCGTGTGCAGTCCCTGCGTTATTGACGCCAAAGAAAGATGGAAGTTGGCGTATGTGTGTGGACAGTCGAGCTATCAACAAAATAACCATCAAGTATCGATTCCCAATTCCCCGTTTAGACGACATGTTGGATCAACTGGAGGGTTCTAAACTGTTTCAAAAATTGATCTGCGCAGTGGGTATCACTAAATTCGGGTTAGGCCGGGGGACGAGTGGAAGACCGCATTCAAGAGTAAGGATGGATTGTACGAGTGGCTGGTTATGCCGTTCGGATTGTCAAACGCGCCCAGTACTTTTATGCGAGTGATGAATCAGGTATTGAGGCCTTTTGTGGGAAAATTCGTTGTCGTTTATTTCGACGACATACTCATCTATAGCAGGACTGAGGAGGAGCACATGGAGCAGTTGCGAGAAGTGTTGTCAGTATTACAAGAGAACCAATTGTTTCTTAACCTGAAGAAGTGCAATTTCATGACGAGCAGTTTACTGTTCCTGGGGTATGTGGTAAGTTCGGAAGGGATTCATGTGGATGAAGAGAAGGTCCGAGCTATTCGAGAATGGCCTGCGCCGAAAACTATGAGCGAGGTGCGGAGTTTCCATGGATTAGCCACCTTCTACCGTCGATTTATTCGAAATTTCAGCACAATCATGGCACCGATAACAGAATGTATGAAGAAAGGGAAGTTTCAGTGGGGAGAAGAGGCAAAATCGAGCTTTGCTTTAATCAAAGAGAAATTATGCACCGCGCCAGTATTGGCCCTGCCGAGTTTTGAGAAAATTTTTGAAGTCGAGTGTGATGCAAGTGGCGTAGGGATTGGAGCTGTATTATCCCAAGAAAAGCGACCAGTGGCCTTCTTTAGCGAGAAGTTGAGTGAAGCTCGTCAGAAGTGGAGTACTTACAATCAAGAGTTCTACACAGTGGTCCGCGCCTTGAAGCATTGGGAGCACTACCTAGTACAGAGGGAATTCGTATTATACACTGATCATCAAGCTTTGAAGTTCATTAATAGCCAGAAACATTTGGACAACATGCATGTCAGGTGGGCCACTTTCCTTCAAAAATTCCCTTTTGCTATTCGACATAAATCAGGTGTTTTGAACCGGGTTGCTGATGCATTGAGCCGACGTGCCAACCTGCTGGTGACGTTGACTCACGAGATCGTGGGGTTCGAATGTCTGAAGGAGCTGTATGAGGAGGATGAAGACTTCAAAACAATTTGGGCAAAATGTATTGAGAGACAACCTGTCAGTGATTTCCATGAGAATGATGGGTATCTGTTTCGCGGTAACCGTTTGTGTATCCCTAGGATGTCTCTGCGGGAGAAATTAATCCGTGACCTACATGGGGGAAGATTAAGTGGGCACTTGGGTCGAGACAAGACGGTGGCTAGCTTGGAGGAGAGGTATTTCTGGCCTCAGTTGAAGCGAGATATGGGGAATTTCGTACAGAGGTGTTATATTTGTCAGGTGTCCAAAGGTCAGTCCCAAAATACTGGTCTTTACATGCCTTTACCTATTCCTAGCAGCATTTGGGAAGATTTGTCTATGGATTTTGTGTTGGGACTACCTCGTACCCAGCGAGGAGTAGACTCTGTTTTTGTAGTGGTTGACAGGCTTTCAAAAATGGCTCACTTCATTCCTTGTCGGAAGACCTCGGATGCCTCACATATAGCTCGGCTATTTTTCAGAGAAGTAGTTCGACTTCATGGGGTGCCATAGTCAATTACCTCTGATCGTGACACAAAGTTCCTTAGCCATTTTTGGGTGACCTTGTAGAAGATGTTTAAGACGTCGCTGAACCGTAGTACTACTGCACATCCACAAACTGATGGGCAAACAGAAGTAACGAATAGAACCTTGGGAAATTTGGTTCGCAGCATTTGTGGGGACAAACCGAAATAGTGGGATCATGCTTTGCCTCAAGCTGAATTCGCTTACAATAGTGTTGTTCATAGTGCCACGGGGAAAACTCCTTTTGCCATGGTTTATATGTCACCTTCGAAACATACTGTGGACTTAGTTCGCCTACCAAAGGGGCTGGGATTTAGTATTGCTGTGGAAAACATGGCTACACAAGCTCAGACGGTGCATGAGGAGGTGCGCCAGAAATTGGAAGAAACAAATGCAAAGTATAAGTCGGCTGCAGACAAGCGTAGGCGTCGTAAGGTGTTTAAGGAAGGGGATTCAGTGATGATTTTCTTGCGCAAAGAGAGGTTCCCAGTAGGAACTTACAACAAATTGAAGCCCAAGAAATATGGTCCGTACCAGATTTTGAAGAAAATAAATGACAATGCGTATGTGATTGATCTACCGGAAACTATGGGAATTTCCAAGACCTTCAATGTTGCGGACCTGTTCCAGTACCACGAAGAGGAGTCACTCTATCCAGAATCTAACTCGAGGTCGAGTTCTTTCCAAGAAGAGGGGACTGATGCAGAACAAGTAGCTGACTTGTTCATGTTGAAGAGGGAACATCCAAAATTCAAAGGAACTTGAATTTTCAATCCTACTAGTCCGGGCGTCGGAGTCGGAATGATGTGAAACTTTCATAGTTGATGCGTTTCGGCGATACCTTTCAAAGTCATGAGCTAAGCTCATGAGACATACCCTATTTTAGTCAAATTCCGTCGTTTAGGCCCCGAAAAGTCCATTTTTGCCGTTTTAGGAAAGTTTCGTTTTTGCTATAAGTTGAGTTTGAAATTCCGGAATTGACTTCTGTCAACTCCCAGATGCTTAGAATCTTTAGTGGTTTTAATTTCCGTAATTTTCTCAATTTTTCCATTTGTGGTAATTTTTAGTTTTTAGTCCCGTTTCTTGTCCAACAAGGATTAGGATTAGGGTTAGGGTTAGGGTTTTCGCTTTAAATATGCTTGTAAGCCTTTTGGCCGAATTATTCAATTTTTTCAATAAAATATCAGAGTTTGTTTTGAGAGTTTCTCTCGTTTTTCTGGTGAATTCCAGAGTTTATCAAGAATATTGACGTTGGTCGTATTCTTTTATTATTTCCGCTACGTCAAGTGGTAGCAACTTTAATAATCTCCATATCCTTCTCTTGCCCATCTCTCCATCTCCACTGCCTCATGTGAATTGGTTCCCTGCTAACATTAAATTCATTTAGACATATGTACACAACTTACCATCATACAATTGCTTTTTTTAAGTGCTTTCAAATACAACACCATCACCACAACTATCAAAGTGAAACTGCTACAACATAATGGTCTGTAATTCATTGAACTCATGTTAAATGCATTAAAACTTTTATGATCACAATAATCAACAATCACCAATGCTGATAAGTTTATAAGTTTAATTTTGTTAATAATATAATAATGACAAGCATCATCAGTTTACATACAACGGGATTAGTAAGTGTAACCTGATACACAGATAGAATTAACAAAAAACGAGAAAACAAAAAAGAACATCGTCTTTAGGAAGTAAAAGATGAACCAAGAATTGAACAAATCACCTACAAAATTTATTTATATAACACATTTGTCTGCAATACATTACGAATGAAAACAGATTCACATACACCTTTGTCCTACTATTCTAGTACCCATGTGTTACACACACACACACACACACACACACACACACACATATATATATATCCAATCTAATTATCTTCAAATTTCTGTTCTTTGCATCGGATATGTCCAGTATCAAATAAACTTACACTACCCATTTCATCACCACAAAATCCTACACTAAACTTGCCCTACTAATATCACCATGCCAAATAATCTCACACTGCCCCTTTTTTACTTGGCCAGATAATCTCTAATCACAAATAACATTTCTTCCACAAAACTAAAACTCTCCAAATTAACCAAGCATTTTAAAATTTAGTTGCAAGTCCATCGAATTCAATTAGATCATTTCATTTAGAAAATTGTTCTAACAATAGTCCAATTTCATTAGGGTTATAGCCTACAGGCCAAGAAAATGGCAACATAAATACCTTGCATCAATAACCCACAAGATTACCATTTCAGTTTAACCTATGACTCCATTACTTGCAGTTTTGGGAAATTGAACTTTGTAATTTTATGAAAAGATCACCATGACACAAAAGTGGTGGCATGAAACTTACATTAGCAATTCTAAGTGCCACATTAAATAGAAATCATCGTATCTTTTGAATTTGAAAAGAACATATTAAGCTTTCATCATTGCCCTAATAGACACATCACATGCTGCATGATTTCAAACAAACCAATTTTCTGATAATCTTGTCTTATTACTCTGTTTATGTGTATTTAGAGAATAACTTGGTTGGCAACTGTTAGTGGTCTTTTTAATTAAGACTAAGATAAGCAAAATAAAACACAAAATGAATTAACAACACATAAACATGGTGATTTGAAAGCAGAATACATACAACATCAACTAAACAAAGTAACTAGTAGCATCAACATCATCAACATGCTTAATCTGTTGCATAGGTAAGCCAAAAACCAAAAAGCTTAATTTGTTGGCAACATAGAAAATCTAATTGATAAAAATTTGACAAAACATAGATAATGTCTAACCAATTAATGTCTAAATTTATGTACACTGTTGTTTATATATAATAAACTAAAGTTAGATTTTCTTATAAATTGAAACTGAGATAATATCAGTTTCTCAATTCTTATAAATCAAGGCTAAGCTAAAGTTATATAAACAAGGAGAACCACAAAGGCAACATGAAAGACCACAAGTACTCGATTTCATCATTGGTCCATTAGTGTTTCCACACACCAAACTTCTCATTTTCAATTATTAATGAGTTAGTCAAATTAATGTTATAAACTCAAACAGTGCTTAAACATCTCACAAGCCTTGTCTCAGCTCCCAAATCAGGTCCTTTTTAAACCTAATGTTTTTCCAACACAAAACACATCTCATATCTGGGTTTTCTGTAGGCCATTTGACTAACATATCCCAGAACTAATATATGCCATTTTCTCATATCTGAGTTAGTCAATGTTTTCTCTCATATCTCATATCTCAATGTATTCTCTTAAATTCAAGATTGAACTTTAAATGAAGCCACAGTATCTAACATCATTATGATCAAAAATAAAAAAAATATACAAAACCAAATCAAACCCAGATAAAATTAAGAGAGACATGGCAGTGTTACTAGCTAATGTTGTGCTCTGTTGATCTTCACAAGTGACATCCGTATTAGATTTTCCACCGAAAGAACACTTTTGAGCAGTCGAAGAACCCAAAATGAATTGAAGAAGGGGACGGTGAAGAACTTGAAAATTCGGGTTTGGGTTTGAGAAGTCGAAGAACCCAGATTTCAAGAGAAGAGGTGGGCGATGAAGAACTGAAGAAGGGGACGGTGGTTTGGTAGGAAAATCCCAATTGAATTGGATTGTAATTTGTAAGGGTGAAGCCATGAAGGGTTGTTTCGTCAAAGAGAAAATTTTGGAGGTAATTTCATCATTACGGTTCGATTAAGTGGGAAGGTATTTTAGTCCCTCAGGGCCATTTCATGCAAAGTAAACTTCAAAGTCAGGCCATTTTTGCTCTTTTAGAACTTTGGACTTTGGAGTGGCTATTTTTGCAATTGCCCCTAGTTTATAAGCATTTGAACTTGTGTTTGTAAAAATTTTGTTAGAAGCATACTCAGTCCACAACTCCACATCTACAAATGCCTATGAACTTGAAAAGAATTGCAAGATTGAAACTGAGGTTTCCAGTTTCATCAACTTTCTCTTTAAGATTCAACCCCTACTACAACTCTGCAGCAAGAGAAGAACCCTTGAATAAAAACCAACTCAAAACTCTAGTTTTAAGCAACTATTCACATGGCCACTTCTCCAACCTCATCCAAAACGTCGTCGCTTTACCCTCTGTTCTCCTCACAGCTTCTCTATCCATGTCCATGTGCAATCACTCTCCTTCCATGTTGAACCACTTCTCATTCCAAGAAATGGGTCAACAGCTTTTCGAAAATCGGCTCGATATTCAATCTTGTAGTGTCGACATGAGCAGTCGTAAAGGTGAGTCTTTTGTTTTGCCCAATTTGAAATTGAGGGTCTTGATTGAAGCTATTAGACTTGTATTGGAAATTGTTTATGATGAACGTTTTGTTACATTTTCTTATGGTGGTCGTGTTAATACGGGTAGGCACACTGCTATTAGGTACCTTAAAAACTCTGTAGAGAATCCCAGTTGGTGGTTTGTTGTTTCCTTAAATCGTCGAGAGTTCAATGAACGTAATGTAGATAAGTTGTGTTTGTTTATGGAAGAGATACTCAAGGATACAATGCTGATTGATTTGCTAAAGAGATTGTTTGATTTCAAATCATGAGAATTGAATTAGGTGGATGTTATCTAGGGAGAGGGTTGCCTCAAGAATGTGGTTTGTGTTCAATTTTGATTAATATTTACTTTAATGGGTTTGATAAAGAACTGCAAGAAATGCGTCTTAAAATATATGAGAAGAATCCCAAGTTTGATTCGAATGAGCTTTGCTCAAAATCCAATGTTTATTATAAGCCATTGAAGATATATGCAGTTAGGTACTTGGATGAGATATTGGTGATCACTTCAGGATCGAAAACGTTAACAATGGATTTGAAGACTCGGGTTCTGAAATTTCTGGAAGAGAATTTGGAGTTGAATGTAGATAGAGTGAAAACAGCAATTCATAGTGCGGTATCCGAGAAGATTGATTTCTTGGGGATGGAACTGCAGGCTGTCCCACCCTCGGTTTTACATCCTCCTATGTCTGAGAAAGCTGTAAGAGCAAGAAAGAAGTACCTTAGGCAGAAAGAAGTTAGAGCTTTGGAATTGAGAAATGCTCGGGAGAGGAACATGAAGAAATTGGGTTTGAAAATATTAAATCATGTTTTTAAGAAGCAGAGTAATGTATTCAAATTTGAGTTTCAAATTGAGAATGAAGTAAGAGATATTTTTAAAACTTGGGCAGATGAAGTTGTCCAAGAGTTTTTGGGTTGCTTAGAAGAGCATTGGAGTTGGCATCAGATGCTCTCTAGAGGTGATTTTCTCTCTTTGAGACACATTAGAGATCAGATGCCAGAAGAGCTTATTGATGCTTATGACAAATTCCAAGAGCAGGTAAACAAACATTTGACACCAGTCAAAGCCAGAAAGGCATTGGAAGAAGAAGAGAGGAGAATGCAAGAAGAGGAGGAAAGGAAATATGGTGAGAGAACAGTGGAGGATTTGACGAGGCTTTGCATGAAAGTTTCTGCACCTATAGAACTTGTGAGGAAGGCAGTTAAGATGGCTGGATTCACCAACAATATGGGTCGTCCCAGACCGATCAGTTTACTTACTGCTCTGGAAGATACTGATATTATTAAGTGGTATGCGGGTGTTGGGAGAAGATGGCTTGATTTCTTTTGCTGCTGCCACATCTTCAAGATGGTAAAAATTGTTGTAAGTTATCACCTGAGGTTCTCTTGTATTTTAACACTGGCTGAAAAGCATGAATCCACCAAACGTGAAACCATTAAACATTTCACGAAAGATTTGAAAGTCACTGACATGGAGGGAAATGAAGATGTATACTTCCCCACTGAAAGGGAGGTTAAGATGATGGGAGATAAGAGCCTTTCGGATCCAAAACCTGTGGATGGGGCTTTATCTTTGGCTTTGATCAGATTGGCTTCTGATGAGCCATCACATTCATGTGTCACACATTTTTGTGACAGGACTGATACTATAATGTATAGGATTAGGTTACTACAAAACCGAATGAATGTTAACCCATTGGATGATGAGAAATGGGTTTGGGGCATGGGTGCAATTCATGATGGTTTGAATCGAAAGTGTATTCCTCTCTGTTCTGATCACATAAGTGATCTTTTATTGGGGAAGATCACTCTTCAGGATATTGATTGTACTTCATTTCTAGATGTGGACTGAGTATTGGTTGTTTTCTTTTACTCTTGTATGAGTTGGACATCTCTTTATTCAATTGCATCCAGGTAGGTGATGTGAACATTATCTCTTACTTAACTAATGTATTTCCCAGGACTTTGGTTTAGGCCTTCTCTATTATTATGCTATTTTTATGCTAACTAAGGAAACTTTAATGAATGACAAATGAATGATCCATAAATATTACGAGAACTATCGATGTATATAGTGATCAACCTCATGTAAGTTGTTGGGGGCAATAACCTGATGACCAATGAAATGGGATTAACAGACATAATCTTTTCCCATATTTTCTCGTAGCTCAAATGGTTTCGATGGTTTAGACTTTAAAACAACTTTCATTATGATAATCCTGTCTCCACACACATACAAGTTGTTGCTCTTTAGGAACGACATTTTCTAGGAGACAATATATGCTTCTCTTTGTTCTTTTCTTTTCTTCTGATTTTTAGTCATTTTCAACTGTGTTAGACTTTTTTTAGAAAATGAAGATAAATGTCATTCTATATGATTATTTTTGCTATGACTCAAACTCTTTGGAAATATGCTACGATGGCTCTTTTTTGGGTAATTCAGTTAGAGAGGAATAAAAATATGTGCTGTTGACAACTTATGGAACAAAGTCCTTTTTTTTTTTGCGTCTTGGGCTTCTGTAACTACTGAGTTCAAAGAAGTTCCTGTCTTTTGGGTTTTCTGTATTCTTTTGCTGACGGCCTTGGCAGTTTTTGAAAGCTACGGCTGGCTATCCTCCTCTTCTTTGTGCATCTAATGAACTTTTCTTGTTTTGTTTCAAAAAAAGATTTTTTTTTTTTTTTAATTATTTATGCTTTTTTTTTTTTTTTTTTTTTTGGCAGCCTGAAGAGGCAAAGCTGAATTCAGAGTTAGCTGAGAAGGATGCTATCAATTATGGGCTTTTCAAGCAAGCATGTTATGCATCTTTAGATAAATTCTTGGATGAGTATGTGATGTCCAAGTTTCATCATGGTCTATATGACATTGAGGGAGCATGTGTAAATATTAAAGCAGGATCAAAGGGCATCTTTCTTGAGGTTTGATTTTTATGTTCTGCTCTTGAGATTAATTTTGACTTGAAGTTAAACGCATTATTCAAAACAAAATCTGATGCAGCATTCAGATTCAGGTCCTTAATGAGTTCTGTTTTGTTTCAAGAAAAGAAGTAGAAATGAACAGGTTGGCTCTGAGTTAGACTTATTCTGGCTCGGCAGCAACCCAATACACACACAATACACATGTTAATGTCATTCTTGTTAGTCCTTGGATAGCAAGTTTTTTTCCTTAGAATTTTGGTAACAGCTTTAGTCAAACTGCATCCTCGTTACAAAGAGTATAATGTTTGTGTTGCTATCATGTTCGATAATTTTTTCACGTAAGTACTTCATACACGGGCCACACGGCGTGCCATTGCTTGTTGTTATACAGCTTAATGTTCTGTTGTACTCTGCTCATTTTGTGCTGATGATGGAAATAGTTAGACTTCCTCTACCCCCACGTGCTTGTAAACTGGTCTGAGGTTCTCCCAAAATCATGCATTTCTTGAATTTGAATTTACATTGACAACTTGTTCACTTTCTCATTTTCAACAACTTATATTAGCCTTACTATTGCAATCCTTCAGTTGTAGTTTGTTCCTCGTATTAAAATCTTTAAATTTCATGGGAGTCAATCTGATCCTGTACTGGCCACCATTTATTGCTGGTCTTTTGTCTAGAATTATTCGTTATTAGTTTGTTGAGGAAGGCTATTTGAGAAAAGTTGTAAATGTTGCAACTTTCACAATCACTCATAAATTCATCAGTAAGTAGTTGTGTTTCATATTTCAAAAATGCTGAAGCAAATGAAATGACTTTTCGTTGTGTTACATTTATAATGAGGAATCAACTGGGTTAATCCCTACCACTTATTATAGGATTTTGTTTTGGAACAAAACTTTAGAATATATTATTTGGATACATTCTGATTGTAAATACATAATACAGTATAAACTCAATGTACTATAAAACAACGGCTTGTATTCAAACCCGATCTGATCCGATTTGATTCAATTGCAATCCGATATTCGAACCGGATTTGACCCTTTGAAAATTTAGGAATTTGATTCGATTCGATCTGAATATTATTCAGCCAGATCGATTTGAAATCCAAAAATACGCAAATTTTCGGACCTGATCGGTTCGATACGATATTAACACAAAGCAAAGATAGATATAACAGATTTGGAAACCAAAATAACATATATAACCGAATGAATCGGTTCAATTTTTTAAACGTATTTGTTTTATTGGTACTCTGATCCCTAACTTTTCAAAAATGCATCAAATTGGTTTGTCGGTTAGTCAATCCTAATATAAGAGCATCTCCACAGACTTTCCAAATAAGATATTTGTTAAAGTCAAATGTACCACATCAGTATAATGAGATTTTTCAAATAAGATTTTGCTTCTCTCTCTTCAATATTGAAGAGCAACTTCTCATTCTTCAATTATTATTATTATATTATATCATCATTAATATTTGACATCTATATCATTTTTATCTTTTTAATTAAATTTAATTAATATATAATAAATTTTAATTTATAAATTTTACCATTAGAAAAGTCTCATCAAGATCTTTAAAATGATATTAATATTGAATATTTAATAATAGCATCTTAATAATATAAAAAGTTATTATTTCTAATTTTAAAAAAATAGAGGGTAATTAAATTTGTTGGGAGATATAAGGGAATTTTAATGCTTTAATTAAAATAATATAAACCTATTTTTAGAAGGGTTTTCTTTTTTTCACGACATAAATTGCCAACTAGATAAATAAATAGTCATTTTAAGAAGAGTGAAAATAACGGTTGTAATGGCATTTTAGTCCTTAAATCGTATGAATATCATCCTACACTATTCACTCTAAAACCTCCAATCGAAAAGAAATGCAGACATCACTTCGTCTCAGACGTACACTGCAATCACTCCACCACCACCGCCTCAATCTCAAACCACCCATCACCACCAGCCATCCATCACCCTTCTCCATCCGTACACTCTCAACAACATCCCCATCCCCCTCCTCCTCCTCCTCCGACGCCGAACTCCGTAAGTATGTCGGTTACGCTGCCCTCCTCGCCTTCTGCGGCGCCGCCACCTACTACTCCTTCCCTTTCTCCGACAATGCCAAGCACAAGAAGGCACATATCTTCCGCTACGCTCCTCTTCCCGAAGACC
Organism: Acer yangbiense; assembly: GCA_008009225.1. NCBI lineage: Eukaryota > Viridiplantae > Streptophyta > Magnoliopsida > Sapindales > Sapindaceae > Acer > Acer yangbiense. The sequence continues at coordinate 52,579,679 of CM017762.1, read as the reverse complement.
TACACACCGTCTCCAATTGGAGTGGCACCCACGAGGTCCAGACCCGCAATTTCCACCAGCCGGAGACCATCCTCGACCTGGAGAATCTCGTGAAGGATTCCAATGAGAAACGGGCCAAGATCCGGCCTGTGGGGTCCGGGTTGTCGCCCAACGGAATCGGGCTGGCCCGGGCCGGGATGGTCAACTTGGCGCTGTTGGATAAGGTGCTGGAAGTGGATAAGGAGAAGAAGAGAGTGAGGGTTCAGGCTGGTATTCGAGTTCAGCAGTTGGTGGATGAGATCAAAGAATATGGTATCACTCTTCAGAATTTTGCCTCCATTAGAGAGCAGCAAATTGGTGGCATCCTTCAGGTTATTTACAAAACCCATTTTGGGTCTGTTTAAAATTTCCTGCTTTTCAACTAATCAGAAATGGAAACACCCTTTTAACCATATCAAATCTTATATATGAATGATTGATTGATTGCTCTTTTCGTAGGGATGGCAATGCGGTGGGGTGGCCCTTCCCACACCCCGCCCCATTTATTTTTTAAAAACCCATCCGCTCATTAAACCCCTCAATAGATGGGGCGGGGCAGGGTATGCTTTCCCTATCCCCATCCAATTTACCCCATTTAAGAGCATCTTCAATGGTCTCCTTGGAGACTCCCTTATTTAATGTTATTACAAGAGACCATTAACGGAGTATATGCTCCAACAATACTCCCTTAAATGGCCTCTTTAATAATTTTTTATTATTATTTAAATGTTAGATATTGTGTTTAAATATTAGATATTGTTTGTCAATTATGAGTTTTAAATATATGAAGATTTTCAAGAAAATAAAATAATCTTAAATAGGTGAAGCCCACTTTAAGGGGGTGTGAAAACATCCCTTAATTAAGGGAATGAACTCCATCAGAACACAATTAAGGGAGCCATTTATGGAGCTGTTGGAGCTACAAAAATGCACCTACTCCTTTAATTAAGCTAAGGAATGTCTTTAAGGGAGGCAGTTAGAGATGCTCTAAACCATTTATCTAATTTATTTATTTTTAAAAACGTTGTCAAAAAAATATATTTTAATATTATTAAAATAATAAACATATATCCCAATGGATAATATAAAGTAATTCCAAAAGATTATTGAAAATCATCTCATAAATATAAATCTCATAACTAAACAAATAAATTCAATAATTTTAAAACATAAACATTGAACTAAATAATAAAATAAATAAATATTATATTTTAAGAGGGGTGGGGCGGGCAGGGATTATAAAACCCATACCCATTGCGGGTTTTATTATCTATCCCCATCCCCGCCCCATCACCACCAAATTGAATCCCATCCCCATCCCATAAGTGCGGGTCCCCCCATCCCCACGGGTTATTTTGCTATCCCTACTCTTTTCGCTTCAACAAGACTTCAAGTTTCAATGGATTGTGTTTGACTGACATAAATGGTCAAGCAAACTTTAGTTTTGGGTGAAATGCAATATTTAGCTTGTATGTCTTCAAGTTATAATTCTAGTCTTAGTTTAAATTTGATGTCTAATTCTGCAAATACTTGATATTAGGTTGGTGCACATGGTACTGGTGCAAAATTGCCTCCTATTGATGAGCAGGTCATCAGCATGAAATTGGTCACTCCTGCCAAGGGAACAATAGAGCTTTCCAAAGAGAAAGATCCGGAGCTTTTTTATCTAGCTCGTTGTGGTCTTGGGGGCCTTGGAGTGGTTGCTGAAGTCACCCTTCAGTGTGTTGAGAGACAAGAGCTTGTAGAGCACACAGCTCTCTCCAACATAAAAGAGATCAAGAAAAACCACAAGTAATTGCTTGTCCCTTCTATCAGTTTATCTTATATTCTGAGCCATACATGCTCCTTGTTTTTCACAAAATTAATTTTGCAAATTACAAGTAGATCATTGATTACTTATTGAGTTCCTCACAAGATAATTATGTTGGGATAATTTGGATGATTTTGGAGGATCTGTTGTTATAATTTTATTTAACGTTGTGGAATTTGGGATCAAGAACAAGGGATGCGTTTTAAACAATTTGGAAAATAAAAAGTTAATTCCTGTGTTGCATCATAATATGAGCAATTTTTAAAAGGTCGTGTGCTACTTGCATTTTTTGTGTAGTTATCATGCAGAGCAATCCAAAGTTCAGGGATGAAATAAAGTGAAAGATGCTTCATATTTTTTGATTGTCCTTTTTGGAATACATTTTTTTCTCTTTTCCTTGGCATGGCATTATGTTAAATTAAATAATAATCGGAGGACTTTTGTTTCTGAAAAGTCGAAACTTTTGTAACTTCCTGTTTGCAGGAAACTGCTATCAGAGAATAAGCATGTGAAGTATCTTTACATTCCATATACCGATAGTGTTGTGGTTGTGACGTGCAACCCTGTTTCCAAATGGAAGGGTCCACCCAAATTTAAACCAAAATATACTAAGGATGAAGCCATGCAGGATGCTCGAGACCTCTACAAAGAGTGCCTCACAAAGTACAGGTACAAGTGTTGTATTTAGCTGTTCATTCTAGTTGTTCATATTGGGGCACAAGGATAGGTAACAGGTGATACTAATTCTTTTATGCCATATAAAGCCTAGATGAGCTGAACATCTTGTCTTCTTCTCATCTCTCTCTCCAACACACACAAAACTGGTTCTTTGTTTTTCTTCCTCTTTTCACTTTTTTTTTCCTAATGATCTTTGCCTGTCCTTTTACTTTTTAACTTGGCATGAACAGCCTTGTGAGAGTAAAATGTGGTATCAGAATTCAAAATAGTTCCAAACTTTTCTTGCATAGTGGAAGATAATCAAACTGTGAACCATGTAAATGACTGGTTTCAAAATTGCTTTCATTTCTTTATTTCTCTTTACTTCTAAATTTGTGATCATTGTCATTTGTAAGTATCACTTGTCCTATATTTTTAAGGTCAAATTTGGGTTCAGTCAGAACTGTTTGCTTTACCTAATATGATTAAAATGAGAATTAAACCCAAATTCAACCCAACGTGCAATGATTTAACCAGCCAACACCAAAATCAACGTCTGTTTTCAAAGCTTTAGCTCATTTATCTACTCCAAGATTTGTCATCATTGTTATGTTCATTCGTTTATTTCAGCCACTTGAACTCTTACTTTAGTTACTTTCAGGGCTGATGAAATTACAGCTAAATCTCCTGAAAACAATGAACAAGATATAAATGAGCTTTCGTTTACAGAATTAAGAGATAAACTGCTTGCACTTGATCCTCTCAACAAAGACCATGTCATAAAGGTTAATCAAGCGGAGGCTGAGTTCTGGAGGAAGTCAGAGGGGTACAGAGTGGGATGGGCTGATGAAATCTTGGGCTTTGATTGTGGTGGGCAGCAATGGGTGTCAGAAATCTGCTTTCCTGCTGGAACCTTTGCCAAGCCAAGCATGAAAGACCTTGAATACATAGAAGAGCTGAAGAAACTCATAGAGAAGGAAGAAATACCTGCACCTGCTCCAATCGAGCAGCGATGGTCAGCATGCAGTCAGAGTCCCATGAGTCCAGCTTATAGCTCAGCTAAAGATGACATATTCTCATGGGTAAGATCAATGAAACAAAACTTTATGGTCTGCCATATTTTGCTATTTGACTGAGTGTTATGATGTGCTAAATGTCTGTGACTGTTGTGGTCTTTGATTGGCAGTTCTTTCTGTGGAAAAAAAATAAATAAATCTTAACTGTTCGTAATACTCTTATCAAACTTTATTTTGTTTTTGTATCAGGTTGGTATAATCATGTACCTACCCACCATGGATGCTCGTCAGAGAAAGGAAATAACAGAAGAATTCTTCCACTACAGGCATCTGACTCAATCTCAGTTGTGGGATCGATATTCTGCTTATGAGCATTGGGCTAAGATTGAGGTATTGAATAAATCTGGCATAATTTGCTTTTTAGTTTCTCTTTTCACAAATTTAAATCAAAATAAGCGATCTTACATAGTATGGAATGTCTTATGATTTGGTTTTCAAATTATCAATTTTATCCAGTGCGGACACAATTCTGCGGTTATTTTGCAGTTTTGTCTTTCAGTGAATTTGGAGCGCTTCAATTATTTTTTTTGGTCTTTTAGTAAATTTGGTTTTAAATTTACTAAAAGACATTAACCATATAATAGCGTCCGCACCGGATAATAACTATCTAAATGAATCCACACTACATTCTTGAAACTTTAGATACCCATGAAAGTCGACACAAATTTTCTATTATCTTCATGAAACTCTAAAATTCTTATATTGGTTTGTTATTCTATGAGCAGTGGAGTTCAAGGAACATTACACAATATTTTTATTTTTTATAATTTCTCTTGACTCGTTTGTATAATAGTAAACCAACTTTCTTTTTAGTTCCAAGTTCAGATTGTTAAGTCTTAAAATGACTACTTAAATTGTACCAGTATAATTATTGAGAAATCATGAGCAAAAGGATGCTAATTTTATTTTATTTTTACTTTTTTAGTTTTTCATGTAAACTTGCGTTTTCTGTCCAGGTTCCAAAGGGCAAGGAAGAGCTTGCAGCCCTCCAGGAAAGGCTAAACAAACGATTTCCAGTGGATTCTTACAATAAAGCCGGGAAGGAGTTGGACCCCAACAGAATTCTATCTAATAACATCTTAGAAAAGCTCTTCCCTTTGTCATAAACCATCTAAGAAGTATCCCATATTGGTTAGTTCTTTGTTTATATATTGTCAATTTAAATGCATTTTGTTATTCTCTCATTTTGTCAAATTCACTGTGATCTTCTTGAGCCCTAAGATCTGGGCTGTACTGGAGAAAAAGGGCAGGATATAAGATATCATGTTGTATTATGATCACAAATCACAATAATAATTTGCGCCATAAACTGTTTAAAGTTATTGCTTCTAACTAATGGATGTGCCTTTAGTTTCAACCACTCTGTTTAATTAAAAGTAATTGGATAGAAAGGATCTTATATATTTAACATGGAACTCGATTCTGTTTGGACAGCCTTTTATACTTGCATGGATTGCGAGCTAAGGATTAGGACTGTATAATTATTGATTCTAAGAGGTGTTTTACATGATAATTAGAACTATTTTAGGGTTTCATTGAGTATCAGGGTAAGGTTCTTTTCATGTGTTTAGAGTATAAGCATTAGATAAATGCTCAAATTAGGCTGTGAATGAGGAGAGGTGATAAATCTCGTTAGAATTAAATGAGGAGTTATTTTGATTTCCTTTATTCCTTTTCTTTCTCCTCTTTTCTAAATTCCAGTTTGGGACTGATCTACCTTTTCTTTCTCTTTTTTGACTTCTCTGGCCCTTTGACACTCTTTCTACCAAAGTAAAAATTCATTTGCATTTGTTGTTTACATAAATTGTACCTTTCAAATTGCATCTGAGATTTCGCATAAAAAGATTCAAGTTCACCATATGATATAAGATGAGACAAATTCAGATTTAAGATTTAATCATAAAACAACTGTGATTTTTACTTACTTGAACTTAATTCCGCAAATTGCATCTGATCTAGCAAAGTAGAACTGGGAGAGTAATTAAATTAACAAAGAAAATAACTTAGTTTACATATATGTTGAACATCTGTTATGCAAAAATATAAAATAAAAAGAAAAACACTTAACAATGATATAGGTTATTTAGTACACCATTTCTTGCAATCTACTATAATTATTACAACATACGATCACACGCTTACAAAAGAAGTAGAAAAATAATCAAATACTAGTCAATAAGCATAGAAGTCAAGCTGTTCAGGATCATCATTTAGAAGCAAGCTTCACATAGCCAACAGCAGCAAAGAGCAAAGAGGCTGCACCAGTAGAAACAATATTTAATAAGAACTAGGGAAGCGAATGAAGAAAAAGGCAGCACAATGGTTTGGTTAAGTATGAATATCCCCATTATTGATTGTAAAACTTCATTTGAATGTGTGAGACTTACCATCCTTGAATGCAACCTCGATCTCCTTTCTTCTTCGTCTGTGGAATACACTTCTTCTTCTTCCCAGTGGGCTGATTCTCAGTCGTGGGATATCCTTTCAAGAAGAAAACAATATTATAGTGAGATTCTAATAAATAAAAAACCATGAGAGAGAGATAGAGAAACTAGTGTTTATTGTGTTGGGGTTGAACCTGGTGGTGGTTGAATCTCTTGTGTCTGTGAGTCGTGCATTTTGTTATAGATTCAGCAGAAACAATGAACTTGTTGTGTTCAATAAACTTCTGTACAAATTTTGAAGAAATTATGCTGGAATAGAGAAGGGTCTGCCAATGCTTGTATATATATATAATACATATAAGCTTATACCGGCATGGGAGTCGCCTAAAAAATCCTAAAGTTGCCTTTTAAACTTGGGGCGGTTAGGAGAAAAAAGGAAGAAAATAAAACGAGTGCTGGAATGGCAAGTTGAAGCATCTGAAATATAAGGAAAGCATGGTTTTTCAAGCACAAAAAAAGTGGAGTATCGAATAAAGCATGATAAAAAGTGGATGAACAGGAAGGAAAAAAAGGTGGATTTGGATTCTTTACTTGTCGGAGAGGAGAAGAAAGATTTAAAATAAAAATGAAAGAAGATTGGAGAATAGTCAGAAACTGGGAATGTTGTACAAGTAGGTATACAATTTATCCAGAAAAGATATGCTTTAGTTATGTTATTTGTCAAAGGCATAAAGAAACCGGCAGCATTTGACAATTTTGTACAAGAAGTTGATACATGTTGAAAAGTATATGATATATGATATTTTGTTGTATTCGATGTTTTATTCATTTTGTTTTTATATTCCACCAGCGTTGTGCGGCGACTCGAACCTGGAAATGGCCGAATGAATACCCTTTATCACCGAACCATATCGGGAGGTGGTATATTCAGTCGTTTTGGATTTCAAACAAGAATATTCCTGGACTCTGGTCTAATAAGATTTAAGAGAAGCCAAGCTGTAAATATTAGTTAAAAGTGATTTTATTTCCAAAACACTTGGCAAACAAGTGATTAGAATGGTATAACATTTGATAACGAAAGCAATAAGATCAATAGATCATCCCCTAGTCCCTAGACACTAGACTGGTTAAATCTTGTGTTCGCTTTGATATTTTATCTTTCCACTCTACACTTCGTTGAACAAAAATCTTACTGATATGATTATTTTCTTGCATTACATAAAAAGTATTGTCTAGGTCAAATGATTTTAGAGTGTAAATTAATTAATTAATTAATTAATATTTTTAAGAATTTAAAAAATAATTATAAATGATTTGATGAATATAAATATTTATTAAGAATAATGCTATGTATCTCAACTCATATCCCAACTGGTTTGCGATTCAGGTATTCATTCGATAATAGTAGACTCCGATGCTGCGATTGTGGTTGGGTGGATAAATGATGGGAGCCAAACTTTTCGTGGTACGGGGCTTATTATCTCTATATTTGTGGTCTCCTTCTATCTTTGGGGGTGGTTTAGTGACTTTTGTTCCTAGGGAGGCCACTCAAGTGACCCATTTTCTGGCAAAAATGCTTTGTCTATTGATGAAGATCGTCTTTGGATGGAGGAGTATCCTCATTGTGTTCAACGGTTTGTATTGGCTGAGTGCTATAGTTCTATGTAATTCTATTTTGGTTTGAATGAATTTTGTTTTTTTTTAAAAAAAAAAAAAAAAAAACCCATATCTCAACTTATGATGTGTCAATTGAATTCATATGACATGTATCAAATGAAATAAAAGGGGTAATTACCCTGGTGGCCATCAACTTTTACCACCACTATCAAAATGGTCACCAAATGGGGAAATGGATGGAAAATGGTCATTTTTTACGAACATTGTTACACTAATGGTCATTCCATCATTTTCCATCCAATGAATGACATTTTAATAAATAAGGGGATGACATTAATTTATTTTAAATGTTTTTTGGGAATCAAATTTTTCTTTTGTTTTTTGAAACAAATAATTATATTTAGTGTGTATATATGTATAGCATATCTCAAACATATATATATATATATACGGTCCCGTTCACATTAGTGCGTATTGATGTAACTACATCAGTATCAATGCATGTTGACTACTGATTATGAAGAAGCTTTGACAAGTGCATATAGGGGTGGGCGTTTAATGGATCGGTTCACTTTTCGAGTGAACCGATAAAAAACTGATAATATCCGGTTTTTGAAAAAGTGAACCGATCCGATAAAATTGAAAAGTGTGAACCGATTGAACCGGTTCGGTTCGGTTCGGTTCGGTTTTTTCGGTTTACTAGTAAATACCATTGTGAAGCCGAATGGGTGCATTTACCATCCAATTGGGTGGTGATAACACTGAATAGATATTATTTATATGGTAAACCGGCATTTCAACACAATCATAGTATGAATTTATACCATATTATTTGCATAAAATTCCATATCGAACAACTGAATTAAACAAACACTACTCAACATACCTATTTGCTATGCTATTTGACAAAAAAACTCTTGCCTTGAAAAGCAAAATTTGATATAAGCTTACTATACAAGTTCAATCGATAGCCCATATATTCAAGCAAGCCTATCAGAACATAAGTGGTTATTGTTCGAAAATGTAAGTAGCAATTGTGCAAATCAACTACACCTAAAGATTGCTCTCACAAAATCAAGGCAAAGCCTGTAGAAAATATATATCCACACTTGTCCAGTCACCAGAGTCATTCATTATGCTAAAATGAACAGATTTTGATGTTTTTTCTTGGGGAGCGGTGGTACAACTACCTGAACAAGTATTTATGCTGAAACCTTCTCTGAAGAGGTTTTTTCTTGCTTCTTCCTGCAATAAAGAGAAGAAATTCGGTTGCATTTAAATTCTACAAAATGACTAAATTCATGGTGGGAGCCTATGCTTCAGAAACTTACAACTACCTGAACAAATGATTAAATGTAGGGATTTTTCATTATATACACCGGTTCTCGGTTCGGTTCACCGGTTCAAACCCTTGAATCGGAAACCGAACCGAAATATCCGGTTTTTAAAAAAACGAACCGAACCGAACCGGTTAACAATGAAAAACCGAAAAAAAAACCAATTGGACCGGTTCGGTTCATCGGTTCGGTTCGATTCATTGGTTTTTTGTCCACCCCTAAGTGCACATACTTTGAGTCAAAGTATATAAATCTAATGGTCAATATTCAACGCACTGATGAAGTTATATCAGTGCACACTAACGAAGTTATATTAGTGCACACTAACTTGAACATTTATATATATATATTGTATTTGTTGATGGCAAAATAAAAAATCTTCTGGGTTTGCTTTGATTGTGTTGTTGTTAGTTGGGTTTGAGATTTTGTGAGATAATTGTGTATAAAATGATTTTCGGTGGTAGTTTGTATTAGTTGGGCATCTTTTAATAATGGAAAAATCAATTTTATGAAAGAATTGAGAGTGGAGATTGTTGTATGGATTTTAATTAAAGGCTAGTTGTTCGAATTTTGAGATGGAATTTTACGATCCAAAGTTATGACTTAAAAAAAAAAAAAAAAAATTGTATACCCATTTTTTTTATAGATAAAGTACACAAACTTACCCTAGTTATATGGATAATTACATTAAAATCGGTAAAAAAATTATAATAACACTAATTTACCATTGATCCGTTAACTAACGGTTGATTAACCATTAACAACAGTTAGTCACTAACTAGTAAAGGATAATTTGGTATTTTTCAGTGTTATTAAATAAATGAAAAAAAAAAAAAAAAACTGTCCAATAACATATCACCACATCAACCATAACAATTTATTAATTAAAATACAATATTAATACAAAAATATGCTTCATCCTCCCCTTCAATTTTCAAAGACAAAATCACAACTATAAACAAACCAAATCGTAACCCAATACAAAGCAAATCACAATCCAAAATAGCTCTGCTTATTTCTTCTCCACCCTTCATCTTCTTTACTATCACATTTTCGTCCAAAAACACAACACAATAAAAATTATTTAAAAATTTAGAAAATATATATATATAATAGAGATTCTCCATGGAGGAAATGTGGTTCCAGATCTCTTCCATTTTTGTAGGAGATCCAGAACAAAAATCTTTATTAATGTTGCGGATCTCCTTCATTTTTGGAGAAGATCTGGAACCAAAATCTCGATTAATGGAGATCGAGTTCTCCTCCATTTGATCTCCATGGAGATATGGAGAGATCATTTTATTTTATTATTAATTATATATATATTTTTTTTGATTTATTTTAATTATTTGATTTTTATATCTCTTTTTTCAAAAAAATTTGATTTCTTTTTTATAGTTATTTGATTTTTTTTATATACATATTTTTTCTGATTTTTAATTCATTAATTTATTTAGAGTGATGCTATTGACAATTCACTAAATATATTTCTACACTCCATTTTTTTTTTTTTAATTATATACAACTTTATCCTAATTAAAATTACTAAATAGGGAAAAAAAATCTAAAACAATTTTGTTAGAAACATTACTTTTTTATTAAATCTTTTTGCATTTCACAGACCCTAAAAATTTATAACAAGAAACAAACAAATTTTGTTTTAAAAAAGTGTTGATGTTTGAAAGAAAAAAAAACAATAAGATAAATATTTTATTAATTAAGAAGAGCAACTGAGTGGGTTCATCACAGAAGGCATCCTGCTCAAATGATCTTGCTAAATCATCATTGTAAACTCCGGAAATGGATTGACCTCCCGATTTTGGGGTTGTTGGGTAGAATGTCTTTTGGCCTTCTTCCAGACCGATAAGGGGGAGAGCACAAACGAATAGTGATGCTCCAAGACTTACAAGAGTATACTTTAATCTGGTTAGCACCGGCTTCACTTGCACAACTCTTTAAATCTATTTAAATTAAAATGATAGGCTTCTTCAAGATTAGTAGCTTGTTTAAAGCTCTTTGTAGAGTCATTTAAATCAACTCCACATAATATAATGAAGCAAAAATAATAATAATAAATTAAAATTAAACTTCCCAATTTCACTATTCAATGAAAAATAAAAAGCTAATTTTGAAGAAAAATGAAATATCTCTAGAATTTTTTTATTTTTTTTTTAAATTAGGTTTTTTTGGATGGAGTGTTTTCAAACAATGAGTTTTAAAAACTAAAAAGGATAATTTTGGAAGAAAATGGAGTCTCTTTAAATTTTTTTTTAAATTTTAAGATTTAAGATGTATTGTTTTTAGAAAAGGAGTGTGAAAAAATAAAATTAGATTGTAAGGAAAAAATCTCATTTATTTAATATAATATTTCGAAATATTAGAACAAGGGAAAAACATACATTGTCCATTTTCCATGATTGACTATCGTTGGTCAACCGTAGTTAGTCAACGAGTCAATGAAAGTTTAGTGTCATTATGATTTTTTTACCGATTTTAGTGTAATTATTCCATATAGCCAAGATAAGTTTATGTAATTTGCCCATAAAAAAATGGGTGTATAGATAATTTCTTTATGTAGCAATATATGTAAGTAAATAAAGAGGCGTAGACACATTTTTTTTAGGGGTGGCGAATATCACCCCTCATTATTTTTTTGCTTAATTTTATTATTGATACTTGATAGTTATAGGGTGGTGAATTAAAGGCCCGATACTAATGGGCTGACTATCCGCCCATTTTATTCCAATATCTTAGAGCTTCATTAGATTGGGCTACTGCATTATGATTTATGAATCCTTTCACCAATAATTGAGTCCTATCTCCTATGTTATTCTATCTTTCTACTTCACATATTATCTTAAATCTTCAACCATTTATTTACTTTTGCTGTTGAGTTCGCATCCATTCTCAACCCTTAGACGTTTTAGACTTTTTAACGGTTAAACTCAATCAACACAAACTGAATGCTAACGATGTTAGTCTATATGGGAGGTTTCTAAAATAAAAGCATTTGTAACTATACATCCAATAATAATTCAAATGTGAGGGGAGGTTTTTAATATTAATTCATTAATTTAAGGGAAAAGATCGCTTTGCCCCCTGACCTTTACCCTATTAGAAAGGTGAGGACAGGGTTTGCCCATATTGGCCGGTCTTCCCCCCTGAAATTGAAATATTGTATAATATTCCCCTTCTATTACTTTTTCCATCCAAAAACGAGTTGACCGTCAATCTCATGGTCAACTGACCGTTTTATCCTTTAATTTAATCAGAAAATGACCATTTAACCACCACACTCAAGACAAACAACCAAACCGATCTGATCTTGTTATGGTTGAATTTGGGACAGGGAAGAAAGAATAGAGAATAGTAGCAAGATAGTATTTTACTGCAATAATTTCATGTCTCATTCAATTAACTCCATAGCCTTATGTATGCTTACAAGTCCTACAAAATGGAAATGTGCTCCTAACAAGGTGCTAAGTGCACCACTAACAATAACAGACATGCATAATCAATAATGTGCAACAACTAACTAAAATTAAGGATATAATGCATAACAACTGTAAAAAACAATTGCTGCAGACACCACATTTGTTAACTAAACATAACAACTTCTAACTTGGTCCACTTAAACTATCCTTGTCCGCAAGGATAAAATTTGTGAGTGCTAGATATGCTGTTGGGGACTGACATTTTTGAAGTCAAAATACTAATACCAAAAGATAAGTGTTTGTTAGCATTAAGAAAGAAGAGCGGAGTAGAAGAGGGAAACAAATGATATTTTGGCTGTAAATCACGATGCCACTGTAGAGCAATTCCTTCGAAATGGAAAGATGCTAGTTGAACTTGCTGTTAAGGAGCAAAATTCTTGAAATCAATATATTGTTTCGCCTTGAAGATCCATCCAGTGGGGTCTTCGCCACCGAATGTAGGAAATGATAGCTTGAGGTGAGTTTGGTTACGATCAGGGGTAAGGTGTGTGTGGGTGGTGTTGGGTTATGGTGGTCGATGTGCGGATTCTGTTGGAGTGAAGGGGTTGATTTCGGTTTCAGTTGTGTTGCGAAAGAGGCGCAAGGCTTGGAGTTCTGTCATGATGGTTTGGCGGGTAGAATGTACTTGGTTGAAACGGGACTCGTGACGAGCTAGAATTTCGTAAACTTCGTTACGAAACTCGATGTCCATGATCGAAACTACGCTTTGATACCACTATTATGGTTGAATTTGGGACAGGGAAGAAAGAACAGAGAATATAAGCAAGATAGTATTTTACTGCAATAATTTCATATCTCATTCAATTAACTCCATAGCCTTATATAGGCTTACAAGTCCTACAAAATGGAAATGTGCTCCTTGTTGGGATTTATGCTCTAAAGCTTATAATTTGTAAATGTTATAAATCTAATAATAAAAGATGTAGTTATTTCATTCAAATAAAATTGACTCATACGTTTATATTATATATGCTAACATCCTAGATTGCTAGATGTAATCTTAAACTAAGTATATGAATGTTATATACAGAGGAATTCAGTTTGAGACATGCAAGTTAAAGAGTCCGTAGAAAGCAAATAAAGTTGGGTACTTTATTTGTGGTTAATCTACATATGCAGTCCATTCCGTAATGTACGGTGGTTTTATCCTAGACTACTCATATGGTGTTATGAGAATAAAGACACCTTATATGATGTGATTATGTAGGACTGGGCCACGATCTATATGAATCTATCACTAAGATCCGTTAGTTGAAAAGATTCATACATATCGACAAATGATGGCTATATATAGGTGATATAAATCCTGAGTATCTTACTGACTCCTTCAGGTTAGATCGTGGTTTTTGATTTACTATAGGTGAGATCGGAATAGCATTCTCAGTCAATATCTGAATCACGGTTTGGCTTGTGGCTGGGAAGGTATGCACATAATAGTGGAATCCACTCCTTCTTGTGAGAAGTAGATAAGTAGTTCCCTTAAGAGTTGATTCGGGGCTTAAACGATTAAGAACGCTCTCCTTCTTTCGTAAAAGAACGAATGATATAATCATGTAAGAGAATCAATGGTACTTAAAGGAAAATATATAATTAAAGAGGTATAATGGAGTTTATGACCTAGCTCTAATTATGAACTAATTGTGGAGGATCATATCATATGTAATAGCTATATCGATAGACACTGATAATTTGGTTATGTAAAACATTTATAGTTACGAGAGTACAACATTAGATTTTTAGTGGAATAACTCCGAGGTTAATAATTGTGAAATGTTAATTAATGAGTTTAATTAATTTTTTTAAATATTATTGGAGCTCAAACTATGGGTCCATTAGGTCCCCTTGCTAGTCCCTTACGATTGATAGTAACAAAACTCACGGAGAATTGGATGATCTTATTAATTGTGTTACGAAAGTAACTTAAATATATTTTGGGAATTAATTAAATGATATGATTATTTAATTAATATATTATTTAACTGATGAATTAAATATTATTAAATAATATGATTATTTAATTGACATATTAATAATTAATAATTATTAATTATTATATGTAGGTTTCAAGTTCAAACCTTGACAAGAGCAAAAGGATAAAATAATAAGTTATTATTTTGTTTACTCTAAATAGGTCAAAGGTTCAAACCCTAGTGGTAACCGAATTAAAAAGGATTTTGAATCCTATTTTAACTTGGATTACTAAACCCTAGGATCCTAGTATATAAGATATACTTATAAGGAAAAATAAACAACAGAAACCCTAGAAAGAAATAGAGAGGTGTGGCACCACCTATAGAGAAAAGAAAAGAAAAGAAAAAGTTTTTTTTTTTTTTTTTTGGTTCTTCCCTAGTTGGCCGAATCCATAAAAGGAAGAAAGGTGTTGTCTTCCAATTCTCTCAGGCCTCCATTCAACTACTCCCGGAATCCGTGACGTGCCCATACACACAGTTGTTAGATCACGGGACATAGCTCGGAAGGCTTAGTGGTGAAGGATCGAAAAGAAAATGAAGGAATGTTCTTCAAAGGTATGAAAACAAATCTTTTCCTCATATTCGTGTATACAAAAAGGTTCCAATAAGACGATAAAATTTTTGAAACCTTTCGTTCTTAAATCTCTTGATTTTTATCCCTATTTTCCGTTGCGCGACTTACACTTCTAACAAGGTGCTAAGTGCACCACTAACAATATCAAACATGCATAATCAATAATGTGCAACAACTAACTAAAATTAAGGACATAATGCATAACAACTGCTACAGACACCATATATGTTAACTAAACATAACAACTCTTGACTTGGTCCACAAGCATATATCAGATCTCCACCATCATCGGTTCATCACCGCCACCTAATCATATGATGTTCATCACCACCACCACCAAACACACAGCCAAGTCAACACACACTTAAGACATCACCAAAACCCAGATTCAGGAACCAACATCATCAAAATCATCAACACCAAACCAAAATAAAATACAAATAAAAAAAGGTTTGAATACAAACAAATAAAAAATCACTCACTATATCTATATGGCTATCTCTGAACAAACTTGATATAGCTAAACAATTTACAAAAAAAAAAAATCAACACAAAAAATTTGAATCAACTGAGGCAATAGAGAGAGAGAGAGAGAGAAACCCAGTTCAGTTTCAAATTTTGAATTTTGTAGAAGCAAATCTGACACAAACCAACAGAGGCCTAAATCGAACGAGAAAGAGAGATCAAAGTGAAGAAGACATGTTGAAAGGAGAAAAATTCTAAAATTCCACAGTGGATCGTGGTGAATCGGGGCAGTAAATACAATTTTTTACGGGCTTCGTTGGCGGTTTCTAGAGAATAGATCGGCGGAGTTGATGGCTGGGGTTTGGTGATCGGTGACCGGCAAAGCTTTCTAAATCGACGGTGGTATAGTGACTCCTGGAGGCGAATGTTGGTCTACGGCGAATGGATGACTCAAACTTTCCAAATCTCATTTTCTTTAAAAAAAAATTGTGAATTTTTAACGAAGAGGGAGAGAAGAGATGGGAAGAAAGAGAAATGGATTAGCAACGACTAAGGTTTGGTTTTGAGTGGTGGTTGTGGTGGCTAGGGTTTGGTGTGAGTTGTTGATTAGGTTAGGGTTTGGGTGTTGGAAATGATGTGGAAGATGATGATGATGATGAGTGGTCTGGTGGTTTTTTAATTTTTAATTTGTTTAATTATAGTCATTTACCATTTTGCCCTCTCAATTTTAATAGTCAACTTGTTTTTGGATGGAAAAGGTAATATAAGAGGTGTTTTTTTACATTATTTCGATTTCAGGTGGAATAATGGCCAATATGGGAAAATCTTATCCTCGCCTTTCTAATAGGGTAAATGTCAGGGGGCAAAACAATCTTTTCCCTTAAAATAATGAATTAATATTAAAAACCTCCCCTCACCTTTGAATTATTATTGGATATATAGTTACAAATGCTTTTATTTTAGAAACCTCTCATATGGACTAACATCGTTAGCATTTAGTTTGTGTTGATTGAGTTTAACCGTTAAAAAGTCTAAAATATCTCTATTTAAGCTTCAATTGTATGAATTGACCATTATACCCTCATACTTTTACCAAATAAATTAATAAAATGATATAAAATGCGGGAATGTTAACTTGCAAAGGAAAAGTTATTTTGAGGATAATTTTATCCTTAAAAATGACAAAATTACAAATGAACCCAAAACATTGAAAATAAACCAGAATATGTATTTATTTATGTATTTATTTGTCTTTGTTATAAATCCAAGCAAATACGTATTTTCAATGCTTTTGGTTGATTTGTAATTTTGTTATTTTTAAAGATAAAATTGTCTACAAAATAACTTCTCCTTTGCAAGTTAACATTCCCGTATTTTATATCATTTTATTAATTTATTTGGTAAAACTTTGAGGGTATAATTGGTCAAAAGTAAGAAGAGGAATTTAATATTAACCCTAAAATAATTTAGAGACTGCGCGAGCTAAAAACGTAAATATTGGTTTAAAAAAAAAAAAAAGATTAATAATTTCAAATCACTCCAACAACAGAATGGTTTTCGCCCTAAAAAAAAATAAAAATAAATAAAAATAAAAATAAAAATAAGTGAACTCCGAACCATATATTATAAGTTGAAAATGATAGTGGTAGGATAAATTGTACTTAGAAAGAATCAATCATTCATGATTAATAATAAGTCCAAAAAAAACAAAAACACAATTCCGACGGATTTGGGTCTGGCACATGTGAAGTAAAATGTGTCCCAACCCAACTGCCCAGAAAGCCACTTCAACAATCAGATTTCTGAATCCTGATTGATACAATTCAATACTAAATTAATTAACGGTGGCCCTATTTTCAATTATTTGCCCCCTCCTCTTGCTTTTATCTTTCCATTCTATTTCTCTGTAATTTTGCATTTGCAGTAAAACCATGGATTTCTTCTAACTTTACATATCAAAATTTCGTACTACGGATGCACGAGGCCGCTACTCACGAGGTATTGTCCGTTTTGGTTCATTGGGCCTCACAGTTTTGTCCTTTAAAAAGATCTCATGGTTTTATACTAATCTCTAATTATTTATACAATAGGCTAATCTTTACTTCGACCGATGTAAGAGAAAACCCTCCTAACCCACAAATTACTTATCCAGTTTTTTTTTTTTTTTTAATATTACAATAATTCAGGATTTGAGATGGGGGATAGACTCGAACCAATAATATGAAGAGCAAATCACTGAATCAACCTCATCTTGTCTACTTATCAAGCTTTTTATAATATATTTTAGTGTGAACTAAATCTTATTAATTTCATTATATATATAATAAATGTAGTAGACACAAAGTTAAAGTAGTTCCAATAACAAGTAATTGATTTTGAAAAGACTAGCCAAATGTAAAAGGCATAGAATGATAGAAAACTTACCAAAGCATCTTCATGAATATCCATATAGATGATCAAGTGGGGAAAAAGAAAGTTTTCATTATTACCCTTAAAAATAAGTTATGAATTATTAGTTATAAAATAATATAACTATTGACTATTGACTAGGCAAGAGATGTGATCAGGGGGCCTTTGGCTTTCATTAGAGCACATATCAAAGGTGTTTGTTAAAATGTCTCTGTCTATTTATATTTCTGTAAAATAATATATGTGTGTGCTTATGCTTCTTCATCTTTCAACTTCAGTGGTGTATTTACTTTAATTTGTCCTCTTTACTTTGGCTTCCACTCAATATATGCTTTCAATTATGTAACCTTTTTACCTTGTCTAGCACTGAATTATCATTAGAGGAAGGGTGGATCCCCATGCAAGAAACAACATTCAATAGAATATATATATTGGACATGTTTGTCATGAGACAGTATTAAGAAAAGACTTTGAATATATAAATTGTAAAATAAATCTATATGAACACAATTGCATCACATAATGGAATCTGATTTTATTTGATATCTTAAAAAAAAATTCTTCTTACCATCTTATTTGAATCTGACAAACGAACAAACACACAACACAAGCAATTTACGTGGTTCATCAAAAAAACTATATCTATGAAGGTCACCAATTTCACTAGGTATGCATGTATGATAATATCAAGATATAAGAAATTACCTCTATGTCACAAGTTTTATCTCCCTCTAGATCTCAATCATTCTACCTTACAAGCTCTCTTTATTAGGGTTTTTTTTTTTTTTTTTTTTTGGCTCTTTGTTGCTTTCTACACACTTGTAGACACATTTAACAAAAGCTCTCTTAACAACACATTTATACGCCAACACAGGCATAGCTCAACTGATAAATGGATGAACTTGAGACTTGGGCAAATGATTCCTAGGTTAGCGGCTCAAATCCTATCCATGGCGAAAGCTTTCAAGAAAATACATAATCCCAGATTAATAGATATCGTGGAAAAAAAAAAAAAACCACATTTATACTACGATATTTTTCACAAATTCTCTACTAAAAGACGAGTCTCTTTTGATCTCCATCCCAAGGATCTTTTAGAAACTCCAAAATCTTTCATGTCAAGTTCTCTATCCGACCATGCTTTGAGTTCATCAAACAATCCACAAGTCTATTTGTTAAAAACTTGTCCCTTTATTTGTGAGAGCCCTTCAAGAGCTAAAACTCCTAAAATAAATTCCTATACAATTGCTTCTTTACAAAATTAAGGGAGGAATTTCACTAAAGTCCCTGTATTTTTGTGAAATGTCATATATTTAAACATCTTTGTTATAATCATAATTTTAGTCCTTAGGTTTTCCAAAATACATCACTTTAGTCCTTCCGTTAGTCAACAATTAGTCAAATATAACGTATATTCCAAGGGTATTTTAGTCTTTAAAGCATTAGAAATTTATTAAAAAATAAAAATAAAAATAAAAATAAAAGATAATTGCCGTTAATTGAAATTTTAAAACTATTCAACCCTGTCTATTCTCTCTCCATCTTCAATCAATTACCATTAATTAAAATTTTAAATTGATTTCAATCCTATCTCTTCATCTCAGACTTTAATCAACCGCCTCTCCCTCTCTCACTCTCTCCATCTTCAAGACTTCAATCACTTCATTCACCTGCTTCATCTTTCATTTTGGTTTTTTGTTTGGCACCTCAATAATTCTAGACCCACCCCTCCATCTTTCCGTGAACCAACTTTGCCTTCCCATCATCTCACTGTCGAATGGACCTAGAGCCACCCCTTCATGCGCCGCCGCCAACCTACTTGGCCCTCGTCTCACCGCCGATTAGACCGAACCTACTCCCACCCCTCACGAATCCGAGCACCCAAACCCAGAAACCCCAACCATCTCATATTTGCTTAGAAATCTTTAGTGGATTTTACATCCTATAGAGCTGTGTATTTTAATTATCTAATTTAAGCAAAAATAAAATAAAATAATTATCTCTCTAAGACTCTCTCCCCCTCCTCTGTTACCTCTCTTTCATTTTCTGTAAAAATCTTGAATTGTCGACCGCCAGAGTTTGGTTATTTTGGTTGAATTCAGATTTCATTTGTGTAATTGTTGAATATAAAAATTAATGGAAACAAAAGGAAACCGGATGAGATCGATATGAGGGAGGAGATCCTTGTTCTAGAGAGAATTGTTCCTTTGTGTGAAAAATAATGGAGGAAATCGCTGCATGATTTAAAAAAAAAAAATTTATTTTTAACTGTTTTTTTAAATATTTTTCTCTTATCCATTAAATTTTTTTTTTTTTTCTGTTTTTTAAAAGTGTAAATTTTTTTTTTAATATTTTTCTGTTATCCATTATTATTTTTTTTTCTGTTTTTAAAATTGTAACTATTTTTTTTATAATATTTTTCTATTATCCATAAATTTTAATTTTGTTTTTTTTTTAAGATCTTAATAAATTTTGTGTATTTTTCAAAAAATATTGTGTTAATTTAATTTTATAAACCATTTAAATATTATTTATTTTTTAAATAATCATTTTAATTTTTAAAATGTTTTTAATTTTTTTTTTTTTTTTTTTTTTTTTTTTTGAAAAGTAAAGGTGTAATAACAATGGCAAGGGACTATATTAACAATGGCAAATTCGTACTTTTACACATATAGTCAAAGTTGACCGTTAGTTTTTGGATCAAAGGACTGAAGTGATGTATTTTAGAAAAACAAGGGACTGAAGTTACTAATATATTAAAGACATTTAAATATGTGATATTTCACTAAAAAGTAGGGATTTTAATGAAATTATCCCAAAATTAAGTGATCATTAGGATTTTCATGTTGCACTTGTTTTTCCTTCTTATCACAAAATTTATGTGAGGCACTACAAAAGAAATTTGGGAGATTTAAAAAAACATCTTAAGGTTCGACCTTTAAAAAAAAAAAAAAAAATACATCCCTATTAAATATTTGAGCTTGGTTAGAGAAATAATTCAAGCATTAATCATATATTTTTTTGTTTGGAGGAGGAATTGGCATGACATGAAGCTGTCGAGATTTAGGCTTAGTTTGGTATTGTTGTGCTGTGCGGAGAATTACTTTTGGTTTTGTTGTCCGAAGAATCAACTGAGTGTTTGGTAAACTGATTTTTAAAAGTGCACTGAGAACCAAAAACAATTTTAATGTGTTTGGTAAATTGTAAGTAAAAAGTGTTGTAACTGTACAAAATTACTAGAAATGATATAAATAAATATTGAAGATGTTTTGTTTTGTTTTTGTATGACCATAAATATGTTATAAAATAAATAAATAATTTGTTTTATTTTTGTGTGACCATAACACATTATCACTTTCTTTCTTTTTTTTCTTTTTTTATATATATCTATTGCCACATATATTGCGAATATATTAAGAAAATCCTTTGAAAATAATTTGTTTTCGTTATTTCTTCTGTGCAAAGCAGTTTTTTAAAAGCTACAAAATGTAGCTTCTCATTTTCTTATTTGGGAGAAGCCAAAAACGACCAAAAGCACTTCCTTAAAATTTTACTAAACACCCTGAACTATGCCCAGAATCACTTTTTATCCCAAAAGCACATCAGAAATCAATGTCAAACTAAGCCTTACTAAGTGCCACCCCAATTTCGGTCGAAAATTAATCATATTGACGGCCATTTGAAGTACAATATGCTGTGGTTAAAGCCTTAAAGGTATTTGATTCTATGATTATGATATTATTTATGGAGACATATTACTTTGAACATTCAAGTACTTCCTTGAATGGTTATTATTTAAATCAAGCTTAAAATGGGAAAGAGACTTCAAATGGATATATTACACTCTGCAATCAATCTCTATGATGCTGTTTCGATCGAGCCGGACAGCCATTTAAGATATATATATAATTAAACTTCTTGACAATGACAACAAATTATATTCTAAGAATAATTTTCTCTAAATAAACATCAGTTGATAACTTAAATTGGGGAAGTTTTCTCCCGTAAACACCTTTTAAATCATTTAATTTGCATTGCTCCTAAAAAGCTCAGCAGGTAGTGCAAATTATTATATATTATTGTTTTCTACTTGAAACTCTACCAACTCTCATTTTTTGGAGTAAGAAAAAAAATGTAGACCACCCATTATTAGTTGTTGATTTTCATGACTTACTTCTTTTTACTTGTTTTATTATTATTATTATTATTATTTTCAACCAAGGTCATGATGGTAGACATTTAAGTTTGCTAGTGAAAAGGGTTCCATAACAAAAATGGTGATGTTGATGCTTCAAAGGAAGTTCACTAATATTTTATATGGAATGGTTTGTTGTAAGCACTACTCTTCATTTTTTTGCAGACAACTGCTTCAATATGCACTCTTTACAATTCCAAAACCATATTAAGATATACAAAATACTGTTCAGATATGGGATCCCGTATATTTTCTTTCGTACTGAATCAATATATGGTTTTAAAATTACAAAACTTTTTATCACATAAGATAAATGGTGAATAACTAGACAATTAATAGTAAATTTCAATTATCTATTTTAGATAAGCTGGCCGACAAGGGGTTTCTAGAAGGATTCACTGAACTATTGTTAATTAGGTTCTCATTAAGTAACCCTTTACTACTAGCCTACTAGATGTACTGGTTTTTCTTTATATATATACACAGAGAGAGAGAGAGCTAAGTGTACTGGTTTTTCTTTATATATATGGATTAACTTTTCCAATGAAGACTTTTACTATTCACACTTTAAGCACCTTTGATGAAATTGCATGTAATCAAATGTTTTTTGATGTGATTTTTTGTATGCATCCGAAGAAAATTAAAATACACATTTGGTAAAAATTTGGATTTTTTTTTTGGATTTGAGAACTATTTTTTCTTATATTTCCCTATTTTTAAACGTTTTATCTTTAAAAAAAAAAATTGGAAAAAATTAGTTCTTGCACCCGAAATTTATATAATTTTTTTTTCCATAAATGTATTTCAATGTTTTCACCATCCATACAAAAAATCAAATCAAGATTCAATATATTCCATGCAATTTTATCAAAGGTGCTTAAAGTGTGTATTGTAAAAAATCCTCATTGAAAAATTACTATATATATGTTACATTAATTGTGAGACTGAATAAACACCATTTACCATCAAACTACACCGGATATGATTCTTTTTTACATATTAAATAAATTTTCCTTGTCACATGTCAGCAAATATGAATATAATTAATATTTTTTTCATAGTTAAATTTAATCTATAACCAACTGGATCCAATAGTAAATCAAAAAAATAACAAACTCTTATAGAAATAGAATGGGAAGGCAGATTATCCAAATTTAAATTAATGTCAGAAAATCTGTGATCTCAAATAAATTCCTTATTGCTCTCTGTCAAAATGTCAATACTGTATTGAGATCGAGCAAACAAGCAGTAGTTTTGGGAATATTTAAGATATTTTTGGGAATGAATTCTGTGAGCACTACGTACAGCGAGCGTATTTTCTAATATTGTTTTCCACTGAAATGATTTACTCATTGAAGAAGATAGTAGAAAATATTGATAAAAATCAAAAGGGCACTTTCACTTGATAAAAATCTTGTCGGCTTATATGCTAAATCCATCATACTCACCAATAATGGAGTTTAAAATTGTCTATTTCCATTACTAGTTCAATCTTGTCATGAACAAAATTACAAGAATACAATATATATTCAATTTACAATTTGTTATTTTGCATTTTGATTTTTACAATTTGTTCTTTTTTTTTCTTTTTGCAATAAAGGCTTCCCAAATGCGCCCAATAATATTCTTTTTGACTTATTTTTTGCAACACCATTTTCAAAATGAGTTCTTTAAATTTTTAGCAATTATATGAGTTGACTTACCAACAAATTGAGCTTTAATAACCTCAAAAGTGTGCTTGTTTCAAAAATACCTCAGACACAAATAATCGAGCTTTATTTTTTTCGATTTTGTAGTCCAAATTTATGTATTTTTTTTTTAGATTTTTTTGTTTCAACCAAACAAACAAGTACTTATTCAAGATTTTAATTCTATTTTAACAATTTTCTAACTTTTTTAATTCACAAAAAATTTAAAAAATCCGAAAAAATAAAAAACCAAATCACATTAAAACACCACAAAAGAAGTTTTCCAAGAACAATAACATTTGTAGAGAGAATAACCAGGCGGGGCTAAAGAATCAAGATAGGGCGAGGAGAAAAACTGTGTAAGAAAAAAGTGAGGAGGAAAAAGAAAGATAACTTGGTGAATAGTGATAATGTAACAAAATCGGCCCAAAAATATATATATGATTTAGGCGTAAATAACTTGAAAGCTGACTTCTGACTCATATACATCTCACTTTGCTTTCAAGTTTTACCCTCTCTATATATATATATGGAGATGTGGGAATTATACCTCCAGGTGGAAATGGTGGAAAATATCACTCTTTTTATATTGAATTTGAAGAGTATCACTAATTTAATAAGTTAAATTTAAATAGTACCAATAGACTAAAATACTCTCTTCTTCTTCTTTTATTATGTTTGTGCAATTTTTATTTTTTTTTTATTTATCAAAAACCTCCAATAGAGGTCAGTTGGCCTCCAATTAGAGGTCGAAATTGAGTTCAACCTCCAATGGAGGTCTCGATTAAGAAGATGACTAAATTTGTTTCTTAGAAAATTTCATTTTTACCCAATAAGTCTTGGAAATTGTAAATATATCTAATAAGTCCTAGAAACTGCCTAATAAGTCTCGGAAACAACAAAATAAGTCTTGGAAATTAGAAAATAACTCTTGGAAATACATAATAAGGGATCGTTTGTTTTTTTCCACTTAAAACTTAATGGGTCTGAATTGAACTCATTAAGTTGTTTTTTTTTTTTAAAACAACTTAAAAATATCAAAAAACAAATTAAAATAAAAAGTAAGAAATCTCGACTTTTAACTTAATTATAAGAGCATCTCCAATGCAAGCCTGACTTGTGAAAAAAAGAGATGCTAAGTAGGATAAATAGACTTTATGTTAATAATTGTATCTCCAATGCAACCGTGCATATTCAACCTTAAGCTGACGTGGCAAAAAAAAAAATATTAGACATTGTCAACATGACCGTCCACTTTCAAACGGTCTGTTGCACAACTATTTTTTTAGTTGACTCAGCAAACATTTAAAACTGACATTAATTTTTCATATATTTTTGGTAAAGAAATAAAATAAAAAATAAAATAGGAAAAAAAGATGGACATATCATCAAAAAAATTGTGTTTTAAACGGGAGTATTGGAGACCAAATTTTGAGTTGATTGTCTATCAAGTCTATTTTTATGCCATATAGGAAGCAAGTCTCTTGACATTGTTGCCATGCCAACAATTATTGGTATGCAAGCCAATTTTGCATTGGATATGCTCTAAATCACTATATTACAATTAAAATATTCTCTTCCAAGTCTATCCTCCCAAAGAAGATATATTTCCAAATTTATCTTAATTTGATATAGTGTAGAATTTTTTCTTTTAATATATTTCTTATTTTAAACATAGAAAAGAAAAAAAAAACCCCTAATTACTTCTCATACTGAAATTTTTCAGGGATTGAACAATTGAATTTCTCTCCTACCAAATCCCAGTAAGAACTCTTTATTTATTTATTTATTTTTATCTAACTATTAGTATAGTGTTCAATAAATTTGTCTATCATATTGAGTATATTTCATGGTTTGAAGATGTTATAAAATATAGAATAATTGTATATATAAAAAAATTCAAGAACCTTTTTTTTATTTGGTTTCTGGTGCATATGATCCAGGAAACCAAAAAAACAAAAATGGTTTTATGAATTATATACACCGGAAACGTGGACAACATACAAAATTGAACTTGAACTTGAACTTGAACTCTTTTTTCGACAATAAATTAAACTTAAACTTTGTTTGCAGAACATGCATATATATAGATATACACACATTGGGGATCTGTCTTTTAGTTTTATTATCTTATCACAGATCAAACATGCATATGAATGTCCATTGATAAGTATAGCCACATATATATATATATTCTTTACTGGAAGAATATAATGGAATCCTAGTTAATCCATCCATTGGCAATCAAAGAAGGATATGGAAATTAAACCCTAATAAAGTAGCTTGAATGTTGCCTAACTTGTCTAGAATCATACTAAAAGATATGGTCGATCATCACAAGTCATGATAACCTCATGAGGTTGTCTGTTTTTTTCAAATGATATTAATAAATTTGAACTAGTTTAAATTTTCATCCGACATGCATGGTTATACAATCTGATCAATGATATATCATTGTATATGAGTATAATGTATATTCTTATACACATTTTGCTTTCATACAAACATAGAAAAAAAATATCTTAATAACTCATAATAAATTGTATTTTATGTCTTGTATCCCAATGGGATGTGGCTGGTATCAAGTAATTCAATATCTTATATATATATATATATATATATATATATATCACTCACGCACACCAGCATACCGGACTAATAATTATTAGAAGAGTTTTTGGTTTATGTTTGATTTCTCTTATCTTTCAATATATATATATAATACACATTACACAAACACAAATTGAGTTAAATCCCCAATCCAAAAAGAATTTTCATGATCTCTAATCGTCCTCTTGCTTTTATTGCAATAGTTTCCAGCGAATATTCTACCTTATAATATTTAAAAATATTGAAGAAGAGAAGAGATTTGAGGTCAAAACACAATAAGGATGTTTGCTACTAATTACTAAATTTGACAAAGAAACAAAGTAAAAAAGACAACAATATATTACGAAGTTGTCAATGAAAGATCGATGTAGATTTAACAGTGAAGAGCTAAGTGAAGCAAAATACAGGTAGGCAGTTTTTGGCTGCACATAATTTGAAACCAAATAAATGAAAGAGTAGTAGAATATAGAAAAAAGACAGGAAGAAGAAGAAGTATACATGGTAGATTATTATATGGAGTTGTTGATGGATATATAAGCAGACCAACATGGCCACAGCTAGAAAGCTTTTGATTAAAAGGAGAGAGTCTGGGTGGCTAGGGTTTAGCTGTAAGTTTTTTGGAAGTATAACAACCCCAAAATAGGAAGGGAGACAAAAAGAGGGGATTAGATTACATCAATGGGAATCCCCACAATTAGATAATACCATTTTTTTAAGCTGTCGTGTGTAGTCACCCTCAATCTTGCATTCATGCAACACAACAACCAATCAATTTCTCCATACCCACCACACTTCATTTCTTCAATAATTAATTATAATAATTGGACAAAATACATATTGGCATATTGCTAATCAAGTTTCTTTGAATCAAAACCCCATGAATGCTAAAAAAAGAAAAAAATAAAATAAAAAGAAAAGAAGAAGAGACAGCTCATTGCTCTCAATGGTATCTAGTACTATAACTAGTGTCCAAACAAAACCATAATATAAAAAATTAAAAATTAAAAATTAAAAAGAAAACCCCACAGAAAAGAAAAACCACTATCATGTCTGCTTAATTACGTTATCCTATTTTTTTTATTTTTTTATTTTTTATTTTTGACAGTGTTATCCTATTTGAAATTGATAATATTGATATGACGATTAGTATCTTTATAAATATTATTAAGTATAGCTCGATGTTGTGTATATATATACGTATAAAATGGGGAGGTGGGTGGGGGGACAAGAAAAATAAAAGGTGGCAATAAATATAGGCGATGATATTAGATGTTATCAATAAATACAAAGGAGTTGACAGGCCGGGTTTGAAAAGATTGACCTGCGTCTCTCTCTCCTCCATCACCCCCAAGTCCCAAACCTCTTCTCACTTCTCAGTCCCTCACAAGACCAAATCTCAGATTCTCCTTGTCTCATCCCCACATCCCATCTCCAATGATACTGCAACTTCATATCATGAATCAGATCATTGAAATCCTACAAAAAAAATTCCAAAAAAAAAAAAAAACCCAACAGAAAACGAAAATACCAAGTGAAAGAAAGACAAAAGCGTATGTATAATCAATCTAATGATCATCATCTCCATGAGCTTTCATCAATCAATATGAAAACTACTTTAATTTGTTTAGGTTGTCTTTCATCATCATCCATAAATGGACTATTATATATATATATATATATATTGAAAGGGAGATCATATATATAGTTGATTAATTAACTAGCTTAGCTAGAACTCATGAGAGTGGTGGTGATGGTACATTGTCGTTGGATCATGTCGATTGAGAGCTTCTCTTTGGCTATTGTGGCTGTTGTTATCATGATCATGATCACCACCGTCCATTCTCGATGATCCCATCTGAGCGGTACCTGTAGCACCAAGATTGAGATAAACCAATCTTGAATCCAAATTAAGATTACTCCCACTATTGCAACTATTACTAGTATGTTCATAATGATCGCTAGTCATGATCGGCGGGTATATAGCAGTAGAACAAGGCGCATTTACGATACCTTCTTCGCGAGAGATAACCAAAGCTGCTGATTGAACAAGCTCCAGACAAAGTCTAAGCTTGTTTGGTTCAATGTGTGCTAGCCCCGGGACAGCTCCTTTGAATAGAAAATCAGATGTTAGGGTTCTTAAAATGTCCAGTGGAGTGATTCCATCGACAGTTCTCACGTTAGGATCTGCGTGGTGGTCGAGAAGTACAGCAACCATATCAGGCGACACCATTTCAGCTGCTATGTGAAGTGGGGTCTTCCCTGCCGGACCAGCCGGGTAGTTAACATCGGCTGCACCGAGCTCTAGCAATGCCTTGACCACTTCTCTGCTACAATTTTCAACAGCATAGTGAAGGGCCAATGCTTCATCAAGATTTAGCCCTTCTCCCATTACCATTAGCTTGACAAGTTCAACATCGGATGAGTCTAGTGCCCTTCTCATTCGACGTATTTTTTGGTCCTCAAGATCAGCTGCCGCAGTGAGATCGTGGTGGTGATGGTGGTGGGGCATTAAGGATCGACGAGCAAGTGATGATTTGTGCCTAAGATCCTCAATTTTGGCAACCACATCGATGGGTAAGTGTTTTGCTAGAACTTCTGGTGGTAGGCCTGATTTGGCCACAAGGTGGGAACAAGTTGTCCAAAGTTGGTGCATGTCTTGCTTTCTTGAAGCTATAAGTACTTTCATTACATCTTCAATTGAGGCCTTCTCTACCATGCTTGCCAATTGCTTCTGTTTTTACAACAAAAAAAAAAATTAGAATGAAAAAAAAAAAAACAGAAAAAAGGGAAGGTTTTTTGGGATGTCACATGCATTATTATTGCTAGATATATGTTTATGCTAAAATTGTATTTAATTAGGTAGAAATGGTTAGTATTGTTTTTCCAATCTCAAACCCAAATGAGGAAAGTGAATGTTTGGGAAAGATTTGGTATGCTTACTGTGGAAGACATGACTAGAGATCATCAAGATCTATACTTAGAAAGTTTTGAGTGAAAGCAATAACATTTTAGATAGAGAGAAGAAACCCCAATTCAAGAAAAGCTTAAAATGGTACTACACATGAAATCAAGATAAGTCTCATCTTATTTTGACATCAACTCCACCCAACTAACCTCCCCACTCAAAGAAAAAGCTACAACTCTTGAACAGATGAAGAAGAAAACAACAGTACTAGTGACAACAAGAGCTCACGAACTTGATACAAAAATTGAGATAATATATAATTTTTTTTAATTAATTTAATTTGAAGGCTAGCTTTTCATCAGATGCAGAAAAAAGTACTGAATCTCAGCTGTGTGAGATCAATCCAACCGCTTCAAGTAGAGAAGAAGATTGTACGAAAAATTGTTTAAACAAAAAATAAAAATAAAAAAAGCCAACTTGAGTCATCTCACTTCACTTCATCATATTACTATACATAAAAAAGAAAAAAAAAACTCAATCTCAAAAAATTCCACCCCACTTCCCAAAGACCAAAGAAAGTAATTGTCTTAATGTCCAAAATCAACAAAACATATATATGACTCCATACACACTAATCAAGATAAAGAGAGAAAGAGAGAGAGTGTGTGTGTTTTTGAAAGACAAGTTTTGGAAGTGGTGTGGTGTGTGGGTGATGACAACAAGAATAATGGAGAGGAAACCTGAGTGAGCAATGCAAGCTGTTCAACACCAAAGTATCTGGCGGCAGCAAGAGTATCAAGAGCAAGATCAACGGCTGAGGTGCAATGTGTATGCCAACATCCTCTCTCACCACAATTAGGCCTTGGCTCATGCTTTTGAGGGACAATAGAGACTTGTCCACTGTACAAGAACTGCAACAGCAACAAGAACACCTCATAACCCACCGAGTTCACGGGTATGACACCGGGTCTGGATGCGGGTGAGCCTGGTCCCAGGTTCATTCTTGAGGCTGCAGCCGGGTCGAGCCCGGATGGTGGGTCGGGTCCACAGAAGAATTTCCTGAAGAAGAGACTTCTAGCTGCCAAGATGCACCTGTGAGCATGGACTAAGCGACCCTCTACACTGAAAGTTACATCGGAGAAGGCTTGGCCATTGATGAGCAAGTTTAGGTAGTCTAGTGAAAGAGATCTTAAGGATTCTTCCAGGTTCATGATGATCTTTATTAGGGTTGTCAAATTTCTAATAACTATAATATATAATTCTCTGGGAATTATATATAAAGAGAAATTTAACAGAAGATGAAGAAAGTGAAGAAGAAGAAGAAAGAAGAAATCATGGACTTCATTTCATCGCTTGTTCTTCAAAAGATTATGATGATGATGATGATGATGATGATGGTACTGTTAATTGTTTTTGAGAGAGACAGAGAGAGAGAGATAGAGATTCGTTCGCTCGATGGAGTGGTGTTAGATATTTTGAGAGAGAGAGAGAGAGAGTGAGCAATATGGGTGGCTATTCTGGGCGGCTGTGCTATTTAAAATAAGAGAATTCTCAAATTAATTAATTATTTAGTTAATTTAATTCAATTAAGATTTAAAAAAAAAAAGATAAAAAAAAAAAGAATATATATTAATGGGGTATGGAAACAAATGATGATGGGAAGTGAATTAGGACTTTGGAGACGATATTTTGATTTTAAAAATTATTCATATTCTTCATCATTAACCGGCGTTTGTGTTTAATGACTTAATCCATTATTTATTTCTAAATAATTATTTTTACATGGAAATTAATTAATTAAAATCATCATATTCTTTATGACTTAATTGTATTGACTTTTTACACTAATGTGGCCATGACAATATATATATATATATATTTAACGACAAATTTTCAAACATATTATATATTTATAATAAACAATTTAATATTGTTATTATTTAATATATATTAGTTTCATCAAATGACTCATGAGGTTGCGAATGAGACACGCATGTTTTAAGTTTATTCTAATCATTGAGATAACTTTTGATTGGAATCAAAAAAAAAAAATTGCTATTAAAATATGTTCATTTTGTTAAGTTAGGTTGTGAATGGAGCATTCCAGATTCATCCATTTGAGATCATTTAAGCTAATTTACATATAACACTTTTGTCTAAAATCTCATTGAAAGTGATTAGGTGACTAGTTTATAGCTTACGGCTTATTAGAAAAATGAATGATCAAAAGTTAAATTAACTATATGAATAGCATATCCCAAATTTTGAGATGGTTTAGATTCCTAGTGGTACACCGCTCACACATATACGATTACCGTTGAGATTATTGTTGATTCGAAAAGTATATATATATATATATATATATAATAAATTACAAATTAAAACTCCATCTTATTATTTCTCAAATTTTAAACTAAGTGCTATGTTGACGAAACTTGGTTGTCCTAGTGGTAGACCCCTAAGGTTATAAGTTTATTATGTCATGTCTCCTCTCCTCTAAACCCTGATATTTTAAAGAAAATAAATAAATAAGTGGTATGCTTCTCACACTCATACATCAATAATTTTGTGGGTTTAAATCACATGTCTTTTTCTCTAAATCCTAATTTATAATAGTACAAATATACTATTATTACTATTATTATTTTAAAATGTTTTTAAAATCTGTCTAAACACATTGATGAGATGAGATTAGTTCAGTGTTAAAGTCTCTTACATATGCATTACAAGGTTGCGGGTTCGAGTCTTCTCTCTCCTCAGAAAAACCCTGAATTATGTAATTGTGTAATACTTCAAAAAGAATTCTCACATTTTTTTTGTTGATAAAATTGGACTGGCATAAGGGGGAAAAAACATCATAAGCGATCGGATATTGAAAAACCCCTAGACAGTATCCACATAATGTTTAATTTTTTTTATTTTTTTTAAATCCACATTTAATATGAGGATAATATAACCGTTGATGTTTTGATTAATCTTGGATTGCAACACTATGATCTTCCAAGATGGAAGAATCTACTTTTGGAAATTCAATCACTTTAGTTAGCTGACTCTTGTAAATTACCTTGTCATATGTTGTTGTTTATATGTATAACTATTATAAATTTTGGATTTATGGAAGAATACAACTCGAATTAAAAATCTCATCGATATGAATCTAGGAGGCTTACTATGAGATCAACTTCTTCTAATTGTTATTGTTTTAGTTGATGCTCTTAATTATCACTGTCATATGCATTTTTTTAGGGATCGGATACCTTATTTAATTTCTCTCTCTTTTTTCAAATTTACTATTAAATTTGAAGTGATTTAAAGATTCATTTTCTTTTTTGGCCCTACATATATGGCTTAAAGGTAATGAAATTTGTGGAAATTGTCAACTTGAAAACTATGTTGTTGAAATCCAACGATTTTGTATATTATTATTATTATTATTATTATTTAATAATTGAATTGAATATTAATCAAATCCTTCCAAACTCCGATGTTAGTGAAATCCATCTCAAGACCTTTACACACAAAATTAGAGAAATACTACTAATTGAATTAATTAATACCACAAATTTATTTATAAGAATATAATTATCTTTAACTTCATCTTCCCATCTTTATTTCGAGCCCCAAAAATTAACTGTTACCTTTAAAGAATTTGTTCTCAAACTCCACATGCTTATTATAAATTATAATACCATAGGTATGTATAAATTATAGAAATCGAAAATGTAAACTTGGGGCCATCATTTATAACCTTTCATTTTCTTAGTAATTGGGATCTCACTCTCAATCCGAAGAAGAAGAAGCCCTTGTACATTTGAATCACACGGTTTGTTGGTGGTTGTCGGGATAAACCGATATATATATATATATTGGCAATATAGATATTTTTTTGAAACTTTTTGTTATTGATAGGATTCGAATCGCTGACTTGAAAATCATTTGTTCAAGTTCCAAGCTCGTCCATCTACCAGTTGAGCTACGTCCCTGGATCGATTGTTCCTTGTACATCAAACATTCAAACCACAGACCATGAGATCGAAGTATGATTAATTAATGCATATAAAAAAATATTAAAAATAAAAAAATAATAAAGATAGAATGTTAAAAAGGGTAAAAAGCAAGAATAAATAAGAGTAAAAAGAAGGGTGTGTAGTAGACAGTGAGCATAGGAAAGCGTGTCGGTTGGGTGCAAGGGGTTCACACAAGTTATTGGGACTGATGCCCAACATAAACAACTATAACATTAACTTAATTAATACCTTTCTTCTGGGGACCACTTCTGCACGTGAGACAATACTTACCACGTGCAACTACTACACTAGTACACTGCTGACAGCTGACTGCCCTATTTTCTCTTCTTTTTCTCTCCCTGCCTCCTCATTTTTTTTCCTTTTATTTTGTTTTTTTAGATATATTATATGCTGTGCCAAATTCAAACCTAAGAAATTACCGGATCGGATAAACTCCTTTTACTATTATGGAATCACATTGGATAGTAGTTTTATTTTTTTTTAAAACCGACACTATTATGGGACAAGAGTATATCATGATCTGTCGAGATTGAGTTCTACCATGATCTAGAATATAACATGCACACTAGAAAACAAATCTCTTCAAAATTTACTATTTGATTTAACAAGTAAATATGAAATTGTATTTATAATGTTAGAGCTTAAACCTTGAAGGTGAGTTTTATTTATGTTTTAAAAATAGATAAAAATTGATATATCTAGAATTTATGTGTTTGAAGAGCAAGCTTATATATAAATACAACAAAATCCCATGGATTGACAACACATCCACTGACTGTCTTATGATTTCAAGACCCTCGATTTGACGTTTGACTTGTCTTTTCACTCTTCACCTCCGGTCTCCCTCTCTCTTTTATTCTCTTTCTCTCTCTACATATAATAATGCTTTTACAGTAACTTCTTTTTTTGTTTCTTTTTTTTTTTTTTTTTCTTTTTAACAGATTTTCTTATAAAGAGAGAAACAGAGTTCATCTGCCATTTCTATACCTACCAATAGTGAGGAGTATTAATACAGACTTGAGAGAGAGAGTATGTGAAATGTGAATGAATGTTTTATAAATTATAAAAGGAGGAGTAGGACCCAGCTAGCTCCAAAGGGATCCTAGGGTTTTTGCCTCGTGTGTTTTTACATCCTTTTTTTTTTTTTTTACTTGTTTTCTTCTGTCTTTTAGAAGATAAGATGTGTAGTTACAGTGTAGAATTTGCTCCTTTCTTCTATAGACTGTAGACATCTACGAAAGCTTTTAATGAGATTAGGGTATTCGTACACAAAATAATACTATTTAGTACTTTAATACATCACTTTTGGCTTAAAAGATAACTCGTTATTAATTTTATGAATATACAAAATTTATTTCATTTAACACGTACTTTATATATACAGAGAGGGAGAGGAGAATTCTCAAATGCAAACTCTTGTGTTCAAACCATCAATACGGTTAAATTTTTTGCCAACAATTTCGAGTTTGCTTCTTTTTTTTTTCCCCCTAATTTTTGCCTCTTTTTTTGATTGCTTCATATTCAATAAAATCTGAAAAAAATAGTTGTAATGCTTGAATTTTTTTTAATTTATAAGTTTCATTAAATTTATTATATATTAAAAAAAATCAAATCAAAATTCATTGAAATAAATGGATTTTATTAAGGGATCTTATATATATATATATATCAAAGTATGTACAAATGAGATGATATTTGCAAATCTCTTGTATATACCATATTCTTTAAGATTTTTCAAAATTAATAGCATTGTACTTAACAAACTCAACTAAATTTTGTGCTGCTTAATTAATAAAGTTAATGAACTTCTTATAGAGAATTACATTGTAACATTTTGTATTAATTATTTTAGTATACTATGTTTTGTTTTTTTGGACCAGGGTCTTAGGACTTACCGAGATCAAATACTAAATGCATAGTCTAGATATTTACTCCCATAATGGTGAGGTATCTACTCCTACTAATCCCTCCCCTCACATTTTGGCACAATCAATCAATATATATATAATGCTAGTGTTCGAACCTTATGGTGAAGCCCGATTTTGAAGACCCCAACAAGTATTAAGATATAAATTGAGATTAAGATGAAAAAAGATTTTCATAACATATCGATGGATGGATGGTAGCCACTATGATAACACGTGTTTATTATATTAATAGATCATGAAATTTGGAAAGTTAATAAAGTTTCACTTTGAAATTTGTATTGTTTAATTGAAGATAAGTATATAATTAATTAAAAAGTGGGAAAGTGGTGAGAGCATTGATAATTAATCCATGTTTAATAAAGCAAACAGTTGTCGAGATTCCAAAGAATAATTGCCTAAGAGGGATTCTTAATCAGGGAGATTAAAGGCAAAATGCCATATTAGGAAACTTGTAGCAAAATAAAATGCTGTTAAGGTGCAAAACAATAGTATGAGTGATATTTTAATCCAAGTTGGTACTACACACTTAATATTTTAATATTCATCACACTATAACTTTAATTATTAACACTAATAAATTAATAAAAGTATTTCCCAAGACTATTTTGTCTGGTAAATATATTTATGCTTTTCCTTTTGATATGCAAAACAATAGTCAAAAGGAAACATAAATATATTTATGGTATTTTGCTAAGATAAAGTTATAAGGCTATTTCTAAACATTTTTAAAATACTGGCTAAAGAGGAATATATATATTGCACTACCTTACCTTGAGTTTAGAAATAATTGCACACATATTCAATTTTTGTGCTAATTACTTAAAATGCCCATATGCCTAGAGGTTTTTCAACATATGATCATTTGTGATATATTTTTTCCCCCTTAAGTCAGTCCAATTTTAGAGAAAAAAAAAAAAACTTAAAATGCCCATGTTGTTAATTGATTTCTGTCAAGACTAATCGTTGACCAACCTTCAATTTGGAAAAGTCACAATTTCGTTCTTAGGGATGGCAATTGGTAGGTTTCAGGTAGGTTTTGTCATATCCCTAGCCACACATGCATCCCATCACGCTAGCTCCTGAAACTCGCAAAATTAGGAGGGTATGATATAAGTGTATGTGTTTACCAGTGGCATAGCTAGAATTTTTTTGTTAGACCGGGCTAAATCAATTTTTCATGTCACTTGTTACCAATGTCAAAAAAAGACATGGAAATATAAGGGATTTTTTATTATTATTATTTTTTCTAAAAATAAGTATAAAGAAACACAAAAAAAAAAAAAAAAAAAAAAAAAAAAAAAGAATCACTTGTACTTTATTTCACTAAATTATAACCATGCATAATTAAGATGGTAAGAACACTAAGTTTTATTTAATGAATTTTATGTGTTATGAGATTTTATATTTAAATTTAGAAAGTTTCAAGTGTATAATTTGTAATAATTAAAGTCTGAATCAATATTTTATAGTAGAATAATTATAATTTTACAATTATTTTAAAATAATAATATATTGTTTTTTTTTTCTTTTCAAAACTAGACCAGGCTATAGCCCAGCCTAACTTACACATAGCTCCACCCATGGTGTTTACTCTTGGGTATCGCCTATATCCTTGCCTAGATATGGCAATGGGTTGAATCAAATACTTGTTGAATTGTAAATGCATCGACTCAAATTTTACTTCATTCAACCCTATATGTTAACTTATTGAGTTTGAAAATGAAAACTCAAACCCATTCGCTATTTTAATGGGTAACCCGAACCTACTACATTAAACCCATTATTTTTTATTTATTTTAGTGATTAATAATTTGATTTGAGTAAAGAAGAAAAATAAGAAAAATTAAAAGATCATATTAAAAACTAATATATCACTATAGGGTTAAAAAATTAAATAGCACTATTTGAGGCTCTTTTTTGGGAACAGGCACCAACTTACTAACTTAAGTTTAAAAGGCACCATTTATGGTGAACGGACAAAATTGCCCCCCACAGTAACCTTCTTCACCAAAAGGCTCGAAAAAGGTTCGAAAAAAGTTCGGAAAAGGCTCGAAATGATTTCGTGCCTTTTTGAAATATTTTCGTGCCTTTTTACACTGTCATCGTGCCTTTTGAAGTTGTTATCGAGCCTTTTGGAAAAGTTATCGAGCCTTTTAGAAAGGTTATCGAGCCTTTTTGGAAAAGTCTCGATAACTTTTCCAAAAGGCTCGATAACCTTTCTAAAAGGCTCGATAACTTTTCCAAAAGGCTCGATAACAACTTCAAAAGGCACGATGACAGTGTAAAAAGGCACGAAAATATTTCAAAAAGGCACGAAATCATTTCGAGCCTTTTAGAAAGGTTATCGAGCCTTTTGGAAAGGTTATCGAGCCTTTTAGAAAGGTTCGATAACCTTTCCAAAAGGCTCGATAACCTTTCCAAAAGGCTCGATAACCTTTCTAAAAGGCTCGATAACTTTTCCAAAAGGCTCGATTAAAAAATTAAAAAATATTTCGAGCCTTTTTGAACAAAGTTTCCAGCCTTTTTGTACAGTAATCGTGCCTTTTTATACATGAAAAGGCACGATTGGTGTATGAAAAGGCACGATGGTACAGTAATCGTGCCTTTTCATTAAGTGTTCGAG
This sequence comes from Acer yangbiense, assembly GCA_008009225.1. Taxonomy (NCBI): domain Eukaryota; kingdom Viridiplantae; phylum Streptophyta; class Magnoliopsida; order Sapindales; family Sapindaceae; genus Acer; species Acer yangbiense. Next base: position 52,541,891 of record CM017762.1, on the reverse strand, counting down.
CCTTTTCATACACTAATGAAAAGGTACGATTGGTGTATGAAAAGGCTCGAACACTTCATTTCGAGCCTTTTCAATGGAAGATTCAAAACCAAAAAAAATCTCCACACCCCCACGAGCTGACCGGGCAGCTCGACCACCGCGAGCTCAGCGGGGAGCTCGACCCCCGAATGCGTTTGTGTAGAGCCACAAAACTAATTATCCATTGGAGATCTGTTTTAAATCTCAGAAAACTTCAAAGTAAGAAAAGAATGTGTAAAGTAAGGGTATTTTTGTCTGTTCACCATAATAGGTGCCTTTTAAACTTAACTTATTAAAACAGTGACATTGTCACCAAATCAGTTTAAAAAGGTGACATTTCTCACCAATTCCACTATATATATATATACTCAAATATAAACAAGTATATTATAGTGCAATTATAACTCATATATGGAATTATATAAAATAGAAAATAAATGTTTATCAAAACTATCTTACGAAAAACTTTTAAACGTAAAAATGTCCATTTTCTTTTAAAAAAAAATAATGGGTTATTACATGTTTTAAGAAATAAATCCAAATCCAAACCTTTTTTTTTTTTTTTTTTCTGGATTTTAATAATCCAATTGATTAATGACCCGATCCAATAAAGATAGATCCATCAACAATATTAAAAGTTGAAAAAGATAAAATACTTCAAAAATATAATGATTTCTTTTTTCAAAATTTAGGAGGGGCCAATATATTGAATTTTAAAAAGTTAAAAGCAAATATATAAATTTTTATAAATGATTTCTTAAAAATAAATGAGGGAATGGGAGCCATTACCCCCACTAGCCCCCTTTTCCCTTCACTCGTGCCTTTATCACCAAGCCATATTGGGCGGTAGTGGCACTACAACGTTATAGTTCATTTCTTTTATTAATTTCAAATGTAAAAGATATATACTTGAACCCTTCACATGTTAAATCAACTATTAGCTTTGATAGTAGTCAACAAAAAGCATGGATAGTTTGTGTAATTAACATAAATGCTGATTATGTATTTAGTTATTCATAAATTGAGAGTGAGTTAGTGTAATTTGTTCTACAAATAAAGGTCAGTAATTGTTTTGAGAGTACACATTGTATTTGTTGTAAAACAAATCCATGTGGACATCACAAAAGCTAAGTCACGTTTGGTCCTTTTTTGTCCGTTGATGTGTCCTTTCATCCCTTACTTTCCTTTTTTACTACTTTTCCACATTCATTCATTATACATCACATACATGCATAAATACATAAATGTTGAATATGTATTTAGTTATTCATAAATTGAGAGTGAGTTAGTGTAATTTGTCCTACAAATAAAGGTCGGTAATTGTTTTAAGAGTACACATTGTATTTGCCGTAAAACAAATCCATGTGAACATCACAAAAGCTAAGTCGCGTTTGGTTCTTTTTTGTCCGTTGATGTGTCCTTTCATCACTTGTTTTCCTTTTCTACTACTTTTCCACATTCATTCATTATACATCACATACATGCATAAATATATTCATTCATGCACATATATATCTATACATGTATGATGCAATTCATGTGAATATTGTAAACCTACCTGCTTTAATTTTCCTCTGTGAGTTCTTTGTTCATGCATTTTGATTTTTTATACAAAAATAAAGAGAGAGAGAGAGGCAGGGAAATTAACAAGTGAATGAATACAAACGTGCACCATATCCATTAACAAGTGTTTTACTACTAAGAGTTTGACAGTATATACTTAATTTTGTATACTCTTATATATTAAGACATTGGATAGATTATATATATATATATACACATGACAAGTAAATTGTTTTTTAACGATGTAATTATTAATTACATTAAAAATGTGTCACTAAAACCAATATTTGGTGACCCTCTAAGCATGACGTCATTGAAAATATGCCACTAAAGTGACATATTAATTTAATCTGTTTTGTGATGCAATTGTAGAGTTTTGGATACCCCTACTAATTGTCGTTATGGCAACATCAAATATCATTTCACCGAATATACTATACATCGTTAAAAATTTGTTATTAGCTAGACATGTTAATGTATGTAGCAATGATGTCATTAAAGATATAATTATATCGAATTAAAAAACTAAATATAATATTTTTAATCTTTTATTAATTTTATTTTGTTAAAACTTTGATAAAATGAAATATTCATAAGCAACCGAAAGTACTTGTAGGATATAAGTTTTATATTTTTTTTCAAAAAATATATAAATTATGTTTTTGAGTTGACCATTAACCATTTTGATAACAAAAAAGATATATATATATATATATATATATATATATATATATATATATATATATATAAGTATTGTTGATTTTTTTCATTAAAAACAAAAACAAAAAACTGTAAAATTAAGTATTTCAGTTGCCTCCCACCACTATTTCTTATCTAAATTCTTTTTGTTAACCATAATCTAGAAACAATCTCTTTCTAAAAAAATCCTAAATTACAATGGTGTCCGCAGATGAATATGTCAGCTTATGCTTATTCTCTCTTGGTTATATTTAATGGTCTTATTATTGGCAAGCATAGGCAGTCAAATGTATGCCTTTTATCACTCTTTCATACTTTCTAGTTGAATGTTTCATATGTATATATTCTTTTTGCTTTTATTCAACAACTTGATGTTTCTCATGGTTTCCTCCATTTATCTTTCTATCATATTTCATGTTAGGACTTGGCTATTTTACCCACGTGGCTATGATAGCAACAATTTTTGGGAACAACTTTAATATTTGGAAACCACTTTCATGTCGGAGTAAACCATGGAGTTGTTCCAAAAAAGTGGTTGGTATCATACCAATATATACTTTTTCTGGCATACCGTAGCCAATCCCTTTATTTTAACACCATTATTTCTATTGGCATGAGATAAACTTACCTTTTATTTTTCAAATTTTTTATCTTGTTTGTTTTGTAATTTCATATTCTTAGATTAGTATCTTCTTATATATATTTTTTTATGCAAGTTAATTTATGGGTTGTTTTATATTTGAAGTGATATTTTTTTTCTTTTGATTTTAATTTAATCAATGAGTTGGATTTATTTATTGCATTTCAAATTTATGTTAAGTTCTTCATTCACTACTAGCTTTTGTTTGTTGATTTGTAGTAGTTTACCATCTTGAGTTTAATAAAGTTTTTTGTGATTAGTCTTATTGTAATTTCTTAGAATTGAATGGGTTAAATTGATTTGTTCTAGTTTTATCATTTTTATGATTATGATTTTATAACATATGTAAACAAGAAAGCAAGAGATATCAAACGATAAAAAAAGTGGTAAATTTCAATTTCTGTTATGTTGATTGATGTTCTTGTTCCTAATTTGTTTATCATTTTGCTAACTTTCTTATATTTCTTATATTTCTTGTCAGATGTTAAAATTCAATTGGATCATTATCTCATTTTTTTCTTTGTACTTTGATGATATTTGTATTTTTGAATTATAATGTACAATGTACAACTTCTTATTGATGTAATGGATTATTTGAAATATTTAATATTGTACATTTTTGTTTTCTTTAGATTTGAATTCCTTCCTAATTGAGAACTTGTATTCAATTGAACCTATTGCACTCAACAAAATAATGATAATTATAATAATAAATAAAAATAATAATTAAATAATTATCAAGTAAAGCAAATTAACTATAAATAAAAGCTATATATAAATTATATAATTTTAAAAATATAAATTTAATTAATATATATAATTAATAATTTAAAAATAAAATAATTTTACTTTACGTGACGTATTTCAAGTATTGCTAAAAGTGTTTTTGACATTTATAACAACACTATACTTGTGTAACAAAAAGAAATTTTTGGAGATAGATTACAAGGCATACTAATTTCCGACATGGTTAAGGCGACGAGGTGGAGACACTTGCTTTTGTGTCGTTAAAATCCTTTGACAATTTAGAGTTCAAATTTGGTGATGTCTAAATGGCATTGTAAAAGAGCAATATTCTTGTAGTCACTTACGGTGTGACACTCAAACCTGAGATATTGCTAAGATGAATGAGCCTCCTTCACAATCAGGCGCATTAGGCAGTGGTAATATTGGGTACAATTGAAATTAGCAATTAGATTTTAATATCCTTTGAAATAAATATAGTCAAATGTCATTTTCAATGGTCAAAAACTAAGAAATGGATATGGTTTTTTTTTTTTTTTTTTAATGTACCATTTGCAATAGAGGCAATTCGAATATGGATATTATCAAACTGAATTAACGCTCTTACCACTGAGTCACATTGGACGGTGGTATGAACTTGCTTATCTAGTGCATAAAGACAAGCATAAACTCATTTAAAGCATAGCTAGTTTTATATACATTACCAAAAATTCACCAACCGAAATTGACATATAATAAATTACATGATCCCTTAAGAGAGAATCAATATATATATATATATATAATTATTTTTTTTAAAAATTTGTCCTTATAATATACATTAGAGTTAAAATTTTAAACACTAAAATTATATATTCATACCATATGCTGTAACTTTCTTAAATATTTTTGTATTAAATTATAATATATATAAATCAGATTTTCTATTATCAGTTCGAACTGACAAAAGATATATCAGTTCCTTGCATGTGGGGCATTAGATTTAAATACTTTAACTTGGCTGCAGCATGCACTTGTCAAAGCATCTTTTAAATCCAATGACCCACATGTAAGGAACTGATGTATCTTTTGTCAGTTCGAACTGATAATAGAAAGACTGATATATATATATATTACAGATTTTCTATTATCAGTTCGAACTGACAAAAGATACATCAGTTCCTTGCATGTGGGTCATTGGATTTAAATACTTTGACTTGGCTGCATGCACTTGTCAAAGCATCTTTTAAATCCAATGGTCCACATACAAGGAACTTATATATTTTATATCAGTTCGAACTAATAGAAAGACTGTATATATATATATATCTACACGGTTTTTCTATTGTCAATTCGAACTGATATAAAATATATCAGTTCCTGCATGTGTGGCATTGGATTTAAAAGATGTTTTGACAAGTGCATGCAACCAAGTCAAAGCATTTAAATCCATTGACTTACATGCAAAAAACTGATATATTTTCAGTTCGAACTGATAATAGAAAAACTGTATATCTACACTAATTAATATATAACAATGGTGGCTTTTATTTCTAATGTTGCATTTATGGAGGGATAATTAGGTCACATGCAACAGTGCCTCTCGCAACTCCACAAATTGAAGCTAGCAGTCTTACCATTCCTTGCTGTAAACTATAAAGAGTTTGAATTCAAAACTTTGAACATTTCATGAAATCTCGATCATCTGTGTATCAATGAATACAACAAACTGTACAACATCATGGAGAGGTAGGTTCTTCCAACAAAATTCAAATCCTTTCAATTGATCATTTGTGCAACCATCAATTAATCATGAGCAAGATATGCAAACACTTTTGTAATATTAATAGAAAATTGGTTCCCGTCAATAAAACCTGAGTTGTATTTGAGTTGTATCGTGTTATAATTATAAAATGACTTATGAAATTTAAAATTTATCTACTGGATTGTTGCTTATTGACTAGTGAGATCATATATCATTCATTTTTGGAATTTGGAGAAGAAGGATACAACTACCTCAATATGTGAGTGTGAGAGACTTACCGTTAAGCCACCTCAAATTTTGTCTCTTACTATAGTATAATTCTTGGAAATGAAACATTTGCAATAACTTCATTTTTTTTTTTTTTTTATTCATTTCAAGAATATGCAATTAATTACAAGTAAAAGTAAATTGGCGTATATCTACTAATGTATTGAAATTGAAGACACCAGAAGAGTACAAATTAATATTCAAACCTGTTTCCGATTATAACTCAAGTTTGAAAGTCCTCTTGGGGCAACTTATTGTAGCAAAACTCTTCTAGCTAGGGCCATTCTCTTTTGAGAAAGATATTTGGAAAGTTGTCCATATATACGCCAACTAAATCATGTACATTGATTGAATGGCTAGAACGATAAGGATCAGGTTTGACTTTTGACTTGGGGACTCTTAGGTGGAACCCATTGCCAATTGAATTGTATTTGTGGGCTCTCTCTCTATATCCATCAAATTTGATGTTTGGTGAATGGTGAGTTGGGGTGATTAGATGGATATAATGTTTATTGGGAAGAATGAGAATTCCATATATGGGATTTGGGAAGTGGTTTGTGGAGGGTAGGGTCAAAATAGCACAATTAAAATATTTCCCATTTGTGGTGGTGACAATGGAATATATATTGGAGTCAGCTCAAACACCCTTTATCCATTACACAAACGCAACACAATCCTGACCTTAATGCACATTCCACCAATTAAGGCTCTCAGCTGCTCTCGCAACCTCAATTAGTAACTCCACCTTCTTTTTAGGGTTTTTGACTTTTGACTACTTGGCCGATCAGATCGATGATCATAATTATACACCAAAAGCTGACAAACACACACTTGTATTTTGGATTTAGATTTGACAAATATATATATATATGTTGTTTGCCACACTACATGATCAATTATCAGTCCAAATAAGGTGACACATTTTCACATGGTCTTGGTGAAAATCATTAGCCTTTGACAACTATAAATTAAGAAACCGTCGGGTCTCAATCTAAGTATCAACTAATTTAATGCAGGACATGATGGATGGATATTTTTCCAAGCAATCATGTCCTCTAATTGCATCTTCACATTTTCTTCTATGTCACATTCACACCCAAATTTTGTTCAGTAATATCTCCTTATATATATTTTTTAATGGACACCCTCCATACCAAACACAAACACAAACATAGCAAGACCCGAGTAGATCATGCTGTTTAGAGACTTGAAAGAAGCTCCAATCATAGTTCGAGTATTGGTATCATAAATATTGTCTCACGTTTATCCATAAAATTGTGAAGTATAGGGTGACTCCTTCCTTGTAGTGGAAGTTATTTTACGGGCTATGCTTTATAAATTGATCTTGCTAGGTTCTGAAAGACCCATGACCCAACTAATGTCAAATTTTTTTATACAAAAAAATAACACTAACATAAATTAAAGTAAATCCTCTTTCGATATTGTTGCAAATATTTATTCCCTGAATTGCCTACTTCATCCATTTGAGAACAAGACCATTAATCCATTATTTGTAAAGACGGCAATTAGTTTATCTAATAAATGTTAAATTTTCATACATTTTGATATTTTTATGTGTTTGTGAGAAGTGATATATATATTGGTAGATATCCTTACAACCCAAAAGTCTAGTCTATTGGGTTGTAATATATATTTACCATTTTCTTGTTATATGTGTTTTCAATGTAGGATTCATCACATCTTCTCTATCTTCATATGTGAGTTCCCTAACAATGAATACTACCTAACTATATACCTAATTTTAAATTGATTATGCAATGTCCGGCATAAAATGTAGATTAATCACTGACTAATAAGTTTTAGCAAATTTCCAATCATTTTGTGACTTTTAAAATTTTAAAATTGTACCAATATTGTCCCTTAACTAAACTTAGTCAATCAACTATAACGGTATAGTCTTTTAACTTTGTAAATATAATTTTGAATAAAATTAAAAACAAACAAAAATAAAAAAGTTAAAATAACAAAATAATTACAAATCTAATTAATGGAGGTGGACTCCAACAATATCCTCCACTAGGGGAGATCGCGAAAGAGTGTCTCCTGCGGCCCTGCCCTGCCATTGGCAAGAGATCGATCGACAAAGTTGAAGAGGCCTCAATGGCTCAATCCTCATTGGTCTCTAGCCAAAGTGGATCGAAGAGATCATTTCTTCCACCAGGGAGTAGATCATCGGATTTCCTCTAGTGAAGTACATTTTTGGTTATTTAAAAAAAAATTAATGAATTACATTGGTACCACCTATAAATTGAGGGACTAACTTCACATTTTTGAAAATCGCAAAATGACTACAATTAAGCAGAAATTTAGGGACTTATTTACTAATTACCTTATAAAATTTGATACCAATGAAAGAAAACCAATAAAAAATATATTTAGTTTCTCAACAAATGACATGCAATTCAAATTAGAGTCTAAAGCATCAAGCATGTGCCTCTAGAGATGTATTTTAGTATAATGCATATTAAGTTGAAATACAGAATTACAAGCAATTAAATACATAATGTAAATAGCTAGTATTTTACATGCGACAATGAGATTGATGAAAAAGAAGACAAAACTGATCTCATCGATCGGTCACATTAATTATGGAGCGCAAGGAAAGGACAACTAATGAAATTCATGTGGACAAACAGACATTTTGTTGTATAAACATTTTTATTGTTATTATTATTTTTTTTTAATCATGGATTATGGCCAATTGGGCGGTGTTTACTGTTTAGAATCCTAATTTGGTACAAGCAGGTATATATGTCAGCTTTTGTTTTCAAATTCGATGTGTTCAATTTACAACCTTATTTTTGAAGACAGTTTATTATTATTATTTTTCTTTTGACATACCAACCGTGGTAGTGCGTAGAAGTCAAACTTGTTTCATCTAATTTGGAGGGTCATATTGTAATTTTTGGTAAACTCATATTCTATATACAAGTTTAATTAATCGAAAGCCAAAACATGTATGAAGAGTCAACAGGGGTGTAGCTTAGTTGGTAGATGGACGAGCTTGGTGCTTGGGTAAATAACTCTCAAGTTAGCGGCTCAAATCTTACCAATAACGAAAGTTTTCAAAAAAATATCTGGTCCCGAATTAATAGATATTGTCAACAACAACAAAATTATGAAGAAATTGTAAGAATATAATGGTTTTTTTTTTTCAACATTTTTCTACCACCTTAAAAGGCAAACTTTAAAGAAAATTACTTAAATTAAATAAATTTCTTTTATTTTAAATATATATATATTTTTTAATTTTAATTTTGAACATCAACAATTTTTAAGGGGTGTGTATTTTTTTTTTAATATACCACGTACGATCACAACAATTTGAACTTGTGAAATTGCCAAATTAAATGGGTGTCCAAAATAAAGTTTTCAACAACCATTAATCATTATATTGTAAATCGTTTTATTAAGGTGTTGTTGTCAAATTATGAACAATGATTTCCAATACTTTGTAGATATGGAATTGCTTTGTGGTCTGTTCTACTGATTCTTGGTTGAAGAGTAAATCATGTAGGACACCAAAAGGAAAGGAGTATACTGCTAATCATATAATTATTTTTGATCATTAGAAATGAATTAAGGGTTGAATTGAAAGTTGTAGTATGATTATGTAAACATTCTTGAAAAAAAGAAAAATAAAGGTTTAGATATTGACCCATCAAAGTAATGAAATAATATTAAGAGGTCCCACATGAAATTAATCCAGCATCTTGTTGCTTCATTGACTATCCATAATTAGTTGTCGGCTAGCGCGATCATGCATGCATAGGTGTTTACCACCTAATAAACTCATACAATTTCTCCGGTCAAACAAACCCCTAATTAACTAAAATTCATTTTACGTTTTTGAAGCTGATTATTTTTTTCTTTGTGAAGCATTACAATAAATTATAAAATCAAATGTTCAGGTTAGGGGTATGATGAGATCAAATAATAGATGCGTAGTTCAAATATCTACTCCAATAATATTGAGGAGAAAACTTTCCATAAATACTTATAAAATGTGTATGGTGGACCTATGGATGATAATTGGAAAAATGTTAATGAATTTGGGTTCCCCCTTCCCCCTTCCCTAACCCCCTCCTCCATCCCATTCCTTGGGGGAACAGGGATGGGGCTAGTATGAGTTTGGGGGAGGTATCCCTATCCCCCGTTTTCTCCATTTTCCATAGTTTCTTTCGATCCCCAATCTCATATTTGATCCATCTCTCTCGTTTCCATCGTTTGACCATGTTTGATTTAAATATTAAATATTAAAATAATCAAATATACTAAAAACTTACTCGTACGTCCTCAAAATAACCCTAACAAACTAAATTATTCATCATTCAAACATTAACAAAATCCAGCAATCTCATGAGGAAAATTGAAACATATCTATTTTTATTTTATCTTTAAGAATTTGGGGAAATGGAGGAATAGTAAAATTATTCCCATTCCTAATCCCCACTTTTAAGAGATGTTTATGAACCGCATTTATGGAGAATTTGGGAACCCGTGGGGGGAAATTGCCATCCCTATATGATACTTGAATTTTTACCATTAACATGAAAGAGTGAAAGAGTGTCTTTATAAAACTGATGTATAAAGTATTGAACAAACTAATTTCAGAAATTTTTTTAAAATTATTTTAAATGTATGACACTGTTTTTGCCTGATGAAACAATAGTGAATTCCATAAGTTTAAGGAAATTAAAAAGGGAACTTTTTCCATTAATTAGGGTTAGAGAGGTTTGCAGGTATTTAGGAGACCAGACCAGAACCCACTTAACATAAAAGCATAGGAGGTAGTGAATAGAGATCCTATTTGTACCCTAGCAAAACCCACTTTTCTGTACCCCTTTGACCTCCACCAATTAGGGCAAACTCACCATCACGAGAGATATTTATGGACACAACACAACACAACACTTGTTATTTTAGTGGGATTTGAATTTGTGGAGCTTAATTAGCTACCCTCCCTTCTTTGGGTCCCATCCCATCTCATATTTTTCTTTCTTTCTAGCTACAATATTGATGGTCTAAGTCTTGTTAGACTCACCTTATTTCATTTGTTCCTCGGCCGGCCAAACAATATTAGGGTTGTTTTTGTTTGGGAAGTGATTCCCATAAAAAAACATTATTAATATCTTTTAAACAAACAAAAAAAACTCTCCTAGAAGAGTGAAGACCAAAACACATCATGAGATTGTGTTTGATCAAATGCAAAGAACCATAAAAGAGGTCCCACTAAACTTATTAGAAGTGGGGTCATGCATGCTATATTGCTAATTGCTATTCCTTTCCCAAATTAATAGACCCATAAAAAAAAATTGGACAGGCCAATGCAACGACTTAGTCTATTACAGCAGTGTTTGTTAAGGATTTGCCGGATAAAGTGTGAGAAACTGTACATACTTTATTATCAGATTTGCTTGAAAATGTGATCATCAAATCTTTAAAATCTTGCTTAGATAAAGGCTGTCTCCACCTTCTAAAAGCAATATTACTCTTGCTTTTCCACCAATCAACTCAGTTTTGGGTTTTGTATCAGACTCTTAATTATTATTATTATTATTATTATTATTATTATGCACACACAGTGACTGCTTTCACTGTTGTGGATATATATATAGAGAGAGAGAGAAGTTTAAGCACACAAATAATTGTTTAGTTAAGGAAAAGAAAAGAATTTGTTATGTGATTTGTCAATTCTCAACATCAGTTAGTTTCAAAGCTTTAATTAATTCTAGTTTGGCAAATATTGAATTAAAAGGACATTTATCTGAAGGTTGACTAGTAAAGTAGTGCATGTGCAAGCTAGATCTTCATGTGTTCAAAAAGAAAACCAAATATTCATATGATCAGAAGCCAAGACGAATTGACCTAGCTAGAGCTAACTCAAAAACTTAGAAAACCTTATTAAACAGAATAAAACACATTGAAATCCATTCCAACAATAATCCAAATATTCCTGTTGAATTCTATTTTCTACGATTAAAAAAAAAAAAAAAAAAATTTGTTCACTTTGGAGCCACTCTAGTATTCATTTTCTTTGATTAAGACCTGTAAATGACTCGTATGGAATGTGAACTTCATCTTCATGCATGCATCCAAACCTCGCATAAGAAACATCACATCAGTACATTACCATCGACAATAAATTATGACAATATACAAAGTTGTATACGTACGTAGAAAAATACATGATAGGACGGAGATGTGATGTGTTAGTGACTTAGTGTGAGATAGTTGGGTGAAGGATTCCAAATGATTTGACAAGACAAGGATTAATGCATGTGAGGGATGTTGATGTAGACATATGACCTGACCCTCATGACCTGACCTGATCTGACCTTTCAAAACCAAGCCCCAGCAAACCAGAAGCAAGAACCAGCTGAGAGAGCCAGAACCAGAGACCAGCTTTTCCTTTTAGCCCTAAAAAACGGCTAAGAAACCGTACCAACCCACATAGAAACGGTCTCCATGAGCCCCCACCTCACTACAAGCGACACGTGGCAGTGACCCATGATCACTCTCTCTATCTCCTCCACAAATCAGTCTTTTTAGGTCACTATTAATACAGGAGTACATGTATAGTGATAGACTAGTATTAGTACTGTCATGGCCTGGTTTATGGAAGTTAATGGGTGGCATTTCTCTGTAAATATATATGGCACTGACTCCCACGTGCCAACTATTGACCTGACACAAAGACTCCCTCTCTCTCCCTCTCTCTCCCTCTCTCTCCAAACATGAAGAGAGAGAGAGATAAATGAAATCACATGTCTCTTCTTTCAAGTCTCATATATATTCTTTTTGCCTTTGTTTTCTTGCTGTAATAAAATAAATGGGTGTGCATTGATCCATCATCTCTGTGTGACTGTGTCTTCTTCTCAACTATGTATAAATACTCAACAGACCGAACTCCAGTTAAGACTGTGTGTTGTCAGGACTCAGGGGTATTCTTGTCAATTCAATTAAATACTGGTTACAATTACAAATATAATCCTCTGATTAGATTAGATCTGATAAGGCCGAACCGTATTATTGAAATTTGGATTTTTAGAGTTTGGACTTTGGACCCTACCCTAGGCATGTGCTACAAATTCAATTTCCAACCTATTTAAGTTTACATGACATGGGTCATTGTCTAGCTAGTATTATTCACATTACAACGTTTGAAATTTTAATTCGACGTTTATCTTATTATCTATCAAATCAATTTATCGTATCATTTGAATAAAATTTTAAATAATATAGCATTACTATTTATAAAACACAAACAATATTGACTTATAATTACTATACATAACATTTACTTATAAGTAGGTATAAGGAGAGAAAAGCTTCAACACACTACGTACTCGACACGTTATGTGCTTCTCATTCATATTTCAAATCATGCCATATAAACGTATATAAATAATCCGCAAGAGGCACATTGTGCATTAGGACACAAGATTCTCTCCCATAAGTGTGACATATAATCTAGGATGCATTTAATAGCTAGCAAGTGCCCTCTAGAATAAATGTATTAATTCAAAATTACTTAATATAATAGGAATAAAAAGATATCAACAGGGACGTAGTTCGGTTGGTAGATGAACGAATAGCAAAAGCTTTCAAAAAAATACATAGTCCCAAATTAATAGATATTGTAAAGAAGCATAAACCAAGTGCTTTTTAGGAAACATTCTGAAATTCGTTAACACAAAATGAATGGTGTGGGATCAATGTTTGGCAAACATAGGATTGGAGCTTTAGATACTTGTAGCAAGGAGAATAAGGACCTAATTGTTGTCAAAAAAATAATAATAATAAATATAAATATAAATAAGGACCTAATTTATTTTTTATAGCCATCAGTGCCTTTTTTTTTTTTGAAAGCACCCATTAGTGCATTTGACGTGACAAGTCTTATTAAACCTCTAATTTCCTTTGCAAAAAGGTAAAGAGATAAAAATCCCCTAAAGAGAAAATGACCTAATTTCATTCACCGACTGTACAAGGGACTTTTGTTTTGTTAGGGACTTAGGGTTGCTATATTTTGTAAAAACAAAAACAAGGTTGAATTTCATATATTCATTATTTGAGAAAATAGTATAACATATATGATGTATTATATTTGATGGCAAAAACTAGCAGCGGGATGTATCATGCATCTCCACTGCAATCTCACCATATGACATTGTTTGCCATATAATTCGTGCAATCTCACCATATGCATCTCCATTGTTTACCATACAATCTCCACTGCAATCTCACCATATGACATTGTTCACCATATGAATTATTTTATTACGGGATATTTTTTATAACGAATTGAATGCTTTTACGATAAGTTTGTTCGTTGCTATTGATGTCCGTTGATAGTTTGATGCACTCACATTCCATAAGTTTTAAAAGACAAATTTGATAGCATTTAAATTATGTTTTAAAGAGGTTGGAAATTGGGAATCGGATAAATAAAAATAAAAGAAAAATAAATGGTGATGGTGGTGGTGGTATATTTTGCCGGCCCTGCCTGGGCAAACTTTAGGTGGTACTGAATTGCCTTATTATTATAATTTAATTTAAACATTTGGCTTTCACAAAGCACAAAGTGCTTTTTTTTATGCCTCAAAATGGAAGTAAGAGATATAATTAAAGAAGAAAAAAAAGACAAAAAGATTAACAAAATTAGCAAGTGAGAGACATGGGTAAATGCTAGAGAGCATAGACCATAGTCTTTTTTTTATAAATATATATATATGTTTGTATTGATAAAGTTGCATTATTGATTAGAAATGTTATAGCTTTTAGTGATCAAGAGAGATTTTCCACTATATATATCTAGTAACATACATGGTGCTTTTAAGGTTTTCAACTATAGCATATGGCAGCATTTATACAAATTTTCAGACCCATCTCATCAAAATCCTATTTTATTCTGTCAATGGTTTCAATCCCAACAGCAAATTTTTCTATTTATTAACTATTAGTTTAGATATACTATTCAACTAGATACATCTGACTTGTGAATTGTGTTTCACAATATTTGACTTGGTTATGATATAAGAATTAGCCAATCAAATTCAAAAGAATAGCTTCTTTTTTTTTTTTTTTTTTTTTTTACTATTACGATTCTGAGATCAGGAAGGGTACACGACTCGAACCAAACCCCTTTTAACTTATCTATATGGATTTCGAACACAGTAAACTTTTACAGGTCATTATTCAATAATAAATTATTATTTTTTAAGAAGTGAATTAGAAGAAAAATTAGGAGGATCCCACAGTAGAATGAGGAAAAAATAAGCAGCCGGTGGACTGTAACTTTCAAAAGCTTTTTTTAGGGGTTTGCTAAGATTAACAATATCAATAATTTGCAATCGTTTTCACTTTTTATTTACTTTTATTGATTAGACGTAACTGCTAATTAACAAAGCAAATTCACAACATATGAAAGCTGTTTTTTGTGTCTGGAATTTATCCATTTACCTTTCTTGATCCTCCCCAATATTCATTTTCGGTTTATACAATCTACAAAGTGTGTCTAACGTTTTACACGGTTCCATTCGATGTTCTCATTAACTTGCACGGTTCTTCATGTTCTTCAAAACAACTTCGATCAATTCAGGAATCGTATTCGTCACGTATTTTGAACGAGGGTATGAATCAAATATGTTTTTTTTTTTTCTTGTATAAAATAAAAAACATAATAAAAGAATTAAGAAGCTATGACTTACAAATTAATCTCTTAATTAAACACTTGTGTACTGTAAAAAAAAAAAGGTAATAAATAAAAGGAGAAAGGTTAGGTAAGTTATTTTAGGCAAGCAATAGCATAGTGACAGTACATAGTACATAGTAATATAGTGAAATGAAGTGAAGAGAAAACCCAAATAAATGAAGAGAATTAATAAAACCTTAAATGAGTGAAGAAGGCAAGCAAGAGCAAATGGGTCAGTTTGATTAATTGTGGGGCAAGCCAAACCCGACAAGCGTGGGGTGGTCTTGTCATATCAGTTCCCTATCTCCTTTTTACCACATTCAAAATATGAACATCTCCTTCTTGGCTTCTTGTTTCTTCCGATCCTCTTGCTGCCTTTTCAAATTACTTGACTGTCCTTTATGTTAATACATGCCATGCTCTTACACACACAAGTACTACACAACTCTCTCTCTCTCTCTCTAGTCTCTTTCTATAAGCTTTTTACAGTGTCAACCTGAAAGCTATCAAACGAACTGGGCTGCACCGAAGCCGAATTCGGCCCTTGCCCGATTGCATCAAAGTCCAACTGGCCCATTGAATACTACCATCAACTTTGTGCAAGGGCATATACCAATAGTAAATGCCAGGAGAGAATGCATAGTAAACATGGCAATCACCAGAAATAAGGATAACTTAAATTAGCTATCTTCTATATAAATTAATGTGCTCTTATCAACAAAACAAATAAGATGTCAACAGGGGGTGGAGAGATACAAAAATAAGCTGGCTAGCAGACTCATGTTACAAGAAACCTATAGCACCTGTAATATAATTAGCTATCTATGCAGGTACACCTTAGACAATTGCCCAAAACTTCTTTCTACCAATTAGCACCGTTTCCATCTTCTTCTCTTTATTTTCCAGAGAATGCAATTCGACATCCCACAAAAATTTTGGAGCAAGATCACGGATTCTTGATGTGATCGACTCTTCATCTCTAATTATAATGAATCCCTGCAAAATAAAATTGTCCGTAAACATTTAAATCATTTCTAATCTGGCATATGATACCCTAATATAAAAAACAATGTTGAGACTTTGATTTATGTAGCCGAGCTAACATAATAGAATCAAACTTAAACAATGAATTCCAGAAATCATTCAATGATTCCACTTTCTAATAACTTCTGTAGACTGGAGTAGGAAGAGTCGACTATAGTATGAACTTCAGTTCAGGTCAAATACAGCTTTCCATGTATTGACATACAACAACAACAACAAAAAACGAAATAACCAACATAGAATATTGATATTATCAACCCAAATGCATTGTGTCTGAAAGAATCTTCTTTTCCCAAAGTATTGCCAGATGGAACTATATATTTTTGGTGTGCTTGAGAATCCTCGTGTGTGCTACAGGGAGGATGAGCAACATATTGGGCTAACAAGTAACAATACTAAGAAGATATCACAAATTGTATAAATGAACAGTATGATGTGCCAAGAATCTTGTATTACGACAAGCTGTGCTCTCTACAATATGTTATAAAATCCTTATAATACACGTATTTTGTTTTGAGTGATAACTGTAATTTAAAACATAGTAAATTTATTATGTACCAGAAGAAAAAAGGTTAAGATAGCTGGAGGGATAGCTTTATAGCAATTTTCACCAACCCCATTTTATTATTTCTATGACTTCAAACATCAATTTTATCTTTCTAATGTATACAGGCACAAGTATGAAATTCACAAACATTTACCTGAGGTCGTATTATACGGTCCATCTCCAACATTAGATCCTCCAATGAACAACCTTCTCCATTGTTTCCATAGTGGGAGAAGAGATGATTGGCATGCAACAAATCATATGAGCGTGGGTATGCTGAGATTGGCTCACACCTGAAAATTATAACATATGAATTATCTACTGATTTATTTATATATCAAATAAATGTTCAGCTAAATTAGTATATTACAGGCTGATTGATTGTCCAAGTATATTAGCTTCACAAGCTAGTAAAAAAAATGACTGTATCTATATCTTACCAATCATGAAAAGCACCTAACAGACCCCTGTCATAAATTGCAGACAAGGTATTCTTCATGCTCATAGGAACTATATTCATCACCCAGAAAGGAAATGAGTTCAAAGCCACAGCAAATCCACCACAAAAAGCATTCATATCCATGACATTTCGTATTTCTGTCACGTTCACATTCATCAGCTTCAAGTAATTGCGAATTTGTTTTTGCCAAAAGATAGTGTCTGAAGTAAACTCCTCTTGACTGATACCTATTCAGGAAGCATCAGAAATTGTCATGTTAGACTGCTGCTCTTTTATTTCTAAGTAATCTTAGCCACATAAACCAAACTATAAGGTTTGATGCATTTATCTGTTTCTCTTCTGCAAGTCAACTGTCCCCAAAATTTGTTTGCAAGATAAAACAATAACATTTAATCCAAACTTCCAATAAGAAAACAGTATAATACTAACATAATCAAAAGAGGAGAGAACTTAAATTTCTAAATCTCACACTGCAGCCAGATAACCTCATTGTTTGTCCATTGCCTGAAGTTTACACTTTCTATCCTTCGATATTGTGATAATTTTAATATCTTACTGCTGAAAATAATTTTCTTAAGAATTCGAGTGATAGCATTTAGACAAAACAATTTTGATTTAATTAATGATCAGCAGCAAACATCATTAGATGTTGTAACAAATGAAAATGCAACGAAAAAGTCTTTGCTTCTGCTTCAGTCTTGAAAAAGTGTTATATGCATCAAAGACAGAAGGAGACATTTAACTCAGGGTCTCTGGCTGAAAGAGGAATGTACAGACTGCAGAACCCAACAAATGGGTATGATAATAAAGTTAGATGCTATGATAGGAAGGACAAGATTAAACTAAGCATGCTAAGAAAAACTTGGAATAAGAAGAATAGGCCCCTTCAATGATAGTTCCAATATCACCGAAGACAATAACAGTTTCTCAAGCTTAGTATGAATCAATGGGATGGCCAAGATAGATAGGTCAGCTATGAACATGAATATTTGAATCAACTTATATCTTGAACCAAAAAAAGCATAAGCTAGCATAACATTTTATCTCAAAACTAAAGGCCTATGGAACATAAAAGATTCAAGAGGATTTTATAATCCATTAAACCAGATGCCAGAAGAAGTAATGGGAAACATAAATAAAATCTACCTCCCATGATTTCAGAAAAAATGTACATACCTATTCTGCTGAGACTCTCTGAGTATACAGAGAGACGCTCTGGTCTAGGAGGAAGGTTTTGGGAGTTTGTTTGTGTACTTATTTGTACACAATTTCCAAGAGGTGTTTTCCATGAAGGTTTAGAATCATCTACAGCATCACATGAATTTATGAGCTTCAAATCCACATTCTGCATGAGGCATGACGGATTTTCTTCTTTAATCCAGATTGCTGTCTGAACTTTTCGGGCAATTAGTTTCCAGCACATTGCCGTAGTCAGGTTTACCAACTTATCCCAAATCAGTGGATAATCTTTGTCTTTCCTATAAGCAGGTGGAGCAGAATAGACAAAATATCCATTAGGTCGTAGAAGACGATTGACTTCTTTGAGTAAAATCCCATCTGTAACATGTGAAAATAAACAAAAGATGTATTAGAGAAGTCAGCAACTCAATGTTTCAAACCCTGTTGCCATACAAACAAGCCTTTGCCAAGTCAAGGATAATGCAATAACATATTGTGTGGTTTCAATACTTGAATTCTTCTAATATTATGCCACAAAAATGACACACAAACTTTAAAGTTTAATTTCTAAAATTACAATCTCAAAACAGAAATATACCAAGACAACCAAATCACAAACAGAAAATCATCTGTGTGCAATTATTTACAATTTATCATGATAGACCGGAAGAACTTTTACAGGAAGAAGCTGAACAAATAGAATCTTAAGCGTTGTTCATTTGATCCTTTATCACGGAATCCACTCTGTAACTTACAACATCCTCATATTGCCACATTAAAGAGTGACAGCTCCTTCGTACGTACTATTAGCTAAGACTGTACAATGCGACCACCACAACCATGCTTTCTTCTACAAAATACTCAATGACATTCAAGTTCCTTGTATAATGATAAAAGATTAGATACACTTTACAAAGTCATGAGCTTTTCCTATACTCAAATCTCCTAGATAGTTCTCTTAATATTGGGTACAGCAGGGAAGTGACAAATTCAACCTGAAAAAAGCTCTTTACAGTCCTCTTCATTGTGAATGGACAGAAACTCCTCACTCATCTATAATAATCTTAATTTACTAATATTATGCCACAAAATGACACAAACTTTACAGTTTAATTTCTAAAACTACAATCTCAAAACAGACAAACAGAAATATACCAAGACAACCAAATTCACAAACAGCAAATCATCTGTGCAATTATTTACAATTTATCATGATAGTCTGGAAGAACTTTTACGGGAAGAAGCTGCTACAAATAGAATCTTAAGCATTGTTCATTTGATCCTTTATCGTGGAATCCACTCTGTAACTTACAACATCCTCATATTGCCACATTAAAGAGTGATAACACCTTCGTACGTACTATTAGCTAAGACTGTACAATGCGACCACCACAACCATGCTTTCGTCTACAAAATACTCAATGACATTCAAGTTCCTTATATGCTGATAAAAGATTAGATACACTTTACAAAGTCATGAGCTTTTCCTATAAAGATGCTCAAATCTCCTAGATAGTTCTCTTGATATTGGCTACAGCAGGGAAGTGACAAATTCAACCTGAAAAAGGCTCTTTACAGTCCTCTTCATTGTGAATGAGCACAAACTCCTCACTCATCTACAATAATCTTAACTTATTAATATAGGACCTTAAACCTTTAGACATTTTGTATATTTTTACTTAAAGATGGTCAAAAAGAAAAATCAACAACAATAACAATAACGAGACAAAAACACACACAAAGCAGAAGACGAGAGAAATGTCAAACCCTTAGAACTTGTTCCAACAAACCACACACTTTATAAGGCCTCATTGATATGGATATATATATTAATATCAGTACAACATCTAAAGGCACACATAAACATAGCAATTTGATTGTTTCACAAAATATTACTTAACAGCAATCAGAAGATACCCTTAAGTAACAAGATATTAATTATAGTCCAAGATGGAAGACATTAAAAAAAAAACTATTTTGCTGGTTAAGTCAACTTGATAATTAGTGTTAGAGTGCTTAAATACTATTGTTGGATCATTTCCTATCAGCTTAAGCTTTTGGGTCTGTTGGCTACTAAGTACTAACACGGTATCAATGCTTTGTTATTCCAAGGAGTCTTGGGTTCAAGCCCCCCACGTGATTAAATTTGAATTTGTTATTTGGGGGAGTGTTAAGAGTGTTTAAACACTATTGTTGGACTCTTTTCTATCAGCTTAAGCTTTGGGTTCTTGGTTAGTAAAAATTAGAATGTAGCAATTAAAACATATGCAAACACAAACCATTACAGAATAGACAAATACCATTTTCATGCCAATCAACACGACACCTTGAACAGTGAACCATCTCAAAAGAGCTAGTAGGATAAGGTAGCTGTTTTGTTGCCAAGGCAGCGATCATTGCACCAATGCCTCGCTCCAAAGCAAACTGAATCTGATTTTCATGACCATCCTTGGGAGCGAACGACATTGTTTGTATATCTAAGGGAAGAAGATAAGCTGAGAAGCTGGCAACCCCACAACCAACGTCAAGAACCTGAAATACCCCAGCTGAACGTAGGTCACCAGTTTCATTAGTCATCATATTTCCTAACCTGAATTAAGAAAAAAATTGGAAGAAAAAAAGGAAAAATTAATAATTAAGTAAAATTAACTCCTGCACACTGCAAAACCATACAGAAGTAGATGGAGGATGGCATTAATGCAGTATGCCAAAGTTTTGCTTTCAAGTTGGTTACTGTTTTTTCTGTAGAAAAAAGGAAGGGAAATCACAAGAAAAGTCTTCGTAACTACATACCTAAAATGAAAAAAAAGAGTATAGATACCAGATCTTTTAGAAGAGCAATTCTAGATATCACCGGCTCACAGTTTTAAGTGTCAGAAATTAGAAGGCATAACGAATAGTTAATTTGTTACAATCTGTATATTCATTCAACTAACTGGAACATTTTTTCAAGTCACTCAGTGCTTTCCATGTTGCACCATTTCATGTGGGCAAAAAGTGTTATATGGGAAGAAAGACCAAAAATGCCATAAAGCCTGATAGACGAAACTTGTTCTTTCACAAGACTCAGGGAATTGATGGCATGCCATCTATTATTGAAAACACGGTAAGTTCAACAAATGATACCATGAAAGGGAGCATGATGTTTTGCGTAACAAATCAATTATAGTTACCTTTGAATGTACTCAGGTGCCCCATGCTTGAAATGAGTACCACCACCTGGGAACCACCAGAGTTGGTCTTTCTCATGCACCCAATTTTGACCTCCTTTCACTTCAGCAAGATGTGTATGATTCACATTGCTTCGCCAGACATAATCCCTGCTCGTTGGCCATCTTATTGGTAACTTATAATCTGCTGGCGGTGGCACCAAGCAGAACAAACGCTTTTCAGGTGGAGGGCATTGTCTCTCTAAATCTTCTCTTCTAGAAACATCCAAGACAGGGAGCAATGTTTTCACATATTTGGGATCGTGGCAAGGGATATATTCATTATATGTTATGGGGCATACATTCATCCCACTTTCTGGGATCAAAAGTGGCGTTTTCCGGTATGTTAGAGCAACTTTGTTTGTAAAAGTACTAGTACCTGAAACTGCACAAGAAAAAAACTATTATCATTTTGAAGAGTATAAGTTCTCAAGAGTTAAAAAATACAATAAATCATATAGCTTTGGTCGCCATCCTATAATATATATAAATACACAAGCAAACACAATGCAATCAAATTACTAAATCTAAGAGTCCCTATTGAACTCAAAATTCTCTGCCTTTATAACAAAATTGCTTTCTTGAATAACAATGATGTCAACAAATTCCAAATAAATAAATAAATAAATAAACCATAAAGGAAACATAGTAAATTACTACGCCCTAAAATAAAAACTCCAAAAACCCCAAATCTGAATCCAAGACAGTAAAACAGTGAGATCTAATAAACAAAATCAGCTCGAGTATGGCTTTCAATTGAACAGCTGAATGAGCTATAATTGAAAGGAAAAGAAATACATACCAGGTAAAGAAGAAGAAGAGGAATTGGAGGAGTTTTGAGAGACGTAGATGGGATCATTGTTGCCGAAGATAGTGCCCAAGTAGAAAGAACCTGCCATTAAAAGAAGAGACACCATTATCATCTGTCCTGCTTTCGAATCAAAAGCTGAACCCAATGCATAGCCTCCCATTTTCTCGTTAAAAAAATCTGCCAATGCGTTTCTCTTATGAAGAACAATAGCGCCCTCACTGTTGTGGAGTGGAACAAGATTGCTTAGATTTCATCAACAATGTCTTTTCGTCGGTAATTTTTAGTTGGTTCATTCACTGCCACTGCCATTGCTGCCATTGAATCTTTAGATTTAAGTTTGCCACGTGCGATTCACGTGAATGCAATCCAACGGTCCAACTTGTAAAAGGATCTCATAATGACAGCCCGTTTAGAACCAGTTGTCCAAAGCAAATTAACAATTTTTTTTTTTTTGTCGTTTAAATTATAAATCAGTATTATAATTTAAAAAATTAAAGTAAAATTGATTTAAATTAAATTAATATTTTCACTTATATACATTTAGAATAAATTTATTTTAAAAAAACTTGATTTTACTAGCAATACTTTAAATATTTTAATCTGTTCACAATACAAAACGAATATAAATATACGAAATCCGTAATTGAATGTAAAATATACAAAGTAAAACGCAAAACACAATAATTTTTGTAACGACAACTCTATTAAGTTATAACCTCGTTATAGTAATAAAATTAGTTTGGTCCCACCATGCATGTGTAATGCTCCAGATTGGCTTCAATACCAAATCTCCATTTCATGCTATAAAAGATTTCACAGCCTTCATTCACAAGGCAAGAGTGACTACAAGCAGATAATAAACTTTAAAAGGTGACACTGTTGGGACTAATTCCGTTCTCTACCATTTGATCAAAAAAGATTTAGAGCTTCATAACCAAGTCCATGGATCGCATAACCCTCGATCATTGATGTCCAGGTCACTATATCTCTGACCAACATTCTGTTAAAACATTCTCTAGCAGAAGAAATATTTCCACATCGTATATACATGTTTAGGATAGAGGTCTCCAGCAGTGTATTGTCATCCTTATATAAAAATTTGCGAATTACGTAGCCATGAATTACTTTACCCCATTGTAAAATACCCAGATGGCTATATGCATCCACAACAAGGCTTCTTAAAATCACAGCATCAGGTTCCAGACCTGCAGCTTCCATCTGCCGGAACAATTCAATGGCATCGTTTAAGTGACCATTTTGAACGAATCCCGACATCATTGCATCCCAAGTAATGTTGTTTCTATGAGGGATGTCACTAAACAGCTGAGCTGCATTTCCCAATTCCCCACACTTCGCATAAAAATCCAATAAAGAAGTCAGAAAAACATCATCACATAGTCCAGCTTTAATAGCAAAACCGTGTAGCTTTTTACCTTCAACAACATTTCCTGATTTCCCAAACACTGAGATAACCAAGCTTAATGTTTCAATGCTAATCGCAACTTCACTCTGCATCGCATTGAACCTATCAGCTACTACTTTGATATCTCCTCTCGAGGAATAAAAGGAAATTAAAATATTCCATGAAAAATCATCCCTTCTATCAATATCACTAAAGCATACTTCGACTTCTTCGACATTACCCCTTTTAGTATACATTCTCAAAATTGAATTTTGAACTGACTTATCAATCAACAAACCATTTTTTATCACATAACCATGAACTTGTCTCCCCTCAACCAAACTCCCAAAAGTAGAACAAGCTTGCAACATGACCAATATTGTAACAGAATTGGGCTCCAATTCCGAAAACCTCATTTTATTGAATAATGAAAACGCTTTGCTAACATTTCCTTCACTAACATAACTAGAAATCAAAGATGTCCATGTAACCAAATCTCTCTCTAGCATTTCATCAAACACTTTATAGGCATAATTGAGACATCCACACTTGGCATAAAACTCAATCATTGTATTGCAAAAGTACAACTCCAATGCAAAACCCAGTTTCATAGCAACACAATGGACCATTTCACCATATAACACATCACTCTTACGCAACAGAAGCGCTCTGTTTATTATAGGAAACGTAAAAGAATCGTGCTCAACACCCAGTTCTCTCATTTTCTTATATAAAATCAAAGCCTTGTCAAAATGACCAAAACCAACATGGGATTTTATGATCAAATTCCATGATTGAGTGTTGGTTGGTGGTTCATGTAAGGTGTTGAATACTGCAAGGGCACTGTCAAAGTCATTGAAATGTGAATATAAGGATATGAGACGTGAAGAAACAGAAACGGGTACAAACCCAGATTTGATGATGAGTGAAGCATGGATTTGTTTGAGAGTTTTGGAATTTTTGCAGGAAGAATGTAGAAGCGAAGAACAAGTGTGGAAATGGGATTTCAAGTGATTGAAGCCAAGTAGACGATGAAGCTTAGAAGTGAAAAAGGGGCCATTAAAACGAGAGGGAATGTTGAAAGCCAAAGAAGCATCAATAATGAGGGAATGTTGGATTTGGATATGTTTCACTTGAAAGACGCATCAATAAGTAATTGGTTCGCGTCTGTGTAAAAACAGATTGAGAATTTTGAGTTGTCTGTTCATGTAATCGACAATTAACAGAGGTGGGACTGTGGGATCACAAGTTATACTTGAACAGGAGGATGTGTTCTATACTTCTCTCTACTCCAAGTAGTTGGTACTTGCATAAGATTTGGATTACGAGAACTAGTTGATGGAAAATATGATTAATTCTTTTTTCTAATCATTTTTTTGAAGGACATTCATGGACAACCAATTGTCTTTTCAAAAAAAAAAAAATCAATTGTAAATATCCTTGTCCCACTTCATCTTTTTATATGAAAATTCAAACTAGTTTGAACATCTTCGATACTATTATATATTTTTGAGTTTCTATTAAATTATTAGCCATACATAAGTATTTCTTTTGAAAATAGATTAACTTTGACAAAAGAAAAAAAAAAGAATTGTAAATAATCCCATAACTTCTGATCAAATGTTAAATCAAACCATTTAGTTTGAACTTTGAACAATCAGTAAAAAAAACCTTCTACCATTAGTTGATTGTTAATTGATTGTTAGTTGATTTTATTTAAATCAAATATAGTCATTTAAATAAATTGAAAAAAAAAAAGAAATATAATAAAAAAATACCGATAATAATAACAAATTAATTTCTTAAAATAATAAATTTTTTAACATCAAAAAATAAAATCTATAAATTAAAAATATAAACAAAATGATATTTGATATAGAAACAAAAAAAAAAATGAAGAAACATGCATATTACCAGGATGGATATATGTCTTTGTGCATCTTATCCATATATATTTTTTTATATTTTAAAATGATTTTGTTATTATTTAATTTTTTTAATAATTTTATTGCTTTGTTATATTATATTTTTAAATATTTTTTTTATCAAAAGAAATTTTTATTATTTATTTTCTAACATATTTTTAATATATTTTGTTTAAAAATTATTTTTGAGTTCAATTAGAGATAAAATCTCTTAAATAATCATATTTCATTAGATTTAAATAAAGTTAATTGGCAGTCAATTAATGATAAAAGGGTTTTTTGCTGATTGTTCAAACCAAAAGGTTTGATTTGGTATTTGATCAAAAGTAAGAGGGTTATTTAAAATTCTCTCATAAAAATAAAGAAATGCATATTCTCATCTTCAATGAAATTATCTAAAGAAAAATATACATCCACTTTTTTACCAATCGCCATAAAATATTTGTTTAATATAAATATGAATCCACTTTTGACCAATCACCATAAAATATTTGTTTCACTCTCTCTCCTCATTTATTTTACGATTAATGATATTATTTGAGAAATTGTGAGAAATCAATTAGAGAAAAAATCTCTATCATATTTCATTACGGTTAAATAAAGTAAACTAGCAGTCAATTAATGATAAAGAGTTTTTTGCTAATTGTTCAAACCAAAGGATTTGATTTGGTATTTGATCAAAAGTCAGAGAGTTATTTAAAATTCTCCCATAAAAATAAAGAAATGCATATTTTCATCTTCAATACAATTACCTAAAGAGAAATATGCATCCACTTTTTTACCAATTGCCATAAAATATTTGTTTAAAATAAAACCACTTTTGACCAATCACCATTAAATATTTGTTTCACTCTCTCTTTTCATTTATTTTACAATTAATGATATTGTTGGGAAATTATGAGAAATCATAATCAACATTTCTATTCTAGGGGAGTTTCTAAATTGAAAAAACCCAACTTAGGTTAGATAATTACATCGGAGATTGTTTTTTATTTTATTTTTACATCATTATCTATCCATCTAAAAAATTTACCAAAATACATAATATCATTGGGATGCTCTTAGGATTCACACGTATTTATTGGAGAAATATTACCATGAAGCGTATTATAACATGATCACTATCACAATCGAGGTCAGCAATGTTGTAAATAGTAATTATTATTATTTCTTTGAAACAGTAAATAGTAATTAACTAATTATTTTAATTACAATAATTTGAGTAGTTCAGAAAAAATAAAATAAAAAGACGATACAATTACATGATTGAGAATATGTAATCCCTTCAAATCCCGAATTAATTGTAATAGCTCGAAAAAACAAAACAATGAGAAGCAAAGTGAAAGATGAAATTAATCAATTGTTAGGCTCCTTTTCTTTCTTGGTATTACTATTAACTTCTCCCTCTGCAGAATGGAAAGATTCAACCTCTGACTCATCAGCCTCCTCCTTCTCCATTGTAATAACCCTTTCATTGCTTGGAATCGGTTCCTCAAATCTAACACGTTTTTCTTTCTCTGCTCCTCCCATTTTCACCTTCATTGCTGTTTTCAATTCATCTTGTCCATTTACAACTCTATGCCTTTGCTTTTGTTGCACATCTGCAAATCATCATATACCA
The DNA here is from genome assembly GCA_008009225.1 of Acer yangbiense. Classification (NCBI taxonomy): domain Eukaryota; kingdom Viridiplantae; phylum Streptophyta; class Magnoliopsida; order Sapindales; family Sapindaceae; genus Acer; species Acer yangbiense. Next base: position 52,514,300 of record CM017762.1, on the reverse strand, counting down.
ATATATCACAAACAAACAAAAATAATTTTTCCCAAATGAAAATTATAAATTTAATTAACAAAAAAGGAAAAAAAAAGAAAAAAAAAAAAAGAAAGGGAAATGGGTTTGGATAATTGACCTTGATCCTTGTTCTTAGGCTTCTTCTTGTGGCTGTTCTCTGCAACGTCTCTATTTTTTGATTTGTTGCAACCCATCTCGCCCTATTTTTCTTTCAATATAGATTAAACGTTTGCTCAAGTTATATTTTTGCACAGGACCATAAATTTATTGTCCCATTTAGGACAATTTATTACTAAGTATCAAACAAGATTCTTACCATTATTTTATTTAATTACATCATTACTGAGAAAAGAGCGTTTGCTTTTAAGATGGTAAAAAAAATTGTCACGAGAAATGACATCAAATAATGCAAATTCACCATTTAATGTGACAACATGTACATTTCCATGGGCGCATGCATCATGAGCACTAGGCAAATTGGGAAATCGAACAAGTCTAATTATTGTAATGGCAATATTCAATACAAAGCTTACAGGATCTAGTCTAGCAACCTCACAAGAAAATAAGGACTGGTCGCCACAAATCACCCCGCACAACAGTATTCTCTCCTCACAAATAGAAGCAATATTATGTAAGCGTCTTGGCTCATCGCACAACACGCAAACAACACAAACCGCTCTGAGAAAAAAAAAAATTATTACACATTCAGGAATACTAGATTTATGCAGCATATGCTTCGTAAGTTTAGCTCACAAACAGAAAGTCAGATGAGGCACAATATCAAGATTATTCTGTACAATACTGGTGTCCGAACCCAACTGGCGATTCTTTGATTTTGATTTACTTGGGCGTGTTGTCCAATGGCATCATTCAGTCATAAATTTCCTTGAATCCCAGCTTTCGTCATACTTTCCAAACGAGTAAGACATGCTAGGCATCTCAGCTAATCGCAGAGGATCTGGTTCGATGCCATAATCTGTCAGAGGTCTGTGCTCGAGAATATCATCATGACTTTGGACAAATTCAGGAATCTCAACCTCTCCCTTCTTTATGTCATTCCAAAGATACTGAAGGCGGCTTACATACTTAAGTTTCCAATACAAGCTGCAAAAACAATGAACTTTAGGCAAAATTGCACCCAAAATACAAACTCCTTAATCTAAACTATGAAAATAATCAATCATTCACTGATGTGTTTCATTATGTATGTGTGTGTGTGTGTGTGTGTGTGTGTGTGTGTGTGTGTGTGTTTCACTGATGTCAACCGTTAAAATAAATCCAACAAGTGACAGTCAAAGATCAGATTTCAGTTTTGTCCAGTCATCTACAAGAGAGAAAACCTGCATAGAGAAGTGTTCAACTTATAGGGGTAAAAGCTTAGAATTCTATAATTCAGGAACTGTTGAAATATCATAATTTGGGCTTTGTATTGCTTATCATAAGCTAAACTCATATCAAATTTAGGCTATTACTCTTCTATAAGATATCAGAAAACCACTGACCCTCCACTTAAGAAGAATCGGCCAAGAGAGGCAAAGACAAGCCTTGACAAAAGCCCGGGGTGAATGAAATACATGACTTGAAGCCTATCCTTAATGTTTGAGGGAAGTTCTTCATAGATCCACCTCAAGATAGTTATGCCAGGTGAATTATCCTCCCTTTGCACATTAGTATGCATGTAAACAATGCAAAATGGGCCCTCCGGCAACTCATTGATAATTTTGTGGAATATATACTTTTTCAGCCGCTCCCCACTCACAACTGGAGCTACATGTCATTAAAGAAACAAGTAGATAAGAATTAAAATGTATATCAAAATAATCAACAATAAAGAAAAAGAAGACAAAATAATCCAAATAAAATATTTGATGCTAAATGTTAATTACCCCAACTCATTCCAAAAGAGTATTAATTCAAGGCATACTAACACCATTCTTTTTCTTGTAGAGAACTGAAATGCAAAGCACAAACATGAAGCATTGGGCAGCTACTTACAAGAGGAGAGATACAAAGGAGAAGATAACTGCCATAGTTAACCCATAACAAGATGCATTTAGTTGTTAAAATCAGGGAACACATAAAATGGAGAGGTGACATAGAACTTAAAGTAGCTTCAATGAGTCATACTATCAGGAAAAAGACAAGATTTATTAAAACTCTAACGAGAATGTTGAGTAAATTTGAGAGTAATAAAATAAACTATAAAATGTGCTCAGCGATGATACTACAAATAAACTAGAAAAAATATTCGAATTTATAACCACATGCTTATCTATTATTGGTCATCCACAACCATAAGATTGGGTTTATCAAGATGTAGGTTATATAGTCAAAGTGACAATAACAAGGAGATATAGAACATCCAGACTGTTGTGGGAAATTGAATAATCAAACAATTAACAGAGTAGATATAATTACACCACTACAAAGCCGATCATGATTTAGAGCATGGAATGTTCAGTAAGCAAGAACAGACACATAATTGAGTGTATAATTATAAGGTAAGTTATGAATTGAAGATGAGAAAATGTTTATATGTTATATTCACCCTAAAATGCATTGGTATGGAGAGGTAACTCTAAGGTGAAAGCAGTACAACGACCTAAGGCAGGGTGAAAACATATGATGTCCTATGTATCTACAAATTTAGAAATTTCAACATTATATTGCAAAAATATGTATATAATTCAATAATTCATCCGCCTTAAGTAGTTAGGACTTAGGATATGTAAGAAATACAATATTTATTAGCAACTTTGTTGTTCAAAGAGGAAAAGCAAGAATCAGCATCCCCTCCAACCAGCAGTAGTCTTGCTATACAAGTAATGTACTCAAAAGTGTAATGGAGGAGGGAGAATACGGTTTCGAAGATAACTAGGCAAACTCTCCCCTCAATGAAAATAAATAACCAACCTTTGCTATTTTTGTATGAATTGACTACTCTTAAAACTCGAACTTTCTTAACTATATCTAATCATTTCCTATTTGATGGAGCCAAAAACAAAACCCAAAAGCTGATAGCAAAGTGCAGCACCTAATCTTTTATCTCCCAGCAATATCAGCAAACAATTGAAAAATATCCAACTTTCTGGGCTGAAATTGTTCAAATTAAAAACTAAAAAGTTTAAATTTAAATCTTTCACAACTAATAAGTAATAACATTAACATATAATCCATATGAGCATGATACTTAAAATACAAGCATGAGAAAGTATTCATATTTATCATATGAGCATGGTTGTTTGGGTACCTGGAAAGTACTTCCCAACAATGCGGAAAATGCGGTTTCCAGATTTATCAGAGCCCTCGAGACGAAAGAATTGCAATGATTCGAGATCGGAGAAGTCTTCGTCGGAAACGACACAATCATGCCAGTCCTCTTCTTGTTCTTCTTGGTGTGTTAGAAATGGACGGGCATCGACACCCAAATCCGATGCCAGTACCACCACCGAAAAGTCATCACTTGATGAACTCCCCATTTTTTTTTTCTCTTCTGTGTTCTCGCACTCGTTGGTTTTATTGGATTTTGTTTTTGGACAGTTTCTGTATCAAGGGTTTTTCGGGTCTTAATCTGGGTGGGGTTGACGGATTGAGTACGTGGCGCCAAGGTATTGGATTGATTCGAGGAAAGTCATTTTTATGGGTTTGTACGAGATAAGCATGGGTGGCTAATTGCAGAGACAATTCCCTTTTCGACCCTCAAATTAGTGTAAAATTTAAAGGAAAACACTCTATTTTTGAAATATTACTTTTATACCTGATTTCATTTAGAGCTGAGAGATGTTATCAACAATCCACTAAATTTCTTTCCACTCCAATTTTTTTTTTTTTTTTCTTTTTTAGCATACGTTAATTTTATCCTAATTAAAATTGCTAAAGAGGACAAAAATTCTAAATACACTACATACCGATTTCCATAGACTCCAATGTTACTTTTTTTTTTCTTTTTGCATTTCACAAACCCTAAAAACATTTTTTTTTCAATATCGTTAAAGTTTTATTGATTCCGAAGTGATGTATATGATTTATAACAAGAAATAAACAATTGTTTTTATGTTTTGAATTTTGCATAAGCAAATAATAAGAAAAAGTTTTTTCCCGGATTTTTTGGTTTGCACTTTGATGATTGCTCTCATCTTTGCACAACTTTCTTTTTGATTCAATTTAATAGTTTTTGTCCTTGGTTGATCTTTTTTTTTCACGGTTTTGTCACTGTTTGTTCTTCTGTTTATTGGCTTTTGTAATAGATGACTTTTGTAGATTTTATGGACTTTTATAAACTTTACAGAATTATGAAAAACTTTCATAGACTTTCATAGACTTTCATTTTAATAGACTTTCAAATTGAAAGTGTCATTTTAAAAGACTTTCATAGACTTTCAATTCAAAAGACTTTTATAGATATTTATAGACTTTTTAGCAAAAATATATATATTTCTCATATCAATAAAAATATTTTTTTAAAAGAATAAAAAAAAATCATCGTTAATTAAACTTGACAAAAACATTCATGCCTATATATGTGATTTTAAAATTTTTATTTGTATTTTTATTATATTTTGGATCGTAAAGACATTTTGCAACTAATTCTTTTAATAATTAGTTAAAATTTTATTTGTTTTTTATAATTAGTCAAAATATTATAAATTTTCTTTTAGAATAAACGTATCAAACCAATAATAATATTAACGTTTACATATCTCTACGAAAGTATGACAATGAGTATAAAAAATCAATCTACACAAAATTAATTCAAGTTACTGAAGATAAAACATAAAAACTGCACATAGTTATTGAACAAGATCCATGCCTAAAAGTGAATAGTTTAATATTGATCATAATTACATGAAGCCACATTCCATATTGGCATGGCTGAATAGTGGTTTTTGTCTTTTATTATTTTTAATTAACATAAATGAAATGGGTTTAATTTGTTTCGGTGTTGTTTAGTTGCTTTGAAAATAAAGATTAAAAAAAAAAATGAAATCTCTCGTTCTTAATTGCATAGTCGATGGAGAGTTGTTTATATTATTTTTTTGTTATAGATCATTAATGTTTGTATGTTTTTTTTATATAATGTTTATTAATTTTAAAAGTTTTTCATTTTATTTTATTTGTGAAGTTTGTTAAGAATGAGTGTGTTTTTACTTGAAAAATATAATATATGTTTGGTGGTTAATGTTTTTCAAAGATTTTAATGTTTTTCTTCTATAGTGAAATTCTTTCTATTTAAAAAAGAGAAAAAAAAAAAAAAAAGTCATTCAAAGACTTTGGTAGAAATGAAAGACAAATTGTGAGATTTATTATAACTAAAAGTCATTAATATTTTAAAGTCATTAAGGAGGGTGCATTCAATTAAGATTCTTGATAACATTTAAACACATTTTTTAAGTGACGGATTTTTATGGATTTCTATTGACTTTTATAAATCCACATGGACTTTCATTGATTTGTTTAGACATCTATCTCAGACTTTTATGGATTTGTTTAGACATCTATCTCGGACTTTCACGGATTTGTTTTTTGAGAAGAATCTGTATTGAAATTAAACTCACTTGAGTATGCATTTTAAATTTTTATTGCTATCTTTACGGGTGATGCTGCCTGCTTGTGGTAGTGATTCTATTTATTTTTATAAATGGCTCAAGCAACTAGAGGAAAATTTTCTACCCAATCAAATTCCACCCTTGAAGAAATTGTACTGTATACTCTCGGTGCTTGTCTTTTACTCCTTTTTATTTTATTTGCTAATAAAAATATGAAATTTGAGTGTGAGGGTCTCGAATATGGTACCGAGACTTTCTCTTTTAAGTAAATTTATGGATGCATGCTCAATATGAGCATTTCTTTTTACTAAGAGGTCATAGTATCAGGGATGGTGTGTTGGATCATGGATAGGGTGTTTCATTGTTCTCTAGCTGCTTTTACTTTTTAGGAGAAAAAAAATTGTAAAAGATATGGCTGGTAGAATGTGTGTGTCTACTGCCTAAGTCATATTTTGGTTTTGGGGAGAGTCGTGCGACTTCAGCCTATAACCTCTAATCTCAACGATGTAGGAGTAATGGGCTACCACCGATATTTTATCTATCTGTTGATTTTTTTTTTTTTCATTGTTACTTTTAATGTCAATATATATCTATGTTTCCTCAAAAAATTATTGAAATCCCCATTATGTTACTCGGTGTTGGGTTGGAGATTGAAGAAGACAGTGGCGTTGTTAGGTTTTTTGTTGTTTTTGATTTAAGCATAAAATAAGTGAGAAGAAGAAACACATTTCTATTTTGAGAGAGAGAGAGAGAGCAAAAGTCCGCCAAAATCTTTGGGGAGAAGGCCGGACATGTTATGGCATTTAAATATCTAGGGAGAAGGCCGGACATGTTATGGCATTTGATATTTATATCTCTCACCACCAAATTCCAACAAAATCCAGGACCTAAGAAAATCCTTTAAAATCTAGTCTCAATTGAATACACCTTGATTTTTACAGACATTTTTAAAGTCCCAATTCAATACATCCGGATTTGGATGGACTCTTTAAAAGTCCATAAAAATCTAAATTGAATACCACTGGCTTAATATAGACTTTTTTAAAGTCTTTAAATGTATGAATTGAATACACTATGATTTATAAAGTCTTTAAATGTCCTTTAGAATCCTAATTCAATACACCCCCCTAAAAGTCATTGAGATTTTGAATACCTCATAACTTACATAGACTGTTAAAAAATCTTGATTGTATACCACATAACTTTTAAAGACTTTTATAAAGTCTATAAAAGTATGTATTGAATACCCAATGACTTTTATAAAGTCTTTAAAAATCTACATTGAATACACCCAAACTTTTTATTTATAAAAGTCATTAGAAGTCTTTTGAAATCCTAATTGAATACACCCTCATGAATGTGAGCCACTCATTTTTCATGCTTTGACTTAGTGTGTATGCACTTGTCAAAACTTTTCTATAATGAGTGGCTCACATTCAATGTCCTTATATATTTACATTAGTGCGCATTGATGTGAACGAGATCGTATATATATGGTCAAACTAAATCGACTTAAATTTGTGATTTAAAATTTTGACTTCAACATCTCAACCACTCATGTGCTATTAATCCAATGGTTAAGATTTGAATGCGTTTACAACTTTTAGATTAAGGGCACATCAACACATGAGTGGTTGAGATGTTAAGTCAAAATTTTAAGTCATAAATTTAAGTTGATTTAACCTAACCCATATATATAATATATGGTCAAGCTATATCAATTCAAATTTTTGCCTCAATTTTTTTAACTTCAATATCTCAACCATTTGATTAAAAAGCACATGAGCAAATGGCTGGTTAAGATATTGAAGTCAAAAAATCAAGTCAGAAATTTAAGATATTGAAGTCAAAAAATCAAGTCAGAAATTTAAATTGATATAGCCTGACCTATATATATATATATATATATATATATATATATATATATATATATATATGTTCAAATCAGTGCGTACTGATGTAAATATATGAGGACATTGAATATGAGCCACTCATTTTCCATGCTTTGACTTAAAGTGTATGCACTTAAAACTTCTCCATAATGAGTGACTCACATTCAATGTCCTTATATATTTATATCAGTGCGCACTGATGTGAACGGAACCGTATATATATATATATATATATATATATTGTAAGTTCCTCAAGTTTGATTGGCTTATTTCGATGACAAACCACAATTGAGGTTTGACATGTAAGGGTAGCTTAGGCATTGATGATCAAGCTCAAAAGTCCTCTCAAGACCTCAAGATGATAATTACTTCAAAGGTAAATCACTTGTGCTTAATTTACTTTGAAGAGACTTAGTTGCACACATACACTTCTCATGCTTGCATATGTATTCATTGCTCTTGTGTGCATTCTCTTCACTTTTCACACTTGCACATATTGCACATTTAGACTAAGTGTGAATTGTCTTTGAAAAGAGAAAATTTCTCTTTACCGATGCCTGTACCACTCTTGGTACACATGCATGGGCAACAATCCTTGTCAGGTGCAATGCCTGCTGTTTTGCGCGGTGCATACCACTATGGGAGCACTTGCCTCTAGGGCAGTCTCCACAACGGTGGTTCTCAGCACCTACATGTTTTGCATACCGCGGCACAGACACCCTGTCCATACCGCAGTATGCGCAGCAGTTGAAATGGGGTTTGGTTTTTTAAAATGACCAAAAGGATGTGACTTTAAGGGGATCACTTATATAAGTGCCTCTTTGTCTTTAAGTCAGCCAACAAGAGTTCAAAATCATATTTTTAACTTAAAAACTTTTCTAAGAGAGAAAATCATCCAATAACTCACCTTTGATCACTCAAAACCATTTTCATGTGCATCAAACTTCATCTAGCATCATCTAACTTCATCTAGGATGCTTTCTTGCACGGGTTTTCTTCAACACATATGACTTGGTAAGTTGAACATCATTTAATCCATTTTTGTGCTCTTTCTTAAACAAGAAATCTCATTTATTACTTGTATGCATCTAGATTAGATTTTAAATACAAGATTGAGATATTTGTGTTGAATGATTGAGTGTTGTATTGTGATAGTTATTGTTTAGGACGGCTTTATCTATGATAGCGGCAATATTGATATCTAGGATTGATTATTGACATATTTAATCTCTAGATAAACATTTAGTGTAATCTAGCATTAATTGCATATTGAATACCATGATATTCACTTAGGTTATTGATCTCTTCATTGATGATGACACGTCGTTGCAGTGTCGTCAAAAGATGAACAATTAAGTTCGACCTCGCTAGCCCGCGAGTCACAGAGACTAGCACAGCGGCGAGTGAGGGTATCGTTTCGCAGGAAGGTGGAATCCACCGATCGTCACTGATTCTAGCGTTATTAGACAACACTCTAAGAGGACTTGTGTGTTGTGTGTGCAAAAAATGTAAATAATACTATAACTAAATAAATTATAAACAATAATATATACATTGATAGAATGGAATGGAGAGATGGCATGCAATGTGGTTACTCTAAGGTGATGACTCAACCGTAACAATCCTCCTAATTAAGCTTTAGACTCACTTAGTCCCTCAATGTGCAAGTATTTAATACACTCGTGTCCCCTTAATTGATCTCAAACCTCTCTTGAGGTTTTAGAAATCGCATCCACACAATGCATGGATTCATTAAGTACCGTGGGACACATACACAAGCCCTGTACGCCAGCCTCGCATATCTCTACCTTACTGGTCAAATACAGTGGTTATTTCATTGGGCATGTAATGCGCAACCACGTGGGCTATACTACAACCAATAATTCATCCACGAGGCTAACCAAATATGGGATGGCAATCAAGTGAAAGCATTAAAAATACGAGATATCCCTATAACACGAATGTTATATACTCGTGTCTTCTTAATTAATCTCTAATCTCTCTCGATGTCTTAGAGATTACATCCATGCATAAATGCTTGGATTCATTAAGGATTGTGGGACACACACACAAGCTCTACATGACAGCCTAGTGATCTCTCAACTTACTGGTCAAATATAGAGGATATTACGTTGTGCATGTTAATGCGAACCACGCGATATATAACACACAACCTAAATATCATCCACAAGGTGACTAACCGAGTGAAAGCATTAAGCAATGAAATACCCCTATAGCTACACGAGCACAAAAGGAAATTAGTTTGTCTTTACTCTAGATAAGGATTCGATTTTATCAATCTCTCTAGGATGGCTAGACATGGGAAACAAGTTTACCTACACTAGTGTGCAAATAGTTGGTTATAATTCATTAAGGACATTCAATTTAGGTTAAAAGTTCATTATCTTGATTTGGGAATTCTCCCTAAATCAGTTTATTACCTAATCCGGCCAATGATGGATAATTGTGTCTTAAAAAGACCCATTAAGCACAAGAATTGGAACCCAGGCCAATTTAGCATATTGAATGCTTGAACTGAAACCTTTCCCACTCTTTGAAGATAAATTCTTTAATACTCAAATTACTCTAAACATGGTATTTGGGTCATCCATTAACATACAAACAATCTTGGGAAGCTAAATTAATCTACTCCTAAATTAAATTACTCTACTCCTAATCCCAATCAAGCATACATGTCAATTTTAGACCTCCACACACATGGATATTGCAATTAAAGCTAAATTCACGAAATTAACAAAGAGTAAAACAAAACCCAACCGAATTTAAGCACAAACAACATATATAACACAAGTGTAGGCTCACAAAATTCCCCAAATCGGGGTTACACATCAAAGACATAAGCAATACAAAGAAATGAGTAGAAATGAGACAACATTTGAAGACAAACCCTCCAAAGAAGCTCCTAGCTCTCCTAACTCGAATTTGGCTCCTATTTCATTGCAATCTAGTCTAAAATGGATGGAGGAAGTGAAAAGGGGGGTTGTGGAGATGTATGGTGGGCTTCCATGGAGGATCTTCCTCTATGGGAGCTTGGGTCTCTCCCTATTATGTGGAGAAGATGAAGAAGGTAAAGAAAATGGAAGAAAGAGGGAGTTGGGCGGAAGAGAGGAAGATGGATGATGGGAGATGGAAGAAGTCTGTGGGGGCTGATGAGAAGAGAGAAAATAGGGGAATATATATAGTGGGGAGGTTAGGGTACAAAAATAGGGGTGAAAAGATGATAATACCCCTCTGAAAATGGTTGAAAATCGCATTTCTGGGCAATTACGTGGTACGGGATGCTGTACGCATTGACGGACATACCGCGGATCATTTTTTGGTGTCCTCTAGTGACTTTCACGATACAGTCGCGGTACGCAATTTGGTCTTCTGTGGTACACATTGACGGACGTTTGACAGCTTCGCGCACCGTTACGGAAATGACCATAACTTTCTCCAGAAATATCAGAATCGTGTTTTGTAAAAACTGTTGGAAAGAATACATCTGGGGCTTTCCAACAATAGGTATCAAAAAACCTAGTTCAATATGAGGAGAGATATATGGCCCCTGAAAGTTGGGTGTTCTGCACAAGCCATTACAAAATCTGCCATTTAACCTCCAAAACTCTTCACTTAAGCTCAAAACCTTATTTTTGGGGATATAACCTACACAATGCTCACAAAACACATTATATACACAAAAACGCCCGAAAACAAAAGCAAATGACAGTAAATGGGGACCTCAAAAGGTGTATTTTACGATCCGATCAATTGAGAATTAAGTCTTGTGGCTAAGATTGCTTAGTGCTCAAGCAAGTAGGTTTAGAATCACTATTAAAGGCCCGTTGGTTAGTAGTGATGGGTTAGTGACCATGTAGGGTTTGACGGTGGTCAACCTAGGTTGTAAACATCATTACAAGTAGTGGATTTGAGGACCGTGTGTGGCTCGCATAGTAGCCCGTGAGTTTTTCCCTGTTGAGGATTTCTCACGTAAATCAATCAACTTGTAATTTATTATTTTCCGCACTTAAACTAAGTGGATTGTATTTTTGACTAGATAGGGGCTTTTATTGAATATTGACTAATTAAGAAAAATCGGTAATTAACTTGTTTAAAATCTATTCATCCCCCCTCTAGATATAATTAGACACACCATAATTGTTTCATATATATATAATCTTATTCTTTAATTAAACATTTTTTTTTCGATTTCTGATTATTGGAGAGGTCATAAAAGAAAAACAAAAATTCTCTGTTTGTTATAGAAAATTAAGAAAATCTGTGACTGTCATCTTCACTTTGTTAATTACTATGTTTCAACATCTCAGCTTTTTCTCATAAAAATTTTGAAAAAAAATGTCAAATGAAGAAAAAAAAATTAAAAACTTATCAATTTCATTATTCAATGAAAAAAAAAATTGAAGCAAAATGAAGTATCTTTAGATTTATTTTTTTTAAATTTAGGTTTTTAAGATGAAGTGTTTTTAAAAAAGATGTGTCATGAGATAAAAAAAAAGGGTAATTTTGGAAAAAATGGAGTGTCATTAGAATTTTTTAAAATTTAAATTCTTATAATGAAGTGTTTTTAGAAATTGAATGTGAAAAGATAAAATTGGATTGCAAAGGGAAAATCTCTTTTATTTATTTTAGCTCGTTAGGGCATGGGGAGCCACCCCACCAGTGTTGGGCCGCGGGGGTGCCACCCACCAACTAGTTGTCACGGTGGTAACACTTTCGTGGCCTGATGGCGCCACTCGTTTTCACGATTTCAGGGTTCCAAAAGCTCAAGAAGCGATGCTTCTCAATGCACTAAACACATTTTAAATTCATTCCAATAAATAATATGACAAGTAGAATAATGAATTAAATCATACAACAACTCAATGTGATGAAATGTATGAACATTTATGTATGTGTGTGCATTCCTAAATTCTTTAAAGAGTCTAAAACTTGTGCATAAAAATCTTTGTGATTCATTCCCATGAAGACTTCAATATGTTTGAGTAGTTTGTTTGATTCAAATAAATGAATGAGAATGGGCCATTTAAGCAACTATGAACAATATAACAAAAAATGTTTGGTTATGAAATTGAGTCAATACAAATAATTGCCCTAATGTATTAAGGGGTCATTTGTTTTTGTTTTTGTTTTATTTATTTTTTTTGTCTGAAAACTGAACAGTCATAAATTTTACTAAGGACTGAATAGATATTGAAATCAGTGTTCTAGTAAACGCTAGGCGCTAGTCGGGCGGTGGACCAGCGCCTAGCGCCTAGGCGGCCTAGTCGGTGCCTAGGTGGATTTCTAGGCGATCGGTTTTTTTATTTTTTTATATTTTTTTTCCTACCTATAAAACCAATAATAAAACTCATATTATGATGAAATTCAAACAAAATCATCAACATAATTCCCTTTTTGTTTTTAATTTTTTATGTCTTGTACTTGTTTAATATAGTTTTTACTTCTTGTTTCATATTTTAGATATTTACATTGAGAAAGGGTGTCTTTTGTTATTTTACAAAAAAAAAAAAAAATTTAAGTCCACAAATCTTTTATTTTTCTTTTATCTCTTTCACGCAATCACCAAATTTTCTTCCACCATTTACTTCTTTAATAATAAAAAAAGTTGTAACCGGTAAGGGAAATAACAATTAAAAACTTGGTGAAGCTCCCAATAAAATATATTTTATATTATTTTTTTCTTTTCCCAATAATAATTATATTTCAATTTTCAAATCACAAATCCAATTTTCAACACAACTAATACACTCTCTCTCTCTTCAACGCTTCAGACTTCCTACTTTTCAATTTCCATATTCAAATCACAAATCCAATTTTTTCAACACAAGTACAACACTCTTACACACACACTCTCTCTCTCTCTCTCTCTCTCTTCAACGTTCCAGCTACTTTACAATTTTTTTTCCTTAATCTTATCTTCTTCTTTTCTCGATAATCTGTCTCTCTCTTCATTCCTCTCTTCATCTTCATCTTTTTATTTTCTTTTCTCTGAAACTTATCTCATCTCCATCTTCTTCTCGGTTCTCATTTCTCAAACATGTGTTTTTTTTTGTTTTTTTCGCCGTGAATGGTGTTAGATCTGGACATTTGACACCTGGGTTTTATTCTCTAACGCCTCTTGAAGCTTCCGATGGGGGTGGTGATGACTCACTCGCCGGCGGCGGCGACCGTTGGGAGTCGGTTTGACCGGTCAAACCACTTTTGTCGACGGTCACGTTTTGAACGAATAGGCGGAGTCAACGATTTTGACTATGATTAGCCCGATTTTTCGGCCAAATCGGCCTATTTTTCCGGTCAAAATGGGTCAATTTTTTTGGTCAAAATGGGTCAATTTTTTTTCGGCCGCCTAACATGGCAGCTTTGGGTGAAACGAGACGGCCGGCGTCCGCTTAGCCTATAGGCGACGCCTAGGCGACCAATTTTTCCGATTTTTCGAACACTGATTGAAATCTGAAACTGAATGACATGTTTGTTTTTTTATTTTTATTACATCTGAATATAGTATCAACTTGTCTGTTTTTTTTAAAGATAAAATGGTTTGAAAACAAGCAATTTCACATTTATACCCTTGTTACTATTAATTGTTATGTATTTTTATTTTATTCGATACAAACAACTAAATAAAAATAATTTAACAAATCCTAATATATTTTTATGTAATATTGATACAATATTATCTATGATTAAGATGTGATAAATAATTGTTTAAGAAAATTTATGATAATAATGATTTATAAATGGTTTTGATTTTATAAAAAAATAATTATAATAATTGAAGGTTCAACAATGGTGTTGAAAGTGACGAGGTGATTTAATATTGTTTTTAAAGTTGTTTATCGTAAGTAATAGGTTAAAAGAAATAAATTTATATAATATAAAATATAATTATGATAAAATTGGAAATATGTTATCTTTACTCTTTAGGGGGATAATCTTGGAAGAAAATATATTAAATGCATTCCGATGATTTGGAATTATGTGAAAAGTCTAAATTTTTTACTTTTAATTTTAAGTTATTTGACTACTTAAAAAAAAAAAAAAAAAACTTAATAGTTTTAATTCAGACCCATTAAATTTTAAGTGCAAAAAACAAACAATCACTAAGTTGAATAAAATTTAACTGAACAATCAATTCAAATAAATTAGTTTTACCGCTTATTTAATAATGTTTATGTTAGATATTGAAGATCTCATTTAATTTTTTTTTTTAAGGCCCCGAGAGATGTTAGAGCATCTCCAATGGTACTCTATATTTGTATCTTTAAGAAAAAAAACATATTAGAGTTTCATTGTTTGTTACTCTTAATTTTAGAGTACCAAATTTGAAACTCTAAATACGTTTTTTAACTTTTATTTATTCCATTTTTATCCCATATCCATATTTACCTTTTTAATTAAATTCAATTATTATATAATAAGTTTTAATTTATAACTTTTATCATCATAAAAATCATATCATTAAAAATGTCTTATCTAAATCTTTAAAATGAGACTAATATTGAATACTGAATAATAAATTTTTTATTTATCAAAATTTACTTATTCTAATTGTACATTATATTATTTGCATATTAATTATTATAAGTTAGCAATAAAATAAATACATTAAAACTTCCAAATGAAAATTACGACAATGACATAAACATATTTGAATAAGGATAACAAAAAGAAAACAAAAAACAAAAAACATAAATAATAGCTACATAACATTAATATTTTGGAAGGTTGTCCAAATGACTTTCATATCCACTTAAAAATGATTCACATTGTATTTGAGAATTGCGAGTGTTTTTTTTTAAATAATTTCCATCTTCTTTTTTCGAAAGAATTCGCATTCATCAGGATTTTTTGTAGAATCCAAATTTATCATCACGATTTTATTCTCCTCACGTTCACGTAGAATCATTTCACGTTCATGTAGAATCTCTAATTTTGCTGTCTCATTTCGAGCATGTAGCACTTGGAGTTCCCCATACTTTGCTGACTCTTCTTTCTTCTCCCTTTTGTGATTTTTCAAACACTCCTTTCAGTTCTTTGCTATCTTCAATGAGAGACTAGATCATTTTTTTCATCTCATCATCTGTCTTCCTTCTCATCTTTTCTTTCTTCCTTCCAATTGGTCGTTCAGAAGAACCAATATTTTCATTCATTGTCTCTTGATCATCTCCATGTTCATTCAAATAAAAATTAATTGATGAATTTCTTGAAGATCTCGATGTGGGAGACCCTAGTGGAGATCCTTCAAAGCTATCAATTTTTTTTCTTTTGTTTAGAACTTTCCAATGTAGCAAGTCATTTTTCAGCTTCTTTGAGAATAGGCCATATATGATCAAATTGAAAACTAACTTTCTTTTTGTTTTTAGCATCCATTGAAAATAATTCCTTCGCACGATTTAACTAAGAATTAAAAAAAAAGCACCACTTGGATTAAGATTGAAACAAATACGGTGTGTTCTAAATATATTATCTAGAAGGGGGGGTGAATAGATTTTAACTATTATTACCCAATTTTCGCATGCAAGTCAATTTTATGAAAATGCCCATACTAGTCAAAATTACAAGCAAGTGTAATATAGTGCGGAATTTAAATAACACTTGATGTATACGTGGAAACCCAACCACTGGGAAAAACCACGGGCTATTTAGTGCGTCACACTCGGACCTCGAAATCCACTAATCTAAATGGAGTTTACAACCTATGTAGACCTCGTCTAACACTCCGGTCAATAACCCCCCACTTCTACCACTCGGGCCTTTAAAAGTGGCTCTAGTCCAATTGCTTGAGGCCTAAGCAACCTTAGCCTCAAGACTTAATTCTCTAAGAAGAGATTATGCAACCTATGTGAATATGTATAAATATTCAAATAACAAACAAGGCTAGGTAACCTTAGATGCTTATCTAGGATGACGATATTATCAATTTAATCAACCCTAGATATCAATTGCTAAATGATATGTCAAATAGCATAGATAATCATAGATTATAAAAACCTAGATATCTATCAAAAACAACACTCAATCAATTCATCACAATTAATCTCTTTTCTTGTATTTAGCATATGATCTAAAACATACAAGTAATTTAAAAGAGATGGCTTGGTATTTAAAATACTAAAATAAGATGAAATTAATCAAAATCTTACCAAGCAAGTTGTGATGATGCAAACCCATACATGGATGCACTCTATATAGACATAGGAAATGCAATATGAAATTTGATGCAAAAGGGGCTTGATTTGAGTGGTTAAATGTGAGTTCTTGATTTGATTTTCTCTCAAAATCTATCTTTGAAGTTTAGGGTTCTTAAGAGTAAAAGAACTTGTTCAGATCATGAGAAAGTTAGATATTTATAGACATCAAGAACAGGGCAAGTGAAAAGACAATTTTGCCCCTGAAATCGCACGATCGGCGGTTTCATTCGGCGGCCAGGCCACCGAATTGAACCGCCAAATGGCTCCCGAGAGGAACAGGGGAACTTCGATGACTTCGTTCAACGGTTTCTAAACCGTCGATTATAACCGCCGTTTTGGACCTGAGAGATATATTTCAATCAGGTCTCATTCGGCGGTTTCGAATGGTGGCCAGGCTACCGAACGTAACCGCTGTTTCACCAAAAATGGTGAAACCAAGGAGAAGCCAAAGGCATCTCCACCGGCGATCATCGCGCAAAACAAAGCACATCAACGTGCACGCGCGGACGTTTCCAAACAACCTTCGGGAAACGAATTTCTCCACAGTAAAAGCTAATCATGCATGAAGTGCAAGTGTGGGTATTGAATGCATCCTAATGCCTATCATGTCATGGCATTATCATATAACAAGATGCAATCAATTCAACATGCAATAAGAGATATTGAATAATTCAATAAAGCACAATGCATACAAAATCTAAACACAACATTCAAGAATAAGAGTTATGCATGTTGTGTGTGTGTGCAACTATATCTCTTCAAGCCAAAGTAAGCACTAGATATACCTTTGGTGCTTGTCCTCTTGAGGTCTTGGAAAGGGTCTTTGATCTTCAACAAATCACCTAGACTACCCTTACAACCAAACCCCAACATGTGGTTTGCCCACGAAATAAGCCAATCAATTAAAGGGAATCCTTACAAAGATGTTCAACTTGTCGAACACATCCCCAAAATTTGTTGATTGCCATCAAAATTCTAGACATTCGACATTATAGAGATCTTTCAGACCGTTCATCACAATAAGCAGGTTTACGACTATGGAATGTAGCCTGAATGCGCTCCCATAATTTATCTTTCTTTTGGTTCATACCTATAACAAGATCTTGAGAAATGTTAGGATATACATGAAATAACAATTGGTCTTCCTCTGGTAGAAATGATTTCACATGATCTAAAGCCATCTTCAGAAAGACTTGTGAGAAATGTCAAGAAATGTATTAGGTATTGTGCTTAAGAGATGGACTCTAGTGGTTGAGCAAATTAAACTACAATATTAGATAGACTATTTAAGAGATGGGACTCAAATGGTTGAGCAAATTAAACTACAATATTAGATGGGGGTGTTTATCAAACTTTAATAAAGATGGCTTGCAAATTAAAAGAGAATGGAGAGGGCTTTTTCTGTCGATTGACTACGATCAAGCTCAACTTTCTTTTCAAATTTGTTTTATACACTACAAGAAATATGAGCTTTTACAACATTAATTTTGGGGCGTTTCTTGAGAAGTACTGTAATTAGCATTTATTATAGCGTTGTTTTCAGAAAAGCTGTAAAAAAGGAATAAATTGATGTTTTAATATTTTTTTTATAGCTTTTATTAAAAAATGATGCACCTGAAAATATGGAAGTAAAGAAAAAGCTAACTATCAAAAAAAAAAAAGGCGGTCTTTATTATTATTATTTTTTTCTTTTTCGCGCTTTAAAAATTGTTTTTATATGTTTTGTCGCTTTTTCAAATCCTTTAATTAGTAACCTCGTTTCTCTCTCTTTTCTAGAAAGATCTCAATTAAATTAGGAAACGATTGTATCAATCCCTAATTTAATTTCACATTCTCTCTTTCTCAGTTTTGCATTCTGGAAATTAAATCGAGACGCATTGATCAGATGTAGGTCTTTGAAATTAGTGTTTGCCTCTGTGAGAGCAAGAACGACTCGTATAGCTTCTCAGTGCGTGGAAAACGATCGAGTAGATGTAGATCGAGCACGTATGAGAAGCAGAGGTTTTGTCGATGGAGGAAGGGGACAAATAGAGGTTCTTTAAAATAGAGTGCCAGATCGGAACCTGCATGAATCAGTATGATTCGACGAGTTGAACTCTGTATGGTCGAGTGAGTCCTATGACGACAACAAGTCTCAATCTGACTCGAAACTGGTCCATTTCGAGTGAAAAAAGAGAAGTAGTGTAAAGTCCACTGATAATCACATAAATCCTTAGATACTCTCTTCTATTTTAATTGTTTTCTAATTTTTCTTACTCTGTTTTTTTTTTCTTCAGTTATCTTCGGTATTTTGTTCTTAAGCTTTTCATTTTTCACTGTTCACACATATTTTTGCTTAAATTTGTAGATATATGATCCTTGTGTGTATTTTTTTTTTTTTTGTCTCGTTATGTCTTTTTCTCCTTTCATACAATAAACTTTGTTTGGCTGTTAGTAAAGGAAGATGGAATATGAAGTTGAATTTAGAAATTGAAGCTTATTATAATGGATGGAAATTGCAATTAGTTACTAAATACTAGATTTTGTTAGTAAATTTAAAAAAACAATATAATTGATTTGATATTAGTTCCAAGTGTTATTGTGGAATTGATTTGATATTAGCATGTGATTTAAATATGTAATTTCTAGGGAGTTTTGATTACAGGCTTCTTATACTAAGTTCATTGGATCATAAGGGCTCGTTTGGCACACCGTATTGGATTGTATTGGACTGTATTATTATTAATACAAACATATGTTTAGTGATGCACTGTATTATATCATATTAAGTTATTAATATATGACTTTATTGTATTTGATTAAATTATAAAAATATAATATTTAAAAAATTAGTTAATAAATCAATAAATATTTATTTAATTAAAACAAAAAATTTAAATAAAAATATTTTTATAAATAAAATAAATATTTCCTATATAATTTTGAAATTATAACAAAAATAATAATAACATAACACATATTTCATTAATATTCCATATGTGTTGAAAAAAAAAGAGAAAAGAAAAGTATTTTTTTTTAATACAATACAACATAATACCACCAAATATAATGTATTAGCTAATACGGTGTTTGCTGCATTAGACAATTAAAATGTACTAAAATAATACAATACAGTGTTTGGTTAATACAATACAATACAACAAAACAAACGAGGCCTTAGTCTCCAAGAATGCTTTACCTATGGGTGGGTAATAATATAATTAAACTATGTGACCAAAAAGTTTAAGTTTTAACTTCATTAGCATAGTTTCAATTTAGGTTCTTATACTAAGCTTGTAAATATGGTTGTTTGTTTGTACACTTGTTTCTTGCAGATTGAACCAATTTTATAGAGTTTGAACTTGGATTCAGTGTTGTATGTTATCAAGATCAAATACTCGTAATGGATAAAACATGGGTTCATCTTTCAAGGTTAGTAATCACCAATCAATTGTAAAAAAATTTAATTTAAAATAAAAATTATGATTAGGTGTTATATATTAAGTTGCTTATAGTTTTAAATGTCATTTGTTTGTAGACTTTCTTCAGAATATAGAGATGGTCCTCGAAAATTTGTCAACATGGCTCAAATATGTTCAGGGAATGATATCACTATTATATAATTTTATAGGTTTCAGGTTGTTTACCCTCAAACAACTATAGACTTTTTTGAAGATGCCTACAAATCATGGAGAAGTAAGTATTAAATTTAAGAATATAATAAATTATTGTATATAATTATTCAAAATAGGTTTTACTTAATTATGAATAATGCAGTCTTCTAAACAAGCGTCAAAAAGGGCCAAGAAAGATCGGATAGCTATAAGAGCAGCCTTAAAGGATGATGATGGAGGGCTTATAGTTTCAAGTGATGATTCTGAAAGTTCTTCCTCTCCATTCTCTTCTCCCACATCTCAACCCCACTCTCCTCCAAAAAAGAAGAAAAGAGGGCCAGCAAAGATTAATTTTATTCCTCCCATGGATGGAAAACGAGGTGAGGTTTAATGAAAGAGGACAACCTGTTGGGAAAAGTTCTAATAGGTTAGTTTCATTTATTGATGGGTAGACTTTGGAGAAACAATAAGGCTATCTTATCAAGAAAGATCAGAGATTTAGCAAAAATCAAGGATGTCAACAAGCACACCAAGGATTTTATGGATTTAAAACTAAAAAACATCAAATCAGACAAGCAATGATATAAGTTTGTGAAAGAAAAATTGTCTCCTAATTTTCAGGTTAGTGAAAAACATTTCTTAGTTGTTTTGTTGTTTAATTCTAAAAAGACTTTGCCTTATGTATTATAATCAGAAAATTAGTGAAAAAAATCAAAAGATAAGGGATACGTAGACTATGCCTCACACAACATATCGATGAGGTTTGGCTTGTTTAGAAGATAAAACGGTAAGCTTATGATATTTAAATTAATTTAGTTTTTCACTTTATAAATAAATTTCTAATGAAACCAATATCACTTTATTGTTTAGAGAAAAGAGAAACCAAGACAATCAATTGCTAGAGTGGATGTATGGACTCGTGGACATTTTAAATAAAAAATGGAGAACCATACAATGAGGACGTGGCTGAAACTTTGGTATACATATATTAATTAACATTGTGATTCATTTTATTTGTAGTTGTATACTGTTGACAAATAAATAATGGTTCTCTTACAGATAAAGATTAAAAAATATAAGCTAACATCAAGTGGAAGTAATGGTTCTTTTACAGTTTTACTGATGATGCTATAGGAGCTATACTAGGGCGTGAACAAAATGGACGAGTTCGAGGCCTTGGCTTTGGAGCCACACCATCAAGAGTAACTTTGCAAGAACATAACAAATTATATGTTGCATACCTCGAAAACAACTAAGAGATCTTAAAGAGCAATTTGTTAAATTTCAATCTCATTTCTTTCAACAAATGTCGCTTCACGAGGTAAGAGCACATTACATTTCTTTCAATAAGGTTTGATTAGGGATTTCTTTTTTCAATTATGGTCAGGTGTTGTTTCTATTGAGAATGGATTAAATGAATTGAATTAGTTGTTGGATTCTAGTTAATTTGATTCTAGTTAAATGAATTGAATTAGTTCTTGCTTTTGAGGTTTTAAAGTTAAGTATATGACATATATGTTATAGTTTAAGCTTAATTCAGTTTTTTTTGATGACATGGAGTGTTGCTTTGAACACTGATTTGCTATTTTTTTAAGTTTTAATTTTGGGAGAAATGATTGTATGAGGGAAAGCAGTATCTTTGATGAATATTTCTATAAATTTTTGAAGGAACAATGTGGTATAAAAGATATACAAAAACAAGATATTCAATCGAAGATTCAAAATTTTGCATGTACTTCAAAGGTAGAATATTACAATTATAAGTGAGTGTTTAATGGACTTTTACAATAGAAAAGCATAATAAATTATTTTATATATTTTTATCACAGTCCCAAAAATCTAGTATTAATAGCAAATACAACATACAAAACGTGGAGAATGTTAATTGTAAGTTACGGGATTGGATGGGAACCGGGAAAGTTGTTGGAGAAGGGAAGATTGCTTCAAAAGATCCTATGTCAAAAGTACATTATATTCCACTTGGCCCAGATTATTGGAAGATTGCGGTGACACGTGCGATTGTAGATGATACAGTGTTGATCCGTCCAATCTCCAAATTTCAAGTTCTTGGTCATGCAATTGGAAGATTTATTGCATGACCTAAAAGCTATGTTATCTTCAACTAGGTTTTAGTATGTTTTAGGGTAGTTGAATAAATGGTGTGGTAGTAAACTTTATGACAATTTAATGTTACGTTTTGAATATTCAATTTGATATTATAATAGTTTTTAATTGTAATCGCATGATTCAATTTTATTTGTTATTAATTAGTTTAAATAGTGTTTCATAGGTAATAATTCTTATATTTGCAACATTTTTTTGGTTTAAATATTTATTTACACGGCATTTTTTGGCTGCCCCTAAATGTCTTTTATGCATCATTTTTTTGCTATCCCAAAACATCTCTTACGTGACATTTTTTTTTTGTGCCCCAAATCGTCTCTCATGCGGTATTTTTTGGCTATCCCAAAATATTTATTTTACGGTATTTTTTGGCTGCTTTAAAACATATCTTATACGGCATTTTTTACAGCATTTGTTACATGTTATAATGGATTAATATTCTTTTGCGACCTCCTTCGTAATGACATTTTATTAAATGTCGTAAAAAGGTTTTTACGGTATTTTTTAAAGCTCATTAATATCACTTTTTCTTGTAGTGATATATATATATATAAACCATGGCCAAAATTCCCATTTTATTTTTCTTTTAAAAAGAGTACATATATTTTTTAGAATTATTGCACTTTTAAAAAGAGTACATATATTTTTGAGAATTATTTCATGAAGGTTCGATCGCAGTTAACAAATTTAGGATTATAAAAATATTTTGAATATTTTATTTTGGAGGAAATTAAGAGAAAAAGATGTGGGATTGAGCAAACATTATTGAAAAATATTAATGAAAAACATGATTAATGGTTGAGCAAACATTAATGAAAAACAACACCAAATTAAAAGTACAAATATCAATCAACATAATTACCATATTGATCTCATAAATGCTCAATCAATGCATTATGAAGTTCAATGTGAGCCTCCTTGTTTTTTTGTTTTTTTATAGAGAAAATAGCACTAGACACCATTAATTGGTGGGTGAAGTTCCAAAAAGGTCATTGACTATTTAAATTGTTCCAAAATCACCATTTTGACAAAACATTGTTCTTTGACAAAACATTGTTCATTGACAGCCGTTCTGTTAAAATAATAATTAATTTAGGGTGACATCAAACTTATTTCATGATTAATTTATTATTTAATTATATATATATAGTAATGATTTGATTATAAGAATTTTATGGGCAATATTTTCTGTTTTATAAAGTAATCATGATAAAAAAAAATTCAAAATACAAGTAAAAAACCAATTTAAAACCTGTTCAAAAACCGGTGCAAAACATGTTTTACTAATTTTTGACCTATATTCTAACAGGTTATAATATAAACAAACGGATTTCAAACAATTAATGGGCAAAATGGCAACAATTGATACTTTCTTTCTATGAAATGGCTAATTTGAGCCATTTTAAAAAATTAATGGTCATTTAGGGACTACCTCACCAAATCAGTGGCTTTAGATATCACTGACCCTTTTTTTTATGTCTTGCAAGGAAGTCTTGAAACCGTTGATTCTTATCTACTACCATCTCAACATTCGAGATCGGTGATGGAGCAAATTCTCTGATATTTGCATGCACCTCACGTTCATCCTTGATGATCATATTATGCATAATGATGCATGCAGTCATTATATCATATAATTTCATTTTATCCTAAAAACATACCGGTCCTTTGACTATTGCAAAACGTGATTGTAGAACTCCAAATGCACGTTCTACATCTTTCCTACATGCTTCTTGTTTCATTGCAAAGAGTTTTTTTTTTTCCCTTGTGGATGGTGAATAGTTTGTATAAGAGTAGAGTATTTAAGATATATTCCATCGGCTAAATAATAGCCAACATCGTACTCTTTTCCTCTAATGACATAATAAACATGATTAGCTGTACCTTCAGTGATGTTTGCAAATAAGTGAGATGTCTCTAACACATTAATGTCATTGTTGGAACCTAGCAAACCAAAATATGCATGCCAAATCCAAAATCATAATCTGCTACTGTCTCGAGAATAATACTTGGAGATCCACTACGACCAGAGTAGTGTCCAGCCTAACCGGATGGACAATTTTTCCAAGTCCAATGCATACAGTCTAGACTCCCTAACATACCAAGGAAGCCATGTTTTTCATCTATTTCTAGTAGTCTTGCAACATCATTGGCACTTGCTTTGGTGATCTCAAGTGTTCCTCTCCAAATACCTCCACAATAGTTCAACAAAACCTCTTCATACTTTCGATTGTCATAGACTCTTCTATTTTCACGTATTAATCTGTAGAATCTACAGGTGCACCATATGCCAACATGCAAAATGCAGCTGTTATTTTCTGCAAAGAAGTTAGACCGAGTCTTCCAACACCATCCCTTCGCTGAACAAAGAAACCATCATGATTTTCGACAGCATTGAAAATTCGAAGGAACAAAGTTCGCCCAATTCGAAATCTTCTATGAAATATGACATCACTATATCGTGGATTATCCGCAAAATAGTCATTCCACAAATTACATTGAGTAACTTCTCGATCACGATTATTCACTAAATGACCACGAACTAATCATTATATGACCACGAACTGAACCTCATTGCGCCTTGGTTGATAGTTTTGTTCGTTGACACATTGAGCAATGGGGAGGTTGTTGTTAGTATATAAATGAAGTAACAAAGCTTCCTCCTCCACCACTTCTAGTCTTGCTTCCATATTTGCTACATAAGTGGGTGATGTAAGATCATCATTGGAATTTGAAGATGAAGAAGAAGATGATGATATATATATATAAGATGAACAACCATCATAAAAACTCATTTTTTGAACTAAATTTTGATGAATCTAAGCAAACTTTTGGTGGTGAAGTGGATGGTGAAGTAAGAGGTGTTGAGTAGGTATTTATAGAAAAATAAATGGACATGAGTGTTGCATATGGTAGGGAAAATTTGATTATAGAAAATTTGATAGAGAAAGTTTGATAGAGAAAGTATGATTACAGAAAATTTAATAGAGAAAGTTTGATAGAGAAAATTAGGTAATAAATAGAGAAATTTAGGTAACTAACTAGGGAAATTTAGTTGAAAATTGTTGAAAAAGTTAGAAAATAAATAACTAAGTAGGGAAAATTAGTTGAAAATTGTTAGACAATAAAAATTAGGTAAAAAATTATTTGATAACAAAAATTAGATAAAAATATATAAGAGAATATAAATGTTATATTTTTACTAAAAGTAAATAAAAATTAAAAATGTTATTAAAATAATATTTGTTAAAATTTAGTTGAAAAATAAAATTATATAAAAATAATTTATTGAAGAAAGTAAAAATAAATAATGAAAATATAAATTATTTGAAGATAGAAATAGAAATAGCTAGAGATAGAGAGAGTGGATAGAGAGTATGGTTGGAGTGAAAAGTTTTTAGAGATGAAATCTAGAAAGAATATTCTCTTTTGGAACTCAATTTTAGAGATAGAGATATATTTTGGGTTGGAGATTGCTCTTAGTCGACTATAACTATTGTAAAATAAAAATTGTACTTTGATTTCTTCAAAAAAAAAAAATTATACTTTTAGTTTGAAAAAAAAAAGAAAAAAAAAAAGTGCAACACATGTATACGGTGAAAAGCAATTTTAGAATCACGAGTTGTGGTGTGGTTGGTCACCACACCCCCAGTGAGGCAAACGGTTCGGGCATTGCCCGAGTTCGAATCCCACCGAAAGCACCTCATGGCTAGGCTTTACTGACCTCCCGGCCGAAGCAGGGATTAGTCCCACTCGTTAACGATCGATTGCCGATCGAAGTGAGAGATACCTAGTGGTCTAACCAAAAAAAAAAAAAAACAATTTTATACTTTTTTATTTTATTTTTAATATTATATAAATTCGGGTTTTTTAGGAGATGAGGACTCAAATCCACAACCTTATAGTGTAGGTGTGAGGGTATACCATGGACCAATCTTTATCTCGTCAATAATTTATATATATATATAATCTTTCTATTATCAGTTCATCCTGATATAAAATCTATCAGGACGAAGAATGTGGACCATAGATTATGGAGAAGTTTTGACAAGTGTATACACTTTGAGTCAAAGTATGTATATTTAATAGTCCACATTCTTCGTCTTGATATATTTTATATCAGGACGAACTGACAATAGAAAAATTATATATATATATATATATATATATATATATATATATATATATATATATATACACAGTCTTTCTATTATCAGTTCAAACTGACAAAAGTTATATCAGTTCATTGTATGTGGGCCACTGGATTTAAATACTTTGACTGACAAGTGCATACAACCAAGTCAAAGTATTTAAATCCAGTGGCCCACATGCAAGGAACTGATATAACTTTTGTCAGTTCGAACTGATAATATAATTTATGTATATATATATATATATAAATTTCTCACGTGCAAAACCTTGAATATAACTAAATATCTAGTTGTATAAGTTATACATCTATTTATTGACCTTTGGATCAAAACCAAGGGATATTACGTGTCCTCTCTCCTGGCTAGAAATGGCAATGGGGCGGGTTCGGTAAAATCCAAACCCAAACCCGTGAAATTTTGTGTCTACCAAACCCGCCAGTGAACCCGCGAAAATAAACGGGAATGGGTTCGGGTTTGGGGGACACTCAAACCCGCACACGAATCCGTGAAACAAACGGGTCCACGGGTAAACCCGCGAACCCGCCAATTTTTTTTTTTTTTTGAAAATTATTTCTATATTATTTAAATATATGAAATATTATAATTTTAAAGAATAAAAACACTTAATATATTGAAATGTTTACATTTTATTATGTGGAAATTGTAAAAAATGACCACATATATTATGGGAAATTCGTTTTTAACCACAAACGAAATTTTAATTGTTAATAACCACTTTTTTGAAAAATTACTGGAAAGTCCTCATATAAAAACCATCCCCAAAACACTTTCTCTCTCTTTTCTATCTTTTCTTTCTCTCTCCTCTGCTCTCTCTCTCTCCCAATCATCTCTCGCTTTTCTCCTCTCCATCCCGTCGCCCATCGCCGAAGTTGTCACCCAACGCTGGAGTTGTCGCCGAACAGCCACCGAACGTCGCCTGGACCAGCGACCTTCACGAACCAGTGGCGCACGAAGGCTTCGCCTGTTCTTCGCACGAACCAGCGCTGCTGGTTCGTGCGACGACCAGGTGAAGCCTTCGTGCGCCGCTGGTTTGTGAAGGTCACTGGTCTAGGCAATGTCCGGCGGCTCAGTGTTGGCGATCTACGGCGACGTGGTCTGCAATAAAAAAGAGAAATTAAAAAAACCTAAACCTAATTTGAATTTGAGGAAGAAGAAAAGGAAGAAGAAAAAGGGGAAAAAAAAACTTAAGCCTAATTTCAATTTAGTCTAGATTTCAAGTTTCAACATTTTCAATTTAGGCATGATTTCAAGTTTGTGCATTTCAATTTAGTTATGATTTCAAGTTTGGATATTTTCAATTTAGTCATGATTTCAAGTTTCAAGGTTTTAAAAAAAGAAAACTAATTTCAAGGGTAATCTTGTAATTTAAGGACATACACTGAATTTTTTAAAAAAAAGTGGTTATTAACAATTAAAGTTTCAAAAGTGGTTATTAACAAAAGTTTAATGTTTCACATGGTTACTTTTGAATTTCTCTCTTCTATTCTTTATATAATTAAAAAGTTTTTATTGGAGTTTACATTTATAATATTTTAAATAATAAAATATTATATAATTTTTATTGTTCGCAGGTACGCGGGTTCGGGTATGGATTTTTTTCTAAATCCATAGCCGTACTCGAAACCGTGACGGGTACAATTTTCAAACCCAAACCCGCTCATGAGTACACTTATCCCAACCTAAACCCTCTTTAAGCAGGTTGGGTTCGAACGGGTCCCACGGGTTCATGTTTAATTACCATCCCTACTCCTAGCCCACAACTTATATAATATCTCTTGGATTTTATTCTAAATGTTAATAAATAGATGGGGGAATTGCACAAACATCCCTCGAAATTTGATGAAATTGCACAGATATGGCAGTTTTGGCCATATACATACAAACTTCCCTCAACATTTGAAAATTGTTGCACAAACATCCCTTGCCATTAAATAAATCCGTTAGTCAATGGTCAACAGTGTAAAAAGTCTAAAATACCCTTTATTTTTATTTTAAATAAACTAAAAAAATTTAAAAATAAACTAAAAAAATATTAAAAAAAAATAAAATCGATAACATGAATGTATCTTAAATCTGAAACCTGGAAAAAAAATCATCTTTGCAAATAAAAAAATAGTTTTTTAAACAATTTAATAATAAATAATTTTTAAATTTTAAATTTATTTAAAATCAAGGGGGAATTGTACAAACAATTTTTTTTTTTATTTGAAGATGAATTTTTTTTCTAACTTTCTGATTTAAGATACATTCATATTTTCTAAAAGATTTTTTAATATTTTTTTATCTTACTTTTGAATTTTTAATAATGTTTAAAATAAAAATATAGGGTATTTTGGACTTTTTACACATTTGACCATTGGCTAACGGATCCATCTAACGGTAGGGGATGTTTGTACAACAATTTTCAAATGTTGAGGGAAGTTTGTGCGTATATGGTCAAAACTGCCATATTCGTGCAATTTTATCAAACCTCAGGGGGGATGTTTGTGCAATTCCCCCTAAATAGATTTATATATAAACCTTATGTTTGAGGGTCTGTAGGTGAGTCTCGGAGAGTAGGAGAAAACAAACTTTTCCACCGGCATGTGCCAAGCGGAATTAACAAACTTTTCCATTAAATGTATGAAGTGGAATAAACAAACCTTTCCAATCTTAAATCTTTGTGGGGAGGTCTGTTTACTTTCACTTTCAATAGTAATCTGAGCAGTCAATATCGTGGACTTCACCACCATTCAGTCTAAATTTCTTCCTTTTCAGTTTTATTATCTGCATATTTTCCAATTTGTTTCCTAGAAGCAAAAAAAATTATGTCTGTCATCGGGGAGGCCGTTCTAACTGCAGCCATTGAAGTCTTGTTCGAGAAGCTGACTTCATCTGAATTGCTGCAGTTTGCACGCCACGAGAAAATTTATGCAGACCTCAAGAACTGGGAGAAATTACTGGTGAAGATTCGATCAGTGCTTGACGATGCAGAGGAGAAGCAGATAGCAAACCGGTTGGTGAAGATCTGGCTCAGTGAGCTTAAAAACTTGGTTTACGATGTCCAAGACATATTGGATGAGTTTGCAACTGAAGCTCTGACGGGGAAGTTGCTGTACCCACCTCAACCCACCACAACAAATAAGGTACGGAAACTAATATCTAGTTACTGTACCAATTTCAATTCGAAATCTATCAAGTTCAATGTCAAAATGGGGTCTAAAATAAAGGAAATCACTGCAAGACTGCAAGATATTGTAACAGAGAGAAACAATTTGGATTTGAGAGAGAATTTGGGTGGGAGGCACAATAGAGTCTATAAAAGACTACCCACAACTTCTTTGGTTAATGGGAATTATGTTTATGGTAGAGAACAAGATAAGGAGGCTATAGTTGAACAATTGTTGAGTGATGAGAGTACTTATGATGATGGGTTCTCTGTTGTTGCTATAATAGGTATGGGAGGGGTGGGTAAGACTACTATTGCTCAACTTGTCTACAATGATGTTAGAGTAGAAGATCATTTTGAACTTCTAGCTTGGGCTTGTGTTTCAGAAGATTTTGATGTTGTTAGTGTAACTAAAACAATTCTACAGTCCATTGCCACCGGGACTGGTGATGTTAATGATCTAAACTTGCTTCAAGGCAAACTAATGAAGAAGCTCTTTAGAAAAAAGTTTTTGCTTGTCTTGGATGATATTTGGAATGAGAATTATGAGAAATGGACACTACTATGCTGTCCGTTTGAAGTTGGCTCGCCTGGAAGTAAGATTGTTGTCACTACTCGCAATCAAGGTGTCTCATCGATGATGGGTACTCTTCCAGCTTACCCATTGAAAGAACTATCATATGATGATTGTTTGTGTGTATTTACTCAACATTCATTAGGAAAAAGAGATTTTAGCGCACATCAGAACTTAAAGGAAATTGGTGAGAAGATAGTGAAAAAGTGCAAAGGCTTACCTTTGGCTGCGAAAACTCTTGGTGGCCTTTTACGTGGTAAAGTTATCTGTGAGGATTGGGAGGATGTGCTAAATAGCAAAATATGGGATTTACCGGAAGAGAGAAGTGATATTATACCGGCCCTTAGATTAAGCTATAATTACCTTTCTCCACGGCTAAAACAATGTTTTGCATACTGTTCCATAATCCCTAAGGATTATGAATTTCGAAAGGAGGAGATAATTTTGTTATGGATGGCTGAGGGTTTTTTACAACATGAAGGTTGTGAAAAGTCTATGGAAGATTTAGGGTGCGAGTACTTTCGCATCCTACAATTGATGTCATTTTTCCAGCAGTCAAACAATGATACGTCACGATTTGTGATGCACGATCTCATTAATGATTTTGCTCAATGGGCTGCCGGAGAATTATGTTTTAGAATGGAGAACAAGTTGGTGGGTGACAAGCAACTGAAAATTTCCAAAAATCTTCGCCATTTATCTTATGTTGGTGGTGAATATGATGGCATTAAAAAGTTTGAAGCTTTCTATGGCGTCGATGATCTTTGTTATTTGACTTACAATGGTGGTTTACGTGATGACATAAACATATATGAGGCTTTCAGTAAGGTCAAACATATACGCACCTTTTTACCACTAATGTTGCCATGTCTCAAGCTCCACTGTTTCTTGACTCAAGATGTTCTTAATGTCTTGCACAAATTGCGACGCTTAAGGGTTTTATCTTTGCATGGATATCACATCTATGTGCTACCAAATTCAATTGGCGATTTAAAACATCTCCGCTACCTTGACCTTTCTGTCACTGCAATTGAATTTCTGCCAGAATCAATTAGCCATCTTTATAATTTACAGACACTTCTTTTAGAAAAGTGTTATTTTTTGAAGGAAATTTGTGCAGACATTGGAAACCTAATCAATTTGCGTCATCTGAATAATTCTGATTCACATTCATTGGTAGCAATGCCTCTAAGAGTTGGCAATTTGATACATCTGCGAACTCTAGCAAGTTTTTTTGTGGGGAACAACATCGGGTCTGGATTAGGAGAGTTGAAGTCACTGAAACATCTCCAGGGAACACTTGGCATATCAAGGTTAGAGAATGTAAATGATGTCAGGGATGCCAAGGAGGCTGATTTAAATGGCAAGTTGGGTCTAAATGTTCTATTTCTAGAGTGGAGTAGCAGCATTGACAATTCAAGGAATACGAACATGGAAACACAAGTCCTTGAGATGCTACGACCTAATCAAAAGCTTGAAGAGCTGACTATCAAGGGCTTTTGTGGTATGAAATTTCCAAGTTGGGTAGGAGAAACATCATTCTCAAATCTACTGCTTTTAAAATTTGAAAATTGTAGAAAATGTACTTCCTTGCCATCAGTTGGGCAACTACCATTCCTTAAGAACCTTGTTATCAAAGGAATGGCTGGAGTAAAACGTGTAGGTTCAGAGTTCTTGGGAATTGATAATTCAAAGCCTTTTCCATCATTGGAGAATCTTTCTTTTGAGAATATGCCAAAATGGGAAGACTGGATTCCTCTCAGATCAGGAGCTGATCAAGTTGAAGGGTTTCCTAAGTTGCGAGAGCTTTGTATTGTAAAATGTCCTGAACTTCAAGGAAGCTTGCCTGATTGTCTTCCTTCACTGGAACGGCTTGTTATTAAAAGTTGTGAGCAGCTACTGGTGTCAGTTCCAAATCTTCAAACGATATGCAGAGTAGAAATTGACGGATGCAAAAAGGTAGTGTGGAGAAGTACAACCGACCTCAGCTCACTGAACTCAGCATTTATATCTGATATTTCAAGTGACGAGTTTCCAGTTGAGCAGTTTATTCTAGGGTTATCAAAATTAGAAGAGCTGAGGATGGTTGGTTGTAAAGATCTAACATCTTTCTGGCAGACTGGACATGGTTTACTGCAAGATATTAGATACCTTCGTCGACTGGTGATTAAGCACTGTCCTCAACTTCTTTCCTTGGTTGCAGAGGAAGAAGAAGAGCAACAGCAACATGAATTTCCTAACAGACTTCAATATTTGGAGTTGAGGGATTGCGAATGTCTTGTGAAGCTACCACAAGCATTGCAAAACCTTAGTTCCCTTAGAGAGATATCCATCAGCAACTGCCCAAAACTTGTTTCCTTTCCAGAGGTTGGTCTGCCTTCCCAATTGAGATTCATTGACATTGAGAAATGTAATGCACTGAAATACTTACCTCAGGCATGGATGTGCAGCAGCGATACATCTCTTGAACGACTGTCTATCACACACTGTGCTTCTTTGACATGCATTGCCAAAGTCCTGTTACCTCTGAATCTAAAGCGGCTGGTGATCAAGGATTGCAATAATTTACATGCTTTGGTGGATGAAGAGGAAGTTTCAGCATTCCACGAGGAGATCAACAACAGTGGCAGCCTCAAGTACTTGGTAATTCAATTTTGTTCGTCTCTCAAATCCTTATGGTCAAAAAGCGAGTTACCTGCCACACTTCAACACATAGAGCTCTTGTTTTGCACGAATCTTTCTTCCTTGTCATCTAGAGGCAATCTACCTAAGGCTCTTAAATACATTTCAATTAATAATTGTTTAAAGCTGGAGTCAATAGCTGTAAGGTTGCACAACAACACATCTCTTGAAAGTATTAGAATTTATGGTTGTGTAAATCTTAAATTCTTACCCCAAGACCTGCAGAAACTCAGTCATCTACAAGATATTACTATATCTGGTTGTCCAAACCTCGCTTCCTTTCCAGAAAGAGGGTTGCCTTCCAAGAATCTGACAGAGCTCCACATAGTCGAGTGTGAGAAGCTGAAGGCTCTGCCTAACTGCATGCACTATCTAACCTCTCTCCAAAGATTGAGAATTGATAAATGTCCAAGCATAATGTCATTTCCTGATGATGGCTTTGCCACCAACCTTATATCTCTTACGATTGGAGATGTCAAGATTTGTGAGCCACTGTTCCGGTGGGGATTGCATAGATTCATCTCTCTTAGGAGACTTCACATAGAAGGATGTCCAGAGGTGGTATCATTTCCACAGGAGGAGATACAAATGATGCTTCCAACCTCTCTAACCAGCCTGAGGATTGAAAATTTTCCAAACCTGGAACGTTTATTGTCCTCCATTAGTCAAAACCTGGCTTGCTTGGAAGAAGTAGATCTCTATAGCTGTCCTAAGCTAAAATCCTTTCCAGAGAACGGCCTGCCAATTTCACTTTTGCGTTTATATATCTGTGGATGTCCCATCCTAAAAGAAAGGTGCAGAAAGGACAAAGGACAATATTGGCCTATGATAGCCCACATACCATATGTGATGACATCTGATTAATGTCATAAATCTCCAGGTATGCCACTTAAAAAATTATGCAGTCATTTAAATTTTCTGGAAAATCCACAGATGCTAACTCATTTCCCTCCCATTTTCTTTGAATCCAAACAGCTGATTATGATATTCATGGTATATGTCAAAACATTGTAACATATGATAGTTTTCTGTTTCTTGAAACTTGTAATCTATTTAATAATGCAGATTGTTTCTTCATGCTGCAGACCTGTAAAGGTTAATTTTATTTGTTTCAGAAGATCTGTCCAAATCCAGCAAGTTATCGAATAGCCTAGCTTCTTTCACATTCTCTTGTTGCATACTCATTGTCAACAAAGTCCATTCGATGAAGTGTCTTTCCCGCTGCCTGCACTAGTCCTTCAGCCTTAGGTGCCTCGACCCTTTGTCTCCGCATCTTTCTCAGTTTCAGCCCTAGTTTGCTGGAAAATCTGTACCAAAGACAAACATTGAACCATTGTGCATTCAAACGGGACCTGCTATTTGGTCGCTTTGTTTATCAGCTAATATAGAAAATGTGCTTGCACTGAAATGCTTTAGAAATTGTGCATTAATATTCAGGAATACAGACTGCAGTGTTCAAATAAATGTTGGTTGTGAGATAGGTGTGACAAGTATAAAGGTCACTTTTTACCATCACACTGCGGTGTTTCTATTAGCAACTGGAGATTAAAAGGCTTTTGTTCAATGACAAACAGTGGGATAGAGTAGGAGTATTTGACTTTCCAAGCATGTTCAAGTTGTCCTCTTAAAATGCTTACCATTGCTTGCAATGGATCAGCTTGTAGGAATTTTTTGAGAGTGATTCTCCTATTGTTAGAGATGTACTAAAGCTAGACTAGGAAATGAAGGATCTATAGGAACTCTGGATTGTGGAGCATTGGCTTCTTTTTTATGGAGAGGGATATAATCATGCAACAGCTTAAAGGGAGTTTTGGAAGTTATGGATGTTTCTTTCATGCACAGCAAAGCATGAGTTTACGGAGATCTCCCAATTATGGTTATTGCCACCCGATATGCTTGCTTCAGGTAATTAAGCTATATTTCAGCTTAAAGAGTTTTCATCGCATAAAATTTCACCCTTTTCGACAACGACAGTTGTAAGTTGGAAAACAGTGAGCAGCAATCAATTACTCAGCAACTTTGTGCTTGCACTCAATGGTGTCATGTGTTAAGAGGGGATGCAGAGTCTTTATCTTCTGTTGGGTTTTGCTGAGTGATTGATGTTTCTTGTATTGAGAATGGCCTCCAACTTGTTCACCTGCAGGTATTGTAACCTCAGAGTGTTGGATCTTTTTAACAGTATACCAACATCCACAGTTGAAATTTGTGAAAACACTGTTACTCATGTATTCAAACTGACTCTCTCAAGGCCAGTTTGGTATTACTGTAACTTTTATAATAATCATGTATTCAATGCTGTTGCTGTAACGTGAAGCCTCATTTTGCACAAGACGTGAAACCGGGTCTCAAATCAAGTGTGAAATCTGTACATTATTTTTCATACGGGATTCGATTTTATAATTATGACATTACAAAGTCACTCCACAACATTTCCGGATCGAGATCTTGCATGAACCTAATAATTATTCTAAGTATAATTCTATTTCAAGTTTGCATGATCACAGATGGCTGATCTGGCATAACCCATCGACTGATGTTCCACCGTCTCAAAAAGACTGAGCTATGAATTCTATTGAATTTGTAATTCAAGAATTATTAACTAAATAACTTTCTCACCTTTTGAGACTTTTTCGGTGGCATTTTGAGCTCCTTGATATTCGAATACCTTGTATATTGCGATGAAAGTCGGAGCAAACAGAGAGTTAAAGTGGAGTAACAGGCAAACTTCCAGTGCAATTTCGTGACATGGAAATAGTATTAACAAATATGAATTTAATGAGTTTCAAGTTAAGAAGGCATAGTTTTAAATTCATAATCATAAACATGATGCGATAACGAAGGAAAACGAAGGCTCGGTTGTCGAACTCTCGCTAGAAATTTACCTGTGCAAGACTTCAAAAGAAGGCCAACTCAATTAAATTACACAAAACTATTGTTGTTTCACACAATTATGAATTATTACATTACCTCATCTCACAATTAATATATTTTATATCAATATTAATTAGCATGCCGATACTATTAACACCACAATTTATAGGAATTTATATAAAAGTAATACAAATATCCAAGTGATGCTACAGTTCTACACTCAACAATTATTCAAAATATTTTCTTTTTTCATGAAAAAGTTGGAACAAAAAACATCCACATAAGTTATATCGAAAAACAAGCTATTATTATGCACATTGGTAAATTGGGTTTGGTCACTTCTTACGAGCCATTGCTGCAGCAATCCCACCAGCAATAAGCCCCACTGCAGTTGCCGTAATGCCAATTCCAATAACACCATCTACATTCATACAGATATGTTTGCAATTCCTTCAGTTAGATATGCTATCACAAAATTTCAAAGGTCACATGAAATTTTCTAGTTACCAACCTTTAGCAATTCGATCTTCAACAGTCTTCTTAAGAACCAGAGCCTGCCTCCAATCAGGTGCAATCTAAAAACCACAAGTTTTAGAAGATAATGAGATGATAAAAACCAAATCAGGTGTACTGCAAAATTTCAGAGTAATCAGAGGGTCCCCAAGCTTCCTCCTCCATCCGCCAACCAACAAAATCAAAGAAAAAAGAAAAAAACCTCTAAACATTGCTCCAGAAGCTGCCGACTCCTTGAATAGTCACCACTTCTGTAGTGTCCGACAGCCAGAAGATAAAATTTCTCTCTCTGTTGCAATGGAGAGCTACTATTGACTAATGATGCTGCAAATCATAGATTAAAAGAATATTTTCAGGGTAAATTGCAAATCATAGATAGAGTTAATATGTCAAAGCAAGGAACCAATCATATCAAAAATATAAAATCTGGCCTCAAGTTTATTTAATTATACAAAAGAGGTGAATGACAACTACTTAGTACTTAATGTGCAAGAGATTTCATTTACAAAATATCTGGAAAAGGATTCAACTTCTTATACTTTTCATAATCTTTCAATCTTCCTTATCATCAGCTTTAACGGTTGTTTAGCGACAAGTATTTCAATTTATCATGGCAAGAGAAAGTATAAGAGAACATTGATAGAAGATGACAATCCTTTGCTTGCATCAATCCCAAATCGAAGTATCGGTTAATCAATGTGTTTATAAGGGAGGGTGTGACTTGTGAGACTCTGTGAGTACCACCTAATAAGCTAGTCTTTTTGATTGTTGCGAGTGCCCAACCAGTGATAAACGATATTAGAGTGGGCCCGGAATTTCTTTTGATTTGGTCTCTCACAAGTCACATCCATGCCAAGTATTATGTGCTTTGAGGTGGATTGAGAAAGGGGTAGAGCCTACAAAGCCAATATGTAGAGCTAAAACTTGAAGCGTGGAGGGTAGAAGGTTAGAGTCCACCAGGCCAAGGGTGGATGATTCATGAAAAGGGCATCATGAAATTAGGTGGGGGATAATGTCATAATCTCACATCAAATAGGATATGGGTGGTTAATTGATAGGGTTATAAGAGAGGTTATGATTACCACCTAATAGGCTAGTCTTCTAAGTTAGTTACAAGCATCTAGCCTACGGTACTTGTCATGGTACGCCTCAAACTTTTGAGATTTTATTAAATATCCCAAAACCCTTCAATGACTAGCTGAATGTGGCCTGCTTGAGCGAGACTAATAATTGTTTGCCATTACTTTAGTATATATTAGAAAACTGAAGGAGCAGAGGTCGTGAGGATTAGTTACACAGAGACACCACATAGTTCATGGTCTTTCTGTTTTTTTTTTTTTTGTTGTTGCTGTAATGCCATTAAAAAGGTGGGACTAAAGATACTGTTTTAAGATTATAATAAATCTTATTATACTGGCTAGGCACATTCCTAGCAAGCTATCAGAAACTTTACAAGACAGTAATTATGGCAATAATTATGTTGTAGTATGTCATCTAACCAAATTTCCTGACATATGTACAGAAATGAAAGTCAAGATGAATGGTTAAGATAATAATAAGAGATCAAAACTAAAACGGTGTTGAAAAATCTCTCCCTTGTGTGTATGTGAGAGAAAGAGAGAAGCCAATCAGATAGTAAATACAAGTCAATGAATATAAGGAAAATTAATAAAGATTCCTATAAGAATAAAATACCAAAGCAAATTATTAACGACCACAATTGGGGTGAGAACAAAAGAGGGTGGTGAAGACAAATAGAGAAGATTGGTGACAGAGGGACACCTTAGAGTGGGCAACTGGTACTGTATATGCAGTAATTATCATCAAAAGAAGGGGCAAAGCTAGGTAGTGGCTAGAGAAATTCCACAAAAGCATTAAACAACCAAAAATATATCAAGAGTGTAAGTATCCACTCCACCCAAAAGATTAAGCTTATAAATAAGGGTCCAACAATAGCATTTTAGCATGTCAACAACCCCCCACCACCACAGCATGAGCAAGACTATCACAAACACATACACATTTAAATGCAGAGCAAATTCTATAATAAACACCACAACAATCATGAGGATTGTGGAGGGGACTCGAACCCATACACTCTTGATAAAACTTGACATTGATACCATGTAATGAACTAATGTGTTTATTTTTATAACATGTAAAACATAAAATAAAGGGGGAAGTATAAAGCACAAGTGACTAATTTCTTTCTCATATATGAATGAACATTACATGTACATAGCACGCTATTTATAGTAGTGAACCAACCATATTTTACCATTGCGATGCCACTAATCAAACTCTTGTGATCCCACTAACCAAACTTGTACTTCCCCTCATGTCATGAAAGGTGGCAGCCACTTGTTCATGAATAAGAGTGACACATGAAAGTGGTAAGACGGCCACCACTTTATAAGAGGATTAACAAAGTTTGTATTTTATTAGATATAGTGATGTAGGACAAACACCAGAGAAATATCCGATAAAGGGAGAATTAGGGTTAGGGAGATAGAAATTAGAGAAAAGGGG
Source organism: Acer yangbiense (assembly GCA_008009225.1). Classification (NCBI taxonomy): domain Eukaryota; kingdom Viridiplantae; phylum Streptophyta; class Magnoliopsida; order Sapindales; family Sapindaceae; genus Acer; species Acer yangbiense. The sequence continues at coordinate 52,475,444 of CM017762.1, read as the reverse complement.
GGGAAACCCTAGAAGGGAAGAAATTCAGAGGAAAAGCAGAGAGGAGAAAATAGTGAGGAGATCAAAACTCAATTCATTTCATTTCATTTCAATTCATCATAGTCTCCTCAATAACAAGACATAGACCAAAAAAAAAAACCAAAGGATGTAATAATCTACCTTCCTAAACAAAAAAATCCCAAACAACTAACAAAAAAAACAAAGATGCAAATCGAAGATCCTAATCAAAATCAAATAAAAAATAAAGTCAAAGATCCCAATCATAATAAAGCAATAAAATCCTATTCTAACAAGGCAAATATATTATTCACATCCTCAATCATATAGGCTAAGCTGCATCTATGCCATATGGCTACTTGCTTTTGATGTCACTGTTTGGCTGGAAAGCCACTAATGAAATACATGGATATGAAATGCAGGAGAGAGTTAAGTTTTATATTACTCATGCATGTGAAAGGCCATGCAATACCTCTTTTTGTATAGGCTTAAAAAAGCTAGACATCTCTATATTATTATTATTATTATTATTTGTTTTTGTTTTCGTATGATTCATTTTTTATTTAAAAAAAGAAAGCAAAAAAGACAAGAAAAGCCTTTCAATACCTGTTTGTCTGCATCCACACGAGAACCATGTGGGTGCAGCTTAACATGTATGATGTATCTAATAAAATATTAGCAGCTTCATAGATCCCTTTATTGTACATGCGGTATTCATTCATATATGCAAAACACCTTAATGGTGAAATAGAACTGATTCATAAGCCTGGACATCGCATTTGCTGGAATTATAAATGAACACAAGCATCATAAAAGTAACTAGGACATTTTTAAGAACAAATAGAACTTTTAATAGTTGATTTATTCCATTTACCTTCAAGCATAGCAATCCCACGCTGCACATCTTCCGGTTGTCTAGAGTGAACAAGAGCCCATGACAAGCGCATAATGCTTTCATTTTTCTGTTCATCTGAGCCATCTTTGCCGGCCTCTGCAACTTCTCTCTCACACCCCTGCCAGAATACAATGGAGTTTGAAAATCAACGGAGAAGAACAAGACGTAACACTAAAAAAAAAAAAAAAAAAACCTTGTAAATATGCACATACTACAACAAATACAAAAACAAATATGCGTAAGAACAACAAGAGCACATTGTTTGTCTTTTACTTATCTGAAAACTACATCAACAATGGTACAAAATGGACAACTTAGAACTTTCATATAATAAATGTGAAGAGCTTAAACCAAAATACATGCGAGTATTATTGATCATATCTTGCAATTTGTTTGGTAGACTTCTAGAGGATTACATAAGATTATGGATCGTTGCATATTGCTAATTAATTTTAAAGAAATAATCTACAAAATTGAAATCTAGGTTCATGTAGTACATACAGCGATGATATCGCGGTCGCACCAGGGGATCTGATCGCCGCCACTAAAGAAGGAGCCGATGGAATCGAAGAACTTACTGAACGCTGCGTCCATTTTCAGGGTCAGATGTACTGGAATTTCCAAAATCTGCTCAAGCCTCAACTTCAACTCTTCAAGCCAAGGTTTTTTATTTATTTATTTTATTGGATTTAAAAGGGGATTTTTAACTTATGGATTAAGAAAAATCAAAATTGGGGATTTTCTTGCAACGTCACATCTATCGTGTACCGGCCCATTCGAATGTAGGCTACTGCCCAGCCCAATTGCTTTTTGTTGTGTCCAGCCCTTAAGTCATCTCCGATAGGTAATTATATTTGAGTCTCAAATAGTATTTAAAATGATATTGTATGTATTTTTACTCCGGTGGTGCTAAGAGTGAAATCCGATAGTGATATTTTTATAAAAAAATTAATTATGTTTATTTCTTAATAAGTGATCAATAAATTATAATTTATAAACTTTAATGTCGATAAAATAATACCATTGAAAATTTCTCAATGAGATCTTCAAAATTGTACTAATATTTAATATATTTAAGGGTACGGATATTGATATCATAAAACTTATTAGTACACCCATTTTTATAAGTACACCCATGCCTAAAATTTAAAAAATAAATATTACTATAAACATTTATCCTAATGCCAATGGTACCCTAATTGAAATAAATATATTTATTTTAATACATATTATTTGTAAATACTCTTAAATTATTATCACACCCAATTTATTAAAAAATAATATTATTTTTGGAACGAAATCCTCTTTTAATGATGATCAAATTTACTTTTGGAAATATCTTGAATGTAGGAGTTTTATAAAAAGGAATATGTGGAACCATATATGGGGTCAAGAGATTCTCAATCTGAAATCCTCTTATTTATACAGCTATCTTAAAAATAAATAAAAAATAAAAAATTTGTTGATATCTATAACTATAGTTAAAAAAAATATTTTGTTTATTGATAGAGTTCATAACTATACATAAAAGAAAGACAAAAACAATATGATAATCATATAATAATGAGAAAGTTTGAAACTTGAAATAAAATTAGAGTCTAATTAGGGTTTATCATAAGTTTTTTTTTTTTTTTTTTTTTTTGAAAGGTAAGTTTTTTTTTTAATAAAGAAATATAGTTGAATATATTGGTGTAATTAATGAGTGTATATAGTATTTGGTTTATTTTTAATTAAAGTAATTTGTCCTTATTGGTAAATTTCTATTGGGATATTTTTCTAATTAAAATTTTTAATAAAATATGGGTGTGTTAATAAGTTTTAGAGAGTTTCTTTTAACAATCCAATTTTTTCTTTTTACACTTCTTTTTCTAAAAACACTCCATTCTCAAAATTTAAATTTAAAAAATTCTAAAGACACTTCATTTTGTTACAATATTATCCTTTTTATCTTTTTTTGAATTAAATTATTAAAAAAATAAATTATCTCTCCTAAATCATTAGATTAATTATTACATATTAAACACTCTCTCCTAAATTTTTAATTACCATATTAAACTCAAACTCTCTCACCTCCAATACATATCTCTAATTTTCTATCTCCATTTTTTCTCAAGCAAGACTAACAGTTAAAAAAATAATAAAAAATAAAAAATAAATAAAAACTTACTAATAAGCTTGATTTTTAGGAACAATATGTATATATATATACAGTCTTTCTATTATCAATTCGAACTGACAAAACTTATATCAGTTCCTTGTATGTGGGCCACTGGATTTAAATACTTTGACTGACAAGTGCATACAGCCAAGTCAAAGTATTTAAATCCAGTGGCCCATATGCAAGGAACTGATATAACTTTTGTCAGTTCGAACTGATAATAGAATTTCTGTATATATATATACAGATTTTCTATTATCAGTTCGAACTGACAATAAATATATCATGACGAAGAATGTGGACCACTAGATTTACATACTTTGACTCAAAGTGTATGCACTTGTCAAAACTTCTCCATAATCTGTGGTCCACATTCTTCGTCCTGATATATTTATTGTCAGTTAGAACTAGGGATGGCAACGGGTCGGGTTCGGGCGGGTTTTACAAAATCCAAACCTGCACCAGCAAAATTTTTCATCACCCACGCCCACCCGCGAACCCGCAAAAATAAACGGGTTCGGGTTCGGGTTTCACCCGCAGGTTTTATACGGGTTCGCGGGTCACACCCACCAACCCCCAAAATATATTAATTTATAAATATTTAATATTTAACTTTATTTATTTATACAATACAAAACTCCCCTTTATTTATAATATATCATGGAGAATTACAAATACAAGTGTGTTTCTTAGTTGAGACAAGAGGCAAAGTATATTATATATATAGCTAATGGTAGAACTTTGCACTTTTGTTTTTTCAATGTGGGACTTTCAAAAGTCTCACATTGAAAAAACAAGAGTGCAAGGTTCTACTATTAGCTATATATAAATGAGAGTTTAGTATTGTAATTCTCAAACTTAGAATGATTGGAGTTTTTATATTTTATTCTTTATATGGTTAAAAAGTTTCCATTGGAGTTTAAATTTATAATATTTTAAATACTAAATATTATATAATTTTTATTTATGCAGGTTCGCGGGTTCATCCGCGGGTTCGTTTTCCAAACCCACACCCACACCCAAACCCAAACCCAAACCCAAACCCATTGGGTTTTACTTTATATGGGTTTGCGGGTTCGTGGGTCGTAAATTCACCACCCAAACCCGACCCTAGAGGGTCGGGTTCGGGCGGGTGCTCGCGGGTGCGGGTCAAATTGCCATCCCTAGTTCAAACTGATAATAGAAAGACTATATATATATATATATATATATATTAAAAGAAGAAAAAAAAACTCAAAAAACACGTACTTTTAAAAAAAAAAAAATCGAAATATGAAAATGTTTATTGTTACTCTTGTAGGTATGTGATTGCATAAAGAACTTTAATTCTTTTATTAGTCTTAGAAATTCTGAGTTTAATCGAATCTAGTTGAAACAATTCAAGCTTTCATATATATATATAAAAAAAAAAATTGACTTTTTAATATATATATATATATATATATATATATATATATATATTACTGTTAGTAAAAAACTAAAATATTCATAAGTTTTTTTTTTTTCTTTAACTATTTATCAGAGATTGATCAAGAAAGTATATGAAAATATGATTTTTTTTTTTTTTTTAAATAGAGAGAGATTAATTAGGAAAGAGTGTTCAATATGGTAATAACAGATTTAGGAGAGAGAGTTTAATACGTAATATTTAATCTAATGATTTAGGAGAGAGAATTTTTTTTTTTAATAATTTAATTAGTTTGGAGTGTCTTTAAATTTTTTTATCTTGTATAGTAATTTTAATTTAGGTTAAATTTGTCATTAATAAAAAAAGTTAAATTTGAGTGTGAATAGATAATTTGTGAATTGTAAGGACAAACTCTATAAGTTTTATGGGTGTCAATATCAGCACCCTATATTTAAATATGTTTAAATTATGAGAGCTTCTCCTTACAATCAACAAATTATCTATTTACACTCCAATTTAATTTTTTTTATTAATGAAAATTTTAACCTGAATTAAAATTATTTAACAAGACAAAAAAAATTCTAAAGACACTCTAAACTAATTAAATTATTAAAAAAAGAAATTCTTTCTCCTAAATCATTATATTAAATATTACGTATTAAAATCTCTCTCTTAAATCTATTATTACCATATTAAACACTCTCTCCTAATTACTCTCTCTCCCCATTTTTCAAAAAAAAAAAAAAAAAATCATATCTTCATACTTTCTCGATCAATCTCTGATTAATAGTTAAAGAAAAAAAAAACTTATGAATAATTTGGTTTTTTACTAACAATAATATATATATATATATATATATATATATATATATATATATATATTAAAAAGAATATACAAATACCTTGTTTTTCCAAAAAAAAAAAATAGACACATGAAAACTTGATTCGTTGCAACTAGATTCGATTAAACTCAGAATTTCTAAAACTAGTGGAAGAATTAAAGTTCTCTAGGCAATCACATACCTACAAAAGTAACAACAAACATTTTCATATTTTGATTTTTTTTTTTCGAAAAACAAGGTACTTGTTTTTTGATTTTTTTTTTTAATATATATATATACGGTTCCTAAAAATCAAGCTTATTCGTAAGTTTTTTTTTCTTAACTGTTAGTCTTGCTTGAGAAATAATATAGATAGAAAATTAAAGATATGTATTGGAGAGGAGAGAGTTAAATATGGTAATTACAAATGTATAATCTAATGATTTAGGAGAGATAATTTCTTTTTTTAATAATTTAATTAAAAAAAGATTTCTCATCGGATGAATCTAAAGGCTACGATGGTTCGTCCTAACTTTTATTAAAATAAAATGGAGTGTTTTTAGATTTTTTTTATTTTTTTTTATTTATTTTTAAATGGAGTGTCTTCAGAATAGGAGTGCCAAAAGATGAAAAGGATAATTTTGGAACAAAATGAGATGTCTTTAGAATTTTTTTTTAATTTAAATTTTGAGAATTGGTTGTCTTTAGAAAAGGGGTGTAAAAAAAAAAAAAAAATTAGATTGTTAAAAGAAGCTCTCTTAAATTATTACCAAGTTTGAAAACACAATGAAAGAAAGAAAGAAAAAAAAATTAGGAACTCAAACTATGGATGAATGTGATGTAAAATTATGTAGGAATAGAGTATATATAAGCAATTTTGGAAAACTAGTCGTTGGAAGGCTTTTTGTATTTTTCTATAATTTTTTTTATTTTGTTGATTTTTTAGATAAAAAATATATTTATTTTAAATTTTAACATCTGAAAAATTATAAATCTTCCATCGCCAACGGTCAACAAATCCGATCCGTCCATCTCCAACGGTCAACAAATACAACCGGGTCTTACACATTCATCTCTATTCATTATGGCATGAGTCCCACAAAAAAAATCATTATTTAATTCATCAAACATATGGGTCCCACCATATAACTCTCACTCTCACCTTTACTATATATTTAACTCACCCAAATAACCATCGACCTATTTTTACTCTCATTTTAACTCAAGGAGATGATTTTGATTTTTGAGAGCTGAAATAGTCATAACTCTCCATTGGGGGCTACTACTTGGGTGCAGCATGATGCACCATGAATCTCCCACCCGGATTCTACCACATCAGCAAAGTTGATTTATTTCAAAATTCAATGATCCAAACAAGTTTGAAGCAGTAAAATGCTTCCCTCACTTCCGTATTTAACAAACTTCTCAAAAGATAAAAGCTATGAGTCACTAATGTGAAAATATAATAAAAACAGACCACAGACTGCTTAATTTACCATGATCAACATCAATAGATATATGAAAACCATTATCATGTCATTGGCTCATTGCAAATATATAAAATCCCAGATCAATAACATAAACAGACAAAATCACCGGTTTTCTAATAAACCCAGAGCTATTTAAAATCAGATTATTTTTTATTTTTTATTTTTTTTCCAAAATCACATATATGGATTTTTCTCAAAATCACTTGCACCTAATTCTTGCAAGTGAAAGCTTCCCAAGATTCACAACAAGACCGTCTCTTTAGTCATGCAGAAAGCAATTAACGCTCCAGTAATAAACATGAAACTAGTAAGAATGGGATCTAAACAGCATTGATTTTCAATAAAAAATGGCATGGGATTATGAGAATCCATAGCATCCACAAAACAATCATTTGTAATTAAATAATAAAAAATATAAGAGAATCCACATGATTCAAAACAACCCTAAACAAATAATTGAATGAGATTATTTATGTCTTTCTTGCCTCCTCAATTAAAGCCTCTAACATCAATTCAAACTCAAAAGTTTTAGCTTACAAAGGGCTTCGATCCGTTTGAATTCATCGTTTTTTAAACTTTTAATCGGTTGCATTTGTTCCTCTTGTAATCTGGGATACTCGTTGTAGGGTTAGGAGTAACTACTAAAGGTCTCAAATGAAGGATTCCCAGTTGTTTCGTTTTATCCAGCAACTTCCTCCATTCATCACTCAACTCATGCGATTTTTTTTTTTTAACTTGAAGGGGTTAGCCTAGCGGTAAGGGCGAGCATGTGATGTTTGGATAGACGCACGGTCACATATTCGATTCCCTCTAGTGTAAAATTCTTGGGGTTAGACAGCAAAGAAGGTAATTCCTTTATGAGTTCGCTAGGCCCGGCGTGGAAGCCGCCCTGGACTGGCCAAAGGGATTAGTCAAGGTGTGCGAAAGCTGACCCGGACACCCTTATAAAACTAACAAAAAAAAATAAAGGTCAGTTACCTTATATACCCTTCAACAGTGTTTTTATTTTATTTTTAAAAAACAACAGTTTTCCTAATTTTGCAATAATTCCAAATGTTTAATATGTTATGTTATACCGGTATTACTGAAATTCTGCTAATTCTATACACCTCGTACTATTTAAACCATGGATTTATTTATTTTTTTGAAGCTTTTTTATCATTTGTAGGATTCATGCCGCTGATTTGGGAGTCATTTACCTAAGCCCCAAGCTCATCCATCTACCGGCTGAGCTACGTCCCTGAAGGCTATAAATATAAATATTATGAATCATTATTATTATTTTCTTCTGGGTTTTGAATTTAATCGTAGATTTTTTTATTTTATTTTTTTTACCCAAAATTTATTGCTGAAAAAAAAAAAAAAAAAAACAATCCTAGTATTCTTTCACACGACATGCCGGGATCTCTTTAATAATTCTTGACACATTTGTACTTCTGCTATTATGAAATGAAAGGATGACATTCACTTCAAATTTCATCTAATTTAACAAAACTTTAATCAGATTCCATAGGATCAAAACAGCTTTATTACAAAAGTTCGTTCAAGACCGAATCGACAACGTCAAAAAAGTTGAGTTTCTAAAAACTCTCATATTACTCAATTTGTAGAATTTATCTAATTTTTTAAGGTTAGAACAAAAGAACTTGAAAAAAATAAAATAAAATAAAATAAATAATAATAATAACTACAAGGGGCATAACCAGGTAAGCTTATACTCATAGGTAAGAACCGAATAATAGCATTAACTTCTAATATAGATGTTTCTTCTTACAAGACATTACGCAGATAAAATGAAACCTGTGATTTCAACTTTATATGAACCAACAAACAATAAAAGCTGATGACATTTTCAGATTAACAAATCAAATGTAAAGAATTGAAAATGTAACCTTCTTTTCGTTTGAAAAAAAATAAAAAAAAAATACTATACTTGAAAAGAATCGAGCATGGCTTTCAAAACTTTTTGAGATGCCGGCCACTGTTTGTCATTTGCACTTGCAACAAACAGTACAACAGTGCTTCCTTTTGCAGTTACCTTCGCAAGATTGTGTGTCCCTGTTAGAGCAAATGGTGTCTCAAGCACGTATTTGTAATACTGCAAACAACATTATCAAAAAGTTAACTATGGAAGCAAAACTTTGTGTCTCTTTCTTTAATGAAGATACAAAGTAGATATATATATAATTAAAAAAAAAAAAAACAAAATTGAGAAACAAAGTAGACACCATGGAAAAAGTACAGTAGTTTTAATATGCTATTGCCCTTCTGCAATCCACCAATATTGACAACGTATAAAGGAGAAACCTATATCTATACAAAGATGTGTGTGTAACTATAAACCATGTACTGCCCGCCCCCTCCCAAATTATATTGACAAAACCGACCCAAAAGTACAAGATTATACCATGGCCCCTATGGACAAAGAAGAATGAAATATCTTTAAACCCCCCTTGGGAACCGAAGCCCACAAAGACACCGAAAAAACAAACTCTTTCCCAGAAGTTTGATCAATCTTCTTCCTCCTTGTCTTGAAACTTTGGTTTTTAATTCCTTTACCTCTCACAAAAGTACTCTACATTATAAGAGCATTACAAGATTCCAGGGCTGCCCAAATGATTTTTTAGACTTATCCTTCACTGTGAGAGGTATATTAGATTTTAGCCCAAACGATTACAAGCACATGCACCTCCACTGTGAATTTTCAGGAAGGATCAAGTTCCCTTATCCTTCTATCACCTTCCACCTAATTAAGGTGGATCCAGTCTAGCAAATCCTGTAAGAGAAGTATATTATATTCTTCTAGCTCCCTCTCCCTCATATTTCTTCAGAATTGGAGATTCCAATTCAAAGAATTATTGATCAAGACCACTTTAGCTTTGATAGATTCATGCTTAAAATAGGATAATCTATATATAAAAAAAAAGAGAGTGGGAACTGGTCACAAAAGGAAGACTCACCTAGGCCCTAGCCAAAAATCCCCCAAAAATAGAATTTTCCTAATAGGATGTAAATCATATTTGCTTCTAATTACCGCATGCCATAAAAACCCTTTTTCCAAAGGGAATCTCCAAAGCCACTTAGCTAGAAGCGCTCTATATATATATATATATATATATATGTTCTACATCACCAATCCCTAAACCACTCTTAACATTAGTTTTAGAGACCTCATTCCATTTGATAAGGTGGACTGTGTTCCCATCATTATAGTCTTCCCACAAGAAGTATTTCATAATTCTTTCTACTCTCTTATTACCAACCCCACTCAGAATCTCTAAGAAGGAGAAAATATAATGGTAAGGATAGAAAAACATATTGTATCAAGATAAGCATAAAAAGGCTCCTTTCCACCCAGTTATATTTTCTCAATTTTTTCAATCACATGATCCAAACTTAATAATCTTTGTTAGCTGAATCTAAAGGGGGAGATCCAAATATTTGATAGGCCATTTCCCCACTAAAAGCCCAAACTTCTTAGCGAACTCAATGATTTTCTCTTCTGATGAATTAGTTTCGGCTATGCGACTCTTGGACAATTTAATTTTAAGCATTGCTAAAAGGCTAAAAGCTCCAAATCTTCTTTCTGCTCTCCGTTGATGAAGATAGCAAAATCATTGATTCAAAAATGAATAATAATAAATATCATGATGTGATATAAATTTCATCTGCATTTAATTTTCCGAAACACCTTGACATACATGGTCTGCTATTGTACTGTATAAAGTTTTTCTGTTCTTACACATGCTCAATTGTTCCCCTACAACCAGTTAGTCCCTCAATAAACAGGATGAAAAGATGCAGCATTTTTTCTTCTTCTTCTTCTTCTTTCCCCCATTCAGTTTCGCTTTCTTTCTTTTACGGGTGTTTTTGTGTTTGTATTTGTCTGTTTCTATGCACAGAGGTTTTTGGGCCTCTTTTCGCATCTGGTTAATCTAAGGGTGATACATAATAAAATTTACCTCAAATTAGAAGGAAATATAATGTACATTGTTTCTACATTTATTAGATACAAAGTTTGTGCTACATGAAGCCAAAGAAATCGCATAAAACAACATCTGATTTAAAGGACTACTGATATCAGGGTGGCCGGTAATAACCCAATTTGATAGATTCATCAGCATTTTTGCCCCACGTTGAAAACAATAAATGTTCTAATTGTCATAAAAATATCAATTCTATTTTTATATTCCCTTCTAACAAACCAAGATGTAAAAGAAACAAAGCCTACTAAAACACTAGGAAACATATAGCAAAAGCAGCAATTATAAGCAAGATGAGTCAATAGGAGCATACCGTTTGATCCCCAACTTTTTCCACCGATGTTTCTAAGAGTTCATCAGGATCATATGAGTTTCCAGTGACAAAAGGGCCAAGAGAAGCAATGAGTTTCTCGGGGCTCCCAATTTCTTCGATAGTTGCATTTGGTCTGTTGGTAAGGCGTATCAAAGGAGAAGCCACAACCTGAATTTTTCCCTGCTTTTCATCTTCAAACCTTACTTCCACCCAAGGCTCTGCACACTTTGGTTGGCAGTAATTCCCGGATAATATGTTGGCTATGCGTGTCTGTTTCCAAGTTGGTGGGAGGACGAACTGGTATGGCTGCACATTTCCTGCAAGAAACTAAATTCCAAATATTATCAGCATATACAAACAACACTAAAGAATCAATTGGGCCAAATCAATACATGAATGAGAGAGAACCCATTATTCATTATATTGTGAAAATCTTAAAATGAATACATTAATTGGATACTAAATGAATTAATGCCACACATTATTTACATTAATCAATGCATATATAAAATATTCATCATATGTCAGTCCTGCATCATATATGTTGGAAAAGACAAAAAAGAATTCTCACTACAATAATCTTAAACTGTTAATGAACCCATGAAGTGATAACGAAAACAGAATTGTTGCAGAAAAGAGCAAACGAAAAACAAAAACATAAATAAATATAAATATAAATAAAAAAGCACCTGCGCGAAGAGCTGGGGTGTCTTTGGGAGAGGCTTTGAAGAGGACAAAAGAAGGGTCTGATGGAGAGGGAGGGAGATAGGAGCCAACCTCGACCTCTCTGGCTTGTGAAGACAGAGGCTGTTCCAACAGAGTAGTACTAGTGAGAGGAAATATAGCAAGTCCTTTCAAGATTTGTCTTCTCAGAGAAAACCCATTTCGATTCTGATGAAATGTCCCAACTTTTGTTTTAATGGAAGCTTGTTTAGGTGATTTTGATGCTGAGAATATCGGGGAAAGTTGCGTTAGAGAAGCAGTGGCTGCCATTTTTGGACTGTCAAACACAATTTTTTTTTTTCCCTTCATGTATTATTATGAGTCTTATCCGTTTGTATGAGGTAGACGCTTCAAAATCAGATTAATGTGGGGTCCATTTTTCCACTGTTTGCCACGTCGACCTTCATCTTTACATCTCCCGGTTGGAAATGGATATGCTTGGGTCGGGTTGATTTCGGACCAAAGTCCAAACCGAACCAATTCAAATTTTTATTTTTAAATATTAAAATTTTAAACCAAATTATACCTCAACTCTTAATCAAATCAAATGGTTGTGCATTTCCCCTCTGTATAGATGATGAGTATTCAATTTGACTTTACATAGAAATAAATAAATAAATAAATATTGAAGTTATAAATTTAAATCAAAATTTTAAATTAATATAAACACACTCGTATATTAATTAAACTCATTTGAAAATAAAAATTATATAAATTAAAATACAGTATTCAAACTCTGCTTGATTTAGAGACAATAGATTGCTTCTTTGAACTCCATGACACAAGATTAGACTAAAAATAAAAACAATAACCTCCAATCCGGTTGATTTGTATAGTATGTTATAAGATAAGAAACCCCTAAAATTTGAGGCAAGCAACCAAGGGCGTAGGTAGATAGAGACTAGACCGGGCTGTAGCCTGGTCTAGATTTAAAAAAAAAAAAATTATATATATATTATATTATGAGTGAGTCTCTCATGAGGGATCTCTTATTTTAATTTCGGTAAGGACCTTAATGAAAATACATCGATTTTAATGAATTTTGATCTGAATTTTTTTGTGGATGATGAGTTCATTAAAATTTACCTATAAACTAAATTTGAATTTTTTTCGAATACTAGAACTATTTTTCTTGAATTTTCTCATATTTGCCCTATTTTCCGATACCTTCATATTTAACAAAATTTGGATAAATAGTTATAGTACTCGGAAAATTCTCAAATTTTGTTTATATATAGATTTTATTGAACTCATCATCCAAAAAAAAAAAAATCAGATTAAAATTCATTAAAATTGATGTATTTTCATCATGGTCCTTACCGAAATTAAAATAAGGGATTCCTTGTGAGAGACTCACTTATTATATGTATTGACATATATATATATATATTATTTGTTGTAATCTGGTGGATTTCCATAGCCTTCTACACATGTTCCACCGTCTGATCAACTCTTAACTTGATCCAATTGATCCTATCCACTTGCACAGTTGCACACACCCACCTATCCACTTGCACACAAAACTCTCTCTCTCTCTCATACATTATGTTGCGTTCTCTTTTGTAAAAGTAAGTGGGAGCTCTCTCTCAATATATCATATTATAATTCTCTCTCATCTCTTTTTGTCTCTCTCACTTTATTTTTGTTATTTGTTATTCATTGATTCACAACAATATTAATACCCGTTTGGAAGAGCTTCTCTATTGCTAAAAGAACTTTTAATTAAAAAAAAAAAAAAAAAACCTCTTTTTAAAATTTTTTTGTATAGTTTGGTTGTCACTCAGTAGAGTTTTTGGATGATTAAAAAAATTGTTTTACATCTACTTGGAGAAGCTCAAATTTTAGACTTTTCCAAGTAGATCTTTTTAAGCTTTTTTAATAACGCTAAGAGTGTGTTTGGTATGACTTTTCAAGTTGAGCTTCTAGAGTAAATCTTTTTATAGTAGAGCTTCTAATGAGTAAAACTTTTAACAAAAAAAACTTTTGGTTGTGTAAATTACAAAAAAAAAGGTGTTGACAATGTATTTTTAGAAATATTTTTTGGTTGAGTGAATTACAAAAAAGGTGTTGATAATGTATTTATAATGAACAATGGTGACGGTTTGCTGGTCAAGCGACTTCCGTTGACGGCGAGTCTTTGCAACGACTAGGCGGAGTCATTGACTCCGTTTAGCTCGATTTTCCTGGCCAAATCAATCGATTTTTTGGGGGCAAATCTGTCAATTTTCTTCCAGCTGCCTAATATGGCCGATTTGGCCGAACCAGGACGACCAGCATCCGCCTAGCATATAGGCAATGCTTAGACGGCTGATTTTCCTATTTTCCTATTTTTTCGAACATTGGTTTTTAGTCTAGCCGCCGCCGCACCCCCCCCCCCCCCCCCCCCGTCAGAAATCCTGGCTATGCCACTGCAAGCAACATGAGGAGAATTAATGAATTATGATGATAAAAAAAAAAAAAAAAAAAAAAAAACATGAGGAGTGTTGGTACTAAATTTAACCACATTCAGAGGACATAATCAATGGAAAATCACATTCGGAGGATATAATTGGTGGAAAATACATATCTGGATGACAATACACATGTCACTCGCCCCCAGGGGCGTAACTCTACTGGTAGATGGACAAGCTTGTGGCTTGGGGCTTGGGGCTTAGGGCTTAGGTAAATGATTCCTAAGTTAGCGGCTCGAATCCTACAAATAACAAAAAGCTTCAAAAAAATACATGGATAGGTGGTTAGATATATATATACACATGTCACTCAAAGAACATGCAAAGATAACACATGTCATGCAAACTAAATGCATGATAACACATGTTGTGCCTCATTTTTAGTCCCAACATTGGCGTTAGAGGAAGGGGGCTGAAATTCATACCTTCGTAGAAAATGAGTCAAGCTCTAGAAATGGTATCAACGACAACTTTCTATATATATATATTTTTTTATTTTGAATTGATTTGATTGAGATTTTCGTGTTCCAACTACGGAACCAAACTACCTCTAAAAGGAATCTCCGAAGGGATAAAGTCCACAAAAGTTCTATGGAACCAAACTACCTCCGAAAGGAATCTCCAAAGGGACAAAGTCCTCAAAAGTTCTACAGAACCAAACTACCTCTGAAAGGAATCTCTGAAAGGACAAAGACCCCAAAAGTTCTACAGAACCAAACTACCATCGAAAGGAATCTTTGAAGGGACGAAGTCTCCAAAAGTTCTACATAACCAAACTACCTTTGAAGGGACAAAGTCCCCACAAGTTCTACGGAACCAAACTACCTCCGAAAGGAATCTCCGAAGGGACACCTTTCGAATAAGCACACCAAGGCTATAATAAGACTTTGATAATCGAAGCACCCTTATTAAATGCTGAGTCAAATTTACCTAGTATAATATACAATTAGTCAAGTCCCCAACTCCATCAAAAGACTTCCAGAGTTGAGAACTTGAGGGACAATTGTTGGTACTAAATTTAACCACCTTCGAAGGACGCAATTGGTGGACAACCACATTTGGAGGACGTAATCGGTGGAACATACATATCTGGATGACATAACACACAACAATACACATGTCACTCAAAGAAAATGCAAAGATAACACATGTCATGCAAACTAAATACATGATAACACATGTCATGCCAACTCATGCATAATAAACTCTATAACCCATTAAAATGAGGAGAATAGATGACAGGGAGATTCCAGAAAATTTATAAAAATACACTCAGAAGTTCCTCATTTTTTGTCCTAACAAGGAGAATTATAAAATATAAAGGGTAAATTACACAAACTTACCCTGATTATATATATAATTACACAAAAACCGGTAAAAATTCATAATAACACTCACTCCCCTTGACCCATTGACTAATGGTGGTCCGCCATTAGTCAATAACAGAAAATGGATAATGTCACTTTTGCCCTTAGATTAGTAATAATTAATTATTAAACAAAATCAGAAAATTAAAAAAAAATTCAGAAAAAACAAAAATTTCAGATTGCATACATTTCATCCACTACAGTTCTTCCTCTTTCACTTCTCTCACCCAAATCAACAAACACATTCTAGGCACCCAATACAATCTCAAAACATAGTCCCTCTACACTTCTCTCTTTTTCTCTTCTTTGAACCAAACAATCAAACACATTGCAGGCACCCCACACATACTATACATTCTCAAAATATTCTCTCTAAACTTCTACCCTCTCTTTCTCTTCTTTCAACCAAATCATCAAACACATTATAGGCACCTTTTACATACAAAATCTCTCCTAATAACGAACTCAAAAAACAAGCCATGAAATAATACAATATTTTTTATAAAATATAATTAAATCTCAAAATAGACCGATGGTGGAGTCTCCATTGTAGGTGGAGAACTTATCCTCCAAGTCTCCACTTCAGATCTGGGTTTCGACCCCATCTCTCAAACACTCTCAAAACCCATGTCAAAATCCAGGTTTTAGTCTCTTTCAATTTTTTTTTGTCACAAAAGTTTATAATTCATCTGAAAACTTTCTTGAAATTTCTTGTTTGTTATGACGAATAAGCTTGGTGGAAATACTTTGACAAGAGCTGTGTAATGGGTTCCTTTGTTTCAAGTCAAAAATACCATCTCTTTACTAGGAGTAGATTTTATTTTTAATTTTGTTAAAAAAAATAATTGTTTTAAGTTGGATGTTTGGGTGATGGATGAAGTTAAATGTTTTGGGTTATGAAGTTGATGTTTGGGTGATGAATATTTTTGTTTGGGTTGATGTAATTTGATGTTTCTGATTTTGTTTTGAAATAAGTCATGAATATAAAGATGAAGATTTGATTTTGTTTTTAAAATTAGGGACGGAAGATGAAGATAAAACTAATATATTTTTATAATTAATATTATTGTTTTTTAATTAGTTGTTTAATTTTTTTTAGGGGAGATCGACTTTTCTGGTGGATGAGATTGTGCTTTTTTTAATAAAAAAAAATAATAATAACAAGAAGAGATAATGCTTATGATTGTTTTCAATTTTATTAGTTAATTGATTTTTTTGTGAATAAATGATGTGGTAGGATTTGATTGGGTTATCTAATTCTTTTATGTATTTATTTAATATCACTCAATAAAAAGACCAAATTGCCCTTTAACAATTGGTGAATAACGATGGTTAACCGTTAGTTAACTGGTCAAAGTGTGGTGAGTGTTATTTTGAGTTTTTCACCAGTTTGTGTAATTATGTATATAATCAGGGTAAGTTTATGTAATTTGTCCAAAAATAAATAAGTTAAAATATTAATCTATTAAGAGGTTTTAAAATGGGAGAATTGTAAATAGCCCATGACTTTTGATCAAAGGCCAAATCAAATCATCTAGTTTGAACAATAAGTAAAAGACCTCATATTATTAGTTTAAATTGCAAAAATATATCTTTACATTTGCCTACATTACTGTCAAATCGAAAAGATACTCTTGACTAGTGTTCAAATTGTCAACTTTAACAGTGGAGTTAACTTTGAGATAAAAATGTACAAATTACCATTCATTCATATCTTATAAATTATTTTAATAAATGATAAAAAAAAAAAAAAAAAAACCTGCTTAAAAAAAATGATAAAAAAAAAGTAGCAATAAAAATTTAAACCTGGAAATAACAAATAGAAAAAAAAAATAGAGCTCTTGGTGAGGATACCAGATCTCCAATACCCCATCAGCTGATGAACTAATATTCACAAAATCTGCAACACCCAGCAACACAACAATAAATAAATAAATAAACTTCTTTATAAACAACAATATGCTAATAAATATGAATAACAAATAATTGAAAAACATAAATAAATAAATAAATAAATAAAATTGTAGATCTAGTGCGAAATGGAGTCGCCTATATCTTACATCAATTTTTTTTATTTTATTGAAATTGGGCGATCTTCGCATCGCCCAAACCTTGGTCTGATCTTGCACCCCATCTTCTCCATATTGGAGGAGATGTTGCTGCGGTAGTAAAATTTTGGTGGGGGCGCACAGAGGCAGTAGAAAGGCACGCAGGCTATTGGTGATGGATTTGTAAATGGAATTAGCGATGGTGTCATTGGTGTGGACTGTGGATGAGTGTGTTGAGATGGTGTGGATTATTTGTTATTTATATTTAGTATTTGAATATTGTTGTTTGTTAAGAAGGTTTATTTATTTATTTATATATTGTTGTGTTGCTGGGTGTTGTAAATTTTGTGAAGATTAGGGCATGTTCTGCAGCTGTTTTTTTAGCCCGTTTTCGTTTTTGTTTTCTAAAAACGATTTCAAATTCACGTTTGTTAACTGTTTTTCATTTTATTTTTGCAAAACAAAATAAGAGTTAAAAGTGAAAATTTTGAAAAACATCTAAAAGATGTTTTCTAAATTTAAAAATAAAAATTTTAAAAAAAAATGTCCAAACTTCGTTGAACACTCGTGTTACCTGACACTCTCACCTCTCAACTCTCAACTCCATCTCTGCAGATTCGAAGGTATGTCTTCTTCTTCTTCTTCGTTGAATCTTTTTCTTCTTCTTCTTTTATTTTTTATTTTTCAATTTTTTTTTCTTTCTTAAACCGAAATTAGTGTTGATTTACTTAGATCTATGTAGATCTAAGTAGATATACACTGCTTCTTGCTAATTTAATTATATGTAATCCTTAAAAAAAAAAATGTAGTGATTATTGGGGAAAATAGCCGTGGAAGCTTTGAGAAAAATTTTGGTTTAGAAGCTTCGAGCAGCTGCAGGAAAGACCAAATTTTACACTTCAACTTACTTAATTTAAGGTGATTTTCTAGTTTAGAAGCTATTTAGTTGTTTATTTATAAGCTTCAAGTTAGGATTGCTATCAAATCATTTTTTTTTAAGCCCATTTGAGTGATTTTGTATTTAGTTAAGAATCTTTGGATGAAATGACAAATGAGTTTGAAGCACCCTCTACTTAGCTATATCTAAAAAATCTTGATTCAAAAAAAATAGTAAATGGCTTGCTATTCTACACTCTCTATTCTATCTAGATAACATATCCAAGTTGTTAGTTGAGGCTGCTTTGACGATGTTGATGTTTTCGATTTAAGTGTTTAGTATTTGATACGAAATGGTCAATGTATGTGCTTTTAAATTTAGACGATGTGTATTTTGCATTGAATACTATGTCTAGATGACATGAGTAACAGGCTGCTAGTTGTTCGGAGGCAAGAGTTCTCACATGGGCTCCATATCATGCGATTATAATTCTCGGCTTTTTGTTTCTTTCTAGGTCCTTTCCTTTTCATATCTGGTTTATTATGCTCTATTTTATTGAAAGTGGTGTAGATGCATTTAATATCTTATTAATGTATATATATATTCTACATTATTTATATATTGATGTGAAAGTGGAGTAGGGCCTTTAATATCTTATTAATGTATATATAAATCCTACATTATTTATATATTGATGTGAAAGTGGGGTAGGGCATTTAATATATTATTAATATGTATATATAAATTTTTGGAAGTAACAGAGGTTATAACAGCCGGATAACTGAACCAGCCAGGAACTATATTGGGTACCGATCGAGATAAGACATCGAGGCACGGCCCAGACTACAGCTCCCCCACCGGGGAGAATTCACCCAAAAGCGAACCCACTAGAAAACCTCCCAAGGAGGACTGAACTCCACAAAACCTCCCAAGAAGGACTGAACTAAACTAAAACTGAGCTAAACTGAAATAAAACTAAACTAAACTGAGACGAAACTAAACTAAAACTATTACACTGAGACCAACCTCAGTCAAACCACGCAATACAACCGATAAATCATACACTATTTTATAATCTAGATATCTTACCTGTGAAACCAAGAACTTTAATGTTCATATGAATGTTAAAATAAAATACTGTCTTTTTAAAAGTAAACTACATTTTCTATTTTTTTTCCATGGAACATCTTCTAATAACCAAGTAATGTATTTTTTGTTTATGCTAATTCACCTTGAAACCTTAACAAACAGTGAAAGAGAAGAGATTAGTGAAAACTACTCCAATTTCTCAGCTTTGCTTAACATGCAATTAACCACTTTAAATCTTTTTTTTTTTTTTTTGCTTTTGCTATTAATAATATGTAATAATCCAGTACTTTTCAAGTTGAAGACAACCTTAATTAATTTGAAAGAAACCATGTAATGAATAATGATCATGTAAGCAAGTTTACTAAAAAAACCCATGTGCTTTTCAACTTTTTGGCCATTTTTTTGGCCTTTTCAGAGTTATGAATCACGACTATCTCATCCAGAGTTGATGTCTATGTGGTTGTTAGAAGTGACAAAAATATTTCGTTGCCATAAACTACTTTATGTACAATTGGATTTATTTATTTATTTTCAAAAATATTTTGTTAGTATTGCTCTGTTTAAGTGTTGTTTTTGATTCCATCGTTCTATTGTTCTATTTTTAGGGTTTGTTTTTATTTAAATATTCTTAAAACAGCAAGTATAATGGAACTCGTTGATGTTGATGTCGATGTTGACGAAAAGGCCGAATGGTCTACAAGGATTGATGTCATTTTTATTCGCATATTGCATGAACATGTAAAAAAAGGCGATTTACAGATATCTACATTTCATAACAGGGTTTGGTCAACCATAGTTGATGAGCTTTTCCAACAAACCCAAAAGTGATTCACGAATTTGTAGTTAAAGTCAAAATTTAATCGATTGCGCAAAGAACATTGAAACAAATACTCGGTGTATAAAATATTAGTTTAAAATGGGGGTGAATAGATTTTAAACGATTTTACCCAATTTTCGCATACATGTCAATTTTACGAAAAAGCCCCTAACTAGTCAAAAAGACAAACAAGTGTAATATGGTGCGGAAAGTAAATAACACTTAAAATTTACGTGGAAACCCTTACAGGAAAACCACGGGCTAGTAAGTGAGCTACACTCGAACCTCGAATCCACTAAATGTGTAAAAATGATTACAACCTAATCCTGGTATATAATCACACACCTACCTAATCCCGGTATAAGTGAACCTAGTCTAATTGCTTGTAATTTAAGCAACCTAATCACCGGTCACAACACAAGACTTAGTTGGTGGTGTCTTCTGTAATCTATTCGTGATCTTATATAATTAAATTATGTCAATGTTATGTTATGAGAATTTTAATGAAATATAAAAGTAATCTATGATTATGGAAATTGATGGTTATGTATTTTTTTGTTAATGCTAAAAAATCAAATATCATACAATCCTTTTTATAATTCAATTAAAAATGATTGAATGGTCTGTAAAAAATGATTAAATTCAAATTATTATATTATTATGAACAGTTGTATAATTATTTCATATATATATATATTAAATTATAAATTATAAATTATAAATTTAGGTGGATGAAAATAAATATTACAACCTTATGAAAATATTTTAAAGAGATGGGAGAGTCAAATTACATATGTAAAAGTTCTTCAGTTTTTGATGTTTTCAATTAATCTATTTGACGTGTTTTTACTGTTTTCGTTTTTAGAATTCAGCTTCTAATGAAGCTACCAGACACGTTTTTATTGTTTTCATTTTTAAAATACAGCTTTCAGTATATGCTACCAAACGCGTTTTCAGAATTCGAAACTGAAACCAAAAACATTATTTTCATTTTCATTTTCGAAAAATAGCAAATGAAAAACGCTTATAAGACGGGCCCTTAGTTCATCAGTTGATGGTGTATGGTATCTCCACCAAGATCTCTGTTATTATTATTATTATTATTTTTCTATTTGTTATTTCTCGGTTTAAAATTTTATTGCTACTTTCTTTTTTATCATTTTTTAAGGTTTTGTATTATTTATTAAAATAAGTTATAAGATATTAATGAGGGTAATTTGGACATTTTCATCTCAGAGTTAACCCCACCGTTAAAGTTGACTGTTTGACCACTGTTCAAGGGTATCGTTTATAAATAAAGCAAAAGTTCGACCTAGCAGAGATATAGGCAAATGTGGAGGCATGTTCTTGCAATTTAAACTAACAGGCAACTAATGGTAAATGGTTTTTATATCAAATCAGAGAGTTTGATTTGGTATTTGATCAAAATATAGGGAGTTATTTACAATTCCCCTTAAAAAAAATAAAGAAAAAAGGAATGTTTGGTTGCCGATTAAATACTTTGATTTGCTTTGAAGCGAATATTAATTTATTAGAGATTTAACAATGGCACTAAACTCGACAGAATCAAAACATCCTCGTTGAAGCCGCTTTATAATCATTAACTAATTAATTTAATAGTACTTGTCTTAATTAATATCGAAATTACAATATTGGACTACCCTCCATCTTCTTATTTCTTGATTTATATTATGTCACATCTTGCAAACTTTCATATTTCTTATATTGACTGGCCGGCACATTTTCGTTAGTATATATGCAATAATTCGATATTTGTAAGAATGACTTTTTTGTTGCAATAATTCGAGATGTTAGTTTTCTCTCGAAAGTAAATTATCGAATACATATGTACTATTTGACCTAGGTAGATTTTACAGATCCCTTATTTAACTTATTTGACTGTTTAATTATTTGACCTAGTTAGATTTTACAGATCCCTTATTTAACTTATTTGATTGTTTAATGTCAAAATTTATTGAAATATAAATAAATAAAACACGCTTCTGCTCAAATATTATAATGATCATAATGTATTATTTATTTTAATTTTTTTTAAATAAATTTGGATAACGTTGCAATCACATATTGTAAATTTGTAATGTAACTGAGAAAAAAAAATACAAGTAATTATATAGACTTTATTTGAAAAGTAATAGCATTATTTAAATTTAGTGATCAAATACTATTTAGCTTGGAGAAATACATCCCTAATATTTTCAAATTTTATATAATATATATATATATATATATATATATAAAAGGTTGATTTGATTGAAGTACATAAATAAATTTCAAATATGAACCAGAAATCAGAAATTGTACCTAAAAATTAAGTTGATTGGATTTTTTTTTTTTTAAGAAAAATAAAATAACAATTCTATATGTTATAAGATAAAATAAACTGATAATCCAATCAGTTAAAAAGTTATTGAACCGATCAAATTATCCAGTGCACATCAGATTTTCTCCAAATTATCAGTTTTAATTAGATTTAAATAAATAAATTATACTGTCAAAAAAAAAATTTCTCGATTTCAACGGATTTGATTTCGAAATAATCAAAATAGTCGGCGGTTGTATGCCATCAATCGGCCAATGTAAGCGAGGGTGCATAAACATTATTGTAAGTAAAAAACACTGGATCCAAACTCACCTTAGTTAACTACGTGGAAGAAGCAAAGAGTGTCGTGGAAATAGTAATAAATACAGTCCTTGAGAAAAGAAACGTTAACAGAGCAAAAAAGCAGAGAGCAATCAGATTAAAATGGAAATGAGACAATAAAGTTAGAGAGATTTTGGTAACAGCTTCCTCTCTCTCTCTCTCTCTATCTCCCTCTTTACTTGTAAGTCCTTGTCACAATCACATCTCATTATTGTTTTAATTTTGATGCTGGTTTTTATGTGTTATCTTTAATTTGATTGTTTTCTTCATCTGGGTGTAGCTGATATTTTTTTTTTGGTTGAGTTAAAGCATGGATTCATATCTCATTTTCAATATGTTTGTTGTATTAATCTGACTGATTGATTTATTAATGATAACCCATTTGTAAAAATGTGCATTTGTTCGCATTTTTGACTCGTTGTGCGTTTTTGTTTTTTGTTTTTCATATTAACTCGATCGTGGAGATAGTTAAATGTCTGGTATTTGTATCAATTTGGATATGAAGATGATATTTTTTGTTGCATATGTTTTCTGCTTTTATTGTTTTGTGAAAGGGCATGTATATCAACTTTGTGCGTGTTGTTTGTTGATCTGGTCTATTTGGTTTTGGATTTTGGATTTTGAAGGAATTTGACTGTAAGAATGGAAGCAAAACCCAAGAGGAGAATCGCTACGGAAAATGGAGATATGGCGGAGGACTTGGTTCTTGCAACTCTGATTGGCAATGGGGACGATTTGGGACCCATTGTTAGGCATGTATTTGAGACGGGGCGGCCAGACGGGCTTCTACAACAACTGAAAAGTGTTGTGAAGAAGAAGGAAGTTGAAATCGAGGAGCTTTGTAAGACTCACTATGAGGAATTTATTCGTGCAGTTGATGAGCTTCGAGGTGTGCTGGTTGATGCCGAAGAGCTGAAAAGTGATCTCTCAAGTGATAATTTTAGGTTGCAAGAGGTTGGGAGTTCGTTATTGATACAACTTGAGGAGCTTCTCGAATCTTATTCGATTAAAAAGAATGTAACTGAAGCTCTTAAAATGTCAAAGATTTGTGTACAAGTCTTGGAGCTTTGTGTTAAGTGTAATAATTACATTTCCAAAGGCCAGTTTTACCCTGCACTGAAAACCATTGATGTGATTGAGAGAATTTACTTGCGGAATATTCCAGTTAAGGCGCTGAAACTGGTAATAGAGAAGACGATCCCTATAATAAATTCGCATATTGAGAAGAAAGTTTGTAGTCAATTTAATGAATGGTTGGTTGAGGTACGGAGTTCTGCAAAGAATATTGGCCAAACAGCAATAGGTCATGCTGCATCAATTCGTCAGAGAGATGAGGAAATACTGGATCGCCAGAGGAAAGCTGAGGAACAGAGTCTTGCAGGGTTTGGAGATTTTGCATTTACTTTAGAAGTTGAGGAGATTGATGAAGATTCAGTCTTAAAATTTGATTTCACTCCGCTTTATCGGGCATACCACATTCACACTTGCCTTGGTCTCGAAGAGCAGTTTCGTAAGTATTACTATAGGAACCGCGTATTGCAGCTCAATTCAGACTTGCAAATTTCTTCAGTACAGCCATTCGTTGAATCATATCAAACTTATTTAGCCCAGATTGCTGGATACTTCATTATGGAGGATCGAGTTCTGAGGACTGCTGGGGGGCTCTTGTTACCTGATCAGGTTGAAACAATGTGGGAAACTGCTGTAGCTAAAGTGACATCGGTGTTGGACGAACAATTTTCTCATATGGAATCTGCAACACATTTGCTTTTGGTAAAGGATTATGTCACTCTTCTTGGGGCGACTATTAAACATTATGGTTATGATGTGGGTCCTGTTCTTGAGGCTCTGGACAATAGCCGAGACAAATACCATGATCTTCTTTTGGAAGAGTGCCGGCAGCAAATTGCTATTGTTCTTTCAAATGATACTTATGAGCAGATGATAATGAAAAAAGATACAGATTATGAGAGCAATGTTCTCATGTTTCAGCTCCAGACCTCAGATTCTATGCCAGCTTTCCCATATATTGCACCATTCTCCTCCATGGTACCTGATGCTTGCCGCATTGTCAGGTCATTCATTAAAGGGTCTGTTGATTATTTGTCTTACGGGATGCATACTAATTATTATGACGATCTAAGAAAGTATTTGGACAAGCTCTTAATTGATGTATTAAATGAAGTTGTACTTAATACAATTCATGGTGGTGCCATTGGTGTATCTCAGGCCATGCAAATTGCTGCAAACATAGCTTTTCTTGAAAGAGCTTGTGATTTTTTCCTTCGACATGCAGCCCAACTATGTGGGATCCCAGTTCGATCAGTCGAGAGGCCTCAAGCTAATTTGATGGCCAAGGTGGTTTTTAAAACTTCAAGAGATGAAGCTTATATTTCTCTTCTGAATTTGGTGAACAAGAAGTTAGATGAGTTTTTAGCACTTACAGAAAATATCAATTGGACTTCAGAGGAGACTCCACAGTCCGGAAATGAGTATATACATGAGGTTATTATTTACCTTGATACTCTTATGTCAACAGCACAGCAAATTTTGTCAATGGATGCTATGTACAAGGTTGGGATTGGGGCGCTTGAGTATATTTCCAATTCTATCGTGTCAGCTTTTCTTAGTGACAGTGTCAAGAGGTTTAATGCTAATTCTGTGATGGCTATCAACAATGATTTGAAGATTTTGGAGAATTTTGCTGAGGAGAAATTTCACAGCACCGGTTTGAGTGAGATATACAAGGAAGGTAGTTTTAGAAGATGTTTGGTAGAAGCACGACAATTGATTAACCTTCTGTTGAGCAACCAGCCTGAGAATTTCATGAATCCTGTGATAAGGGAGAAGAACTACAATGCTTTGGATTATAAGAAAGTGGCCACTATTTGCGAAAAATTCAAGGATGCTGCTGATGGGATCTTTGGAAGTCTATCAAACAGAAATACAAAGCAAAATGCTCGAAAGAAATCAATGGACATGCTGAAGAAAAGATTGAAGGACTTCAACTAAGCAAGGTTGAAAAGTCTGCATTAGAAGTAGTAGTCTCGTTTTATATAATTTGTTTCTATCTATTTTTCTCTTTCTAATGTTTATAATTAAACCGATTCTTTAATTTTCATGCTGAGTAAATTCTTATACTGAAGTTTCTAGAGTGTCCTTATAACCTGTGCAATTAGTTTTTGTATCCTTTTCTCTTAAAGCTGTGTTGATTCTATGTTCGCTTTTGTTGGTAATCAGTTCCAATATTGTTCTGGAAAGCACTTGTGAGGGACTTGTGTCTTGCTGCATCTACAATCTCACTAGTTTGGTTTGCCTTGCCAGCTCTAACTCTCACAATTCTTACATGCATGACCGAGAAAAATAAAAAAACGCTACTTATTCTTTATTGATAGTGTTTATTGGTCATGATTGGATTGGTTATAGATATAAGTAAATACTTCTGTATTAGATTCTTCATTGATAAAAGTTTAGATTTTGGTGCCAAGTTTATTTATTCTTCCAATTGGTTGCATTCTTTATGCTTAATTGCCATATAATCTGCCAAGGTATTCCTGGACTTTGTTTCGAATCTTTACTTTTGGTGTAGAATGGAACAGTGAAATCTGCAGATGTTGGGATCTTGCTCAGCTGGAGGTAGTTTGTTGAAATCTACTGTAAGATGCCTGATGCCTCTTGCATGGTATGACACCTTCTTAAAGATGAACTGTACAATTATGCTTCAACTTCCATTTTTTCTAATGCTTGGTGGTTGGAGCTAAGAAATGATGAGTTGGAGCATATAACCCCAATAACCTCTCCCATCTTCCTCATTTTGTTTTTCAAGTACAACAACCTAAACTTTTGTTCCATCATTTTATTTAATTCATATAGTTGTTGTGTGGAAAATCTTTCTTTAATAGTTTCCTAGTAATGTTAGTGCTTAGATGGATAGAGGATGAGATGGATTCTTTTTGGTGATGTATCTCTTGTTGTGAAGTTGTTCTTGTAGATATATTCCTATTTCACTGTTGAGTAAAATAAAGAAATTTACGTAGTTCTGAGATCACATTATCACAAAATATATATAGTGGTCATCCTTATGGTCCTTGGTGTTTGTTTGTTTGTTTGTTTAAAAGTTTGATTATATATATCATATTTTGCTAATTACAACAGGTAGTCAGGTGCATGAGCGGGCGGTGAGACTGCCTGCCTACGTCTTGAGATCCCAGGATACGATAAATAGGTCCAGCAATATCAGTCAGTTTCCTTTTCTTTCTCGAATAATTAGATGATTGATGAATGTATGCATCATTTCTTGTTACCAGATTTAATTCACCTGTTACTGGTGGGTTCATATTTGAGAATTGGACAAGATTTAAGGAAACTCAAGTCTATTTGTCATTTTGAATGATTTATTTCTGTTTGTGAATCAGTGCCTGTTTGCTTTTGATCTGTGCTTTGTTGGGAGGTAACTGTAGTTCACCAAAGATACAGTGTTCTGCTCATTCTTTGTTTTTTTTAGAAGGAAGTCATTTTTTGTTTAAGGGATATTCATATACCCATATAACAGCTAGCTTGTTAGCAGACGGGTTTCAAGTCCAAGTGAGGAATGCTAATCATGTGAGGTTTCTGTGTAATTCTCATTTAAGCCATCATGTGAGATTTTTCCACATATATAGTTTCAGCACATCTATTGTACTATCTCTATTATATGTCCTATATGTTCTTCTTAGAAGGCTCGTTTGGTGTCCGAGGATAGGATAAGATTATTTTTATAGGATTGGATTGGATTAAAATGATGTGTTTGGTACTGTATGAGATTAGATTAAAATAGTCCTATCTCCAGGGGCGGAACAATGAGAGGGCTTTAAAAAAAAAAAATATATATATATATATATATATATATATATATATATATATAAAAGGTTAATTACAGAAACAGCCTCTAAGGTTTGGTTATATTACATGAATATGATGTGTTTGTCTAAATTTAATGAAATGTAAATATTTTGTTGTTCAAAGTAAGTGGTAAAAATACACATAATATTATGGCTTTTAACATTATAGAATTAAGTCATTTGTAAGTTTAAATAGTATTTTTTTGCACTACAAATTTAAATAATTGTTTATGAATAAATTTTATAATGCATTTTATATTATTTAGTAGTCCATTATTGGTGTCATCTTGTTATTAAAAAATTAAACAAATAATATCATCAAAAATCATATAAAGTTTTTGTTATTCTTAATCAATGGCTCGTATGTCTTGCACTGAACTTTATTGCATCAATGTGCATGGAGGAGGAAAAATAGAAAATCACGAGTTTTCACAGAATTTAATAAATTTAGTGTGAGAGTTTGTAAGCCATTAATTAAACATTAGAAAGTATTGATTAAACAAAAGCAGATAAATTCAACTATTGATAATTAATGAGTTGTCTTTGTAATGTTAGTGTGTAATTAGGGAAAAAAAAAAGACATTTATACATATAATTTAGCCCGAGCAGCAAATATTTCCTGAGTACGCCCCTGTCTATCTCGTATTTGGTATGGTATGGGATTGGATAAAAATATAATTTTATCATATATTTAATACAATGTGAAATTGATTAATATAAAATTAAATTAAACTATTTTTAAATAATTTAATTAATTATTTATTAAAATAAATAAATAAATAAAATTATTTAAAATTAATATTTAATTTTTTAAAAGTATTTTTAAATATTATAATAAGATATATTAAATAAATATAAAATTTTATAATTAAATAAAAAAAAATAAAAGAAGTTTTTTTTTTTTTTTTTTAATATGGGACTAAATAGCCCCACATCACCTGGATAAAATGATTGTATATAATTGAACTGGTTAAAAAAAAAAAGTTAAAATATTTAAAAATAATTTAAATATTTAAAACCAATTTTAAACAAAATAATATGTATTTTAATTTCTTAAAATTGAAAATTATTATTTTTAAAATGTTTAAAATAAAATATTTTATTAATTATTAAAATATATTTATATTTTAATTACATAAAAAATAAAATAAATTGAAAAGAGAAAAAAAAAAAAAAAAATGGTGGTACTAATTAGTTCTACATCCACATTGGTGGGATAAATTGCTTGTATAAGATTAAATAATCTCATCCCATACAAGTAACAAACATAAGAGATGAGACTAAAATTAGTCATATCTCATCTCATCCTAGACACCAAATATGCCCTGAGGATATTAATATCATTGATGATCTTTCATCCGCATTGAATTGAAACTTTTATGAGAGTTCCAGTGGACTTATTCTTACAAATAATATAACGATTTATATTCAATATGTATGTTCATTATGGATTACTATATTTACTCATTTATCTTGCTCAATATGGATTGGTGGTAAAATGCGTTCATTTAGTCTGAAAATGTCTCAAATGGATACTGAAGCCAGTAATTTATCGATCTTGTGAACAAACAAGAGTTAGAGAAAATTATTATTTTATTTTAAAAATATATAATTCAATTAGATCTTTGCTTAGCTAAATAATTTTGATTATACAATACATATATCCATGAGACCTCTAGTTCTATGCTAAAAAGTAAAAACAAAAGGCTAATTGGCAGTAATAACCCTTGAACTATGCCCGAATTTACACCTTACCCCATATATATTTTTTTTCGCCATTAAACCTCCTGAACTTTCATAAATTGGCAATAGGTGACGGAATTATAACGCCGTCCATTTTTTGGTCATGGAAAATTGCACTAAGTTCCCCTTATTATATACATAATTGCATCGAACCGGAAAAATATAATAATATGACCTAAATACCTCTTTGACCAAATTTTAAAAAGGGAAAATTGCACAAACTTACCCTAACGTTTCCCATTATGGCATAATATTC
This sequence comes from Acer yangbiense, assembly GCA_008009225.1. Taxonomy (NCBI): domain Eukaryota; kingdom Viridiplantae; phylum Streptophyta; class Magnoliopsida; order Sapindales; family Sapindaceae; genus Acer; species Acer yangbiense. The sequence continues at coordinate 52,445,467 of CM017762.1, read as the reverse complement.
AACCAATGCATTTAATTACACAAACAACCCCTCCTGTTAGTCAACTTCGGTTAAAGATAACCATTGACCATTATTTTTTTTGAAAGCCCAAAATTGCCCCTGCACTTTATTACAAAAAAAATCTTAATTGCCCTTTATTTAAAACATTATCTACTTTAAATTATTAGAATATAAAAAATAAATACTAAACATAATCCTTTTTAAATAAAAAAAAATTCAAAAATAATATATTAAAAACAAAACAATTTAAGAAAACGTTATTTTGAGAAAATACAATTTAATAATGTATTAAAAAAAAACAAAACAAAACGTTATTTTGAGAAAATATAATTTAAAATTATACAAGTCCAATATGAATAGTGGTAATGTGCTACATATTTTTGAAATTTAAAACATATATTTTTTTTTATTTAAAAAGGATTATGTTTAGTATTTTTTTTAAAAAAATTTTGAATCAAAATATAATGCGTAATTTATATTGAGTCAAATTATTTTGTCTTATAGAGATGAACATTGAACAAATTTTTGGTGCTACTGTATTTTATTATGACAAATGATTATATTTTTATTTCAAACTCTTGATGATTTTATTTATATTTGTGTTTATAAGAATACTAAACATAATCCTTTTTAAATTAAAAAAACAAAAAAAATTCAAAAATATGTAACACATTACCACTATTCATATTGGACTTGCATAATTTTAAATTATATTTTCTCAAAATAACCTTTTTTTGTTTTGTTTTTAATATATTATTAAATTGTATTTTCTCAAAATAACGTTTTCTTAAATTGTTTTGTTTTTAATATATTATTTTTGAATTTTTTTATTTAAAAAGGATTATGTTTAGTGTTTAATTTTTATATTCTAATAATTTAAAGTAGATAATGTTTTAAACAAAGGGCAATTAAGAATTTTTTTTTTTTTTGTAATAAAGTGAAGGGGCAATTTTGGGCTATAAAAAAAAATCATGGTCAATGGTTATCTTTAACTGAAGTTGACTAACAGGAGGAGTTGTTTGTGCAATTAAAGGCATTAGTTGAATATTATGCCATAATGGGAAACGTTAGGGTAAGTTTGTGCAATTTCCCGTTAAAAGGGAAAATAATGGTTAACCCTAACCGAAGTTGACTAACAGGAGGGGTTGTTTGTGCAATTAAAGGAATTAGTTGAATATTATGCCATAATGGGAAACGTTAGGGTAAGTTTGTGCAATTTCCCCTTTTAAAAAAAAAAATTAAAATTTAAAATTGAAATAATGGTTAAACAATAATAAAATTATGAACTTTTTGATAAAGAAAATTAAGTAAATAGAGAATTGAAAAAATTAAATTGATTTAACAATTATTTAAATTATCTTTTTTATTTAAATATCCCTAAATATAAAACCCAGATGAATATTTAAATTACTTAAGGGGAATTATCATTTAAATTATATTTTTTTATTTAAATATCTCTAAATATCACTTGTTCATTTACAATAACAAGGGTATTAATAATGTCAAAATAAAAAATAAAAAATTAAACAACAACAACAACAACAACAATAATAATAATATAAAAATAATAATAGTAATATAAAAAACAATTAGTTAGATATTTAGATTGATCTCCACCATCCATCTCAAATATTCATGGTGGTTATCAAATTACAAATAATAATAATAATAAGAAGAAAAAAATTACAAGAAAATTGAAAAAACAAATAAAACATTTTGATGGGTGTGGAGATCCAGGATCTCTACCATCTATCTCAAAGGACGGTAGAGTGAGCGGATTTTGATTCACCATCCAATCTGGATATACACTAGGGATGACAAAAATCCTTGACCCACCCCAAACCGGCGGGTCAGAGATTTGAGAATAAAAAATAATATTACTATTATTATTTGTTTATATTATTATTATTATTATTATTATTATTATTATTATTATTATTATATTTGTTTTATTATTATTATTATTATTATTATTGTTGTTGTTGTTTTATAATAATTATTATTTTATTATTATTTTGACATTATTAATACCCTTGTTATTGTAACTGAACAAGTGATATTTAGGGATATTTAAATAAAAATAATAATTCCCCTTAAATAATTTAAATATTCATCTGGGGATATTTAGGAATATTTAAATAAAAAAGATAATTTAAATGATAATTTAAGATAATAATTGTTAAATAAATTTAATTTTTTTCATTTCTCTATTTATTTAATTTTCTTTATCAAAAAATTCAGAATTTATTATTATTTAACCATTATTTTAATTTTAAATTTTAAATTTTTATTTTTAAAATTTGGCCAGGGGAGTATTTAGATCATATTATTATATTTTTCCGGTTTGATGCAATTATGTATATAATAAGGGGCACTTAGTGTAATTTGCCATGACAAAAAAATTGACGGCATTATAATTCCGTCACTTATTGTCAATTTATGAAAGTTCTAGGGGTTTAATGGCGAAAAAAAAAAAGTATAGAGGGTAAAGTGTAAATCCGGACATAGTTCAGGGGGCATCGGTGTTAATTAGCCAAAACAAATTTAAGAAAATGATAATGAGGTTTGTGCTTTGTGGTGGTGGGTTTGGACTTTGGAGAGTATCATGTGATTCATGAATGAGGAATCTATATCACGGACTTGACATGGAAGTTGGCATTTTGTGATCTTGGTAGAGATTTGCATTTTGTAAATTTTGTATTGTAGCTTCAAAAACATGTGAATATAATTTTATTTCTTCTTTATTTATTTATTTATTTATTTTTGAGAATTCTTCTTTATTTATTTTACGTAAGAGAGTACGTCATTTTTTTTTCTTTTTTATTGTAAAATTACAAAATAAAATTGATTGATTGATTGAATGTTTGTTTGTTTAATGAAGTCAATTTTCAAAAGGGCTTTTATGCAGTATAATTTCGTGTTCAACTATGTCACCGAAAATATTTATCTAGTTCGAGGAAATCTTTTGTTGGGTCCGACTATATCGCCGATATATTTCTATATAGGTAAAATAATTTTTTTTTATTTTATTTTTATTTTTTTTTAAGAAATGAGAAAACAAAACACATGATTGATTGATTGCCTTGCCATTTTTAAAGGTTTTAAGAACATTTTAATCTTTCTAGAGAATATTATTTTTTGAATGAATAATAAGAAAATTATTTTGAGTAATACTATACCATCCAAAAAATTAACATAGAATCCAATCCTAATATAGGATAAATGAGTTGCCATTACATTATATAATTAATCTATTTAGATCAAATATTTTTTTTGAAACTTTTTGCCATTGGTAGGATTCAAACAGCTGATTTAGAAGTCATTTATCCAAACCCCAAACTTGTTCATCTACCAACTGCGCTACGCCCCTAGACAATACTCGTTATTTTATTATTTTATTTTTGATCAAACAATCTTGGGTTCACCAATATAGATAGGATAGGATGATACAAGTCATATCTACCATTTTAATTTTTCTATAAAATGGTCTCTATAAGTCCCCTCTATTTATTTTTTATTTTCCTTAATGAATTACAAACTAACTTGAATGTTAAGAGTTTAAACCGACGAGACGACACCATCCACAGCCTTTACCTTACCTTTTTTTTTTTTAAGTAACCTACAATTAAGTATGCTGAAAAAATTAAAAATTCAATAAGCTATCGTTTAGTTCAATAAACTATTTATAGCAACATTTCACTAAATATAAAATTTTCAAAATAAACTTAAATGCTTATCCACATTTGAAATGTATTTGATTATTTTGAGGATAAGACTCATTCCGTCTCATCTTCATGTTAACATTTCATTAAATTTCATTAAAAAAAACAAAGTAACAAAAAATAATCCTTTATATAATTGTCCAATAACTAAAATAAAAAGTGTCGTGCTATTTTTTTTTTTTTAGAGGTTGACACCAGTCGGGTTAAGGGTTTATCATGACCTGACACGTACACTACAAATATGACCAAAATAGCAATTTACATACACAACAAATAAGAAGCATAATCAAACAATATAAACATGACCCAAATAACAATTCCCACGACACTAGGGAGGGGTCTCCTTTCGCCTTATTGGTAAATGGTAAGATGGGACTTATTATATATATATATATATATATATATATATTTTTATTATTGAATATAAATCTGGTAAAGGAGGTGGATGAGCTAAAATGTTATTTGACAAATATAATTTGTGTTAGACTTACCCCAAAAGTAATAGGAAAATATAGTATTAAATTAATAAATTCTAACCTAAAATTATTTATCATTCACCATGAGCAGAAGTCCATACGGTCATATGTATAGTCAGATTAAAATCAAGAGTTCCTTACAAAATATTAAATGGTTCACATTTAGGTATCATTAGACATTCCTTTTTTTGTTTTTTTTTTTTAATATCTATTAATTCGAACCAGGTATTTTTTTGAAATCTTTCGTATTGGTAGGATTCGAGCCGCTGACTTGTGAGTCATTTCCCTAAGCCCCAAGCTCGTTCATCTACCCGTTGAGCTATGCCCGGTTGGCGACATTCCATTTCATTTAAGTTTAAAAATTCATGCATAAATATATAAAAACTTTTAGGCATTGGGAATTTGGGATCCACACGGTTTTTTTTTAATTTTTAATTTTATTTAAAAAAGGCTTTTCTAATAATTTTTCACTCATACTAAACTTGTTCAACATCACTAAGAGAGCATTTGATGGAGATCACTTCCATCGGATCATCTCCATCAAATATGATAGAGGTCGCCTCTATCATATCAGATTTCCTTCTTCGTGGAATCGTGGATGAGTGCTCTCCTCCATGATCGCAGAGGAGTTTATGCGTACTCCTTTGCACTGGTGGAGCAGATCCATTATGGAGGAGCTTATTTTTTTTTTTATTATTATTTTTTCCATTTTAATAACTTTTTATATTTTGTTTATGTTATAAAATTATATTTTATATTATAATTATTATAATTTGCTTAAATATTTTCTATCGTAAATGCTAAATGTGATTAACCGTTAGTTTAAAAGGGGATAATTGATGTAATTAAGTGAAAATTAAATATTGCACACCTATTCACGTGGTCGGTGTAGGTGGTCGAACGATTTGGTACGTCAAACGGGTCGGGTTGAATCAGGCCCAGAGCAACTTTCCTGGGGCGGTATCGGTCGACGTCGATTGCTTGTTTGGAAGTGGTCGACTAAGCTTGGATAAACCTGCAAAACAGAAACTATAAGAAATAAAACGTAAGAGATTGGAGATGTGGGGGCTGGATTATTGGCCTTAGGTGTGCTTGGGCTGAGCAATGCTATTAGATGACTGATGAACGGATTCCGATGGCCGGAGTGTGGTGGAATCAGAGTTTCAATACGCTAGTTATCAGCTTTTGTTTAGAGAATTCAGAGAGAGCTCCAGTGAGTGAGCTCTGATATTTATATTGAACAAAGCAACCCCATCGTTTAATGAAGACCTGTCAACGTGGGCGAGATCTTGGGGGATATGGAGAGATTTTCTCTTTCAGTTTGATATCCACGAAGACTAACCGCTCCTTTGACTTGGTTTTCCAAAGACTAAGTCATGCTATTGCTGACATCCAAGTTGGGTCCACCCAACTTGGTGGGCTTGGACAGTCTTTTTATTACGAGTTTTGGGCCTTCTCACATTGGGTCTATGGACCATTTTTGGCTACCACAGTCGGTTTGTATAATTTGCTCATAATTTAATATAAAAATACTTTTTGCAAGGCACTCAGTGCCGGAAAGAGAGAAAGTGATTTAAGTGAGAGATATTGAGTGGGGGTAACAGTGAGAGATATTTTTATCGATTATCATCAATCATCATATCATGACTAGGTCCAAAAATGGTGAAATGAAATACTGGTTGCTCTTAAAAAGTTGTCTAATTTTCAAACACTATAATTATCACTAGCATGTCAAGTGGCAAATTATTGACGAGATAAGATCAATCCACTACTGGATTACGGTTGGTTCAGTGATATGTTTCTTTTACGCGCACCGAAAAATCGTTGGTTTGATTTATGCCACCCTATGAAACACTGAATTATAAAAAAAAATAATAAAAAATTGCGAATTATTGTGATGGCAAAACCAGTAAACAATAATAATTGTTTAGAGTACAGAGGTGGTGAGTGCCGTTTCAGAGTTGAGACACATATCCAAAGGAATCAGAGCGAATATATCCCATCTGCCATCTCCACAATCCAAATTCTGGCACCACGACCTTCCACCATATCAAAACTATGGATTTGATCGATACTCATGCTTTTGTCTTTTTACACTCTTTTACTTTTCTCAAGATTTTTTTATTTTAAGTATACATACCAGTGTATTTCCTCTTTTAGTTAACCTAGATCTCTTTACGATCAGATATTATAGTATTTGATCTCAAGATGTCTAGATAGATTCTTGACCCGTTCAGTATCAAAAAATATATTATAATACTTAGATAAAAAATGAAAATAGTACATCACCTTTTAACATAAATGATAGTATACCTTCTTTCTATAATGATATATATTAAAAGGTTCGAGTCCCACTATATACATTTTATACAAACATGTGTGGAGAGTTTTTCCTTGATTTGTAGGAGTAGTTATCCGGGCTGTAAAGTTCACCTATTAACACTTTTATAAATGAGTCATTTTAATATGTTTTTACTATACATGTTGAGATCCAAAAATAAACAAATTCTTATTCTGTATCCTTATTCATCATCTTCGCATGACAATGAAAAAGTAATTATTCAAATCACGTTTATTATCTATTAGTAATTAGTGCTTCTAATAATTAAGAATTGGAAATTTTAAATTTTGTTAAAACCAGAACATCTTGAAATATACTAATTTCTGAAGAAGAATAATAAAGGTTAATCTGCAACGTCCAATGCACTTTATGCAATTTAATTTGTTATATATATAAAATAGAATTTTTGCTGTTGAATCACCATTTTCGGTTTTCCCCAGGAAGGATCACAAAATAATAATCGAAAAAAAAAGACAAGATTAATGTTGAGTAAGGGTCAAAAAACATGACATAAGATACCACATCACCATGCCAATGAAGTCAAATCATGTGGTCCCCTGCTCTCTCTCTTGCTCTGTGATCGATTTGCTCCCTTGCTCTACGAAGTCTTTTGACCATATATATATATATATATATATATATAAATAGGTACGTAGCAGCTAGCACTAGCAGTTTTGAATCTCTTGACTGGAGTCTTCAAAACATAAACCACACAACACAAATAATGGAGTTGGGCATCAACAACAAGAACAAGAGCACTAGTACTGATGAGGAGAAGAAGAAGAGTACTGAGGATCAGAATCATCTTCAAAATACCAGAAAGAAGCTTGGAGGGATCAGAACAATGCCATTCATTCTTGGTCAGTTTAGTTTTTTTTGCTTTCACTTACATATTTTCTCTGCTCAAAACTCAAAAGGTTAACTCTTTCATTGTTTATTTCTTTTTCTTGTTTTGTACTACTCGTAAAAAAAATATTTTAAAAAAAAGTTATAAAATTTATTCAAAATCAATTGTATTGTTGTAAATTTTTATAATTAGTGATAGTCGTAGAAATAATTTGTTAGTAGTATATATGCTGCCCGGCCTCTGAATCTGAAGTTGAGAGAGAGAATGGTGAGAATGTAGTTTGAGTAACTACTACAAAGCTTGATTACTAAGCTATATATATGTACGTTGAAACTTATGAAATTGTTTTAAATTTAAGAATATTAATAATTTATGGGTGAGAAATTCTATGTCACTTACTATTTAACTAGTATAGTAATCAGTAACTATTGATTTTAGGAGCACATCACCTCTTAACAAAACTGGTAGTGAACATCCCTTCCATATAAGTAGTGAGGGGTTCAAATCCCACCATCCGCATTTTACAAGTATGTGTGAGGAGTTTTCTTCCTGGATTATGGAAGTAGATATCCGAGCCGCACATGTATATTTAAAAATTAAAAAAAAATTACTATTGATTTTAGGAAATTGCTCCCACAACCTAGCTATACAAATATATAAAACATTATTTTTTAAGTGTTTTAAAATTAATATTCTTTGACATTATGAGTTTGGTTCACCGATAAATTCCATCGTACCTATACCATGAGGTCGTGGATTCGAGTGCTCCCTTCTTAAAAAAAAACCCTAAATTCATATAATATTTTAAAAAATAATAATATTCTACTTTTATAATAATAATAATTAATATAGTTCTCATCTCAAGATCAACAAAGAAAGCAATGAAGTAAAGGTGTACAATGGATATCGTAATAAAAAAAAAAAAAAAAAAAAAAAAACACAGGTGTACTAGTTAGTGTAGTGAGTTGACAAGTACAGCAGTGATCCCAGAAATTCACTTTAATCTCCAATTGTCCTCCAAAACTATTTTGTAATTTGTATTTGTCTCGACCAAATACATAAATAATTTGGCACATCGCCTCTTAAATTCGGTAGAACACCTCCCTTCCACATCTGATGGTCGGGATGTTCGGGGGTTCGAGTCTCATCATGTGCATTTTACAAACACATGTGAGAAGTTTTCTCTCGATTAATGAAAGTAGTTATCGAGACTGTACATATATTGTCTGATTTTGATAGATCCCGGCAGCCATATACATACATAATATGAAGTAGCTAGTAGCATGTAGCTAGAAACATATAGTATTATATTTTTAAGTATTTTCCAAACTTTGACCTCGATCAATTTCACAAAATGCCTTTGAGATTCCCAGTGAGTGTACTTGGTACAATATTATAAATTTATAAGTGGTTAGTGAGACATGCTTTTAATCGATGCCATATTGATTCTGGAATAATGATTTGTGATTTCAGCAAATGAAATATGCGACAGATTTGCAACAACTGGTTTTCATGCCAACATGATAACGTACCTAACACAAGAGCTAAACATGCCGTTGGTACCGGCTTCCAACACTCTCACTAACTTTGGTGGAACTGCTAGTTTAACGCCCCTCATCGGTGCTCTCATGGCAGACTCCTTCGCCGGAAGGTTCTGGACCATCATCGTAGGTTCCATTATCTATGAATTGGTCTAGCTCTCTCTTTATCTCTCCATTTCTATGATGACCCATGATTTGATATAATTGTGATCAGAGACGGAGGGAGGGGGGTCCATAAGGGCCATGCCTCTTTTCACTCAAAAGTTTTGAAAGTTATGAAATTAGTTTTTCATTTTGGTCCCTCTGGTTTTATTTTTTATTTTTTATTTTTTTATATTTTTGACTCCGCCACTAATGTATTAATTGGGACACAGGGATTGATTAGCATCACAGTATCAGCAATCCTGCCATCTCTTAGGCCTCCACCATGCCCAACACAACAGAACTGTCAAGAAGCCTCATCTTTGCAACTATCGGTTCTCTACATCTCCCTTCTCCTCACATCTCTCGGCTCTGGAGGGATTCGGCCTTGTGTTGTCACCTTTGCCGCCGACCAATTCGACATGAAAAAGTCCACCCTCGCGTCCCAGAAATGGAACTTCTTCAATTGGTATTATTTCTGCATGGGAATGGCCACGCTCACTGCCTCCACTGTTGTGGTTTACATACAAGACAATGTCGGTTGGAGTTGGGGATTTGGAATCCCAGCCATAGCTATGGCTCTGTCCATTATCGCCTTCATTTTCGGCTGGGCACTCTATGTCAAACTCAAACCTGGAGGGAGCCCCTTCACTAGATTAGCTCAAGTGATTGCCTCGGCTTTCAAGAAGAGAAAACAACCAACGCCAAAGGATTCCAAGCTTTTGTATCAAAACAGAGAGCTTGATGCTGCTATTTCTGTCAATGGGATGCTCTTGCACACTCATCAGTTAAAGTAAGCTATTTTCATTTTTCATTTTTCACACTATAATTGACGAAGCGAAAGCAATAGGTTCTCAAAACCATGAGAGAATTTTGCTCCAAAGCGACGATTTTTTATTCAGGATAATCAAAAGTAACAAACAACTACTTTGACCTTAAATAGAAAAACAAACATGATTCCTCTAGAATTCAATTCAGGAATCCTAAATTGAATAAATCAAGCTAGAAAAAATAAAGACTTATTTCGAAGACCTAATGGACCAATCCTAAACAAAATCAAAGAAAACTAAAAAAGGAATTTGCTAAAACACGCAGGAAAACAAAAAACAAAAACAAAAATAACAGAAAAAGAGAGGTCAAAACGGCTTCGACGCATTACAGAGTATACCCCTACTAACTTCTTTAGGGCTCGTCAATACGGTTCTAACGGTATATATTATGAGCTTAAAATGGACATCATTTGCCCCTCCAAATGTCAGCTGAAAGTTTGTCCTACATCAATAATTCTTTTCAAATTTCAAATATAGACCATGTACTGATATTAATGGATTAATTTTGCAGGTGGTTTGATAAGGCAGCAATTATAAGAGAAGGGGAGGCGACAAATTCGAACCCACCAAATCTATGGAGACTAGCAACAGTCCACAGAGTTGAGGAACTAAAATCCATAATCAGAATGTTGCCCATTTGGTCTGCAGGCATTTTATTAGTCACTGCATCTTCCCACCAACACAGCTTCACCATCCAACAAGCTCGTACCATGGACCGTCACTTGTCACATTCCTTCCAAATACCACCTGCCAGCTTATCCATCTTCGGCACCATAACTATGCTCACAGGACTCGTCCTATACGAACGCCTTTTCGTTCCCTTGGCACGCCGATTCACCAAAAACCCCTCCGGAATCACCTGCCTACAGAGAATGGGAATCGGGTTCACGATCAACATTTTTGCCACCCTTGTTTCATCATTTGTTGAGATCAAAAGAAAAGACGTTGCGGCTCATCACAACCTATTGGATGATCCTAAAGCTATTGTGCCTATAAGTGTTTTCTGGTTGGTTCCACAGTTTTGTATTCATGGAGTGGCAGAAGTTTTCATGTCTGTTGGACATTTGGAATTCCTTTACGATCAATCGCCGGAAAGCATGAGAAGCTCGGCTGCCGCGCTTTACTGGGTAGCGATATCAATCGGGAATTATATAGGGACATTGATGGTAACGCTTGTGCATAAGTATACTGGGAAGGAACATAATTGGTTGCCTGATAGGAACTTGAATAGGGGGAGATTGGAATATTATTATTGGCTTGTTAGTGGAATTCAAGTCATAAATCTTATATATTATGTGTTATGTGCTTGGTATTATACGTACAAGCCCTTGGAAGAGGTAATTTCTAAGGAGGAAGAAGAAGAAGAAGAAGAAGAAGATGATGTTGATCATCATGAAATCCCATTTAAGAGACTGGATGTTGCTAATGGTTTTGGAGATCATGTAGAGCTTGCAAGAAATGATCATCAGACGGTTTAGAATTGTTTGATATTAATGTTCAATATATATATAAATATATATTGATAGTTAGTTTGAGTAAATAAAATAATAAATTCAAAATTTGAATATGTAATACACACTTAACATTGTGTGTTAGGTGCACTGTATAAATCATGGAAAGGGATAAAACATGGAGATAATATGTTGAGATAGTGATCTCATACTTGGTGATTTCATGAGATTAAAATTTTTTCATTGCTTTCATTATGTTACTAAGTAAAACCCACTATAAGTTCCACCTTTGTCCATTAAATCGTAAAATGTGGAGAGATCTCTCCCTTGGATAGTGGGAGTTACATTACGGATTGTACTTATGGTTGATCTCACTAGGATCTGACTCTTGTCTCGACAGACTCTTGACCCAATCGATGTCGGATTTCAAATAATAAAATAAAACCCACCCTAACAATTAGGGTCACAAACCCATTCCTCATTTCCCATTTCCCATATATATATTTATATATTATTTTAATTTATATTTAATGTTAGTTTTTATTTATTATAATATTAATCTGAGTTAGTAGTTACAATATGATAAGTTTTATTTACGTGAGAGATAAGAATACTTTTTACAGACACTGGTGACAGAAAGAGAGAAAGTGATAAGTGATTAAGTGAGAGATACTGAGTGGGGGAAGCAGTAGGCAATAGGCAGTAGCAGTGAGAGATATCGTTATAGATTATCATATCATGACTGGGTCTAAAAAAGTGAAATGAAATACTGGTTGCTCTTAAAAAGTTGTCTGATTTTCAAACACTATAATTAGCACACAATATATAAAGCATGTCAAGTGCGAGAAATTATTAACGAGATAAGGTCGATGTAGTATTCCTTATATTTATACCAACAGATTATGGTTGGTCCAGTGATATGCGCTTCTTACCTACACCGGAAAATCGCTGGTTTGATTTATGTCACCCTATGAAACACCGAATTATAAAAAAATAATAAAAAATGGCGAATTATTTGTGATGGCAAAACCAGTAAACAATAATAATTGTTTAGAGAAAGAGGTGGTGAGTGTCGTTTCAGAGTTGAGATGCATATCCAAAGGATTCAGAGAGAATCCCATCTGCCATCTCCACAATCCAAATTCTGGCACCAGGACCTCCCACCATATCAAAACTCTGGATTTGTTCGACACTCATGCTTTTGTCTTTTTACACTCTTTTACTTTTCTCAAGATTCTTTTTTATTTTAGGTATACTAGTGCATTTCCTCTTTAACGATAGCCTCGATCTCTCAGCGATCGGAGATCGAGTCTCACCGTACATAATTTATAAGTATGTTTTGAAATATTGGGTCCCTATATATAGTATTTGATCTCAGGATGTCTAGACAAATTCTTGACCCGTTCAGTATAAGAAAATATATTGTAATACTTAAAAAAAAAATGAAAATAGTACATTACCTTTTTATAGAAATGGTTGTACACCTCCCTTCCACAGTAATAATAAAGGGTTCGAGTCCTACCATACTTATTTTATAAGTATGTGTGGAGTCTCCCCATCCCTATTTCCATTTTAATTTGGGGATGAAAATCATCCCTATCCCCACCCATTTCCTCATTTTTCTCAAAAAAAAATTCCCCAAATGGGGATAGGGACATAGAGATTTGGGGATCCGGGGAAAAATGTGCAACCCTATGTATGGAGTGTTTTTCCCTGGTTTGTAGGAGTATGTATTTGGATCGTAGAGTCCACCTATTAACACTTATATAAATGAGTCATTTTAATATGTTTTTACTATATAAGTTAAGATCCAAAACTTGAATAAACAAATTCTTATTCTATATATATATATATATATATATATATATATATAAATATCTTCATATGACCAGGACTGATACAGGGGCTGACTCGGGCTATAACCGGGTCAGCCTTTTATAAAAAAAATTTAATGATTAATTTAATCATAGAGTTAAGAGTAATTAGCTACAAGCTGATTATTCTCCTTTTCAGTTTTTTCTATACACGGTCACATCAACAATTAATATCAATTTTATTTATATCTCCTACCTTGGCTCCAATCTTCTCTTTCTCTCTCTCTCACATCAATTCTATATTTCTATTTATATATCTCTCACATATACCAATTTTCTCCCTCTCTCTTTCTCAAATCCCAATTCTTTCTCTTCCTCATTTAATAATTCTCTCATTCCCTTCTCAAAATTCTTAATTATACAATTAAATATTTATTTGATTCAATTCTTGTTATCGGTTAAAATTTATGTTTTAATTAAAAAGTTAGGGTTTTAGGTTTATTATTCATTATTTTAAGTTAGTGTTATATTATTTTTTATATTAATTTATTTTACGATTACGATTACGATTTATTATTTTTAGTGTTATGCTATAATTTATAAAGTATCATTTTAATCAAAATGTTTAACAATTTTTTAGTACTCTCAAAGTTCACTTCCTATTAATTTTTTATTATATATATAATTTTGTTTTAGTCCACCTTAACAAAAAATCATGGGTACGTCCCTGCACATGACAATGAAAAAGTAATTATTCAAATCCCATTTCACCCTTTGTTATCTATTAGTAATTATGAATTTGAAATTTGAAATTTTGTTAAAACCAGAATAGCTTTGAAATATACTAATTTCTGAAGAAGAATAATAAAGGTTAATCTGCAACAAACAATACAAGTAATTATGCAATTTAATTTGCTATATATATATATATATATATATATATATAATAGAATTTTTGCTGTTGAATCAGTACCAATTTCCCTAGGAAGAACCAAAAAATAAGACAAGATTAATGTTGAGTAAGGGTCAAAAAACATGACATAAGATACCACATCACATGCCAATGAAGTCTCTTGACCATATATATATATATACATATATAGGTAGCAGCTAGCTAGCAGTCTTGAATCTCTCTTGACTGGAGTCTTCAAAACATAAACCACACAACACAAATAATGGAGTTGGGCATCAACAACAAGAACAAGAGCACTACTGATGAGGTGGAGGAGGAGGAGAAGGAGAAGAAGAGTGAGGATCATGATCATCTTCAAAATACCAGAAAGAAGCTTGGAGGGATAAGAACAATGCCATTCATTCTTGGTCAGTTCAGTTTTTCTTTTTTTTGCTTTCGCTTACATATTTTCTCTTGCTCAAAAGGTTATGTACTCGTTACAAAAATATTTAAAAAAAAAGTTATAAAATTTATTCAAAATCAATTGTATTGTTGTAAATTTGTATAATCAGTGATAGTAGATGCTGCCCTCTGAATCTGAGGTTGAGAGAGAACGGTGAGAATGTAGTTTTTTTTTTGTTTTTTTATTCTCACCCAACATTGGAGTGGGACTAATCCTGTCAGCCTGGGAGGTCAGGAAAGGCCTGACCATAGCCCATAGGTGCGCTCAACATGAGTTTGCTTCCTGTAGGAGTCGAACTCGGGCTGTGCCCAAACGGTTCACCCCACATGGAATGTGGTGACCAACCGCACCACACACTGATGGTCGGTGAGAATGTAGTTTGAGTAACTACAAAGCTTGATTACTAAGCTATATATATATGTACGTTGAAACTTATGAAATTGTTTTAAATTTAAGAATATTGATCATTTATGGGTGAGAAATTCTATGTCACTTACTATTATATAGTATAGTAATTAGTAACTATTGATTTTAGGAAATTGCTCCCACAACCTAGCTATACAAATATATAATACATTATTTTTAAGTGTTTTAAAATTAATATTCTTTGACAAGATGAGTTTGGCCCATCGATAAAATCTATCACATATATCACGAGGCTGTCAGTTCGAACCCTCCCCTCCCAAAAAAATACCCTGATTTTATATAATATTTTTTAAAAAAATTAATATTCTTCTTTTATAATAATAATAATTAATATAGTTCCCATCTCAAGATCAACAAAGAAAGCAATGAAGTAAATGTGTATTAGTTGGATTTGGATCCTCTACTGATCTGATCTTTTTAAAACACGTGATTGGTTGTTGATAAAATGGTTGTTAAATTCAATCACATTTTAACCACATATTCATTACAATGTTTATATGTCATGAGATTATGTGAGGTTAGGACAAAAATCAGATCAGTAAAGGAACCAAATTCGTACCGGTTAGTGTAGTGAGTTGACAAGTACAGAAGTGGTCCTAGAAATTCACTTTAATCTTTGATTGTCCTCCAAAAACTATTTTGTAATTTGTATTTGTCTAGATCAAATACATATATAATTTGGCCCATCACCTCTTATATTTAGTAGTGCACCTCCCTTCCACATTTGATGGTCGGGGGTTCGAGTCTCACCATGTATATTTTACAAGCATGTGTAGGGAGTTTTCTTCCAGTTAATGGAAGTAGTTATTCGGGCTATACATATATTGTCTGATCTTGACAAGTTTCGACAGCCTTATACATACATAATATAAAGTAGCTAGAAGCTAGAAACATATATTATTATATTTTTAAGTATTTTCTAGACTTTGACCTCGATCGACTTCACAAAGAATTTGGATCCTCTACCGATCTAATCTTTTTCCTGATTTCATTTAATCTTATGACATATAAGCATTGTAATAAATGTGTGGTTAATATGTGATTGGTTTCCACAACCATTTTATCAACAACCAATCACATGTTTTAGAAAGGTCAGGAAAAAGATTAGATCAGTAGAAGATCCAAATCATTTCACAAAATGCCTTTGATATTCCCACCGAGTGTACTTGGTACAATATTATAAATTTATAAGTGCTTAGTGAGACACGCTTTTAACCGATGCCATCTTGATTCTTGAATAATGATTTGTGATTTCAGCAAATGAAATGTGCGACAGATTTGCAACAACCGGTTTTAATGCCAACATGATGACATACCTAACACAAGAGCTAAACATGCCACTGGCACCGGCTTCCAACACTCTCACTAACTTTAGTGGGACTGCCAGTTTAACGCCCCTCATCGGCGCTCTCATGGCCGACTCCTTCGCTGGAAGGTTCTGGACAATCACCTTCGGTTCCATTATCTATGAATTGGTCTAGCTCTCTCTTTTTCTCTCCATTTCTATGATGATCCATGATTCAATATAATCGTGACCAGGGACGGAGGGAGGAGGGTCCATAGGGGCTATACCCCCCCTCTCACGTAAAAAAGTTTTAAAAGTTATGAAATTATCATTATATTTTAAAAGTTTTTCATTTTGGTCCCTCCGGCTTTTTTTTTTTAATATTTCTGACTCCGCCACTGATGTATTAATTGTGACACAGGGATTGATTAGCATCACATTATCGGCAATCCTGCCATCTCTTAGGCCTCCACCATGCCCAACACAACAGAATTGTCAGGAAGCCTCATCTTTACAACTATCGGTTCTCTACGTCTCCCTTCTCCTCACATCTCTCGGCTCTGGAGGGATTCGGCCTTGTGTTGTCACCTTCGCCGCTGACCAATTCGACATGAAAAAGTCCACCCTTGCGTCCCAGAAATGGAACTTCTTCAATTGGTATTATTTCTGCATGGGAATGGCCACGCTCATTGCCTCCACTGTTGTGGTTTACATACAAGACGATGTGGGTTGGAGCTGGGGATTTGGAATCCCAGCCATAGCAATGGCTTTGTCCATTCTTGCCTTCATTTTCGGCTCAGTACTCTATGTTAAACTCAAACCCGGAGGGAGCCCCTTTACTAGATTAGCTCAAGTGATTGCCTCGGCTTTCAAGAAGAGAAAACAACTAGTGCCAGAGGATTCCAAGCTTTTGTATCAAAATAGAGAGCTTGATGCTGCTATTTCTGTCAATGGAACGCTCTTGCACACTCATCAGTTCAAGTAAGCTATTTTCATTTTTCATTTTTCACACACTATAATTGATGAAGCGAAAGCAATAGGTTCTCGAATACATGAGAGAATTTTGCTCCAAAGCGCCGATTTTTTATTTAGGATAATCAAAAGTAACAAACAACTATTCTAACCTTAAATAGAACAACAACCATGATTCCTCTAGAATTCAATTCAGGATTCCTAAATTGAATAAATCAAGAAAAAATCAAGACTTATTTCGAAAGCCTAATGGACCAATCCTAAACAAAATCAAAGAAACAAAACTAAAAAAAAAAAAAGAAGGAAATTACTAAAACACGCATGAAAAAAAAAAACTGAAATAGGGAGGTCAAAATGGCTTTTTAAAGGCGACGCATAGTAACTTTTATAGGGCTCGTCGATAGAAGTTACAAGTTATACGGCTTTTTTAAGGCAACACATTACAAGGTATACCTCTAGTAACTTCTATAGGGCTCGTCGTTATGGTTCCAACAGTATATTAGTGGGTTAATTTTGCAGGTGGTTCGATAAGGCAGCAATTATAAGAGAAGGGGAGGCAACAAATTCGAACCCACCAAATCTATGGAGACTAGCGACAGTCCACAGAGTTGAGGAACTAAAATCCATAATCAGAATGTTGCCCATTTGGTCTGCAGGCATTTTATTAGTCACTGCATCTTCCCACCAACAAAGCTTCACCATCCAACAAGCTCGTACCATGGACCGTCACTTGTCACATTCCTTCCAAATCCCACCTGCCAGCTTATCCATCTTCGGCACCATAACTATGCTCACCGGACTTGTCCTATACGAACGCCTTTTCGTTCCTTTGGCACGCCGATTCACCAAAAACCCCTCTGGAATCACCTGCCTACAAAGAATGGGAATCGGGTTCACGATCAACATTTTTACCACCCTTGTTTCATCATTTGTTGAGATCAAAAGAAAAGATGTTGCGGCTCATCACAACCTATTGGATGATCCTAAAGCTATAGTACCCATAAGTGTTTTCTGGTTGGTTCCACAGTTTTGTATTCATGGAGTGGCAGAAGTCTTCATATCTGTTGGACATTTGGAATTCCTTTACGATCAATCGCCGGAAAGCATGAGAAGCTCGGCTGCCGCGCTTTACTGGGTAGCGATATCGATCGGGAATTATATAGGGACATTGATGGTAACGCTTGTGCATAAGTATACTGGGAAGGAACATAATTGGTTGCCTGATAGGAACTTGAATAGGGGGAGATTGGAATATTATTATTTGCTTGTTAGTGGAATTCAAGTCATAAATCTTATATATTATGTGTTATGTGCTTGGTATTATACGTACAAGCCCTTGGAAGAGGCAATTTCTAAGGAAGAAGAAGAAGAAGATGTTGATCATCATGAAATCCCATTTAAGAGATTGGATGTTACTAATGGTTTTGGAGATCATGTAGAGCTTGCAAGAAATGATCATCAGACGGTTTAGAATTGTTTGATATTAATGTTCAATATATATATAAATGTTTACTGATAGTTAGCTTGAGTAAATAAAATAATAAATTCAAAATTTGAATATGTAATACACACTTAACATTGTGTGTTAGGTGCACCGTGTAAATCATGGAATTGGATAAAACATGGAGAAGACATATTGAGTTATCGATCTCATAGTTGGTGCTTTCATGAGATTAAATTTTTTTCATTGCTTTCATTATGTTATCGAGTAAAACCCACCATAAGTTCCACCTTTGTCCATTTAATCGTAAAATGTGAAGAGATCTCTCCCCTGTATAGTGGGAGTTGCATTATGGGTCGTGCTTATGGTTGATCTCACTAGGTTCCGACTCTCGTCTTGACAGACTCTTGATCCAATCGGTGTCGGATTTCAAATAATAAAATAAAACCCACCCTAACAATTAGGGTCACTCATCCCATTATGTCATATAACTGAAATTTTCACTCTTATGTGGCTTATTCTTTCATATACATATAAAAGGAATGGGTATATAGCATATTGGTAATGCTACTTTGCCCAAATCTTGTGCCCAAATGACGTGACAACACTCTAATCAATTCATTTAAATTATGTAAATCTAATACAATTTAAATAAATGGATTATAATGTTGCCACATTATTTTGGCACTAGATTTTGACATCAAATTTAGGTAAAGTAACATTATTGATAACATATATATCAACTTAGAATTTTAATTTAATTTGTGTGACTTTAATATTCATCCATTTATTTGGTCTAAATTTAAAGGTTTTCATTTACTGATCTTCTTCTCAACCATTGGATTAATAGCAAATGGATGGATGGATGGAGATTGAAGTCACATAAATTAATTCAAATTTTTATGTTGATTTGGCCTATCCCAAAAGTTAAAATCAAATAATTTTACGTCAATAAAGAATAATTGTAGATTTTTGTATTAGAAAATATTTTATTATATTTCATAATGATTTTAAATATTTTTTTATTTTATTCAAAACAAGTTTTAAATATATCTATTATTTAAAAAAGATTTTTAATGTTTTTAATTTATTCAAAATTGATTTTTAATATTTTTATTTTATCGAAAACTGATTTTATCCTACCAAATAACCCACTTTTTAAAAAATTGTGAAACATGGTATATTTGAAACTTCGAAGGACAAAATCACCCTTAGGGAAAATTAACTTAAACAAAATCTCTTTTCAATTAGTTGAAAAATATAATAAAATTACTAATTGATTAAACATATTCATGAATCATGACTCATGACTCATGAGTAGGGATGGGCATTTCCCCACAGGCCCCCAATGGTTTTTAAGGATAAATTTTGCTCTCAAATGGGTTTTAGGGGTGGGGGTAGTGGCAAACTTAGCCCCCATTTTATAAATGGGAGAGGTGGTGGGGGACCCTCCCCTAAATCCATTCCCCACTTCCCCCGTATATATATATATATATATATTATTTTAATTTATATTTAAAGTTTTAACAATTAAAAAAAAAAACTAATATATTATAATATTAACCTGAGTTAGTAATTACTATGGGATAAGAATACTTTTAAATGAGAGATAAGAATACTTTTTGCAGGCACACAGTGACGGAAAGAGAGAAAGTGATAAGTGATTAGTAGTGAGAGATATCTTTATCGATTATCTTATATATATATATAGTCTTTTTACTGTCAGTTCGTTCTGATATAAAATATATCAGGACTATGGAAAAATTTTAACAAGTATATACACTTTGAGTCAAAGTATGTAAATCTAATAGTGCACATTTTTTGTCCTGATATATTTTATATAAAGACCAACTGACAATAAAAAAATTATATATATATCATGACTAGGTCCAAAAAAGTGAAATGAAATACTGGTTGCTCTTAAAAAGTTGTCTGATTTTCAAACACTATAATCACACTATATATAGTATGTCAAGTGGGAGAAATTATTGAGGAGATAAGATGGTTATAGTATTCCGTATATTTATACCACCAGCTTATGGTTGGTCCAGCCCTCTTACCTACACTGAAAAATCATTGGTTTGATTTATGTCACCCTATGAAACAGCGAATTATAAAAAAAAAAATAAAAAAAAAATGGCGAATTATTGTGATGGCAAAACCAGAATTGTTTAGAGACAGGTGGTGAGTGTCGTTTCAGAGCTGAGACACATATCCAAAGGATTCAGAGAGAATCCCGTCTGCCATCTCCACAATCCAAATTCTGGCACCAGGACTTCCCACCATATAAAAACTGTGGATTTGTTCGACACTCGTGCTTTTGTCTTTTTACACTCTTTTACTTTCTCAAGATTCTTTTTTATTTTAGGTATACTAGTGCATTTCCTCTTTTACGCTAGCCTAGATAGATACTCGACTAGTTCAATATCAGAAAATATATTATCATATTTAAAAAAAACAAAATTGAAAATAGTACATTAAATAATGGTTGCACACCTTCCTTCCACAGTGATAGTAAAGGGTTCGAGTACTACCATATACATTTTATAAGTATACGTGAAGTCTTTCCATCCCTATTCATATTTCAATTTGGGGATGAAAATCATCTCCATCCTTATCTATTTCTTCATTTTTTCCCAAATTTTTTTTCCCTAAATGGGGATAAGGACATGCGGATATAGAGATTCGGGGAAAAATATGCAACCCTACGTGTGGAGAGTTTTTCCTCAGTTTATAGGAGTTGGTATCCGGATTGTAGAGTCCACCTATTAACACTTATATAAATGAGTCATTTTAATATGTTTTTACTGTACATGTTAAGATCCAAAACTTGAATAAACAAATTCTTATTCTATATTCTTATTCATTATCATCTCATGACAAGTGGCGGATTGATGTGGGGCCTTTTATAAAATAAAATAAAATAAATTAATGATTAATTTAATCATAGAGTTAAGAGTAGTCGGCTGCAAGCCAATTGTTCTCATTTTTAGTTTTTTTTATACACGGTCACATCAACATTCAATATCAATTACCAATGACCTCTTGCCTTGATGGTTGGAGTCTCCCAAGGGAGGTTCCACCACCAAGATTCAAGCCTTGGTATGTACATATTTGTCCCACCTTTGGCCTTTAAATCTCAAAGTATGGGAAGCTCTCTTCCGATTTAGTGGAAGCAACCCTCTCTCCAGTTATGAGAGTTGTAGTCTATTTGTACCTCTCCCCGATAGTGAGAGTAGTATTTCGGGTCGTGCTTGTAGAGTCTAATCTCGTCGGGTCCCGTCTACAATTGTAATTGTAATTCAAAAAAAAAAAAAACATTCAATATCAATTTTATTTGTATCTCTTGCCTTGGCTCCAATCTTCTCTCTCTCTCTCATCATTCTATATTTCTATTTCTATTTCTATCTCTCTCACAGATCCCAATTCTCTCTCTCTCTCTCTCTCTCTCAAGTCCCAATTCTTTCTCTTCCTCATTAATAATTCTCTCATTCTCTTCTCAAAATTCTTAATTATAAAATTAAATATTTATTTGATTTAATTCTTTTTATCGGTTAAAATTTATTTTTTCTAATTAAAAAGTTAGGGTTTTAGGTTTATTAATATTCATTATTTTAAGTTAATGTTTTATTATTTGTTTTATAGGGTTAATAGCATTAATAACCCCTGAACTTATAGCACAGTTGCATAGTGCCCTTATATTTTTTTTTCTGGCATTAAACCCCTTGAACTTCCATAAATTTATAAAAACTGACAAAAGAGGGACGGACGTCAAATGCAAATTACACTTGCACACCCTGATTATATGTATAATTGCATTAAAACTAGAAAAATATAATAATATCACACAAACACCCTTTAACTAATGTCTAAAAAAAATAAAAAAAAATAATATTAATAATTTTTAATAATAATAATAATAATAATAATAATAATAATAATAATAATAATAATTAAGGGAGTGTATTTTATATATTTAGCATATATTTAATTTATCTCCAAATTCTTTCTATCATCAACACCACCAAACCAAATCAAAAAATTCATCATCAAAAAATGAAAAAAAAAAAAAAAAAACTAATATTAAATTTATAATTAATTAAATTTAAAAATAAAACTAATTAAATTTATAATTAGTGAACTAATTAACCCTAAATCTAAAGTAATTTTTTTTTTTTGATTAGGTGGAGATCCAGATTGGATCTCCACCTAATCAAAATAAATAAATAAATAAATAAATTTAATCCCCACTAGACATCATCTTCTTCTTCAATAATATTAATAAATAAATCAATATTACATTAATAATATTATTAATAAATAAATTTTATTTATAAAAAAAATAATAAATAAATAAATTTTTTATTTAAATTTTTTTTTGCACCTAATAAAAAAAATTATAAGAAAAAAACAAAATAATAAATAAATTTTCAACTTGAATAAACGGTCTGGATCTCCACCTAATAAAAAAAATTATAAAAAAAAAAAAACAAAATAATAAATAAATTTAAAGAAAAAAAGATTTTGATTAGGTGGATTGGATCTCCACCGTCCATCACATGCGATGGAAGGTGGAGATCCAATCTGGATTTCCACCTAATCATAAATAAATAAATAATAATAATCCACCTTCAACTTCATCTTCTTCATCAGTTGTTAAGAACAACAAGAACACCCACCATCTTCATCAGTTGTCCAGAACACCAAGAACACCACCAAAACATACCATCATCTTCCTTTTTCCAAAAATCATCACCATCTCTAACCATCTACACCCTCAAATCCAACTCACCATCACCCACTGTCAAACAAAACCAAACCCAAATCCAATCACAACCACCACCCCTAAAATCAACCATCAACACCCACTATCAAACTTAACCTCTAACACCCACGGCTATACCCGGAAATCTGTGCTTGATCTCGTTGTTGAATAGCCTGTTCTACATAACCTCATACAAGAACTTGTCGTCTCGTCCTCGTGCCAACCGTGAGGGAGATTCTAGTGTAGCTCGTCGCGTCAGAGAGATCTCAAATCTGGTGTGGTGAAGTGTGATCAGAGGTCGGCGACGGGATCG
This sequence comes from Acer yangbiense, assembly GCA_008009225.1. Classification (NCBI taxonomy): domain Eukaryota; kingdom Viridiplantae; phylum Streptophyta; class Magnoliopsida; order Sapindales; family Sapindaceae; genus Acer; species Acer yangbiense. Next base: position 52,421,747 of record CM017762.1, on the reverse strand, counting down.
AGCTGACGACGGCGGGATTGAACTGGGTTTGAGAGGTTTGGGATCAAGCTGACGGCGACGGGTCTTGCTGGTGACAAGTTCTTGGTTGGGGTGGGGCGGCGGCAGCTAGGGATTGAAGTTGTTCATGCTTTTTTTTTTTTTTTTTTTTTTTTGTTTGAAAATGGTTGATTTTAGGGGTGGTGGTTGTGTTTGGGTTAGGGTTTGAGTTTGGGTTTTGTTGTGTTTGATATTCGGCGATGGGGATGGTGATGATTTTTGGAAAATTGATGATGATGGTGTGTTTTGGTGGAATTGATGGTTGAAGGTGATGATGATGATGATTTTATTTTATTTTTGAAAAAAATGATTTTTTTTATATTAAAAATTTAAAATATTGATTTTAATGAATTTTGTTCTTAAAAAATTGATTATATATATATATATATATAAATAGATCTCCACCATTCACCTTAGAGTTGGACGTTGGAGATTTAAAACATTTTTCTTTTTGTATTATTTTTTTTCTTATAATATAAATATTTTTTTCCATTTTGTGTTTTTCTCTTTTTTCATTTTTTGTATATTAATATTATTATATTTTATTTTTTATTTTTTTGGACATTAGTCAACATGTCAAAGGGTGTGTTTGTGTTATTATTATATTTTTTTTTTCAGTTTTAATGCAATTATACATATAATCAGGGTGTGTAAGTGTAATTTTCCTTTGACGTCTATCCCTCTTCTGTCAGTTTTTGCTAAGAAATAAAAGTTTAGGGGGTTTAATGCCAGGAAAAAGGTATAGGGGGCACTATGAAACCATGCTATAAGTTTAGGGGGCATCGGTGCTATTAACCCTTTTTTATATTAATTTATTTTATGATTACAATTTATTATTTTAAATGTTATATTATAATTTATAAAGTATCACTTTAATCAAATTATTTAATAATTTTTAGTACCGTCAAAGTTCACTTCCTATTAATTTTTTATTATATATAAAATTTTGTTTTAGCCCACCCTAATAAAAAATCATGGTTACGCCCCCGCACATGACAATGAAAAAGTAATTATTCAAATCACATTTGTTATCTATTAGTAATTAGTGCTTCTAATAATTAAAAATTGGAAATTTTAAATTTTGGTAAAACCAGTACAGCTTGAAATATACTAATTTATGAAGAAGAATAATAAAGGTTAATCTGCAACATTGCACGTTATGCCATTTAATTTGTTATAATAGAATTAGAAATTTTTTCTGTTCAATCTGTACCAAATACCAATTTCCCTAGGTAGAGCCGAAAAATATTAATAATCGAAAAAAGATAAGATTAATGTTGAGTAAGAGTCAAAAGATACTGTGCACATGACAATGAAGTCAAATCATGAGGTCCCCTGCTCTCTCTCTCTTGCCCTATGATCGATTTGCTCTCCTGCTCTATGTAGTATCTTGACCATATACATCTATATATATATATATATATATATAAATAGGTAGCAGCTAGCTTGCAGTCTTGAATCTCTTGACTGGGGTCTTCAAAACATAAACCACACAACACAAATAATGGAGTTGGGCATCAACAACAAGAACAAGAGCACTACTGATGAGGTGGAGGAGGAGGAGAAGAAGAGTGAGGATCATGATCATCTTCAAAATACCAGAAAGAAGCTTGGAGGGATAAGAACAATGCCATTCATTCTTGGTCAGTTCAGTTTTTTTTTTTTTGGCTTTCACTTACATATTTCTCTGCTCAAAACTCAAAAGGTGACTCTTTCGTTGTTTCTTTTTCTTGTTTTGTAATAATACATTATTTTTTAAGTGTTTTAAATTAATATTCTTCGACAAGATGAGTTTGGTCCATCGATAAAATCTATTACACATATATCACGAGGCTGTGGGTTCAAACCCTCCCCTCCCAAAAAAATACCCTGATTTTATATAATATTTTTTTTAAAATTAATATTCTTCTTTTATAATAATAATAATTAATATAGTTCTCATCTCAAGATCAACAAAGAAAGCAATGAAGTAAAGGTGTATTAGTTGGATTTGGATCCTCTACTGATCTGATCTTTTTTCTGACTTTTTTAAAACACTTGATTGGTTGTTGATAAAGTGGTTATTGAATCCAATCACATCTTAACTACACATTCATTGCAATGTTTATTTGTTATGAGATTATGTGAGGTCAAGAAAAAAATCAGATCAATAAAGGATCTAAATTCTAAATTCATATAGGTTAGTGTAGTGAGTTGACAAGTACATTAGTGGTCCCATAAATTCACTTTAATCTCCAATTGTCCTCCAAAAACTATTCTTGTAATTTGTATTTGTCTAGATCAAATACATATATAATTTGGCACATCACCTCTTATATTTAGTTGTGCACCTCCCTTCCATATCTAATGGTCGGGGGTTCGAGTCTCACCATTTGTATTTTATAAGCATGTATGGAGAGTTTTCTTTCTGTTAATGGAAGTAGTTATTCAGGTTATACATATATTGTCTGATCTTGACAGGTTCCGACAGCCCTATACATACATAATATAAAGTAGCTAGTAGCTAGAAACATATACTATTTTATTTTAAAGTATTTTCCAGAGTTTGACCTCGATCGACTTCACAAAGAATTTGGATCTTTTACTGATCTGATCTTTTTTCTAACCTCATCTAATCTTATGACATATAAGCATTGTAATAAATGTGTGGTTAAGATGTGATTGGTTTCCACAACCACTTTATCAACAACCAATCACATGCTTTGAAAAGGTTAGGAAAAAGATTAGATCAATAGAGAATCCAAATCCTTCACAAAATACCTTTCAGATTCCCAGCGAGTGTACTTGGTACAATATTATAAATTTATAAGTGGTTAGTAAGACCCGCTTTTAACTGATGCCATCTTGATTCTTGAATAATGATTTGTGATTTCAGCAAATGAAATATGCGACAGATTTGCAACAACTGGTTTTAATGCCAACATGATAACGTACCTAACACAAGAGCTAAACATGCCGTTGGTACCGGCTTCCAACACTATCACTAACTTCAGTGGAACTGCCAGTTTAACGCCCCTCATCGGCGCTCTCATGGCCGACTCCTTCGCTGGAAGGTTCTGGACAATCACCGTCGGTTCCATTATCTATGAATTGGTCTAGCTCTCTCTTTTTCTCTCCATTTATATGATGACCCATGATTTGATATAATCGTGACCAGGGATGGAGGGAGGGGGGGTCCATAGGGGCCATGCCCCCTCTCTCACTTAAAAAAGTTTTAAAAGTTATGAAATTATCATTATATTTTAAAAGTTTTTCATTTTAGTCCCTCCGGTTTTTTTTTTTTTTTTAATATTTCTGACTCTGCCACTGATGTATTAATTGTGATATAGGGATTGATTAGCATCACATTATCGACAATCCTACCATCTCTCAGGCCTCCACCATGCCCAACACAACAGAACTGTCAAGAAGCCTCATCTTTACAACTATCGGTTCTCTATATCTCCCTTCTCCTCACATCTCTAGGCTCTGGAGGGATTCGGCCTTGTGTTGTCACCTTCGCCGCCGACCAATTCGACATGAAAAAGTCCACCCTCGCGTCCCAGAAATGGAACTTCTTCAATTGGTATTATTTCTGCATGGGAATAGCTACGCTCACTGCCTCCACTGTTGTGGTTTACATACAAGACGATGTGGGGTGGAGCTGGGGATTTGGAATCCCAGCCATAGCAATGGCTCTGTCCATTCTTGCCCTCGTTTTCGGCTCAGTACTCTATGTCAAACTCAAACCTGGAGGGAGCCCCTTCACTAGATTAGCTCAAGTGATTGTCTCGGCTTTCAAGAAGAGAAAACAACTAGTGCCAGAGGATTCCAAGCTTTTGTATCAAAACAGAGAGCTTGATGCTACTATTTCTGTCGATGGAACGCTCTTGCACACTCATCAGTTCAAGTAAGCTATTTTCATTTTTCATTTTTCACACACTATAATTGATGAAGCGAAAGCAATAAGTTCTCAAATCCATGAGAGAATTTTGCTCCAAAGCGACGATTTTTTATTCAGGATAATCAAAAGTAACAAACAACTACTTTGACCTTAAATAGAAAAACAAACATGATTCCTCTAGAATTCAATTCAAGAATCCTAAATTGAAAAAATCAAGACTTATTTCAAAAACCTAATGGACCAATCCTAAACAAAATCAAAGAAACAAAACTTTTAAAAAAATAATAATAAAAAAATAAAAAATAAAAAAGCTAGGTCAAAATGGCTTTTTAAAGGCGACACATTACAAGGTATACCCATAGTAACTTTTATAGGGCTAGTCGATAGAAGTTACAAGGTATACGGCTTTTTTAAGGCAACACATTACAAGGTATACCTCTAGTAACTTTTATAGGGCTCGTCGTTATGGTTCCAACAATATATTAGTGGGTTAATTTTGCAGGTGGTTCGATAAGGCAGCAATTATAAGAGAAGGGGAGGCAACAAATTCGAACCCACCAAATCTATGGAGACTAGCGACAGTCCACAGAGTTGAGGAACTAAAATCCATAATCAGAATGTTGCCCATTTGGTCTGCAGGCATTTTATTAGTCACTGCATCTTCCCACCAACAAAGCTTCACCATCCAACAAGCTCGTACCATGGACCGTCACTTGTCACATTCCTTCCAAATCCCACCTGCCAGCTTATCCATCTTCGGCACCATAACTATGCTCACCGGACTCGTCCTATACGAACGCCTTTTCGTTCCTTTGGCACGCCGATTCACCAAAAACCCCTCTGGAATCACTTGCCTACAAAGAATGGGAATCGGGTTCACGATCAACATTTTTACCACCCTTGTTTCATCATTTGTTGAGATCAAAAGAAAAGACGTTGCGGCTCATCACAACCTATTGGATGATCCTAAAGCTATAGTACCCATAAGTGTTTTCTGGTTGGTTCCACAGTTTTGTATTCATGGAGTGGCAGAAGTCTTTATGTCTGTTGGACATTTGGAATTCCTTTACGATCAATCACCGGAAAGCATGAGAAGCTCGGCTGCCGCGCTTTACTGGGTAGCGATATCGATCGGGAATTATATAGGGACATTGATGGTAACGCTTGTGCATAAGTATACTGGGAAGGAACATAATTGGTTGCCCGATAGGAACTTGAATAGGGGGAGATTGGAATATTATTATTTGCTTGTTAGTGGAATTCAAGTCATAAATCTTATATATTATGTGTTATGTGCTTGGTATTATACGTACAAGCACTTGGAAGAGGCAATTTCTAAGGAAGAAGAAGAAGAAGAAAAAGAAGAAGAAGAAGAGGTTGATCATCATGAAATCCCATTTAGGAGATTGGATGTTGCTAATGGTTTTGGAGATCGTGTAGAGCTTGCAAGAAATAATCATCAGACGGTTTAGAATTGTTTGATATATAAATCTATATTGATAGTTAATCTGAGTAAATAAATTCAAATTTTGAATATGTAATACACACTTAACATTGTGTGTTAGGTGCACTGTATAAATCATGGAAACTATTGGAAAGGGATAAAACTTGGAGATAATATATTGAGTTATGGTCTTATGGAACTCATACTTGGTGCTTTCATGAGATTAATTTTTTTTCATTGCTTTCATCATGTTACTAAGTAAAACCCACCATAAGTTCCACATTTATCCATTAAATCGTAAAATGTGGAGAGTTCTCACTCTTGTATAGACATATAGTGGGAGTTGCATTACGGATTGTGCTTATGGTTGATCTCACTAGGTTCCGACTCTCAAGTCTCGATAGACTCTCGACCCAATCGGTGTTGGATTTCAAAAAATAAAATAAAATCCACCCTAACAATTAGGGTCACTCATCCCATTATGTCATATAACTGAAATTTTCACTCTTATGTGTCTCATTTTTATTATTATTATTATTATTTTTTTTTTTTTGGTATCGAGGATCTCAGACTTCGTCCAGGCACTTATCCGCTTGTCTTCCCCCAACTGCGTGACTCACTATGGCCTGTATATTGGAAGCATGCCCCTAATTACGTGCCCCGCTGTGGCCTGTATGTTGGCTTCGCGGAGTATGATAGATAAGAAACCTCATTATTTAAACTTTCAACTTATGTGGCTCATTCTTTCATACACATAAAAGGCACGGGTATATAGCATATATATCAACTTAAAATTTTGATTTAATTTGTGTGACTTTAATAACCATCCATTTATTTGGTCTAAATTTAAGGGTTTTCATTTACTGATCTTCTTCTCAACCATTGGATTAAGAACAAATGGATGGATGGATATTGAAGTCACATAAATTAACTCAAATTTTTATGTTGATTTAGCGTATCCCAAAAGTTAAAATCAAATAATTTTATGTCAATAAAGAATAATTGTAGATTTTTATTAGAAAATATTTTATTATATTTCATAATGATTTTAAATATTTTTATTTTATTCAAAACAAGTTTTAAATATATCTATGATTTAAAACAGATTTTTAATGTTTTTAATTTATTCAAAAATGATTTTTAATATTTTTATTTTATCGAAAACTGATTTTATCCTAACAAATAATCCACTTTTTTAAAAATTGTGAAACCTAGTATATTTGAAACTTCGAAGGACAAAATCACCCTTAGGGAAAATTAACTTAAACAAAATCTCTTTTCAATTAGTTAAGAAATAAAATAAAATTACTAATTGATTAAGGGTCCGTTTGAGATAACTTTTATTTTTGGCTTTTGTCAGTAGAAGAAGAGAAGTAAAAACCTTAGCTTCTCAATTTCCGTTTGGATGGTAAATTTCAAAATAAAAATAGCTAGCTTTTGTATCCAAAAGAGCTTTTAAGACTGTTTAGTTGAAACATTTTAAAAGTTTTTATAACTATAATTTAACATTTTTACCCTTTAGAATTTGTTTGGTTGGAATATTTTGACATTTGTATTTTAATTTGAGTAAATAATTTATATGTATTTTTTTTAATAAAAATTTATTATATTAAATAATTTAATATTTTTCTATTATATTTCCCTTAAAAAGATTAAAAAAAAATTCAAAAAATAAATAAATAAATTCATAGATTGGTCGTAATAGAGATAAGATTGGTTTATTTATCTACTGTTAACCAAAACAATTACAAAAATTCAATACAAACCATAAAAATTTCCAGAAAAAATCCACCATCTATAACCAATCCAAAACAGAATCATAAACAAATTCACATAAAAACGAATTTGTATTTTTTTTCCTTTTCCCTCGCTTGGATTTTCTTGTTTTCCTCTTCCTGTACGTTTTTTTGTCTATAATTTTAATTCAATTGAAACCCCTTCCACAACCAAAATTGAACCTAGAAAACCCTCCCATCACCAAAATCAAACAACCACAAACAAAACCCAAACTCTCTCTCAGCTACGATCCGCTGCCACGATTCAGACGAAATCGATCCGCCGCTGCCACAATTCACATCAGCTTCGAATCGATCTCCCTCGCTGCCGTGATTCAGACCCAGTTGCGAATCAACCCACCGCTGTGATTCAGATCTAGCTCCGAGTCAATCCCGTTGCGGCAATGCAAATCGATCACTCTTCTTTCTCGATCACCGCTGCGGCGAGAGAAGCTGGATTTGTGGGGTTTTGTGGCGGCGAGGGTTTGTGGATGATGGAGTTTCAGAGATATATGTTTGGTTTCTAGGTTTAATTTTGTTGAGTTTTTAGTGAGAAAGATGAGAGATAGATGGTAAGGAGCCTTTTCAATTGGAATTGGTTTCTGGAATCTATATACAATTAGAATTATTGGTTTGTTATTTATATCAATAAGGGTAAAGTTGGCAATATAAAAGTTTCATTTAACTGTTTATTAGGCTTCCTAGAAGCCCTTCCAAGAGAAGCACTTATGCTAATGCTTCATGTAAAAGAGCTTCCAAGGTCAAGAAGCTCTTCTCCTATTTTACCCAAACAGCCCCAAAAGTGGCTTTTGAAGGAACCTAGGGTTACAGATTGCGCAGCTGAAGGGTTTTAAATTTTTTTATGCAATCATCAAGTAAACCTAATTGTACAGTAATAATCGAAAACAACAAAGAAGGTGAAACGATTTCATACCAGCGTTGGAGGCTCATTCTCTTTAATACGATTTGCTTCTTGATTTGAACCACAAGATCTTCCTGGCTATGACCCGGGATTGGTAACGGCGTGTGGGCACGTCACGGTACTCAGGACCTTGAAAAAGAAAGAAACACAAAACAACCCTTGTTTTGTTGTCAGAAGAATTCGGCCACCCTTTGTTTGTGAAGAACAAAAAACAAAAATAAAACTCCTTTCTCCTTTTTTAAGTGGCCGCACACCCTCTGTTTTGTTTTTCTCTCTTTTTGCGTGAATCTATGTTGGTGTGTGTTGATTAGTTTTCTTTAAAAAATATATATCATATATATATCTTTTTAAAACAAACGACTGATGATATCTTTATTTTATTTTATTAACAGATATCATCCAATTTGAATTTAAACTATTTAAATTTAAAATTAATATTTAATTAATTAAAAATAAGATAATCATATTATCCTATTTTTCAAATATAAATATCAACTAACACCCTCCATCAATAATTAATTACATAATTAAATAATCTTATTATTTAATTGTTATAATCATTAAATTTATTAATTAAATAATCTCATTATTCAATTAATTCTTGAATAGATACGCGTCACTTTCGTAATACAATTAATTGGACAATCCAATTAATTAACCGTGACCCTTGTTACCTAAATCGATCGGGCTAGCAAGGGGACTTAATGGGCCTACAGTATTTTGAGCTCCAATAATCCTTAGAAATAATTAATTAAACTCTTTGATTAATATTTCATGATTATTAACTTCGATGTTATTCCACTAAAAACCCAAAGCTGCACTCTCTCAACTGTAGACGTTTTTGCATAAACCAATAACTCTTGGTGTCCATCGATATAGCTATTACATATGGTATGATCCTTCACAAATAGTTCATAATTAGAGTTGAGTCATAATGTCTGTTATACCCCTTTAATTATATCTCCCCTTTAAGTACCATTGATTCTCTAATGAACAATAAATTCTATATTCCTTACAGAATTAGGAGAGCGCTTATATTGTTCAAGTCCCGAATCAACCCTTAAGGGAACTACTATCTACTTCTCGCAAGAAGGAGTGGATTCCTCTATTGTGTACAAACCTTCTCAGCCACAAACCAAACCGTGATTCCAACATACGAAGTTATTGACTAGGAATGCAACTCCGATCTCACCCATGGCATATAAAAAACCACGATCTAACCTGAAGGAGTCGATAAGACACTCAGGATTAAGATCACCCATATATAGCCATCATTTGTTGATATATATATATATATATATATATATATATATATGAATCTCATATTGTAACGGATCTTGGTGAGAGATTCATATAGATCATGACCCAGTCCTATATGATCACATCATATAAGGTGCCTCCATTCTCATATCACCATATGAATAGTCTAGGTTAAGACCATCGTATATTACGGAATAGACCGCAACTGTAGATTAACCATAAATAAAGTACCTAGCTCTATTTGCTATTTACGGACTCTTTAGATTGCTCATCTCAAACTGAATACCTCTGTATATAACACTCATATACTCTGTTAGAGATAACATCCGGCAATCTTGGATGTTAAGTACACATGATATAAATAAATGTATGAGACAATTTGAATGAATAAACTACTTCTTTTATTTATGTTCAATTCACATTTACAAAATACAAGCTTTAAGGCAAAAACCCCCAACAACTTTTGGGTCTCAAAAGAGCTTCTAGCCTCTGAAAAGCTGTCCCAAACAAGGTCTAAAGCTCCGTTTGGAAGAGCTTCTTCAAGTAGATCTTTTGAGAGTAGATCTTTTAAAATAAACCTTTTATAAGTAGAGCTTTTAATGGGAAGTTGTTAGTCGTTTGGTTGTCAATCGGAAAAAGCTTTTTTAAATGGTAGGATTACCAAAACATTCAACAACTATTTTAAATGATAGGGTTATATTTGACATTTTAGTGTTATTAAAATAGCTCAAAAATATCTACTTGGAAAAGCCTAAAAATTGAGCTTCTCCAAGTAGACGTAAAACAAATTTTTTAATCATCCAAAAGCTTTACTGAGTGACTACCAAAGGACACAATTTAAAAAAAAAAAAAAAAAAAAGCTCTTTTAGCCAGTAGAGAAGCTCTTCCAAATGAACACTAAACCTATTCATGAATCATGACTCATGAGAACCCATTCATGCCAAATACTTTGAGAAAACAAAAATGATAATTCTTTGAGTGACGATATTTGCATCCCTTCAAAACCGTATGTACACCCCAATTAGTATATTTTTAAAAATCCAATAATACCCTTGAGTAAAATTACTAAGAGGACTAATTGTTTGTTAATACACCCCACCAATAATTATTAATTAGTTTCCTATTTTAATCTTTTGTAATTTTTTTTTCATATTAATGGTTTGATATTAACATATATCATAAAAACTCTTTCCATTTTAATAATCCCTAGATTATCTTTTAAATATATTTTCATAAATACAAATTGATTTCTAAGTATGAAAAATAAATCAAAATCATGAGACAAATTTGGTTGTGAAAAAGTAAAGTTTTAAATTAATTTTTATTAGAAGAACAAAATCATTATGTATATAAACAAAATTTTAAATTAACTATATTATCTATATTTTTTTTTATTTCTTTCAAACACACTTTAGACTTTTTTATTTATTTATCAATATTATATGTTCTTTCTTGTCAAAAAAAAAAAAATATTAGATGTTCTTCAATTTTATCGAACACCTATCTTTTGTTTTTTGAAATATCATTTAACACCTATCTACTTCCACATCAATTGAGATATGACACAAATCTTACATCCCTACAACTCTCTCAAACAGAAAGTGGTTCTCCAATAAAAAAAAATTATAAAAAAAAATTCTTAAAATTGATTTTTAACAAAAAAAAAATAACGAAAATGGAGTTTGATTTTGAAAAAACCAAAAAGTGAAAAGAAGTAGGGAAGAGAAAGAATAGCATGAGAATTAATGGCGTGTTTACTAATCAGGAATCCTACTTAGAAAAGGGAATTGAGTTCCTGATTTCTAAATTCCATTGTTTACTAAATTTTTAGGGAATTAAATTCTGTGGACCCCATTCATAAATCAGGAATTAAGTTCTTGATGGAAAGGGAATTTGATTCCTCCCACACACCCTAGGAATCAAGTTCCCTTTCCTAATTGAAAAATGAATTCATGATTTATTTACTAAAATATCCTCACTTAAAAAAAAGGTAACCGTTTTCTTCATGATTATTGACTTTTGTTTTTAATTTACGTAAATCATATTGGTATACTTTTTTTTTTTAATCTTAATATTGGATTACATAATTAATAATTTATAGGGAAAATATCATTTTAGTCCCTAGGGTTTACCATATTATCCATTTTGGTCCCCGTCGTTCCAGTATTAGCTATTTTAGTCCTTCTGTAACGTTTTCTATTAAATTCAGACTGCCTGACATGGTCAGATGGTCAAATGACCGTTATACCCCTAATAATGGTTGAATTGGCTGCAAAGACAATATTACCCTTCTAATAAATATTTAAATTATTTTAAAAAAAACTTAAAAAATAAAGTGTGACTTTTGGCGAATTGACTATTTTACCCTTCTTATAAATATTTAAATTATTAAAAAATAACAAAAAATTAAAATTAAAATTTGGATTTGGTGGAGACCCAGATTGGATCTCCACCAAATCCAATTAACAAAAAAAAAAAAAAAAAAAAAAAAATCATCGTTTAACATCAAACAAATCAAACCAAACCTTCAAACCATCTCCATCTGTGTGATTGAATCAAATCAAATCAAAAAATCATCCAATACAAATCAAACCTTCAAACCTAGAAAAAAAAAAGTGGGGATTATATGGTTTTCTAAGCTTCTGCACAGAATATCAGGGCATACAAACGAAATTCTGACAAGCTCGGGACTTGAGAAGCCTTTGGAGTAAAAGAATTCAAATTTGGGTAAAAGGGTTCTCTCAGGACTTGCCCCAAGCAGCTTAGGACAGCGTTTGATGAGCATTGATATTTGTGTTTCAGAGAAACCATAGCTCTTCAACAAGGCAACGACAGATTCTGGCTTTTTTGGGGAATTAAAGTTAACACGTTTGGAAGCTGATAAAGCTATTTTTTGAGAGAACCCACATGAATTTATGAGGTAAGAGACAGTAAAAGAGTGTTGATTTGAAGTGGCTGTTGAGAGGCATTTCATAAATATTGTAAATGAAAATTTTTTATTGTAGCTAGTGCTGGTGATGGTGCATCTTCTACCATAATAGAGGAGTAAAGTTTTAAAAATAGCAGTCGTCGGAGAGAGAGATCGACAGAGTAAGGAGAGAGATCGATGGCAGCAACAACAATCGTCGCAGCAAGGAGAGAGAGATGACAGTCAATGATGGTGATGACAGTTGATGATAAGGAAGATGATAGTCGATGATGGTCATGATCGATGATGAAGATGATGATGGTTGTGGGATGATGATGAAGATGATGGTTTGGTGAATTGGTGGTGGTCGGGGTTTGAAGGGTTGATGATGGTGGTCTGGTGGCTACAGATTTAGAATTTGGGGGTGGTGGTGGATGGTGGCTATGTGTGATTAGGGTTTAAATTTAATTTAGGGTTTGGGGGTGGTGTGGATGTTAGGGTTTTTTTTATTAAGTTAGGTTTATTTATTTATTTATTTGTTATTATTGTTATTTTTTTCTTGAAGTATTATTATTGTTATTTTTAATGGTTTTTAATTTGGATTAGGAAACAGTGGTTTTTGGAAATGAATTTTTTTTTTTTTTTTTTGATTTGGTGGAATCAAAAGTTAAATTTTTGTTATTTTTAAACAAATTAAATATTTATTATAAGGAAGGGTATTAATATTTTATTAAAACATTTTGTATAATAAATTTCTCTTAAAATAGTAATTTAATTTTATTGTTTTTATTGTTTTTATTTAATTTTATTACATTTATTAATTATTAATTATAAATTTAATTAGTTTTTTTTTTAAATTTAATTAGTTTTTTTTTTCAGTTTTTATTTAATTAATTTCAAAACTACCATTATGCCCTTTCATCAAACAGGCTTCTAGAAACTTTGACGTTGAATTATCGTCTTACCCTCGTTGACCGGACGGAATTCTAAGAAACCCTAACGGAATTCTAAGAAACCCTAACGGAATTGGACGGTAGGGACTAAAATAGAGATTAATTGAAAACGTTTGGACCTGCATAGCCAATACTGGAACGACGGGGACCAAAATGAATAATATGGTAAACCATAGGGATGAAAACGATATTTTCCCTAATTTATATTATTCTAGCCGTGTGATTTATAAAAAATTCATCTTTATATATACATATTACAATACAATTTATGAACTAAAAATAATTACAGCACTTTTCAAAATATTAATAATAATAACTATGGCATATTCATATCTCTTATATATACGGTTGCAGTTTTGTTTTTTTTTAATCAAGTTATCTCAATAGTTCTTTATCAAATTAGTTCAAATATAAAGTTAATCCATTCTCAACAACTTCATTGTTTTTATCCATAATTAATGGTGATTTGAAGAGAATACCCTTACTTTTTCAATTTAATAAAAAATAAAACCTTTTCAATTTAATGAAAAAAACTTTTTCACTTTATCTCTTAGACACATTAATAATCTCTTTCTCTTTCATCAACCGTTCTCTCTCTCTCTCTCTCTCTCTCTCTCTCTCTCACAGCATTCTCTCTCTCCTCAATCACTCTCTACCCAATGTTCTCTCTCTCATCAACTTTATGTCTCTACAATACAGAAAACGAACCCATCAACTATTGATTACACACATGACTCTTTGTTCTATCGATCTGCTTGTACAGTAGATCTACATTGTTTACAAATCACCCGTCTCATATCTTTACAGTAACTATTTCGTAATCGAAGGTATATTACTTTTGTTTTTGTTTTTGTTTTTCATTTTGTTTTGAAACTCTTATAACATTACAAGAAAAATCACTTTTAGCAACGTTAGAAAGACAACGAGCATAGTGTGCTCGTTGCAGTGATCTACCGCAATACACATCAAATATATGTTATGGAACCAACCTACGACAACGTACAGCTGAATGTTGCAGATAATTAAAAACATATGACTACATAATTCAGAGTGTACATTGATAAAGAACACTTGTTACAACATACAATAGAAGTTGCTAAAAATATATGGTTTATGACAACGAGCAAAGATTGATCGTTGTTATTGTTATTTAAATAAACAACACAAATTCTGTGTATGTTGCTATATTCATATTTTTAACAACGTATAAATATATATATTGCGAAAAAGACAATATTTGACAACACACTTATTGTGTGTTGTTTAAGAGGTGATATTATGCAACATACATTTTTTGTATGTTGCCGTAAGTTTCTATTTGGCAACACATACGTTAATTGTTGTTAAAAAGCTAATTATTTGCAGCATACCTCTGTCACATGTTGTCGAAAGTTTATCTCCCACAACCCACCTTTTTTTCACGTTGTCGTAAGTTTTATTTGGTAACACACGTCACTTGTTGTTAAAAAGATGATTATTTGCAACATATCTCTTTCTCACATTGTCGTAAGTTTATCTTCCTCAACATACCTTTTTTGCACATTGCCGTAAATGACTTCTCATTCAAATTTGTTTTATATGGTAATATGTGCATGCTTCATATGTATGTCATTTTTCTTATTTTACCCATTTTTTTTTTTATATATAAATATTCCATATGAGGGAGAAGGAAGAGTGAAAGAAGGAAGAGAATATTGGGGGAAATGAAGAGAATATGAAAAAAGAAGAGAATATGAAAAAAGAAGAGAATATGAAGTTGAAGAAGAAGAAGAAGTAGAAGTCAATGTTTTAAAAGGCGAAAGGTGAGGTGAGGCGATGAAGCCTTCATGAGGCGAGGCGGTAGTCTCAACCAAAAAATGGAAAAAAAAAATTAAAAAATTAAAAAAATTATTAAAGTAGAAAATGTTCCATAATATTCAATCAAAGAGTCATTCAACAATTCCAACATAAATATCCCGAATAAAATTAAATATTACAAAAGAAAACCGTCATCCTAATGGCAAATGACCACTAGATATCAAATAGACTATCCGTTGTATCAAATGCTGGAGGCCTAAAATGTGGATCAATAGTGTTATTCCCTCCATCATTATCTGAACTTTCATCCTCCAAAGAGTCAAATTGAAATTGGTTTGAAATGTCATGTCACCCACTTTCATCATCCACCTATTGCAAAGCCTTTCCTTTGTCTACCAAATAATATAAAGTTACATTATAATTAAATATATCATTCTTGAAAGTATACAAACATTGTTAAATAGCTTAAAGCATACCTAGGGGGGGTGAATAGGTATTTACGCATTTACGCATTTTTCAATCCCTTGAACAAACTTACATTTGTCTCTCAAGGTAACCTTACATACAATATATAAACCAAGGATTAATACATAGACAATATAAGTATGTGATCATTTAAGCTTAGTCTATGTATATCAATTAGTTGCATGAGGTATAATAACACAAAAATACAATAACAAGGAATACTTGTATTTCAATATTTGTTCAACGTATTACAAGTATTAACAAATATAACAATACATAAATGTAACACTATACAAAATAATTATATTTACAAATATGATCAAATGAATTTGTTTACAAATCACACTTTACAAAATCTTGTTTCAATATACATCACAAGTGAATAATATGCAACAAGATAACAACATACACATAAACAAATATAAGAGATAGAGATAGAAAGAATTAACACAAGAGATTTTTTAACGTGGTAAAACTTCCAAGGAGGAAACATCCACGGGTTGAACTACAACCATTGGGTACTATATATATTGGATGGTAGATTAGAAATTCCTCAAAAGTGACCAACCTATGATCTACTCTCTATTGGTGTCTATGTCTACCCAATCCCTATTGGAAGATACAAAATCTCTCAATGATGCGAAACCACCATATATTGGACTCCATACCAAACCAACATCGTTGGATGATTAGAAATTTCTCAAGCATGCATACACATCCCATGTACCACACTCTATTGGAGTCTATGTCATACCAAACGCCCGAGCCTACCAATAATGTAGCCAACTCCCTATCCAAGACACTCATGCCTCTAGAGAGCCTCTCATGCATGACTATCCAGACCTTCCCGATCCTAGCCATGACTTTTTGCTTAACTATCCAAGTCATCCCGACTCTAGTTAAAGCTTCTTGCTTGGTTATCCGAACCTCACATCCTAACCAAGGCTTCCTTGCTTGACTATCCGGACATCTCATCCTAGTCAAGACTTCATGCTTTTTACAAGGACTTCCTAGTGTGATCATGTGAATACAAATGATGCAAACAATCAATTCATCATAGAACATGTGATCAATACATTCTATGGAACAACTGGACCTAAACATGTGAGAACATAAGTAATATAGTCTAGATACCAAAACATGAATTAAACCTAGAGCATGTGAAAAACACCTAACACAAAAGCTTATAGTTTCATTCACACAAATAACACTTGAATATATCATAATCATGAAGCACATATTCAAGAAGTTACAAACATACACAAAAATGCTAGAAGTACAAAATGTATTCAATGAATATTCTAGCCAAAGATTTAGAGCAAAGTCACACACGTATGCCATTTCCTAGAACATGCAAATTACAAAGATTATCAAATTAAATCTAATGCATGTGTATACATTACCAAGTGTGTGCAAGTGTTATATAAATGTTGTTCAACCATGCAGAGACACATATGAATGCTATGTGTGTGTGTGCCTCACCTTGTAAGAGGAATAAGGTCTATTTTACCTTTATTGTGCAATGAACAACATTCCTCCTTGAACAACACCAACTTGCATGAAATGTGGTCGAGCCTTTCTTTGAAGCTTCAAATCATCAATCCTAAGACCACTGATTGCTTCACTTCTACACGAAATATAGCCCCATTTCCTAGTCATTTTGTGTTCATTTCTCGGGTAAAACCAGGTTTCTAACCTCTAAATAAGTCGTGCAGGGTAAATTAGGTATTGTTGCTCAATTACCTTGGAAGGAGCGGGAAAAAGGATCAAGAAGGCTCACAAATTGCAAAGGCAAGCTCAAGGCAAGCTTGGTAAGGTCACCCCAAGCTTGCTAACCCCTCGGTCAGCCAACTCTAGAACACTGTCAAAAACGAGCCCAGGGCAAGCTCACCAAGCTTGCCACAAGGTCGCTCTGCACTTAGGCTCATGCCTCTTTAGCACTGTCAAAGGCGAGCTTATGGCGAGTTCAGTGAGATCGCCCTAAGCTCGCTAACCTCTCGAGATCAGAAGCGACCTCAAAGGCAAGCTCAGAAAGGTCACCTCCAAGGTCGCCTACCAATTAGGTTCAGAAGCCCCTGTTTCATAGCAACCTCAGGGCGAGCTCACCAAGCTCGCACCAAGGTCGCCCTCTGCCCAGAATTTGTAGAATACCAAGGAAATTACTCCCTTGCCCTTGACCTAATAGACTCCCATATATATTCATTTGTTTTCTCTCTAAAAAGAGGGCAATCTACCTACCAAGAATATTCACCAAGTCATTTCCCACATCACCATACTAAGTCCTACACAATCCACATAAACACTTGACATCAATCCATGATCTTTTCTTGTTCTTGGGAGATAGGAGATTGAAGGAGCTTGGAAGATGAGAAGAGCAAATGAGGAGGATCTACTCTACATAGTTTCTTCTATTACTTTATTCTCTTTCATTTTCTTTATTATAGCCATGTATTCATTTGAGCATATTTATTGTATGGTTACACTTTGTGATATGAGCTAAACACTTAGTGCTAGGATTTGATGAAACCCCACCCATGACTATATATTTATATTGACCTTTGTTTATCTATTATGTGCAATTGTAGTTTGCATGGATGTTTTAGTGTACTTAATACTTTCAATAGGTTGATCGTCTATTGATTGATCATTGATTGTGTGTTATGAACTGACTGGAGATGCACACACATCATGTTCGGTGAAATGTCTTCTATGCTTGACTAGAAAAGTAGACCTACTTAGGCTAGCGTATATGATTCCTTAGTGCGCCAATGTTCTTAGTGAACTCATATATACATTATGAGTAATCGAGAGATAGGCTTGGGTATGATATTGGATGTAACTTATTCTATTCGATCGAGATTATAGGTTAACTTTTAGGTGAATGAATCTATGAATTGCATGAGTATATTTTGCGTGAGCAATTGAGTCTAGAAAGGAAGTTAGAAGTGGGTGGAGTGTAGTCAATGTCCTAGCATTTATTTCTATTATATTTACACTTGAGTTTATTTCTTGTCATTTCTTTATTGCTTTAGCTTAAATCATCGTTATTAGTTTAGTTTAAGTTGTTTAATATGAAAACCAACATTTATGCTTGTTTGAATAACATTTAGACTAATCAATTTCAATAATCAGTCACTCGATCCTTGTTGGGAACGAACTTTTATTTACCATTGTACTACTCTCCAACCTTATACTATTGCGAGCGTCACTAAAAAGTGTAGTCAACCACTAATCGATACAAGAAAAACATCGCTTTGATATAGAATATATGCCAAGACAAACCAAAAACCTAATAATTCTATTTGAACACTGAAGTTAATAAATTTAATTAGAGAATTACTTACTTGTATTTCTCTTCCTCTTTCCTACTACTTGCTGGCTCCCACTCGATTGACTCCACATCTTCATCAACCATCCACTCATCATCTGAAGGCACATCTTCTATAACCAATGGATCCTCATCATCCTTTAGTGCATGTTTCTTTAAGAATTTATGCTACAACCTTTTATTGTACATTATGTACACCAAAGTATTCAATCTCGTTGTGCTTAATCGATTTCTCTTTTTTGTATGAATCTACAAAAATTTTGTAGGAAATTGACAGTTAAGAAATACTAAATTTATTTTAATATACAATTAAGAATTCTAAGTAAAGTATGGATACCATATTAAATGCACTCCAATTCCTCTCACAAGCTGAGGATGAGCAAGTGAGACTTAAAACCCTTATAACAAAACTGGAAAGTTCTGGAGCTTCTTCTCCAAATGTAGTCCACTAATTGGCTACAATTAGAATAATGAAGAGTTAAGACAATTACAAGACTATAAATTTCATCAAGAAATTAATAAATCTAAACAATAACTTTACATACTAGGGTTGCGATTGTTGATTAGAGTTTTTCCTTGTCCAAAGCCAAACAACCCTTTCTTATGCTTAAAGAGATCAAGTTGTAAATTAACATTGAATCTCGCCTCCTCATTGGGAATGAGTTTTTCCATGTACACCATTAACCCAATCTTTATCTCTCGATGAGTGGAAAAATCTTTTGAATATTGGAATCGGGGATTCAGAATGTATGCAGCTGCATGCAAATGGTGGTGCAATTGAAACTCTCACTTATCATCAATGATTTTCCATATCTCTTTGTAAGATCCTTCCTCATTTCCTAAATTTTTGGTTATCTCCTCCTTAGCCTTATCCATGGCACATTAGATGAATCCCATTCCGGGCATTTTCTCAGAATCTACCATCCTCAACACATTTACAAGAGGTTTAGTTGTCTTTAATGCATAAAAGATGCTACCTCAAAAGTGTTGTCTCTCAAGATAATCTTCTTGATTTCCTTTCCCTCGATCTTTTTTGTCCAAGTACATCCATCACATTCATTTGAAGTAAACATTTGCTCCAAACTGTCAAGAATGCAGTAGCAACAAACTGTACATGCTATCTAATGTCAAGAATGCAGTAGCAAATCGGGTAGGAGCGACATGTATCAACTCTTTGGTAGTGTGCTTCCTCATGAAAGCCAACACACATCCATGATTGTATATGAAGTTACTCACCTATTCCAATATAAGAATAACAATATCAAGACATATGAAACGATTTATACTAAATATTAAAGCATTTCTGTAATGATTTATACCTTATTGACTTTCCTCAGTGCATATTTATGTTGATATAGATCTCCAATTTTCTCAGGTATTGGATCAATACAATGAGCAGCACAAGGTGTCCACCATGGTCGTTTCCTCTTCTTCATCAACATCTCACCCACTTTCTTGTAGTTGCTTGCATTATCAGTCATAACTTGAACCACAAGGTCTTCTCCAACTTCTTCAACCACTGCATCCAGTAGGTTAAACAACAATGTAGCATCTTTAATTGTATCACTAACATCAACCAATTTCAAAAACACTGTGCCGTGCGTATTGTTTACGAGAAAGTTTATCAATTGTCTTCCTCTCATATCCTTCCACCTATCTGACATAATGGTCACCCCTGTTTGACTCCATGTTTTCTGTACATTGAATACAATTTCTTTTGTATTGTCTTCTTCCGCCTTCAATATGATTGTGTTCAACTCATGTGATGTAGGTGGTTTTAGACCACACCCGTAATTCCCAATCGATCGACACATATTGATAAATGATGGACTATTAGCAACATTGAAGGCGATTCTATTCTCGAAGAATAATCTGCCTATGTCCATATATGTTTTTTCACGTGCCTCCTTTTTATTCTTGTTTTCCCCTACATCCCCCGGATGATCTTCTTCAACATTCTGGATGAACCTATCCATCGGTCATTTGATTCCTCTTCCACTAATGCTACATGAGCTTGAACCTAGTTTGGTTTTATTGTTCACGGTGGCACAATTGTCGATTCTTTCTTTAAGCGTCAATTGTGCTCTCTTTTTTACACTATCACTTTTCTCCATATATGCTTTGATTTCATCTCTCACTTCTGGGGTGACCCTTTGACATGCGGTAGCATTACCGGAAACACCTGCAAGGTGTTCTTTCATCCGATACACTCCCTCTTTCAATACTTTCTCACAAAAATTACATTAGATATACTCATATGCTTTTTGTTCAATTTCAATCTCTTTCCTATACTTTCAAGCTGGATCATTTCAAGTCAACATCTCCAATTTTACAACAAAATAACTAAAGAAAAACCCACTAAAATCAAGTTAACATCACACTTGTTAACTTGCAGAGTTGTAGCCAATGCCCAATGTAATATCTATTGTTAACATCACATAATACAACATACTGTTGCAAGTTGCTTTATTAAGTATATCTATTGTTAACATCACATATGACATATTTACTGTTTTAAACACAGATGTATAAAAACATTAAGCATTAAGCAATATGTCAATAATAACAGAAGAAGAGAAGATATTTTAAGCATGTATATCAGTATATGTTTAAGCATATATGTTTTAAGGATGTATATGTTTTAAGTGTGCTTCAAACACACTTCAATAATAGAAGAAGAGAAGATATTTAAATCACAACTCATAAGCAAATTCATTATATCACAGAAGGACAAGCATATCAGAGAAGTTGAAGAAAAAAAAAACTTAAAGTAACTGGTTAATCTGGTATGATTATAAAAGGAGAATTAGAGGAGATGATGGGAATGAGAGATGCATTCACCGGAGAAGTTGGAGGAATGACGGGAAGAAGAGAATCGCCGACCGCTGGAATAAGAGAATCATTGACCGTTGGAAGAAGAAAAATCGTCGATCGCTAGACAAAGAAAAATCACCGGCTACTAGAAGAAGAGAAATTACAACTGTTGGAGGTGTTGAGGTCGCCTGCCACCGGAGCAAAGGAAGTTGCCGCTGGAGATGTTTTGCGATGAAGAGATTGAAGTTTAGGCAAGTTTTCGTTAAAATCAATACGGGTTTATTGAATGATTGGGAATTTGGTATTTGCATTTACACTAAAAACAAAAAAAATGTGTAAAACGATGTCATTTTACACTAAAGTGAAAAAACAAAAAACAAAAATAAAAATTGTGTAAAACGGCATTGGTTTACACCAAATTAAGAAAAAAAAAAAACAATTTTTTTTTTTAAACTCAATAAAACTGAATAACAGTCGCCTCTCTAGAGGCGATGCGAGGCGGTCCTGAGGCTGTCACCTCATGCGATCGAGGCGGGTTTTTTGTACACTTTCACTTATGCGGTCGCCTTGGTAGCTTGGTGAGATTTTTACGTCGAGGCGGACTGAGGCGAACCGCCTCAGTGCGAATTTTTAAACATCGGTAGAAGTACATAGAAGTTTGTGTTGTCTATGTTTGGTTTAAGTTGAATTCAATAAGTGTTTTCAGTACCTTTCATAGAAGTCTATGTTGTTTGTGTTTGTTTTCGATATGTGTCTCTTTTTGTTTTCTAAAATCTCGTGTTCATATCCTTTCTTTCCTTTTTTAGTGAACCTTAGTTCATGTAATCGTTAGGTTTTAAGATTGTAGAAATCAAGTAGATCTTCAAGTTATGTTTTTGTTTTTTTAGTTTGATTGTAAAATTCAAGGACATGAACCAATTTTTGTGTTGTTATGTTTTCTGTTTCTCTTTAGGGTCATCCAACGTTCTGAAAAATGTTTGTGTTACACATGCTTTGATCCCTATGTTACAACTGTACATTGCATTCCAACAAAAAAGTGTCAAATAAATTTAGTAACATTGCAAATAACTTGAAAAAATATATTACATGTTCAATAAAATACATACTTACTGGCCTTGAACACTTTGTACTGCCCCTTTGGGCTCGTCTTCTCGTTTTGTGGTGTGAAAAGATTGGTGTATGGACTTTTTATGTATTTCAACGTCAAATGATTGCGCTCCAAATGTTCACATTCAGCACTCTCTTTTCCTATCTTTTGTGTTCGTTTCAGAGCATTCTTTTGTATATAACATGTGTTTTAGTTAAGTACAGGTAAGATGCTCATTTAGGGAAGTGATTGCATGAAGTTGGAGAAAAGAAGTCAAATTAGGAGGAAAAGCCCTTGGAATATGAACCTCGCGGGAAAGGAGCTGCGGCACAAAGTCGCAGAGTAGTTAAAAAGAAATTGCTCGCCAGCCAAAAGAGCTGAACTCGCTGGGAATTATCCCGCAGGTTCTGACCGCGAGAATGAAGCCGCCAAACAGAAGGCACAAACCCGCGGAAGACTTCTGATGAAACTTGCTAGTTCATAACCACGAGAAAGAAGCCGCCAGCCAGAAGAAGGCAAGCCCTCCGAGGAATGCTGTTGAAGCTAACAGGTTTGATCCAGCGAGAAAGAAGCGGTGGAGTAGAGCAACCAAAACCGCGGAGGCCGTGGAAGATGCTCACGGGTTCGATCCAGCGGGAAGGAAACCGCGGACGACGCTGTCAGGGGCATTTACGGCATTTCTTTGCCCAATTTCAATTGAAAGACAAATATAATCATTTTTTGGATGTAATAATAGAGGGGAGATAAGGATGATAGTAGAGACTCTTTTTTTTTTTCTAACTTAGCATAGTTTAAAGAAGTTTGATCATTTGCAATTACTTTAGCTTTAAGAAACTCATCTTAGTTAAAGTAATTAGTTTGATTAGTATAGCAACTTCTCATGCAAATATCGTCTTCAAGAGGAAAAATGCGTACTTGGATGCTAAGGTATCAAGATTCTTCTTCCTCTTGCAAGGCGTAAGCACACACACACACAATTCATACATATGTGCCCCTACATTGTTGTGCAAACATTTGGTAGTGTTAACCAAAAATTATCACCGGGGTGAAATCTTTAATTAACGGTTTATTAGGGACCCGGATCTGGGTAGATTTGGGCCAGTGGGGTACCTAGTAGCCCGATAATTTATGAAGGACCCGGATCTGAATAGATCGGGGTTAGCGGGATACTTAGTAGCCCGATATCCCGCTGATTCTTGCAAATCTACTAGGTATAGCGAGTTTAAGTAGTAAGATAAGAAGGATTCTGATATATGGTAAAAGGTGGACTGGCCTAGGGGGAAAAAGCATCACGTATGATCATATGCTGAAAAACCCCTAGGTAGTATCTGGTGGAGAGAGAGCCTTTATATATTTATCAATAAGGCGTGCTCCGGGGAGATTACAAAAGTAGGAGAATAATACAATATAAGTGCTCCAGAGAGCTTACAATAATAGGCGGGCGTAGGCCCTTTCTCTAATCAGTAGAAAAGAAGAAGAAGAAAAAGGAAGCCTTGTTGGGGAAGAAGCCGCCAGTCTTTTTTGGGAGAAGAAGAGGATCCTTTTCAATAGAGAGCTTTGTCATATATATAGGTTCTAATTCTTGTTGCCCACTCCCTCAATTTAGTCAATCAATCCATAATTATAGGAACACTGATTTGGCATTGATTGAGTTGAATATTCTCTCATTAATGGCGTTGTGAATAGCCATTAAAGAGTTGACTATCTTCATTAATACGATTGATTATCTCCATTAATAGGGTTGACTATCTCCATTAATGGCGTTGTGAATGGTCATTAAAGAGTTGATTATCTTCATTAATGGCGTTTTGAATGGCCGGAAAGGTCAACCTTCCTCGTATTTGAATGCTGGCGCATACTGTCCTTCTTGTAGCATGGTTTTGGTCTTCCTTGGTAATCTGACAGATGGTGTATTAACACCTCCCTTGTTGACGCCTTCTATGTTAAGTGGTTGGGAGGTGCTTGGAGGATCGGTCTGGGTAGGAAACATGATACGGGGTACCAGGTGCGGGGTACTGAGTACCAGGTGCGGGATACCGGGTACCAGGTGCGGGGTACCGGGTACCAGGTGCGGGGTACCGGGTACCAAGTACTGTGTGCGGGGTACCAAGTGCGGGGTACTGGGTACCAGGATACCAATGTGGCGCGGCATCAAGATACTATGTATCATGGATCATGCCGTAGCGAGGTACCGAGATAGTGTGGTAACGGGATCCTCAGGATCCTGGGTTCATTCTTTCATTAATCAAATGACTTTGACATGGATGGAAAATTCTTCTTTGGACCCTTGCCAAAAAAGGTGGTTAACAGGTATAACACATTCATACTCATTTAAGTATGCACATGCATTTGTTTCATATTGACAAACATTGTAGAATTGCATGTTCTAGGACTATCTCTAGGAAATAGCATACTTGTGTGACTTTATGTTTATTTGTTTGTGTTTTTTTTTTTGGACTTAAACATGATCTCATATGATTTCTTATTGAGTTCCGGTCATTTCGGTTACTCATTATTAGGTTTCAAGTCCAAGTAAGGAAGCTACACTACTTTATGTTCTCATACGTTATGTTGTCTTCATCATCGTGTATCGAGTCGAATTCTCAACCTTTTTACAAAGTTTCATAGTCATCCTTGTGCGTGAGGGAATCACAGTTCATAATCTGAAAATAGATTCGAATTCGGAGTTCGGATGCCCGAATACGGCTGTAGAACGGGTGAGGACCGCGAGGGAAGTAAGAATGGCTGAAGCCATTTTTGGGAGGAGCCCGTGAGGGGCGTGTGAGGCTCACGGCCCCGTAAGGCTCACGCGCCTCTCACGGGGTGGGCTATATGGCCTCTTTTGATTGGCCATCAATTCTCCCTCCTTCTCTATTTTAAATGCCATTCTTCTTCCCTCCAAATATAGTGAAGAAAATTTGAAAAACAAAAAAGTGCAGAATTTCTTCATGATTTTAGGTTTCTTGTTTTGATCATAACTCTCTCATTTCTGTAGGGAAAAATACCGTAGTACACGCAGCGGAAGCGAGACTAAAAATAGATTTAGTATGTTTTAAAATTTTTCCTTTTTATGAACCTTAACCCCTTTAATTAATTAACCATATATAAAGTAACAAAAGTTGAATACCTTTTGTCGCGTGATCCGATTGACTTACGTCGATGGTAATCCGCAAGATCTTCAATCCTAGCACGAACGTGAATCACCTAGGAGCGTGGTCTCCCTTTTTCTTTGAATTGCAAACCTGAGAATGGACAAACAAACTTTTCTTTTTCTTTTGTTAGTCACAAAACAATCAAAAGAATACAAAGATTATTCCGGTCACTTTTGAGTTCTCAATCTAATGATCGAAACTCGTGTGAACTTAATTCGATGTTGTACACACAAGCTTATTGATGAACAAGCAATTAGTGTACCATCAAAAGAATAATCTTTTTCTTTTCTTTTATGTTTTAGTAGAATAATTTCTAATATTTTTCTATGAGTTTAGAAGAAGAAGAAAATTGAATCAATCAACCAGTAGTGTGGCCGAATTCTATAACAAGTGTTATATAGGGTGGCCGAAATTTTTCTCCTCTTCCTTTTGGGGTTGGCCGAAATCTCCATGTGGTCCAATTAGGGTTGCCAAATTTCCTCTACAAAAAAGGATTTGTGTTGTACCCTAATTCACATGTTAATTAGACTCCTAACCCTAATTCAACTCATAAGTATTTTTATTCTTTTATTGACTTAATAAAAGACTTTCCTATTTGATTAAATAAATCAAACTTTTTATTTATTTTCTTACCAAATAAGTCTTTTACTTTTAATATACTACTACCAATAGCATATCTCTAGGAAATATATTTCCTACTCAGAAAAAGATTTGTTTCTTAATTAAACAATTAATTAATAAATTAATTAATTCTTATTTAATTAAACAATGAAACAAAATAATATATTAGGCTAATCTATTAACCTTGCTGCCCCACATGTATAAAAATGGGCCATATATTATTTTCTTATTTCATTTAATCCATTGGACTTTAAATAAAAAGCCCACATGTGAACCAGACCCATTCTTACTAAAAGAAACAAGCCCACATGCCATTCATTAATATATAAATATAATTGAGCAGCCTATTAAATAATTAATGTGCAAATTATATTCTTAATATATTAAATGCAATTCAAGATGGACCCTTAAATTGGTCCGGTAGAATATATCAAGTGATCCATGCAAGTCCGTGTGGATTGGGGATCTTGGCGGGCTATCTAAATTTAAGCTTCAATAGACACAACCTAATCACAATCAACAAATGATTCACTTAGGTCCGATCCATTAAATTTAACTCATTCCACTAAAAAGCTAAAATTGAACTCTTAAATAAAGATAGAAAAGGAAGACGTTCCTCTTTCATAACCCTAGACAATCATATTGGAGATAGTGTATCCTCGTGATTAATATCAGTAATCGCCAAGAGTTCATAGACCGCCTATAACTCTCCAAGTTACCATATTTACTCATATGACCACGTTTTGAACTTGGATATTTTGACTTGTCCAGAACCCATGTTTTCAATAGTCACTATCGAAAACTCAACGTTGAGATTTAATATCCAATTACCTCAAAACATCCATATGATGATATTATACTCTCATTTAATAAATGGAGCCACGATGTCCATATCTATAAATGAAGTCCTCTATCGATTAACAAATGAATATCACCAAACTATCGAGGATAGACTATGCTATATAATCGTACTCATTGATAACTCAAATGATATCACTTGCAACCATAAGTCCATCATTTATCTCAGGATTAAGATAGACTCTCCGATTGTCCTGATAATGAAAAGACTATTATCTATTGACGGTTCTAGATAAAGCTTTTCATTGTGATCCAGTTCAATGCACCCAGTGCACTAGATTCTTTTGCTCGAAGACACTCCGATGATTTTAGACTCATCATATCTCATTTGATCCCACTCAAATGCTAGCAAAAGAATTCTACAACTTTAACAAGATAAAGGTGCCCAACCTTTAACTTAAGTTGTGAACAATATTCAAGACTAACTAAAGAATTGTGTCTACCACATACATATCCAGATGTACGAACAATTCTTCTTTTCTCAAAGTCTTTAGACCTTATGATTATTTACGTTGACAATTATAATATTAAACTATAAATGCTATAAGATTTGTTAAACCAGAAATCACTTTATTAATATGAAAAAGATTGTTAATTACAATATTACACTCTTGCTATTGAGTATAATCCTAACAATTTCAACTCGAAATTAAGTTATTCAAAAGCCAAAAATGTTGGTCTTGAAGAGAGCTACAAGCCCTAAGCATTTTCAGAGCCAAGTGATTTCGTGATTTTTTTGCAGTGAGTAGATTTCAGTTTGAGGTTCATCCTTTGTATGTGAAACATCTTCTTATTACTTTCTCTTTTGATCATCTCTTTTAATCTTCCTATTTGATAGATGAAATGTGTTAAGAATGATGTTAGTTCACACTCTAGGTTTGTATGATTGATTGATTGTTGAGTTTTAGTCTTGTGATCTTATTTGAACATATTTAGCTAAACTTGACTAAACTTGAAATTGAATCTAGAAATATCTTGTATGATGTGCCTCATGATGATTTCTAGATTTAATTTCATGATCTAAGAACTAAGAATTTTTGATTGAAATATTGAATATTCTTATCTTGTTCTTATTGATACACATGCTTTGATTTCTATGTACATTTGTGATTGTTTGTTGAAAGTTGAAACCATATCCTAGAATATCTCTAAGCATGTTCATAGAGCTTGATTGATCATCTTGCTTTATTTGATTGTGTTTTGCATCATTTGCATCACCTAGATCATAGCCTTGTAATAGGTGGAAGTCTCTTGCAAAGTGAGTGAAGTTTTGTGTAGAGCAAGAAGTCTTGACTAGGACATGTGGTCCGGATAGTCAAGCAAAAGACTTAGCTAAGAGTGTGGTACTTCGGATAGTTGAGCTAGAGAAACTTGACTAGGATCTTTGTGATCCGGATAGCTAAACACGAAATCTTCCTAGAGGCTTGAGAGCCTTGGATAGGAAGTTGCTTCTTAGAGGTGTAGGACACACCTTGAATAGAGAGTAGGCTAGGTGGTTCACTAGGCCTAGACCTGACACGGTTTCGGTTCGGTTCCGGTTCCACCGGTGGAATCGAAACCGAAACCGGAATCGAAACCGAAACCGAAACCGAAACCAAAACCGGCCTACACCGGTTCCGGTTTCGGTTTCGGTTTCGGTTTTGGTTTCGGTTTCGGTTTCGGTTTCGGTTTCGGTTCCAAAACAGTCGGTTCTGGTTCTGGTTCTGGTTTCGGTTCCGGTTTCGGTTTTGGTTCCGGAGGAACCATCGGTTCTAAACCTTTTTTTTTTTTTGACACTCTCACAGAGTCATCAGCTCTCAGCCCCTCACTCGTGTCTCTCTCTCAGTCTCTCACAAATCAACTTATCAACACAACACAAGTTAAACTACACAAAATCAACCTAAAATCACTCTCTCCCAAATCGACGATCAACCCAGATTTGGTCCATTTGGATTGAAATTTTAAAAACTCTTCAGACACAACACAACTCATTCATTGACTTCACTTCGATCCACTTTCAAATTCCCAATTCTAGAAACCCTAAATTTTCCAAACTTCTCCAATCAATCATCTTCAACAGTTCAACCTACTCTCCTCACACAAATCAACCCCAAAGGCCCAAATCAACCCCAAATCACCCATAACCACCTGTGATTCCGTGAATCGAAGAAGAAGAAAAAGAAGAAGAAGAAGAAGAAGAAGAAGAAGAAGAAGAAGACCCGTGGTCACTGCCTCACTGGTTCGTGAATCAAAGAAGAAGAAGACCCATGGTCATTGGTCCGTGTGTGTGGGCGTGGGCGTGGACGGTGGATCGAATAGAAGAAGAAGAAGAAGAAGAAGAAGAAGAAGAAGAAGAAGAAGAAGAAGAGAGAGAGAGAGAGAGAGATTAGTTGACTGAGATTCTGAGAAGAGGCGCATGAGAGAGAGAGAGAGAGATAAGTGATAAGTGATTAGTCTCACTCTCATCTGATGAGTTTTATTTAAAATAATAATAAAAAAATTTAATTTTTAAGGAACCGTCGGTTCCAGTCCGGTTCGAATCAGACGGTTCAGAAAAAATTGGAACCGGAACCGGCCTCCCCTGGTTTCGGTTCCTGAATCGAAACCGAAAAAATGGTTCCGATTCTGGTTTTTTCAGTTTCGGTTTTGACCGGTTCCAACCGTTCAAACCGGAACCTTATCAAGTCTAACTAGGCCCGAGGGTAGACTAGGAGTTGATAGCTTAAGGTGGATATCATGTGTTGATAGCCTTGAGTGTGTAAGTCCTTTTAATCATAGTGAATTGCTTTGTCGGTGGTTGTGGTATCAACCCGTGGATGTTTCCTCTTTGAGGTTTTACCACGTAAAAACAATTGTGTCATTTTTTTTGTTTTATGTTTCTTTATCTTCCATATCATGTATTGATTGTATCACTTGTATATTGATTTTCGCATGTGTTGCTAAAACAATTCTATTGTTAAAGACACATCAAGTGTACATTTCATTCTTGTATTTGAGAATTTCGAATTTGGAAGAACTTTAGGCCTATACCTATTCACCCCCCCTCTAGGTATATTTTACACTATATTGCTTAAGGGAATTTCATTTGATATCAGAGCGGGTGTCTAGACGCACTTAGATAGATCATTTCTTTGTAGTGTTTGTGTTTTGTTTTGTTTTATTTGATATAGTCATGATTAATGAAGTGTGTTCCTATGTGGCTTCTTTTGTTGAACCTATTGACTTGGATGACAAAAAGATTAATGATCTTCTTCTTGAAAATGAACACTTGTCTAAAGTCAATATGTCCCTCAATAAGAAGCTAGAGAATCATGGTCTAGGTTCAAAAGATTTCAATGAACTTAAAGACAAGATCCTAAGTCTAAAAATGAACTTAAAAGATAGTAATGATAGACTTAGCATCTTGAAGCAAGAAATTGAGCAAAGGGATAATTCTCTTGTTTGTGCTAGGAGACTTGAAAACATGCTTAAAGCCAAACTTAGTGAGCACTTAAATTAAGAAAAAAATATGAACAATGGCTTAATAAGTCTCGTGAAGATGTTAGGAAGAGCGATGATATCTTAGAGAAATATGCCATTAAAAATATGATGCTTAGTGATAAACTTGATAAGGCTAGTAGGATGATTCACAAGATGTCATCTAGTTCTAACAAGGTTGAATCCCTCATTAAAAGTGGAAAGCATCTATGTGACAAAAGAGGTTTGGGTTATATTAATGAGAAGGAAATTCCTTCATCTAACAAATCTATTTTTGTCAAAGCAAGTGTTGAAACAAATGTAGGTACTCTCTCTTAAGGTAAAGCAATGAAAGCTATCGAATGTGCCTCTATATCAACAAGGATCTCAAATGGAAGATCACAACAAGATCAAATTCAAAAAGCATCAACCTCAAAGGTGAAGCATCAAGGGTTGCACTTCAAAGAGGTAAAATTGTGAGAAGACCAAATGCTTTGGAAGCAAATGCAAATGGTAAATTTCTCAAATTCATACCTATTTGTCATCATTGTAATATGGTAGGACATATTCGACCTAGGTGCTTTGAATATATTCGGAAATGCAAATTTGATAATGCTTTTCATAATATGTCTTTGAATGGTCCTGTATGGATATAGTAATAGACCTAGGAAGACCTTGGAAAAGCATGTTGTGAAGAAACTTGTTGATGATTTGCTTGCTAAATCTTGTGTTGTGCCTCACTCTACTATGCATAAGAAAATTGATAATGCTTTGTTTGATATTTTTTAAAATGTGACCAATGAGGTCAATGTGCATGTTAAAAAGTCTAACATTAAGTCAAAGCATGATAATGATAAGAGTGAGAGGCGTATTGTGAAGAGTGTGTGGGTTAGAAAAGACACACCTAAATGTCTAGTTGCACAATATGCTCTAAGAGCCAATTCCTCATACTCTTGGTACCTAGATAGCGGTTGCTCTAGAAACATGATCGGGAACAAAGAGTTCTTTAAGAATCTTGTATTAAAGGATGGAGGATGGAGGATGGGTCACTTTTGGTGATGGCACCAAAAAGCAAGTTCTAGGCAAGGGAACAATTTGTATCCCTAGATTGCTTAAACTTTGCAATACTTTGTATGTTGATGGGTTACAAGCTACCTTAATAAGCATCACTCACTTGTGTGAAATCTTTAAGGAAGTTAGCTTTAACAAAGATGTGTGCATTATAATTGATAAAAAGGACAATGTTGTCCTAAGAGTCAAAAGGTCTATAGACAATTGTTATTGTCTCGAGATAGATTCTCTAACTTGTAACATGGCACATGAGTACAACAAGCTTAATTTGTGGAATCAACGTTTGGGTCACATGAACTTTAGAGACTTAAAGAAGCTTGAAACATTAGACATTGTTAGAGGTCTACCCAATCTTGGTAAGAAGCTAGAGGTTGTTTATGAACCTTGCCAATTAGGTAAATAAAACCAAAATGCCTCACAAAAAGAGCACTTACATAGCTACCTAAGAGACCTTTAGAACTTATGCACATGGACCTAATAGGGCCAATTCAAACCGAGAGCATCAATGGCAAAAAGTACATTTTTGTATGCGTTGATGACTACTTTAGGATTACTTGGGTTTATTTTCTTAGAAACAAGACCGAGGCTTTTGATTACTTCAAGAAGTTTTGTAATCAAGTTCAAAATGAAAAAGGTCTTAATATCAAGAAAATATGTCGCATTAGGAGTGATCATGGGATGAAATTTAAAAATTCCAAATTTAGTGAGTTTTGTGATAGTTTAGGGATTTCTCATGAGTTCTCTACACCTAGAACTTCTCAACAAAATGGTGTTGTTGAGAGGAAAAACCGTGTCTTGCAAGAGATGGCTAGAGTCATGCTCAATAACAAGAAAGTCCCTAGGAACCTATGGGCCGATGCGGTCAATACCACTTGTTATGTGTCTAATCGAGTATTTAAGAGGCCCGGCACTAAACAAACGTCCTATGAGCTATGGAAGGGCAAGAAGCCCAATGTAAGTTACTTCCACACTTTTGGGAGTAAGTGTTACATTTTGAATGATAGAGATCACTTAAGAAAGTTTGATGCTAAAAGTGATGTTGGTCTCTTTCTTGGGGTATGCTACTAATTGTCGTGCATATAGAGTTTTCAATTTGACTACTAGGACTATTATGGAGTCTATATATGATCTTAGCATGCTTGATTTATGTGTTAATGATAGTGTCAATGAACCTAAAGAATATCTTGTTAATGACACTAATGCACTTATTGATGTGGCTAGTGGTGAGTCTAGTCAAGATGATGAAAAAGATAGTTGTGTTGAAGCATAAAGTCAAGGATTAGAAAATGCCTTAAATAATAATCAATAAAATGACCAAGTTGTTGAAAATTCACATCATAGACTTAGAAACTTACACTATCAAGAAGACAGCATAGGTGATTTGAATGAAGGGGTTAGAACTAGAAATCAAATAACTAACCAAATTTCATATGCTTGTTACACTTCTCAAATTGAACCCAAAAATATTAATGAAGCAATTGTTGATGAATATTGGGTTGGGGCTATGCAAGATGAACTTAATCAATTTGAGAGAAATGAAGTGTGGTCCTTATTTCCTAGGCCTAAAGACATAAATGTAATTGACACTAAATGGGTATATAGGAATAAGACTGATGAAAGTGGCAAGATTGTGAGGAATAAAGCTAGACTAGTGGCTCAAGGTTACACTCAAGTTAAGGGTGTAGACTTTGATGAGACATTTGCACCGGTTGCTCGTCTCGAGTCCATTAGACTTTTGTTGTCCATTGCATGCATTAAAAAATTTAAATTGTTTTAAATGGATGACAAAAGTGCTTTCGTCAACGGATACATTCAAGAAGAAGTGTATGTTGAACAACCTAAGGATTTTGTAGACCCACACTCTCCTAATCATGTGTTTAAATTGAATAAGACCCTATATTGCCTTAAGCAAGCTTCAAGAGCTTGGTATGATAGGTTGACTCAATACCTTATTGACAACCATTATAAGAGAGGTGGCATTGATAGAACATTGTTTATCAAACATCATGATCATGATATTTTTGTTACACAAATATATGTTGATGACATTGTTTTTGGATCTACTAATAAAACCAAGGTTGATGAATTTGTAAGTGTTATGTCAAGTGAATTTGAAATGAGTATGATAGGTGAGTTGAATTACTTTCTAGGAATGCAAGTGAAGCAAACTAGCATGGGCATAATGTTGAATCAATCTAAATATGCTAAAAACCTAGTTAAGAGGTTTGGCCTAGAAAGTGGAAAAGATTTTGAAACTCCCATGAGTACTACTTTAAAACTTGACAAGGATGAAAAGGGGAAAAATGTTGACCAAAGCCTTTATAGAAGCATGATAAGGAGTCTACTTTACCTAACGGCTAGTAGACTGGACATTTGCTTTAGTGTAGGCTTATGTGCTAGATTTCAAGCAAATCCCAAAGAATCACACTTGAAAGCCGTCAAGAGGATCATTAGATATGTCAAAGGAACTCATAGTCTTGGTCTATTATATTCATTTGACACCAATGATATCCTAGTAGGCTATTGTGATGCCGATTGGACGGGAAATATAGATGATCGTAAAAGCACATTCCTGCCTAATTTCTTTGGAATTTGTTTTCTTATTTATAAATAGATTTTGAGATTTTTTTCCTTTTTAAATTTTTATTGAACAAATTGCATCATATTAGGAAGAGATTGTGATTTGTGTTGTTGGTGGAACTAGTGAACTAGTTCCATTTTGGGTAGAAATCTGGCTCAATCTCTCATGGAAGAGATTGAAAAAATTAGGAAGGAATTGTGATTTATGTTGTTGGTGGAACTGCAAACCGTTAAAGACATTAAGATTTTTTTTAATTCTTTTTTTTTTTTTTAATTTGAATTTCTTTTAAATTAGATTGGACTGTCTGTTTTTTTTAATAAAAAAAATCCATTTTTTTTATTTCTTAATTTTCAATTAATCTTATTTTTCTTTCCCAAAAAAAAAAAAAAAAAAAAAAATCTTAATTTTAAAAACAGTTTTCTTTTTGTTCACTTAATCTTGATTTTAAAATACCTTAAGAAAAAAAATCTTCATTTAAAAATATTTATTAAATTTTTTAAATATATATATATTTAAAATGCTTTAAATGACTAAACTATCCTTAGTTTTGATAGTCAAAATTGATCTACGGTTTAATTTGACCAACTTTGATTAAGAGTAAGGGAGATGGGTGTCATTTATCAATAAAGTTGATTTGTGTGTAAAAGAGCAAACATCATGGGAGTTTGGTGTAATTAGTTATTTTAGATTTTTGGTGAATCAGGGGTATTTCTGTCTTTTATCATTTTTTAACGGTCAACTCTCACACTTAACGGTCAAACCCTAACGGCAAGGGAGGTGAGTGTCAATTAACGGTAAAGTTGTTTCCGCACGTAAAAGAGCAAACCTCAGGGGAGTTTGGTGTAATTTGTTCTAATAGTTTTTTTTTTTTTTTTTAAGTAAGAAATTATTTGTAATTTGTGTTATTTTTTTATTAAAAGAAAAAAAAAACTGATAGTGAAAATAAGAGGGGTGTATTGGATTGAGATTTTAATAGACAATT
The DNA here is from genome assembly GCA_008009225.1 of Acer yangbiense. NCBI lineage: Eukaryota > Viridiplantae > Streptophyta > Magnoliopsida > Sapindales > Sapindaceae > Acer > Acer yangbiense. Next base: position 52,386,375 of record CM017762.1, on the reverse strand, counting down.
TTTGGGTGGTAGGATTTTATGGAATTTTAGGATTTTAAAGACTATTAGGATTATATGGACAAGACTTTCAGGATTTTGGAATTTTTTAAAAAAGAGTCTCTGAACTTTATTTATAAACTATTAGGATTATCTAGACTTTATTAATAGACTATTAAGATTATCTAGACTTTATTTAAAGACTTTTTTAGACTTTTTTTTTATTTTATTTTAAATATGGGCCCTATAAATTTGCTAGCTAACACACATACCCAAGTTGAGAAACCCAAACTAGGTAGATGGTCTATGCTTAAAAAACCCAAAACCCAAATAAGATGTTTTTTTTTTTTTTTTTTTTTTTTGATGGAATAGAATTATTCAAAGACTATATATATCTAATCCTTGGATCTGTAACGATCATAATGACATGTTTTTTTGTAAAGGAAAAAAAAATTCCTAGGAAATAACAGAAAAAGAAGACGCATTCTTGAACAATTTCGTGCTTGAAATATACTGTTGGAAAATTCTAGAGCTCAAAAGATCGGTAAAAGGTCAGAAAGCTTACGCAGAAATGTTTATATCAACAAGCTATAGACAATTGAAAGGATATTGAAAAAAAAAAACATTGATTTAGAGGTAGACGGAATGAGGACAGATGAAAGAATATACGCAAAGCAATAGTCTACTTGCACCACGACTTCAGCATAGGAAAGAGAATCTGACACTATGTTTCTAAGCTTTACCATCCACATCAAACTCGGCACCTGTCCAGCCTGGTGGAGTAGGGCCTCTACCCTTGGGCACAACGCCAACTCCCTTCCCACGTCCATGAAACTGAGTTTTCTTCTTTGCTCTTACATCTCCCTCAACAGTAGGCTGCTGGTTGTGCCCGTTCATACCAGGAGCATTGCCACCATTTCCTTGATTAGATGATGCATTTTGAGTGACTCCAGCAACTGGCTTTGCTGCAGTGGGAACTGAATAAGCATCTGGAGCGGTACCCATTGGTTTTCCATCATGAGATGAAGATGTACTCTTTTAGAACATGTATCAACACACAATGAAAATGTACATAAACAAATATCACAATAGTATGAATAATAGCCATCAACACATTCAAAATTCTAAAAAACAAGCACAAATCCATTTTATAGTTATCATATTTTCTGAAAAGTCTTGAGCGAGAGTGAAAAGTATGATGGGAGAGTGCAAGACAATTTTGGGGTCTAACTGCTTATATTTATCACTAAAAAGTCTAGAAAATCTATTTTGTCATGAAATCCTACAAATTTTGATCTCAATCCAATACCACCAGACAATTTACTGTCTCTTGAAAGTTTGGATCCAATACTACAAGATATTATGGACTTTTAAAAAAAATCTTGAAAGTCTAGATCCAATACCATAAGATATTATAGACTTTTAAAATAAATCTTGAAAGTCTAGATCTAATACCACAAGATATTATAAACTTTTAAAAAAAATCTTAAAAGTCCTAATCGAATATCACAAGACTTATCTAACTTATTAAAAAGTCTCAATCCAATACCACCGGACTTTTACTTCCCAAAATTGTCCAATAAAATCCCAATCCACTACCACACCACCCCCCCCAGTGGGAACTGAATAAGCATCTGGAGCGGTACCCATTGGTTTTCCATCATGAGATGAAGATGTACTCTTTTAAAACATGTATCAACACACAATGAAAATGTACATAAACAAATATCACAATAGTATGAATAATAGCCATCAACACATTCAAAATTCTAAAAAACAAGCACAAATCCATTTTATAGTTATCATATTTTCTGAAAAGTCTTGAGCGAGAGTGAAAAGTATGATGGGAGAGTGCAAGACAATTTTGGGGTCTAACTGCTTATATTTATCACTAAAAAGTCTAGAAAATCTATTTTGTCATGAAATCCTACAAATTTTGATCTCAATCCAATACCACCAGACAATTTACTGTCTCTTGAAAGTTTGGATCCAATACTACAAGATATTATGGACTTTTAAAAAAAATCTTGAAAGTCTAGATCCAATACCATAAGATATTATAGACTTTTAAAATAAATCTTGAAAGTCTAGATCTAATACCACAAGATATTATAAACTTTTAAAAAAAATCTTAAAAGTCCTAATCGAATATCACAAGACTTATCTAACTTATTAAAAAGTCTCAATCCAATACCACCGGACTTTTACTTCCCAAAATTGTCCAATAAAATCCCAATCCACTACCACACCACCCCCCCCAGTGGGAACTGAATAAGCATCTGGAGCGGTACCCATTGGTTTTCCATCATGAGATGAAGATGTACTCTTTTAAAACATGTATCAACACACAATGAAAATGTACATAAACAAATATCACAATAGTATGAATAATAGCCATCAACACATTCAAAATTCTAAAAAACAAGCACAAATCCATTTTATAGTTATCATATTTTCTGAAAAGTCTTGAGCGAGAGTGAAAAGTATGATGGGAGAGTGCAAGACAATTTTGGGGTCTAACTGCTTATATTTATCACTAAAAAGTCTAGAAAATCTATTTTGTCATGAAATCCTACAAATTTTGATCCCAATCCAATACCACAAGATATTATGGACTTTTAAAAAAAATCTTGAAAGTCTAGATCCAATACCATAAGATATTATAGACTTTTAAAATAAATCTTGAAAGTCTGGATCCAATACCACAAGATATTATAAACTTTTAAAAAAAATCTTAAAAGCCCTAATCGAATATCACAAGACTTATTTAACTTATTAAAAAGTCTCAATTCAATACCACCGGACCTTTACTTCCCAAAATTGTCTATCCCCTAAAACCTCGTTACCATTGTCCAATCACCCATGTATGTGCAAAAAAAATAAAAATAAAACAGCGGTTTATGTTTTTTAATCTATATTTTCTTTTCGCTGAGCACTCTGCTTCTCTCCCGAGAAAATTCAGAGTAAGAGAAACAAAATTTAAAATCGTAAACCCTCCAAAATTTAACCGTAAAATTTAGATCGGCGACTGAGAGAGATGTCGGAAGTGGCGACGTTTGGCGGCGGCGGCGGCGGAAGCGGGGGGCAGACGCCAGAAGATGAGAGGGTTTTGATAAGAGACATTGCGATTTCCGCTGAAGCTAACAGCAAAGAGGGCGACACCTTTTATCTCATCACTCAAAGGCTTATATCTTCTCTCTATCTCTCTTTTCATTTTCTTTGTTTTTAATTTTTTGTATTCCATAATTTTAGCTTGAATTCGCTGACTTCTGAGTACTTGGTGAAGTAGAATTTCTTAGTATTTATGATGTTAATTGTGATTATCTAAAGAGCTTTGGACTGCCGAAAATCGTTTGATTGGCTCGTGTTGTTGCAGAATCACATTTGATACTTAGTTTGCTATTCTTATTTAGTTTATATGTTTTGTTAGAAATTTGGGTTATAAAGTTGTATTCATTGCCTCAAGCCATTTGATTTTTTCGTTACAATGATATTGTAATGGTGATAGTAATTGAAGCCGAGAAAGAGTTTGTCAATTCAAGGACTTAAAAGTGGTCTCCATTTGCGTAATTGCCTTTTAATGCTTCTCTGATTGGTTTGTGACACAGATGGTGGCAACATTGGATTGATTATGTAAACCAAGATCAGCCTAATACTTATGATGGGCACTCTTCCTTAGAACACATCAATTCTGCTGGCTCAAGTACATTAAACAGGCCTACTGGTATCAATAATTCTGATTTGATATATGACGGGGCATCAGAGGGATCTATTGCAAGTCCTGAAATTCATGATACTCTACTTGAAGGACGAGATTATGTACTACTTCCGCAAGAAGTTTGGAACCGGCTGTATTCGTGGTGAGTTATTATTACGGGTGGAAATGTTAATGATTCTGTATGCGAGAATGCCTTTCAATTTTCTCTATTTATTGATTTTGTTTGTTATTTCTGTTAATCATATTAACATGAAGTTAAGCAGTTGTAAACTTATTAAATGTACTTTTGGGCTGTATGTTACAGTACTTGCTGCTGCCGCGCAGATCAGTAGTCTATTTTTTCTGTTTTGTGTCATGGGTTGCAAAAAGATCTTGTGATCTAGCAGCATGCCATCCTATGATTGGTCCAGCACAAGGACTAGAATGGAAGTTTGTTTCACTGGACTGCATTTTGTGATATATTCAAGAAGATAGACTGTGAATTGTATTAAACTAATCATGTTCTTGAAATCCAATTGTAACCTTCCTTACAATGTATGCACTTATTTGTCTTCTCAAAAATCTGATCTTACTTCGAGCACACAAAGTTTGCAGGTTTTTTGTTTCCTATACACGTGTGACGTGTTAAACAAAAGGCATGCTCTGGTACAAGGACTAATTCCTGTTGTATGAACATGAACCACTACTTGATATGTTATATATGGTGCACGTGTTTATATTAACATGAATATGTGTGTGTATGTAAAATAGTGTTACATATTCTAATTCGTACAAACATCTAAAGTGGAATTCACATATGGGATCATAGGCATACTAATATGAAGACTTAAGTCTTGCTATAAGTGCATTTGTGTATTTGTGGAGAAAAAAAAATGATGGTAGATATTCTAATTTGTACAAAGATCTTAAAGTGGAATTTGCATCTGAGAAAAATCTCAAATTTGTCTTTAGGTTACTTCTTGAAACAAAAAAATAAAATAAAAGAGTATATCTTTGGGGTAGATAAAGAATAGAGGTCCAAAAAATCCAGGGACCTGCAGAAGCCTTGCTTAAAGATTTCTCATGAATTTGAAGTAACATGATGAGTCTAATGGATTTATTGTCATTTTATTTCGAGAAACAATAGTTCGGATGACTATATATCTTCACAAATTATTCATTTTGTTCTATGCAGTTATGCTTCCTTGAATTGATTTTTATCTTTTTGCTTTTCTCTTTTACCTTGTTTTCTTATTTATCTGGACATGATTAGAAGATACTGCTACAATTGGATAATTCTGAGGCAATTTTTTTTGCCCGTTCATATTCTGAATATAAGTAGCAGGGAATCATGATGGTCTTTTTATTGTGTTTAGGTATGGAGGTGGTCCAACATTGGCTAGGAAAGTAATCAGTTCAGGGCTCTCTCAGACAGAGTTGGCTGTAGAGGTGTATCCTCTGCGTCTTCAACTACTTATGATGCCGAAAGGTGACTACTCCACCATAAGAATTAGTAAGAAGGTATGATTTGAAAGTAGCTCGTGATATAGCATTGTTTTCAACTTCAATTGCCCCCTCTCATTTAAAGGTATCTAGGTGCAGTTTACTTATTTGAAGATTGAACAATTTTGAGCAGGAAACCATTGGAGAGCTTCATCGAAGAGCGTGTGACATTTTTGATCTCAACTTAGAACAAGTAGAAACCTATTCTTTAATTTCCATAGTTTTATTTCAAATTTCTTTTTCATCAGGGATCTTCTGTTGCCAGTTCGTTAGTAATCATATTTTTCTCTGCAGGTTTGCATTTGGGATTACTATGGCCAACAGAAACATGCTTTGATGAATGACATGGATAAAACACTTGATGATGCCAATATACAGATGGATCAGGATGTGGGTTTCTTTATTCTGCACTGCTAATATATCGGTTTATGAAAAATATCGTTGTTATAAATCGATTTATGAAGTATCTCTAATCATGTTTTTGCATTTAACATATTTCCATTCGGCGGGTGTTACCTGCATATTTATTTTACTTTCAAAGGTTGCGTATTGTTTGAGTAAACTAAATCATATATGAAATCAGGATTTATATTGAGTAAACAAAAAAATTTGTTTTAGGAGTACATATTCTACAAATTTTCAGAGTTACCACCTTGTTTCAGAACCATGTAATCTCCTAGATACTAGCATCTTTACATGATTTAGTCGCATATTTATAAGGTCTCAAATATCTTGTCTTCGGTACTTGTCTCCCAGGATCTATAATTGTCTCAAAAAGTCCAGTATACATGCATTACTCGACCTTTTGAATAATAGTCAAGAAGACCTTATGAAAATTGAACATTTTCACATAGAAGATCTGAAGATGTAAAATAGATATTCGACATTCTAGAAAAGAAATAGAAAAGCACTTAACAAATGATTTACCTAAAAGAAAAATCAAATAAGTTTAAATCAACTGAATTAAATTTAGTTCGATTTTTTTTTAATTTTTTAATTTTTTAATTTTTTTTAGCTTTTTAATCGAAAAACAAAAAATAGGTTTGCACCTTTAGCACATTCTATATATTTGGACTGGAATTTAATTGAATAGAAAGAAGCTTTACATTTCTAACAGATTGTATATCAAGTTGTTCAATTTTTTTTCTTAGCTGTGTGAAGAGGACACTCTGTTTATAATTTTTTTTTGCCACGTGCCTTTTATCAAGTGTCTTCTGCTGATTTGACACGCTTCTGTGATTGTCCTTGCTGCACAACGTTCCACATACCAAATATGCATTAATTTAGCCTGAAAGTAATCCATGTGCAAAGTCTCACTTATATGCACACAAGAGGTGGGAGAAAAAGAAAAGACGATCACATTAGGCACATAAATATGCAGAGGACAAGTTGTACACAGTAACAAAGATATTATCCAGTCCTGTTGCTAGATTTTGCGTGTTCTTTTAGCTTCTCTGTTATTTGTGGTTTGGTTCTTGTTCTAGTTATTATTACCTGATATATTTTCATGTCCTAACATAATTTAACCATTTAAACAGATTCTGGTGGAGGTCCTTAACAATGTCAATGGTACTGCATTGGTTCGTTCAATGAGTTCTAGTCAGGACAATGGATTTGCTGAGAAGAAAGCTACTTCTGTTCTTGTAGAGCCTTCTAAGTCAAGCTTATCAATTGCAGGAGGTTGGTCTGCCAGCAAAGGTGCTTCAAGAAGCCAGATTACAGAGATATCACAAAGTTCTAACTTGCCATCTGCTAGAGAGTCAGACAGTACATATGGGGTCACTGGCGTTAGCACTAGGGGAGCTACTGTTGGTCTGACTGGATTGGTGAACCTAGGGAATACTTGTTTCATGAATAGTGCCATACAGTGCCTTGTTCATACACCAGAGTTTGCTAGATATTTCCGGGAAGATTATAGTAGTGAGATAAATTGTCAGAATCCGTTGGGCATGGTTGTAAGTTTCCGACACCACAATAACTGTCAACTAATTAATGTGTGTTTTAAAGTATGAATTGGTAGCCTCCAAAAGCTATGCGGGAACTAGAGCAGTTGAAAACATATCTGTAGTCGTATTCTCTGATGTGGTGTTCATTTTTTTCCAAAACCCTTTACTTTCTTCTATGCCATATAACATCTTGCTCACATTTCATTTGGCAGATTTTTGTTTGTTCAATATTTATATACTTAATCTAATAATTGTGCTCCTATCTCCTTGTTTTTGTTACTCTGTTTATTTTATATATATATATATTTGTTTTTGTTTTAGTTGAACCAAATCATTCTTGGTGATGGTTGAATTGTTTCTTTGAGCCCGCTATAGGGAGTGTTCGGTAGTGTGTCTACATTATTACTCTATGATGGTTGAATGATAGCCACACAAAACATATGTTTATTTCTCAAATATCACCAGTGTAAATTTGAGTAGTATGTTCTAAAATAAGGCCAAAAAGCATAAGAAAACAATCTACCTTGGGTTTAACATGTCCGTTCCTGGTTCTCTCTTTGTCCATGGCACGCTTCATAACTGGTTGTACATCAAATGCTACGATTTTAGGTATTAGGTGAAGACGCCAAATTAGTAAATTAGCCATATCAGATCTCAAGAGTGCAGAAACTAAAACGGAAGGGGTAGCCAAACCTAAAAACAAAAATAGAATTAGTTTCCATATCATGTAAAAAAATAGGTTAATAGCTTACGTTAGTTATATTAAATCCTAAACTGATTTGGAATATTCCAACACCCCCATCATGCGTAGGCTTGATAGAAGACGAGCAAATGGCCAATTTGCGACCTAGAAACTATATGAATAGGATGAACCAGAATTTTTTTAAGCTAAAACATCAAAAGTGTAGGCTATTAGGTGGAGAGTCCGAACTAATCTGAGTAACTGTATTAAGTACTAAATTGATATGAGTTGCATAACAATATCAAGACATAAGTTTCAAATTAATATTGGTGGAACCAGATGCTTCAGTAATTAAATGGATCTTCAAAGAGAACCTTGATATGTTTTATGTAGCTTGGATGGTTTCAACTTATGTATGTATTTTTTTTGTTGAAATCTATTTGTTGAAAGAAATTCCTTGCTTTCGTTTTTAATAATTTTACATGAGGGTGATGATATTATTATTTTACTGATTTCATGTCCTCTTTATAAGGGTGAATTAGCTGTAGCATTTGGTGATTTACTTCGGAGGCTATGGGCACCAGGACGAACACCAGTTGCTCCACGACCATTTAAATCAAAGCTTGCTCGATTTGCACCTCAATTTAGTGGATACAATCAGCATGATTCTCAGGTTGACTATACTCTTACTATTATCTTAGATTCCATTCAGTTGCATCACATAATTGGTTTAGACTATTTCAGGAACTTTTAGCATTTCTGCTGGATGGTCTTCATGAAGATCTTAATCGTGTCAGAGACAAACCCTATATAAAGTCTAGAGATGCGGATGGCCGTCCAGATGAAGAAGTTGCTGATGAGTATTGGGCGAATCACATTGCACGCAATGATTCTATAATTGTTGATGTCTGCCAAGTGAGTATTATTTTGATTATATTTTAATATTAAGTTTGACATGGTTGATAATATCATATTTCTTTTAGTAGAAAATATAAATCATTAACTGCTGCTGGAGAACCAAAAAATTTAAGTGGCGTCTTCTATAATATTTTCATGGTTATGGTGCTGTACTGCTGTGTATAGAATGTATGAAGCAATATGTCCTGGTCATCCCTAGTATTTGAAACCATATTCTAATTTCATATTCAATAATATCCGGGACATGATTCTATTGACTTTCACACACACACACACACACACATTGTTACATCTAAAGCTTAATGAAGCCTGAAATTCCTCTAAACCTCTACACAGGATTGTTCATAAGAATTTAAAGATTGTCACCCAAATTTAGTTCATGTTTTCCTAACCTTTGCTTAAGTTGCTTGAGCATCTTTATAAATCACAAATTGAAAATTAGAGGTGTTCACAAAATCCAAAGGCCACACTATCTATGATCTGTAGACGGATAAGTGTCATGTTCAATATTGACTTGGGGTGTTGGACACAACTCTAAAAATCTAGGCACATGTGCATATTTGTGAGACTATGAATGTTAAACAGATCTGATAAACTATGATGTAGTGTTTGTTTGTAAAACAAAATGAAAAATCATAGAAATTTAAATAATTATTCAAGTGTGTGAATGCTGTACATCGTTTAGACAAATGTAGTGATAATCGTGCTCATGAATGTCAGATACAGATAGATACAGGTGTCATGTCCTCAAATTGTCTTACATAGTTCCATTAGAAGTTTCCTGTGAAAAATTAACTATTTGTCATTAAGTTTCTGTCAGCAGCATATTTTGAAATAGCATTAATTTGTATCTATTTATTTGATCTTCCTCTAATTCTCAAAGCTTTGAAAATCATGAAGACAAGAGTGCGTTTACAGTTGGATATGCTTGTGAATAATACTTTGATGCAATGATGCATAGAGAGCACATGGGAATCACACTGGTCTTTTGGCAAACCCTGTAAGCAAAAGCCTATAGGGATTTTGCCCCAAGGGATAGACCTTTTTTTTTTCTTTTGTTTCTGCTGAATTTCATATTGGTGATGATGTTCTAATTGAATTGTTTTTTCAGGTTCTCATATTGGTGACATTATCAAATTGCCCACTATGACCAAATGCATAAACCTTTTCCTTTATGATAATCTTGCACCAATTTAGTGAAGAATATATATAATCTTGAGTTTGACAGATTGCCCATTCTTGTAATATTAGAATCTGGTGCAGTATCTTCAGCAGAATTCACTCCATGATTTTTTCATATGAAAATGTCATTGCTGATTGGCATTGTGTTGCTGTTCTATTATTTTTGTGTCCATTGTTATTTGCAATTGGTATACTTGTCTACCATCATTGATGAAATTTCTTAACTCATTCTTTGTTTTCATGTATCTGAACTTCTTATCTGACAGGGCCAATACAAGTCAACTTTGGTTTGTCCCGTATGTAATAAAGTTTCAGTCACATTTGATCCTTTCATGTATCTCTCTTTGCCACTTCAAGCTACCACCACTCGTGCTATGACAGTAACAGTTTTCACTTCTGATGGAAGTGCAATGCCATCTACTTGCACTGTTACTGTTCCAAAGCAAGGACGTTGCAGAGACTTGATCCAAGCGCTTAGCAACAATTGTTCCTTAAAGCAAAATGAGGAACTTAAACTTGCACAGGTTTGTAGTTAAACAGTTCAACTCTTATGTTTATAAGACCATTCATATGTGTTTTACTGGATTAAGTTATTTTGACATTGTTTGCAGGTACAAAACCATTTGATTCATAGGTTTTTAGAAGATCCTTTGATATCATTATCCACAATCAAAGATGATGATCACCTTGCTGCTTACAAGATTCCAAAGTTGGTGAAAAATGCAGTATTCCTCCAGTTGATACACCGTCGGCAAGAAAAGTATGTCTAGTTTGCTAGATTTGTACATGACAATGATTAGAGGCACTATAAAGTGGCTGCTTTTGTGGTCAACTCAGCATGGCCAAAAAGTTTTTGCCTTGGTTGGCAATTTAATCAACCTTTTTTTTTTGTGTGGATTGTTTTACTGTTCTTTATAAGCATTCTATGGAAGTAAAGTGAATTGGATGTTTTCTTTTTGTTTCTCTGGTTATTAATATTATTATTACTATTTTCAATCAGGTGACATTCTAGAACAATTAGGATGACAATGCTTAGTCGAGTTGATTTGGTGCTGTTTTAATCTTGTCCCGGGATGATTCTAATTCCCTTTTGTGTTTTCTAATGCTACTTAGGGAAACTAGCAATGCTCAAACCACTTCACGATGGAAACCTTATGCAACACCTCTTGTATCTGCAATCTCACGTGTTGATGCAATTACAAGAGGCAATATACAGAAAATAACTCAAACAATGCTTTCTCCTTTGCTAAAAGGAGAGAGTCCTAGCTCCTTGGTGGCAGCAGTAGGCCCATCTTGTGCCATTAGTTCCAGTGAAGTGTGTACCGACTCTTCATCAAAAACAATAAATAAGGATGTTAGTAATTCTAAAGCAGCAGTATCACCAAAATTACCTCTTCAATTGGTTGATGAAAGTGGTGCATGCATTGATCTTTCTGTGGGAGAAGAGAAATCCATTAGAATTTCTTCGTCATCCACGTCGATAGTAGTATATGTTGATTGGTCACAGAAACTTTTGGAGACTTGCAATACCCATCTCCTGGAGAACTTGCCAGAAGTGTTCAAATATGGGCCTGTGACCAAGAAAGCCCGTTCTGAACCTCTCTCCTTGTATACCTGTCTGGAAGCTTTTCTGCGAGAAGAGCCTCTGGTGCCTGAAGATATGTGGTTAGTGTATTCTCTCTCTCTCTCTCTCTTTGCATGCACGTACATTGTTCTGTCTATTCTGCATCACGATGATTCAGATTGGATTTCTCATGTTCCTAACTATAGGAACAGCAGTCGTCTACTACTCTACTATTAGAAAACATAATGACTTAAAAAAATAGTTAGTGGAAGTGAAGGATGAATTACTTTTGAACAGCAGTCTTGCAGATGATACCGATATTGAAGATGATGGTAAATTATTTACTCGATATTTTATTTAGGGTAGCTTGCAAGCACCATGTAAATTTGCAAACCAAATGTGTTCCTGCTTCATTTAAATAGTGTGCAGTTCACTTTCTGTAGCTTAAGAAGCTTGTATACTATGTTTTTATCTTCACTTTATACATTTTTTGCAGATCCACAACTCTTTTCACAGACAATCTGAATGATGAGTGACTTTTATAACTTTCCACTTGCTAGTGTAATGTTTTGTAGTCTAAGTGTCATATGTGATCACACACAATCATGGCTGTGCGTGACCTTCTTTAAGAATCCTGTGCAGTTCACTTGCATTTAGAAAAGGTACAGGCTGCATTCAAACAGTAACATGAGTTATTAATGTCTATCTGATGAAGGTACTGTCCACAATGTAAAGAACGAAGGCAAGCAAGTAAAAAGCTTGATCTATGGAGGCTCCCTGAGGTTTTAGTCATTCATCTGAAGAGATTCTCATACAGCAGGTCAATGAAGCATAAACTGGAAACATTTGTGAACTTTCCGGTTCATGACTTTGACTTGACAAATTATGTAGCCAACAAAAACAGCTCCCAACGTCAACTCTATGAACTCTATGCCTTAACCAACCATTATGGTGGCATGGGTAGCGGGCACTACACTGCATATATCAAGGTAAGTTGAAACATTTGGTATCCTTTCTCAAAACAGAAATTTTTTTCAGTTACATGTCATTGGTTCATGGTCACAGTAAGTATGGTCTATGTAATTTGTTATTATTGATCAGTTATACTTTTGCTCAACACTCAATAATTGAGTCTACATTTACTGATCATTCTTGTTGGGTCTCCACGCTTATAGTGGTAATTACTCTTGGAAGTCAATTGCAGATGATCATTATTGTTTCTTCTTTCAGCTAGTAGATATGGTTTGTTTTACCAATTGGGACTTCAAGTTTCTAATGGACTATCCTACCTGAGTTTGTATATAAATCACCCTGATTTGCATCATTTCTACAATTTGCAGCTTCTGGATGAGAATAGGTGGTACAACTTTGATGACAGTCATATATCACCCATCAATGAAGAAGAAGTAAAGTCAGCTGCTGCATATGTCCTCTTTTATCGGAGGGTGAAGTCGGATGCCTCAAATAGCAATGTGCAGCAGTCTGGTGAGGTCATTTGAACATTTCCTAGTAGCAGTAAGCTGGAAAAGACTAATGTATCATCTAACCAAAAGTAACTACACCCAGGTGTGTATGTGCAAACTATATATTTTATTGATTGCTTGAAACTTTTACAAGTATGGTAGTCTCAGTGCTTGCTATTTATTTATTTTTTTCAACCTTTTCTCTTTTTCTTGACATTGGAAGCCTGAATACACTTGTTAGCTGAACTTATGGCATTAAGGTACATTGTCAATTTTTGTAACTGTAGAAAAAAGAGAGAGTATATTCTCACTCATCTATTATAGTTATTGCATGGTATAGGATACAAATATGTAACAAAAGGATATGAGGTATTAGGAGAAAAAAGACATAACAGGAAAGGTATCAATCCAGAATTCCAGAGGAGAAATTATTGGTCAGCTATTCAAGTAGGAAACTATGAGATACAATACAAAATATCTCAGATTCACATAGATTTGATTGGTCAAGCACTCAAGCTTTCCCCATTTGGAGGGGAATCTACTAGATTATCCAACAGGAAGTTCCCAGATGATAATTCTTTTTAATAATATTGGCCAATTTAGGTGCTAAAAGTTAATATCTTGATAAACAGGCAGTACCGATCGGGTAGTGTTAATTGGGGATTCTTTGGATGTTTGGGGTGTAAACTTGAAATTGCATTAAATTTTGACCATCGCTAATAATCATTTTAAAAATGGCTCTAGAACTAGGCAAATTGTTTCTTAAATTAACCATTAGTTATCGCCTTTCTATTTTTTATCTTCTTGGGTGGCGGAAGGCCAAGTTGGACTGTCTTAAAGTTTTCAAGGAGCGTTGAATCCAAGTTACTTAGTAACGTGACTGATGAACTAGCTTGTGTTTTAGTAGTAGTCATTTTTCATCCATTCCAAGCGCAGTCTAGGTTTCTGGATGAAGAATGACAACGAAAACTTTGATAGTGTTCCTTGTGTACCCAGAATAATTGCATTGTTCTACTTGCTTGACCCATCTGTCCTGCAAGAAGTGTACCAGTTAGGGATGGTAACTTAACTGCTTTCTGTCTGGATTAGAAAGTGTTTAAATGTCACCGACTTAAATGCATGGTTTGTATTTAAACTCCTACATTAGGGTAGGCATGGTGCTCTTATTTTCGATTCAGCTGGATGTATTTTTTGCACTAAATTCTCTCTATCATAAAACTTTGAAAATTTCCAGTCCATGATTTATTGTTTTTGTATAAATTTGATTGATAGGAATATTAGCTGATCGCGCTGGGTGTAAACACAGTTAAATCTGCGGTTTAAGCAAAATGCCTTCTCAACTCGGTCTCGAAGAGATGCTTCCTCAATGTACTTATTTAGTTTTCATTGTTGTTGTAAAGCATAAACTGTAATTTTTAAGGTTATTACCCTTTAGATTCCCATAAATTACATAAAATAATAGTAAAAAAAAAAAAAAGGAATTCAGATATTTTTATTTTTATTTTTACAAATGATCAATTAATGAGTTTCTATCGGTGACACCATTTCTCTTGAATTAAGATCCATTTTGTCAAAAAAAAAAAAAAAAAAAAATTCATGTTTCCATCACCAATGCAATTATCTTCACCTTGTGGCCAATCACTATAAAACCTTTTTTTTTTTTTTTTTTTTTTTTCTCCATCTCTCTTTTATTTTATATTTAAATAGGCTGTAATTATTGGTGGGAAATAGTTAATTGTAAAAGTCGAACGAGTTACATCAGCATATTTGACTCCAATTAACTCGTTAAATGAGTTTTAATATATGAGATTTTGTTTTTCCCTCTTCAATAATAACGAGCCATGGGGCTCTCGTTTACAATTATTTTGTCTTCAATTATTATTATATTATTTTTTATATCATATATATATTTTTTTATTTTGAAAAGACATCATCATTATTATTAGTTATATTACCAACTATATGAAGAGAATTATTTATAATTATGTTTAAAATCAACATCAAGAGAATTTCTTTTTATTTCCTTAATTCATCAATTAATTTCTTCTTCATTAGTGTATAATAGGAGTTGTTATGTAACATACGAGATTTATTAAACGATATTAGTTTTAGATATATGAAACTAGTGCATTTGTAAATTAATAAGAGTTTCATGTGTATGAAACTAGTGCATTTGTAAAACAATATTAGTTTCTTATGTATGAAACTAGTGAAGGTGCGGCATTGATTTTATTAAATAATATGTAAATTAAAATATCTATTTTAAAGATTTGATTATGAGTTTTCCTAAAGAAAAAAAAAAAGGAGGATAATTAAATTTATTGGAGGAAAAAATTTGAATACTTTCATTAAAATAATATAAACTTATTTCTAATTGATGAGTCTTTTGGAAGGACTTTTCTTTTCTCACTCATCAAATTGGCAAATAGATATTTGAAGAGTGAGAATATAGTCTTTTAGTGTGCTCTCATTTACATAATCTCTAAAAAAAAAAAAAAAAAAAATACATTCTTTACACATCAGCTGCATATTCAAGTAAGATAATTATAGTGGAGTTCATTTTTGCTCACCCCCTCCAAAGGGGGTGAGTATTACCCCTCTCTCTAGATTGTGCCAAGTGTCCAACAATTAACAAAAGGTTAACATGAAAATAATCATAAGGTTAAATGGGTAAATTAATAAAAAATAAATATAAAATTAGAGAGCTTTTTTTGACAATCCAATTTTTTCTTTTTACACTTCTTTTCTAATGACAATTCGTTCTCAAAATTTAAATTAAATTTTTTTTTTAAAGACACTTCCTTTTGTTCCAAAATTATCTATTTTTTGACAATCCTATTCTAAAAAAAGAAATTATCTATCCTAAATCATTAAATTAAATATTACATATTAAATAATCTCTCCTAAATTTTTACTTCCCATATTAAACTCTCTCTTCTCCAATACATATCTCTCTCTAATTTTCTATCTCCATTATTTCTCAAACAAGACTAACAGTTAAGAAAACAAAAACTTACGAATAAGCTTGATTTTTAGGAACTGTATATATGTATATATTAAAAAAAAAAAAAAAAATCGAAATATGAAAATACTTTTTGTTACTTTTGTAGGTATGTGATTGCCTAGAGAACTTTAATTCTTTCATTAGTCTTAGAAATTCTGAATTTAATTAGTTGCAAAAAATCAAGTTTTCATATATCTATTTTTTTTTTTTAAAAAAATTGACTTTTTAATATATATATATATATATATATATTATTGTCAGTAAAAAACCAAAATATTCATTAGTTTTTTTTTTTTCTTTAACTATTAATCAATCGAGAAAGTATGGAAAAAATAGAGAGAGAGAGAGAGAGTGTTTAATATTGTAATAACAGATTTAGAAAAGAGAGTTTAATATGTAATATTTAATCCATAGTCAATACTCAATATTTAATCTAATGATTTAGAAGAGAGAATTTCTTTTCTTTTTTTTTAATAATTTAATTAGTTTGGAATGTCTTTAGAATTTTTTTTGTCTTGTTTAGTAATTTTAATTCAGGTTAAAATTGTCATTAATAAAAAAATTAAAGGAGTGTAAATAGATAATTTGTGGATTATAAGAAGAAGCTCTCATAAAATTATTTAACAAATATTAAATAAAAGATTCAGATTTAATAATAAAAAATAATAATAACTAATTGAAATTCTAAATCTCAAACATCTTCATCATTGTTCACATCATCTTCTCCAACATTCAAACCCTAACCCACCGAAATCAACTTAACCACCACTCCTACTTCTCATCACCGATCTCCTTCTCGTCGCCGATCCCCTTTTTCTCTTACCATCTCTCTTCTCCCTCTTATTTCATTTGATAGAGGGGTGGCCGCCGCCGCAAGGTGAGAGGATGGGTGTTTCGCAGCGGCCACCGTGGGTTGCGTTTTGGTTTTGGTAGAGAGACGGAGATGTTGGGTTCGATTTTGGGGTGGTGGTTGGATTTGAGTGATACGGTTTTGTGATTGACTCAATTTTCTAGGTTTAGAGAGAAAAGATTCACTTTGGGTTGAGTGAGAGAGATCGAAACCGAATCTGGAGAATTTTTTGTGTTTCTTCAATTTTTCTTTTTAAAATGTTTGTGGGAAGATGAATCTGGTGATTTTTTTTTTTTTAAATATTTATTTTGTGTTTTTCCATAATTGTTATGTATGTGATAAATCTGATGATGATTGGTTACTTTTTCATCAAATAAATTATTTTTTCAAACTTTTGATTAACATTTGAATATGGTTGGATTTGAGTGTTAGGGTTTTGTGATTGAGAAGGATGTTGGTTTCTGGTTTATATTTGAAAACTATTTCCTCTTTTTTTTCAATTGATTTTCAATTCTGGTTTGGATTTTGGTGTTTTTTTAATATATATATATATTTTTTTTTTAACTTGGATTATTTTCTTGTTATGAAAATAAAAACATTTTAAAAAATAGAGTAATTGGCACAAATCCCCCTCAAGTGTATGTGAATTTGCATGTTGCCCCCTAAATTTTTTTTTTAGGCATTAAACCCCTTGAACTATCGCTTATTGGCAGAACAAGAGTAAAAATGCCTCCTCATGGGGGAAAAAACCAAAGGATTGCCAATAAGCGATAGTTCAGGGGGTTTAATGCCTAAAAAAAAAAGTTTAGGGGGCAACATGCAAATTCACATACACTCGATGGGGGATTTGTGCCAATTACTCTAAAAAATAAAAACAAAAAAATAAGGGTAAAATTGGTAAAACAAACCCTAAACATATATAATATTTTAACCTTGGTTAACTTTTGGACACATGGCAATGTTTAGGGAGGGAGGTAATGTTACCCCCCAGTTAAGGGGGGATGAGCAAAAATGAACTCTTCTTTTTACATCTTTGGGCTATTTTGATGAACCAGGTGGCACAACAATCATTAATGTATCCTAGATTAAAAGCTTCACTTGGGTACCGAATTTTCTTTACTCTTTTTTTGGTGAGAATTTTCTTTACTCTTTAACTTTCACCATTGATTACTATGAATAAATGGCTGATAGGCACTGATGCCTCCTGAACTATGTCTGGATTTGCACCTTGCCTCTTATACTCTTTTTTTTTTTTTTTTTTGCCATTAAACCCCCTGAATTCTCATAAATTGGAAATAGGTGACGGAATTTACCTCCTCACAGGAGGCAAAAAACCCAGGTGTTTGCCTGAAAACGAGAGTTCAGGGGGTTTAGTGGCGAAAAAAAAGTATAGGGGGTATAGTGCATATTTTGGAAGAGTTTAGGTGGCATCAGTGCCACTTAGCCTAAATAAATTAATCTTGAGACAATAAACTAATTGAATTTAACTCAATTCTACACTTGAAAGCAGCCAATTTTATTTCTATTTTACTCGCTTCTAGAATCAAGGGAGAACTGTAAATAAATCCCGACTTATGATAAGATACCAAGTCAAATGCTCGGGTTGAAAATGCTTTATTTTTTAAGTTAGAGCATCTTCAATGTAAATATGTATTTTTGAGTTTCTAAATGGTTTCACATTAGCATTTCTATTCATTATGGACCCACTCTTGAAAAACAATTATTTCATTCTCTCTCTTATTTTAGTTTATAATTAAATGAGTTCTAATATTATGGAGAGTTTATAGAATTAGAAACTCAACTCCATATTCTCTAATTTTTTTTTTGTCACATCATCTCCATATTGAAGTTAGATAATTGTATTGGAGAGAGTTTTTCTAAATTTTTAACTCTATCCTATATGGCACTCAATTTTCTCTAAATACATATTTACATTTGAAATGTTCTTACACATAGTTTGTCAAACAATATCGATGACTTTGAAAACATCTATACAAAATAATGAAATACACACACGTAATCAACTCAATTTTAAACATGAATTAGGTAATATCTTGGATTCTATTTGGTTTTGGCATTAAAACTTGTTTGTTAATTTTCGGTACTCTCTTGCTAGGATAATTACACTTTTGACAAATTCATATAATCTCTAATTTTTTATCATTAGGAATTAGGATGAAGAATATGATCCAGTCAATTGGGTGGTTGAGTGTGAGAATTAATATGGTGCCATTTGCAAAGTCACTTTACCCATTTTTTTAAAAATGTGAATCGTGTCCAAAATTGATTGAAGAAAAGCATTGATGGGTTTGCTTTCAATTGATGTCCAAAATTGAAGAAAAGACATAATATCTCAAACCCAAGATTTCTCATTATAGCGATATCAACATATTATCATCTTCTCATTGAAATTGTAGGGAACAAAAACGGTGGAGAGAAGTCTATAATTTTGTCAACACATTGTGTCACTCTTATCTCTAAGATATAATGATAGAAATCTGTTAATGTGTTGACAAATCTTTTGAGAAACAAAACGTAATTAAAATAGCTCATAAAAGTCATTAAAAGCATCAGGGTGTTAGAAGAAATAATAGCTTTGGAATTATTTTTTTTTATGCAAATGTCTCACCAAAGCTGCCTGTACGTATAGATTATATGGATGAAAAGACATCCATAAAATAATGGTATCAAACCTGATTTGAAAACAAATTAAATGAGATAGGATAGCGTGGTAGAAATTATTGTATGATCATATCCTACACACCAACTCTACAATTAAAATATATTGATTTTCGATAAGAGTTTTTTTATAAACAACTCCAAAAAATATGGTAATACTTGGGGGTGTATTCAATTAGGATTAATTAGGATTTTTGAAGACATGTAAAGACATTTTTTAAGTGACAGATTTTCATGGATTTCTACAGACTTTTATAAATCCACATAGACTTTCATTGATTTGTTTAGACATCCATCTCAGACTTTTATGGATTTGTTTAGACATCTATCTCAGACTTTTATGGATTTGTTTAGACATCCAAGGATTTTCATGGATTTGTTATCTCTAACTTATATATCAATAGTAAGCTAATTATAGCTAATTATAAAAAAAAAACCTTTGAAGTTGGAATGAGTAAAATTTGATACACCAGTCAATCTATATTTGTGTATATATATATTTTGAGGTTGTTGCTGATGAAAACAAAGCGATTGAATTGAATCCAAAATTGGCTAAGGCTTTCATGAATTTGTTATCTCTGACTTATCAATAGTAAGCTAATTATAGCTAATTATCAAAAAAACCTTTGAAGTTAGAATGAGCAAAATTTGATACACCAGTCAATCTATATTTGTGTATATATATAGTCTGAGGTTGTTGCTGATGCAAACAAAGCGATTGAATTGAACCCAAAATTGGCTAAGGCTTATCTGCGTAAAGGCACTGCTTGCATGAAGTGTAGATGAATTATTTTTCTTTAAAATAAAATACTAAAAAAGAGTTTTAAAAAAAAAAAAAAGCTAATAAAGAGTGAGCATTTTGGTGTTTGATTGAAGGCTATACAGATTAATTTGGTGTTGTTTTGTGCAATTCTGGCACGTAGTGAGTTTTATACTTGTTATACTGTATATAATTATGTGCAATTTTTTTTTTCCTTTTTGATTCACAGAACATACTGGGGATGGAAGTTTATTATTCTCACATGCATCGGTTTTTTTAATTTTTACATATTAGTGCTTTTCGTTTCTGATTTGAGAGAGAGAGGGAAGGCAAAATCCACCAAAATCTTTAGGGAGAAGGCTGAACATGTTATGACATTTGATATTTATATCTTTCACCATCAAATCCACCAAAATCCATCAAAATCCATGACTTAAGAAAATCCTTTAAAATCCAGTCCTAATTGAATACACCTTGATTCTTGTAGACATTTTTAAAGTCTCAATTCAATACACCTGGATTTGGAAGGATTCTTTAAAAGTCCATATAAATCCTAATTGAATACCACTGGATTCATATGGACTCTTTTAAAGTCTTTAAATGTCCAAATTGAATACACCAGAATTTATAATGTCTTTAAATGTCCTCAAGAATCCTAATTGAATACACCCCCCTTGGTTTAAAGTCAAAACTACTATTTACCAACATATAAATATTTTCAAAATTAAAAATAATAATAATAACAGCTGCTCAGTCTTATCTATAATAAGTCTATAACTCAGTCAAACAAGGACTAGTTTATTTTGATAAACTAGGGGGGTTGTTTGTTTTGTCGTTCATTGAGGTTTAATGCAATTTATTAAGTGATTCTATTTATTTTTTCAAGTGATGAAAGATCTGACGAGATGAGATTAGTCTGGTAGTAAAATCCCTTACGCCTGTATCATGAGATTACGGGTTTGAGTCAACACTTTTTAAAAAAATCCCAAATTTATACAATAATATAATAATTAAAAAAAAAAGGTGATGAAAGATCTAACATGACCCTTAAAGTCAATTAATTCGAAAAAAAAAATAAAAATTTCCACAGTTACGTGATAGAAAAGTATTGAATCACATACGATGAGATATTCAACTCATCCAATTTCACTCTTAAATTCTCCAGGCTCAAAAACACAATTTGGTGAAATAAATACAGTTTATTTATATAATAACTGATGAATAAAGATTTCATTTTAATAATCAATCAACATTATTTACCGATAAAAGATGGGAAATGTATGGTGGATTCTCATAACATATTTTTGATTAGGACAACTTAAAAGCAAACATGAGAAAAAGAACAAAAAGACTATCTTATTTTTGGTTAGTTGCAAGCGCTGGTCTGGTTGAATTTTGCATGGGTTTATCATTTTTAAATTATCTTAACATTACTATTTGCTAACATTTACTTTTGGAGTTTAAATCTTTAATATCAGACTTAAGTTTTTTTACTGATAAATAATCTTGATTGATTATTATGGATATATACTCCTAGACAGTTTTTATACAATTTATTTATACAAATGATAAATTCTTAAGTTCTCTAGGCTCGAAAACAAAACACAGTTTGTTCCAACAATAAGGATATGTACTGCTATCTTTTTTTTCAAAAAAAAATTACTTCTCTCTTTTTATTTATTGATAGAGTTCATAACATATAAATAAATAAATACGTACCTATGTATGATCAGAATCCTCTAGAAATTATTTTTCTATTACTTTGTTATATGATAATGGGAGATTTTGATACTTGAACAGAATTAGGGTCTAATTAGGAATTAGGTTTTTTTTTTTTTTTTTTTTTTTTAATACAGTGATATAATTGAAGATATGAGTGTAATTAATATGTGTACATAGTATTTGGTTTATTTTTAATTAAACTAATTTGTCCTTATTGGTAAATTTCTATTGGAATGTTTTTGTAATTAATTTTTTTATTATTAAAATATGAGTATGCTTATCATATGAGTGTCAATATTGGCACCCTTTAAGATTGATATTTATAGTAATGATTTAATTTTAAATTTTAGATATAGATATACTTATAAATATGGATGTGCATCACATATTTATGGATATCAATATCCACACCCTAATTAAAATCGAATAATATCAAAAAAAAATTTTAATGGATAATTAATATCAACTTATACTTATCTTATGCAGTATTATGGCCCACCAGAAAAAAATAAATGATATTTTGGTGAAAGGTCAATAAGGTTGGGACATTTAATTATGGAATATAATCCTGTGTGCAAAAAGTAGATGTCAATTATTGTGTTAAAATAATAGTTGCTGAAATCATATACCAATTAAAAATGAGAGGAATTCTTAGCTCTCGGCCTAAAATTTATATACCTCCAATGTAAAAGTAGCTTGTGAAAAAAAAAAAAAAAATGTAACATATGATTAATAGACATTATGTACATGTTGCCACGTAAAATTTATAGACTTAGAGCCTGTTTGTTTTTACCTCTGAGAATTTTTGGACTTTTATCTGAAGTCTGATGTACTTCACTTTACTTTAATTTCCTTTTGTCCAAATTGCCCTTTACAAAATATATTATTTCCCTGTTATGTTTTGTGTGCTTTTAATTTGTTTGTTTTTTCTGGCCCTTTCGGTGTAGGTGGTGTCATGTGGACTTGCCCCTCCCGCAAGGCCGCAATCCCAAAGAATGTAATAGGTTAAAAAAAAAAAAAAAAAAAAGTAAGGTGCTGTTTGGAAGTCTTTTTAAAAACCATTTTTTGTTTTTAAAAACAAAAAACAACTTTACTATTGTTTGGTTTTATGTTTTACAAAATTATTTTTGAAAACAAAAAACAAGTTTTTTAAAGTTATAACTAAAAAGTTAAAAACAACTTTTTATTGTTTTTCACCATTTTCAAAACAGTTTTTGAAAACAAACCCCAATTTTTCCCTCCAAACAACTATTTTATCTATTTTAAAAACATTACCAAACACATTTACATCGATTTCCGTTTTTAAAAACCACATTTAGAAAATACTACCAAACATGTTTACATTTTTAAAAACATCATTTTAAAAACATAATTTCTATTTTTAAAAATAGTTTTCAAAAACATCATTTTAAAAACAATACCAAACGTTCTATCTTGACTCTATTTTTTTTTTAAAAAGAAAGTAAAGATCTTGATTATTATTATTATTTTTTTGATAATATCTATTAATTCGGGATTTGTTATTTTTTTAAAAGTGCCGCTGACTTGGGAGTCATTTACCCAAATCCCAAGCTCGTCCATCTACCGGTTGAGCTACGCCCATGTTAGCCAGATCTTGACACTATTAGGTAAGCTGTTATTCTGCATATTGCAAACAGATCTCTCTTTCTCTCTAGATCCAATATAGTCATAATAAATTTGAAATTTTCTTCCTTGTCTAAAAAAATCTCACAATATATTAAAAAAATTCTCCCTATTGTCATGCAAATTATCTCATCCTATTTAACTTTTTCTAATCTACGATTATAATAATTAGGATTTATTAACCAAATAGGATTTTACTTATATAGTTGTAAATCATATTCAATCCAATCTGCATACTTTGAGATCTGATCCAATCTAATCTGAAATCTAATAAAATCCACAAGAATCAATCTATCCAATTAATGTTCATCAATCTTTATGGAAAAAGATGTCTCTAGTGACATAAAGCTTTTATAAATAAACTATAATAAACTTGGTAGATAATGACACGACAAACAGTTTCAAAAGTTAAAAACAACAAAAATATAAATATAAAAACAACCAGAGTTATCTTTTCGATACGTTTTCCCTCTTTTTTTGAGACATTTTACCAACCAAATCAATCAACACATCTTTCCTTTACCTTCACGGGTAACCCATATTTCATTCTAATAGTCAAGGATGCCACGTACTTCGGACACGTGTCCTTATCCTGTACGTCCATCACGAACCTCTCTATCACAGATGCTGCAATCGACTTCATCTGAATATACGCCATATCTTTTCCGAGACAAATTCTCGGCCCAGCTTGAAAAACCGGGTACCGAAACTGGTTCTCTTGCCGATAAATACCATTTTCAAGCCACCTTTCCGGTACAAATTTGTTACAATTCTCGCCCCATATCGCCTCCATCCGCCCCATCGCGTAAACATGATAAGTAATAAACCAACCTTTTCCGATAAAGGTACCGTCAGGCAATATATCGTCGTTAAGGCAATTTTTTGTATCTATCGGTACCGGTGGATACAATCTCATAGACTCGGATATCGCTGCTTGCAAGTAATGCATCTCTCGTAACTCGTCGAAACTGTAAGTATCGCCGATATTTTTCCCGTTTTGTTTCCGAATCGTCTCGAGCTCCTTCAATATATTTCGCTCAACGTCTGGACGAGACGATAAGAGCCAAAAGAACCAACTCAAAGCCGAAGATGTCGTGTCTCGGCCGGCAAGAATGAAGCTTATGATTATATCTCGGAGAAATTCGGGCGAGTTATCGCTGTTTCCGATAAATCGGGACAATAAATCGTCATCCAATTTCTCTACTTTGGCTTCCATTCTTGATCGGATTATATGATTTGCAAAGTCGTGAACTACTTGAATTGATTTTTTCAGCTTTCGCTCTGATCCGATATTGAAGAACTTCTTGATCTTCCATAGATTCGCAATTACGTACCGGAATCTTCCGGCGCTGAGTGTAGCTGCATCTTCAAACGCACGCATAAACTCGGAACCGGCGGTTCCATCTCCCTCGAGACAACCTGGGTCGACGTTAAAAGCCACTTTACATATGTTATCAAACGCAAATCGCTCAAGAACGTCTTGTAAGTCCAGGACTTGCTCGGTTTCGGCCGCCTTCGTTAGAGTCGGAACTAACCGGGCCGAAATCTCGGAGCTGACGTTCTCAATAACGAAATTTCGGAGAGACTTGGTATTGAACTCGTAGCTAGCAGTCTTTCGCTGGACTTTCCACAACTCGCCGTCGGAGTTGAAGATTCCTTGACCGAGGAAATCTTCAAGAACACTGAGGAATCGCTCGCCTTTCGGGTAGTTCTCGAAGTTGGTCTTCAGAATATACTCGACGTTTGACGGGTTCGCCGTGAAGACGCCGTGGACTCTGCCGGGACGTTGGAAGACGGCGGAGTTGGTTGGGCATGCTTTAACTGCTTCAGTTGTCCACTCGAGAATCCGGTGGCGGTTTTTGATGAATCCGGGCAAGACTCCGACTAAAGGGTAGTGTTTGAAGCCTGGTTTTCTGGATTTTTTGTATGCAGAGTATACGTAGAAGTACAAGTAGAGAGAGAGGAGAGAAACTATGAGAAAATATTGAAGAGAGAAAAGTTGCAGTTCCATGGCTGTGGTGATGTGGAGTTTTTTTTTTTTTTTTTGGCAGAGGTTTATGATTTACGTCAAGAACATAAGAAATTGTGTTGAATTTTGAAATGAAGAAATATGACTGTAGGAATGAGTACTTTATATAAAAAAAAAAGTGCTAACAAAAATCTAAAGAGTAGTCAATTATATATAAAACTAAAAAGAAGTAAATATGAAGAAAGAAAAAAAAAAGTAAGTCAAATTTAAATTCAAATCCTTTGAAAAAAATAAAAATGAAATTCAAATCAATTAGAAATGGTAACCGTATAAAATATTTGTAGGGTGTTGTTCAAATACGGGATCACGAATCGAATCGGTATACCCACTACTAAACTATTTATATCCCATTTTTTAAATTATTTAATATTTTATTTTTCGTTTATCAAATTACTTAAAAGACATGCAATTTTTATTTAAAAAAATACTGTACATAGTAAAACTAATAAAACCCCACTTTCCTTATTTCAAAACCCACATAGATTATTTCAAATAGTTGACTATTTAATATTTTTGTTTATATTTTCTTTCAAATCTCGATCTCATATTTATCATATTTAGTATTTATTGATTTTATTGTTTCACATGTTTGTTTTGTTTTTCTTTTAAAATTCCAGATCCATATTTGCTATTTTTTTTTTTTTTTTCCAAATTGCTAGATTTAGTCACCAGACATCACTCTCTAAATCCACTTTTCAAATTGGTAGACTGAATCGCCGCCAGACATCACTTTCCAAATCCACTTGATGTTCTCCATGTAACACTTAGATATATTTACTTTTTATGTCTTAAATCATGAACCATAATCAAGAGACATGTAAATTCTTTTCAATTACTTTTTTTTTTTCTTCTCATTGCTTCAACTTCTCAGCAAGATTGTCTCGGTTTAAATTTCTATTCAAAGAAAGATAGATGCAATTAAAGAATTTGGAATAAAATTTGTAGGTATTTCTTTTATTTTTATTTAATAAATAAATAAATAAATAAATAAATAAATATATATATATATATATATATATATATATATATATATATATATATATATATTCTCATCAAAATTATATTTTTCATTGCTTATGAACAAATTTTTTTGTTGGAGTTTATGAACAGTTTCATAGTTTCTTGTTCTGTTTTTTTTTTTTTTACTCATCGGTTCTGGACTTGTGTATACATTTTTTTATTGGATCAGGATCCTTTCATTGTCTTGTTTTTCTTTGACTTTTCATAACCTAATGACACCTAAACAAAATAAAAAATACATGGTCAATATTTGATCACTTTTTTCTCTCATGCAACTTGGTGGTTTAATTACACTTGAAAAATACAAGGAAAAACAAGGACCAAGGAGAGGATCTTGACCCTTTTTTATTTCTCCTGTTTCAAAAAATATTATGAAGGAATTTTATGTTTTTTTTGTTTTGTTTTTTTTGTTTTTTGAATTTGATTCGAAGAAGCTACACATTCTTGTTATGTTTTTTATTTTTTATTTATTTTTAAATTTTTTTTTAAATTTTTTTAATCTTGTTTCAAAAAAATATTATGATGGGATTTTTAACTTTTTGTTTTGTGAATTTGATTTGAAAGAGCTACCCACATTCTTATTCAGGTTTTTAGCTCACTGGTTTTGGACTTGTATAGTTTTTTTATTTCCCATGTTTCACAAAAAAAAAAAAAAAAAGTTGAGAAGTTGAAGCGATGAGAAGAAAAAAAAAGTGGTTGAAAAGATAAATTAAGGTTTATGTTATAAATGGATGGCTGGTTATTTTATAAATAAAAGCAATATCATGTCTATTGATTATGACTCATGATTTAAGACAGAAAAAGTAAATATCTCCAGGTGTCACATGGAGAACAACAAGTGGATTTGGAGAGTGATGTCTAGCGATCAAGTCTAGCAATTCTCTTATATATATATATATATATATATATATATATATATATATGTTTCTGTATGATGAGCAATTTCTTAGTACACAAAAATAGGCACAATTGAAAATAAAAGGGATATTGTAGAAGTTTTTGGATTTTACCACCATCTCAGCTCTGTTTTGGTGTCATCACTAGGGATGGCAATTAAATCCGAACCCGTGGGACCCGTCCGAACCCAACCCGCTTAAAGAGGGTTTGGGTTGGGATTAGTGTACCCATGGGTGGGTTTGGGTTTGAAAATTGTATCCGTCACGGGTTCGGGTTTGGGTATGGATTTAGAAAAAAATCCATACCCGAACCCGTATACCCGCGAACAATAAAAATTATATAATATTTTATTATTTAAAATATTATAAATTTAATCTCCAATAAAAACTTTTTAACTATATAGAGAATAAAATGTAAACATTTCAATCTATTAAGTGTTTTTATTCTTTAAAATTATAATATTTCATATATTTAAATAATATAGAAATAATTTAAAAAAAAAATAAAAATTGGCGGGTTCACGGGTTCGTGTGTTTTACCCGTGGACTCGCTTGTTTCATGGGTTTGTGGGCGGGTTTGGGTGTCCCCTAAACCCGCGGGTAAAACTCGAACCCGAACCCGTTTATTTTCACGGGTTCACGGACAGGTTTGGTAAACACAAAATTTCGTGCGTTTGGGTTTGGATTTTACCAAACCCGCCCGAACCCGCCCCATTGCCATTCCTAGTCATCACACGTGGAGTAAAGGCAACATGTGGCTTCTAATTTAGTGATTAGTGGCAATTGTGTTTGTCCCTTTCTTATTGGTTGCCAAGCCTTATAAATAGGGTCTTTGTTTTAAGCCTGTATACATGATCTAAAAGCTCCATTTTGTAACTATTGGGTTTTGCTACCTTACTATTAACGGCAAGATTACTGGATAGTTATATGAGAGAGAATTGATTACTTTTTAATTTTATTTATTTATTTTTTATTTTTACACACCCTTGGATTGAAAATCTAAAGATTAAAATTGACTCAATAACATTACTGTTAACAGCAACTTAGCCAACCCCTGAAAGAAGCAATAAAAAGACAAACGAAAGCCAATTATTCTCTCCATCTATTAGAGTATTTTATTCTCTCGCTTTGTCTCATTTTGTTCTGTTATTAATACTTATTATTATTTATCTTGTTTTCGTTTCTCAATTATTATTATCTATTGTTTCAATTTTATTATAACACGTTATCAGCACGTGTTTATTACCAGAATCCGAAGCTTCTGGGTTTATTACTAGAACCAGACGTTTCAAGATTTATTTAATTACTTCCAGAACATGAAGCTTCTAGATTTATTACAAGAATCTGAAGTTTCTAGATTTACTTATTTATTTCCAGAACCTGAAGCTTCTGGATTTATTCATTCATACAAAAACCTGAAGTTTCTAAATTTATTTATTATCACTCGGAACCTGAAACTTCTAAATTAGAACCTAAAGCTTTTGAATCAGAACTCCCAGTTCTGGATTTACTTTCTCGCATGCATTTATTATTACGCATGCATTTACTTTACACATTTATTTAATTTTATGCAATTTATGTGCCTCAGTATGCCAACTAACCAGAAACCTGAAGTTTCTGGATTTGTATAAATTATGAGCTGAACCTAACTAGGCCAATCATTAAGAACCTGAAGTTTCTGAATTTATTTGCACTTGATTTATTATTGTGCAATTTCAACTAAGTTCGGTTAGATTGACTAACCAGAAGCTGAAGTTTCTAGATATATGATATTTAAGTTGGTGCGGTTTTGCAAACTGATCAGAACCTGAAGTTCTGAATTTTAATTTCATTAAGAACCTGAGGTTCTGGATTCATTGTTATATACATGAATGCCATACTTGGAACCTGAAGTTCTAATTTTGAATACAAAGTATTGAATCTGAACTTGAAGTTCTAAAGTTTTGAACATGAAGTTCTAATCAGACTTGAAGCTCTAAATTCAATTTAAATTGTGATATTAAAACTTTTAATATCAAAGTTTATTAGAACCAGAAGTTCTGAATTGGATCAAGTTATGATTCTTTCATCTAGAAAGTCAAATTGTAATTTTATTCAGAACCTGAAGTTTTCTGAATTTTATGTATGAACTTATAGTTCATGGTTGAACCGGAAGTTCAAAAAATCAATATGATTCATGATTTTGTTTTATCTCATATTTACGAAGTGATATATTTTCATATATATATATATATATATATATATATATATATATAAATATGTTTAATATATACTTTTGATTACTTTGTCTAATATGTATTCTTCTCTGTGAATAGATATGTTTTTAAACGATAAATTTGGTGATATTGAAAAGCAAAATGCAGTAGATATATGTCTAACCAATAGTGCAACGACACATACAATTATGCGGAATCAAAAATATTTTCTGAATTTAACTTTGCTTAAAGCATATGTTAATATAGTATCAGGTCCAACAGATCGGATAGAAGGCTCTGGCAGAGCCATGATATTGTGACCAAACAATACTAAAATATGTATCCATGATGCTCTATATTCAAGTAGATCTAGAAGAAATTTGTTTAGTTTCAAAGATATACAGTGTAATGGATATCATATTGAAACTATAAATGATTAAAACATTAAGTATCTGTGTATTACTTCTCATGATTCAGGCCAGAAACGCATTATGGAAAAGGTGCATGCTTTATCATCTGGATCATATTACACCATTATAAAAGTGTAAAAGTTTGTGCAGTTATGAATTAGAAGTTCTCAGATCCAAAAATGTTTATGCTTTGGCATGACCGTTTTAGTCACTTAGGATCTACAATAATACGTAGAATCATTGAAAATTCTTATGGACATCCATTAAAGAACCAGAAGATTCTTTTATATCATGAAAATTTATGTACTACATGTTCATAAGGGAAATTAGTAACAAAACCATTCCATTCTAAAGTTGGTTTTGAATCCTCACCATTCTTACAGAGAATTTAAGAAGATATATGTGGACTTATTCATCCACCTTGTGGACCGTTTCGCTATTTTATGGTCCTAGTTGATGCATCTGTTAGATGGTCACATGTTTGCTTATTATCAACACATAATGTTGCTTTTGTAAGATTACTTGCATATATTATCAGGCTTCAGACACATTTTCCCGATCATCCAATTAAGTCACATTGATATATTGGATCAGAATGGATCAGTGGAATCACTTATCAAACGCCTCCAGGTAATTGCGAGAACTTTGTTATTTTAATACAATTACCATTTTCTATATGAGGACATTCTATTTTATATGTTTCTGCATTCAACTCTGACCCACTATTTATCATCATTATTTACCATTACAACTTGTAATTGGTCATTGACTTGCTCACTTTTTAAGATATTTGATTGTGTAGTATATCTTCTTATTGCATCTCTGGCATGATCTAAGATAAGACTTCTAAATTATTGTGAGACTAAGGGCCAGTTTGGTATTGCTTTTAAAAAGTTAAAATTAGATTATTTTATAATTTTGACATAAAATAATGTTTGGTAAAACTTCTAAAAGTGATTAATTGATAATCTGTCAAGTTTTGACAGTGATTTTGAAAAATAGATGGGGGGTTATTTTTTGAAAGTGATTATGAAATAATCTATTTCAGCATTTAATGCAACTTTTAAAATATCATTATTATCCTTATGAAATCAAGTTAAAATCATTTATATACCTTATTTTATCTCAAAATTAAATATTCTATTTAAATATTGATTTGATTTATAAAATCTTTTAAAAATCTTTTAATTGTTCTAATGGAGTTTTTTTTTCCTTTTTTTTTTTTCCAATTTAAATATTCTACTTAAAAATTGGTTTATATATATAATTAATGCAAAAAGAAAAAAGAAATAGAGTCCTAAACTCATGTATATTTTAGTCATTATAACTATTCTCAGTACTTTTACCAGTACTTTTACAATAAAATAACCAAACATATGTATACTGCTTTTGAGCTATACATTAGTTTCCAAAATATAATTAACCAAACATCTGTTGATTAACTTCACAGCTGATTATTCCTTCAGCACAGCTAACGGTAATTATTATAAAAGTTATAGCAATACCAAACTAGCCCTAATGTTGATTTTGATTAATCCTCTATTAGATCTTTTAAACTTCTGATAGTTTACAATTTTACTCACAATCTGCATATTATTATTATATTAATTAATTTTCTAATGGAAAGTTTCTCCAAAAGAGAAAAGTAAATGAAAAGTTACTCTTGTACAAAATAGAGATATCAGTTCAATTCTCTATATATGTGATAAAAGTGTATCATTTCAATCTTCGTATCACTCAAATACGAAAGATAATTGATCATCAGATGATTATTAATCAGTTACCTGCTACATTAAAGGTGACAAAATTTTATAAGTTGTCATCTCATGAACTCGGGTGATTGTTCCTGAAGAACGATTAGAGCAAAAGGCAACAAATAAATCATATGATGCATATCATAAGTTTGTAAACCTTTTATTTTGAAAGGTCTTGTTCCCCAAAAGAGGAAAATAAATTATCAGGATCCTAATGTAAACAAAACTCGAGTTATGATTAAATTTACTTTCTCAAAATCAATTTTATAAGAGTTAGATATATCTAAAGAGACACAAAGTCCCTGAAGTGACTAAATCCCTTGAAGTAGAAGAAATCTCGGCAGAGATACAAGAATATAGATATTAAAAAATTTATATAAATCATACAAGAGAAATGTGGAATAGTGAAGAAACAATCATTAATGATATACTTTCATATACGGTAGCTATTGAAGTGAAACTCATAATATTGATAATTGTAGACAAAGGCATGATTGGCCTAAATGGAAAGAAGCAATTCAAGTAGAATTGACTTCATTAGCCAACATTAGCCAAACGTGTAGTATTAGACCATTAGTCCAGACGCCTGAAGACGTCAAACTAGTTGGATACTAATGGGTCTTTACACAGAAACGTAATAAGAAAAACGAGATTGTAAGATATGAGGCACGACTCGGTTTCTCATAGAAACTTGGTATTCACTAATGATGAATACAATTACGTTTTGAATTTTGATAAGTTTAGCTACCTTTAAAAGGCTTGAAATATGTCTTCTAGACGTAGTAATCATTTATATGGTTCACTCAATGCAGATATTTATAATCCCTGAAGGATTTAAAATGCTAGAAGCATATAAATCGAGATCTCGTAATTTGTATTTGATGAACCTACAAAATCCTTATATGGATTAAAAACAATATGGACGGATATGTTATAACCATCTTGTTGAATATCCAATAAGATAAGGATATAATAATCATATTATATACTCACGTGTCTTTATAAAGAAATGGGAAAGACAACATATTGTCTCAGCTTGGAGATCGAGCATAAATCAGACGAAATACTTATCCATCAATCATCATATGTTGAAATGATTATGAAAAGATTCTATATGGATAATGCTCATCCATTAAGTACTCCTATGGTTGTTAGAACTCTTGATCTTAAGAAAGATCCATTCCAACCACTTGAAGATGGTGAAAAGATACTTGGTCCTGAAGTACCATATCTTAATGCAGTTGGTGCTTTGTTATATCTGGCTCAATGTACTAGACTAGATATTGCATTTTTAGTGAATTTGCTTGCTAGATTTAGTTCAGCAACAACTTGAAGGCATTGGAATGGGATTAAACATCTTTTTTGTTACCTTCGTGGAACGAAAGATTTGGGATTATTTTATTAAAATCTAACAATTTTCAGGTTTACTTGGTTATGCTGATGTTGAGTTTCTATCTGATCCTCATAAAGCTCGTTCACAAACGAGATATGTTTTTACATATAATGGCACATCGATCTTCTGGCACTCCACAAAGCAAACTTTTGTTGCTACATCCTCTAATCATTCGGAGATCCTTGGACTCCATGAAACAAATCGAGAATGTGTCTGGTTAAGGTCAGTTATTTATCATATTCAAAATACCCGTGGATTCCCATTGTCTACAGACATACACCGACATAGAAATGTCTAAAAGGAAATCCTATTCCTATACGTACAAGAATTACTTGTTCCACATAAATACTATTTCCTATAGGAAATAGTATTTATGATAAGTCTTCTTTTAAGGAGGAATCATTTTCCTTCAAGTACAAGACTTTCCGAATCCACATAAAGACAAACTCTTTTTCCTTTTCGTTAAGCACAAGAACTTCCAGAAGAAAACACCTTTCCTATTTTCGCACAACATTCCTTATCTGGGTAAAATCCATCGTTGCCACGGTCTGGTGACATGATGCCTTCATGCATGCATGCAAACCTAGCTCATGACAGGGATGAGTAGTAGTTTTAGTGTTGAATAGAATAAGTTAGTTGATAAGCTAGTGATTAGTTTGCATTAGGTTGGATGAGATTATGCACGAATGTTGTTGCCAATCTTCTCCTACTTTCTAGTTGATAGATGTCAGTTTGTAAGCCTATAAAGGGCCAATTAGTCAAGGAATAAAGGTATCGAATTATGACTTAAACACTTCTCCTGTTTCCCTTCTCATTCTTTTCTCTTCTTTCTCTAAACCAAATTATCTCATAACAATTGGTATCAGAGTCGTTCGAATCCATGGACACACGATTTCATAATGAAGTCTATGAAGTCCTTGCTCGTCATGAGTCTCTCTTCGAACAAATTCACTCTAGCCTAAACACCATCATAACCAACCTTCGGTCTTTACAAAAATTTAGTTTTCAGAACTCTCACACACAATTAACCACCTATCCTTTGGTGTTTTTCGATGATACACATGTGTCGGCGGAGGTTTTTGTCTATTTTGATAAACCATCGATATTTGATGAATATGTATTTGAGAAAGTCCCATATGAGAGCAATTCATATTTTGTGGATTGTTTTTACAAGTCACACGTATCTCACCATAAAAATACTTCAATTTATCTTTTGTTGCAGGATTTGATGATTCAAGAATTTGTTTCCAGCCATTGGAGCGATTGGATGAACATCATGACAAAAGGTAAAAAATTTAAAGTTCGTCGTATATGATCTCGGTTATTACCACCCAAAAATTTTATGCAGGCTAGTGGGATGATTCATAGTGCCCATTATGCGGAGATACTAGTCAAATGGGCGGGTACACCAATCGAATATGTAACTGGGGAAAATCGTTGGCGTTTTCGAAGACTTACCCAGACTTCATCCTTGAGGACAAGGATTCTTCAAGTGGTGGGGAATGATATATGACAATTCGTATGAGCCATGCATTGGTGACATGATGCCTTCATGCATGCATGCAAGCCTAGCTCGTGATAGGGATGAGTAGTAGTTTTAGTGTTGAATTGAATAAGCTAGTTGATAAGCTAGTGATTAGTTTGTGTTAGGTTGGATGAGATTGTGCACGAATGCTATTGCCAATCTTCTCCTACTTTCTAGTTGATAGATGTCAGTTTGTAAGCCTATAAATGGCCAATTAGTCAAGGAATAAAGGTATCAAATTATGACTTAAACACTTCTCATGTTTCTCTTCTCATTCTTTTCTCTTCTTTCTCTAAACCAAATTATCTCATAACACGATATGGGGCGAGAACTATAACAAATTTGTGTCGGAAAGGTGGCTTGAAAATGGGATATATTGGCAAGAGAACCAGTTTTGGTACCTGATTTTTCAAGCCGGGCCATGAATATGTCTCGGAAAAGAAATGTTGTATATTCAGATGAAGTCGATTGTAGCCTCTGTGATAGAGAGATTTGTGATGGATGTACAAAACAAGAACACGTGTCCGAAGTACGTGGCTACCATGACTCTCAGAATGAAAGTTGGGTTACCTGTAAAGGTAAAGGAAAGATGTTAGATGGATTGATCTGGTTGTTAAAATGCCTCAAAAAAAGAGGAAAAATAAATAAATAAATAAATATATGGTTGCCTTGTGTAGCGGACCAGCGGTGGATTTCCACTTGTAAAGTTGTAAGCATACATGCATTACTTAGACATTACCGCGGTTCGGTTCAAACCGTGAAACCGAATCGTAACCATAGGTTAAAAACCGAAATTGAGATCGGAATTTCAGTTTCGATTCTGGAACCGTAAGGCTTAAGGTTCCGGTTTCTTAAACTAAAAAACCGGACCGGAACCGACAGTTCCAAACAGACGGTTCAGTCATTCCCCTATTTCATCAAACATTACCCTAATCCTAACCCTAAACTTGGATCTCAATGGAGGAGGACGCCGCCTCCAAGAATCATGACGTGTTTAGTCATTCTTGAATTGATCTTGGCTAACTCGGTCAAGGCCGCAAGTGATTTGGGTCCGTGTTGGGCTTGATTCTTAATGGGCCTACCCATTTATAAAGCCCAAATCAACAAAGGTTATGTTCTCCTAAAATTTGGTCGTCAACCAAATTTTAGCCACTACAAACCTTAAATTGTATAAATTTTGAGAGCCATTTAATTTTTTTTTCCAACCGACTGCATATATTTAGATGCTACGAGTAACTTCGGAAAAAAATATGCAAATTCTTCAACTCAACATTACTTGCTAGTCGTAACTCGTAACTTGGTACAAAATGTTACTTGCTAGTCGTAACTCGTAACTTGGTACAAAATGGAGTATTCCCCTTATTCTACAATTAAAACAAGCCTAGTCCACTAAATCAATTGCATCAAACAACCATGATCATCAAAACCTCACTTACCTACCCAAATACAAAAATAATTTAAGCCTCCTTTTTTAGTGCTTGACAATGAAGTTGACAATCTCTTCAATCAGCTTATTGGTTTGTGTTGTTGTTTGAGGATCCAAATAGAAACAATGTCCCATTCCATGATTCACCAAAATCTCCACTTCCTTACCAGCCTCCTTCATAGCCTCACAATACTCTAATTCCGAGTCCCGAATCAAATCCATCTCCGCCACCGCCACAAGCATCGGCGGCAACTTCATGTCGTCAAGCGGCGGTGCGAGTGGGCCCATTGGACACGTAATTGGGAAGTCTTTGGTTGCACCATCAGGCAATGCTAGGGACATGAACTTGTTTACCATGTCACGAGTTAACAAGGGTGTTTCGGGTAATTCATGAAACGACTTACTCAGCTCGGCTCGCAAGAATCCAGGGTGTATAGCTATCCCACCAGCCAGTCTCACCGGCTCTGTATTCATATCTCCGGCTCGAGCCGCTAAGTAATGCACAAGATTCCCGCCAGTGCTATCCCCGATAAGAAAAACTCGTTGAAAATCAGCTAAGTTGTTCAGCCACAGCTCTGATAGCTCACCACGAGCCACAGAGCAAAGCCAGAGGAAAGCTGCATAGGCATCCTCACAAGCAGCTGGAAGCCGATGCTCAGGAGCGAGCCGGAGATATACAGATACACAAACGGCTTGAACCGAGTGCACAAGCCGTGTATAGAATTGGTAGTACATGTACCAATCAGGTTGGGTTACGCAAAAGCCACCACCGTGAAAATGAAGGAGAAGGGGTAGCTTTTCCTTCCCAGAGACAATGTTATCCCTTTCAGGGACGTAAATCCTTACAGTTAGGCCACTGGATGGATCAATAACTACGTCCCGAACAGCTACCCCTTCGATGAATTCGTCGTGGGGCGGAACACTATTTACCAAGAGCTGGACGGGGGATGGGCTGGTCCAGGTGCGATCGACCGTTCCATCGTCATAAACTCGTAGCCAATTGGAGACATGCTCAACAATTTTCTTGTTTGAAGCCATATATGGAATATGGTTTATTGCCTGCGTTAGAGAGTTGGCATTTATATCTTAAATCTTAAAACGTGAA
This sequence comes from Acer yangbiense, assembly GCA_008009225.1. Lineage (NCBI taxonomy): Eukaryota > Viridiplantae > Streptophyta > Magnoliopsida > Sapindales > Sapindaceae > Acer > Acer yangbiense. Next base: position 52,349,032 of record CM017762.1, on the reverse strand, counting down.
ACCTGTTTTTGATAACATGAGATTCAATAATGGTGTGGACAGTGGAGCACGTGTTGGGTGTCCCAGTGTGCTTTGTCTAGCTTCAACAAATGTTATTCGCATTGGTTCGCCGTTGTCCATTCATTTTGGACGCTACCGTTTATCCAAGACTGAATTCAAAGAAATGAAAATCACATGTATGTCATTTTTTTTTATCTATCATATGTAGTGCGACGACCTGAACCTGAGATATGTTATTAGTATGTCATTAATATGAATTTGGATCTGCTGTTTAACTAATCTCTGTCCTGATCTAAATAGATCCGGTGACATGTGTAATCAATGAGCTGAAATTTATTTATTTCACTTTCATTATATTCAAGTGCTTTAGATCAGGACAAATATTTGCACAACTGAGGATCCAAATCCCATTAGTATTTAGTTTGATGAGATTTTATTAACTACAATGTTTATATATTCATTTGCAAATAATTTTGTCATTTATAGGGGAGAGAGAGAATCTCACATAATCACAAAATGTACAAGCCAATTTGTGCATAATGAGATCAAAGCAACATTTACAAAGGCTAGCAACATGGAGGCGTAAAGAGTGCAGAGGAGCATGACAAAGATATGTTATAGTTTTTAGGATAAATTGCAATATTATACCCTGAGTTTTTGAAATACCACAACCACAAGCATGCATATTCAACTTTTGTAAAAAAAAATAATGGAATGCATTTGAAAAAGAAGTGTGAACTGATTAAAACAAAAATTAAAGAAATGCTATTGACAATTCATTAATCATTTGTTTACACTCTATTTGATTTTTTTATTTATTTTTTATTAATGACAATTTTAATCTGAATTTAAATTACTAAACAAGATAAGAAAATTCCAAAGACACTCGAAACAATTTTTTTTTAGAAAACAAGTTTTTTTTCCATCTTTAGTTTTCTTTTTCTTTTTCTTTTTCTTCTTTTCAAAATAATTTTTTCTCACACACCATCAAACAAACCCTCTATAATTATCATGACCAGTTCATATATATTTTTTCTATTATCAGTTTGTCCTGACAATAAATATATCATGACGAAAATATAGACCACTAGATTTACATACTTTGACTCAAAGTGTATGCACTTGTCAAAATTTCTCCATACTCTATGGTCCACATTCTTCGTCCTGATATATTTATTGTTAGGACGAACTGATAATAGAAAGAATATATATATATATATATATAAGTTTTTCTGTTTTCCATTTCAACCAAATTTGAAATTGAATTTTTTTTCATAAACACCGCCCACGTTCAATCATCACCATCACCAGAAAATATATATATAAAAAATTATTTTTTCCATAAACATATATTTAAATTATTTTTTTACTCAATAGAATATTATTTTACTCAACTTAAAATCCAAAAGAGAAAAACAAATATTGTTTTCCTATTTCCACAGTTTGATCTCTAAAACAGTTTTCTTATTGTTTCAAGCTCCTCACTTTTGTTCAGTTATATTCTATGTTTTATTTTTATTTAATTACTTTACATCTTTTTTCTATTTCACGTTTCAAATTTTCTAAAGAAATGGAGAGTCTTGAAATTATTATTATTTTTAAATGGAGTATCTTTAGAAAAGGAGTTCCAAAAGATGAAAGGGATAATTTTGGAAAAAAAAATGAAGAGTCTATAGAATTTTTTTATTTTTTTTAAAATTTAAATTTTTAGAATGGAGTGTCTTTAGAAATGACATGTAAAAAGAAAAAAAAAATGGATTGTAATGAGAAACTCTAAAAAATTAAAGATATTTTATATGCAATATCATGAGTTTTTACCACAACCTCCATGGAATATAAAAAAAAAAATTAAAAATTAAAAAACCCTGAACAAGGGTTTTTCAAATAAACATCTTCTTAATTTAAATTTTAAAATAAAATGTTTTGGTGAAAGAAATATGAAAGATAAAAGTGGTATTTTGGAACAAAATAAAGTGTGTTTAGAAAAGAAGTCTAAAAATAAAAGAATGGATCTCCACCCCATTTTTTTTAATTTTTTTTTTAATGTGATATCCTTAAGATGGACGGTGGAGATCCATCTACCTAATTATTTATATATATTTTATATAAATAGATCTCCACCGTGCATAGATGAATGGTGAAGGTTAATAACTTTTTAATGTTTGTATTATATAACTATTTCAATTTTATTTTTTTGACACGTAACGTGTTCTTTGTTTTAAGACTAAAATACCTTTAGAACCGTTAAATTTGAATAACAGTAAACTAACAAAAGGACCGAATTGATGTAAGGGTCCCGATATTGACACCCATAAATATGATAAGCACACCCTAATTTATTAAAAATTTTAGTTATAAAAATATCCAATAGGAATTTACCAATGAGGACAAATTAGTTTAATTAAAAATAAATCGAGTACTATGTAAACCCATTAATTACACTTATATCTTCAACTATATCACTTTATTATTAAAATTATAAAAAAAAAAAAAAAAAAAAAACTCTAATTAAACCCTAATTCTATTTCAAGTATCAAAATCTCCAATTATCATTCTGTTTGGTATAAATTTTAGGTATTTTAGAGAGAACTGCTGCTGCTGATATAAGAATTCAAATTCTTGCAGATTATATCAAGTTTAGAGACATCAACAGTGAGAAAGGAAAGTTTGAGAATGTTGGTTTCACTGTAAGGACTTTGCAGGAGCTAGTGGACAAATTTGAGTTGAAGCATTTTTTTTTTTTTTTTAAAGACCAAGAAAGGCCAAGCGAACAACAACAAAAGCAAGGGAGAGGACACAAGCAACTAGCACCCATTTCCACAGCCAACAAACAAAACAAGTAGCAGCTGTATAAAGCAACTGAGAACCCCAACACCCTACATACCTAAAAGCCAAACCAAACTTAACAAAAGTAAACACAACCAGTAATCAAATATGATTACTTGTAAATCAAACAAGTAATCAAATTTTATTTTTATTTATTTTTATTTTTTTTTGTTTGTGAGAGAATGCTTGAAGTGAAAGTAATATTTGGAAGTCAAGAATTCGAAACAAAGAGAACTTAACAACTTGAAATAGAGCTTCTCGAAATTTAAGAATTTAATAATTTTGTGTTTTTCATCTTGGAGAATCTAAGAATTTATCATTTGTGAAATTATATGTGTTAATAACTAAAGAGGGTTTATAAATAAATTGTATTAAAATTAAAACATTCATTTAAATAAGGGTACTATTGGCATTAAGTTGAGTGTTTATAGTAATGTTTTAATTTTAAATTTAAGGCATAGGTATACTTATAAATATGGATGTGTTTATCATATTTATGGATGTTAATATCCGCACCCATGATGTAATTACGAAAACTTAGGAACCATGGGCATTAAAAACGGGATGACAGTTACAAAACTCATATTTCGCTAAACTTTATGGACTATTTTTTTCGGAAACAAAACATCTTTAAATATAGAGAGAATCTCTTTCTATATAATGAAGAATAACTTAGTACACAAAAATAGGCATAGTAGGAAAATAAAAGGGAGTGTATTTAAAAGAATTTATGAGGCCCAATTCTTAAAAATAAAAGGGAGTGTATTTAAAAATAGGCATAGAAGGAAAATAAAAGGATTGGGTCCATTAAAGTTATGATTTGGTAACGTTGTCTCAGTTCTCACCCATTAAAGTTATGATTTGGGCCCAAATCTGAATCGTTGAAGAAAGCCTAGCTATTTGAATTCTAATCCAAAGTTGGTTTCATAATTAATCAGGATTAATAATTTTGAGATTTCAAAAATAACTTCAATATATATAACCTTACAACAACAAACCAAAAAATAAATGTCCCATCTTTATTTCCTCTATAAAAATAGTCAATCTAGGTAAGAAACAAAAAATTTACATCAATGTTTGAATTCTAATCCAAAGTTAGTTTCATAATTAATCAGGATTAATAATTTTGAGATTTCAAAAATAACTTCAATATCACCTTACAACAACAAACTTACAAAACAACTTTTTGTTGTTTTAGATTTTAATCTAATGTTTAATATTGCTTCGACCCTTCTATCAATCAATTTTTTTTTTTTTTTTTACAAATTAAAAAACTCCTAACTTCCTAAATCCTGCTACATATCAAATTTGCATCCTGAAGAAAAAGACAATTGTGATTTAGATTAATATGAATAGTAAGATGATATCATAATCGATATGTATTTATATCGATGCGATAAAATTGCCATCTTAATTTCAATGGCACGTGCTTATTATTCACCAACACAAAAAAGTAAAAACTTTGATCGAACATCCCCAAGCCTTTGAATCAGCTTTGATGATCCCTTTCTTTCCTCTAAAATCTAAATTATAGTAACGTAGAATTCAACAAAAAATTCTCTTCTTATTATGATAAATTGATAACACAAATAAAAAAAATAAATAAATAAAATAAACACATGACTTGGATTGAGCAATATATTGATTTAAATATCATCATAGTGGAGTTTGGTCTTAAAAAATCCAGAAGTGGGATGTAGAAAAACGCAGCCGCGACTTGTGGTGGTGGTTGAAAACAATAACATAGTGATCATAGTACATTAACAAAGGAAAAAAAAAATAAAAACCGCTTTGGGATTTGTTTAGGTCCACAAAATATTTAGGCATGCATTAGTCTTTGTCCTCAAAAGCTTTAGAAAAAACTGAATATCTTTCCTTTCCATCTGTAAACATTTTAATTGTTTTAGCCTTTAGGTGCATTGACAAACCAATTAAAGATCGGATTAAAGTGATGATTACTACCACTAAGAATTAATGTTGTATTGATTTGTTCAACTAATCTTTAAGGTTATAGTAGATTGTATGGTAATGGTGTGGATTTGCACTCAAACCATATTTTCTTGCGTCTTTGATGGAAAGAATTGAAACTATAGATTTTAGAGGCATATGACACACGCTATGTAATTAATTACGTGAAGAACTGAAATCAAAATTGAAAGTGAAGACATTGAATTGAAGGAGATCTGTGACTTTCATCAACCTCTGTAATTGGCCAAAATTATATTATTATTTACTACAATTGATCTTTTTAACATGACATGGATATCTAATAATTCCTAAGTAAAAACATATTTTAACATGTGGTGGTAGAGGAGCTACACCAAACACAATAAAATTTGATGACTAGGAGGCAATATCTTGTCTGTGAGTGGATTGACAAAAACAAAATGCTGCAAATAAAGAAAGGTCGATTAACAAAAGTAAATGCAGAAAAAAATATATAATGGATTGACAAAGAAGTCAATCCCTCAACCATCCATAAATACAAAGACTTTTTCCTCTTATGATTGTATTTCTAATTATAAATGTTAAATGCATGATTCTCGAGTATTTACCATAAACACTATAGGGAATTATTATTTTTATTTTTATTTTTATTTTTTAAGTATTACATTAATTCGGGTTTTTTTGTAAAGAGGGGGAGGACTGAAACTCGCAACCTCATGATGCAAATGTAAGGAGTTTACCATTGGACCAACCCTATCTTGTCGCTATAGGGAATTAATATATGAGCATAAATGAATAAAAACTACTTTTCTAATATTGTATTATGCATTAAATGAATAATATATATTTTTTCATAAGTATTCTTCAGGTATATATTAACAAAATGAGTGACTCTAATTTCACCCAAAATATTTCTCTCTACACCCATGATTTAATTATTAAAAAAGTGATGTCGTTAACAATCTACAAAATATCTGTTTACACTCCATTTTTATTTTTTTTATTAACAAAAATTTAACCTCAATTAAAATTACTAAACAAGACAAAAAAGTTCTAAAGACACTCCAAACTTTTTGTTTTTTGTTTTTTTTTCCTCTTTACCGTTTTACAAACCCTAAATTATCTTAGCCAATTTACAATTGCTAGAGAAATCTAGAAGTTCTGCCAGTGTGACTTAAGAGATCAAATTAAAATTACTAGTTTTTGTTTTGTTTTTTTTGTATATATGTTAAAATTAAAATTAAAATTCAAAAGTAATAATAGGTAATATTAAAATAAAATAAAATGTCTTTATAAATTAATTATTTTTAATAGAGTGTATTTAGAATAGGAATGCAAAAAGTAAAAGAGATAATTTTGAAACAAAATGAATTGTCTTTAGAATTTTTTAAAATTTAAAATTTTAGAATAAATTGTCTTTCGAAAATGAGTGTATATAGAAAGGAAAAAAGTGGGTTGCAAGAAGAAAATCTCTTGTTAAAAATTATTATTACTAAAATAACCTTAATTAAAATTACTTATAATACATCTTCTTATTTCTCATCTTTTCTAGAATTTCATCAACCAAATCTGAAAAGATGAAACTAGAATATATCAATCTTTTCATTCTTGCAAACGAACAATACATAAAAATAAAGAGAAAATAAAATTTTGTTTTCAGGTCGTTGAAAAAAATAATTGAATTTTTCCTTTTGATTTATTTTGAATGATGTTAATAAGTAAGAAAAACATCAATGAATGAATAAATCAATACATCAAGTAACACCCAAAATCTCACATCAACGAAACTGCAAAACCAAAAATGAAGTTGTTTTTTAACATATGGTAGCCAAGAATGAACACAGATAAAGGGTATGCAGATTGATGAGAGAGAACCAGTATTTCATATGTGAGAGAATATGAGATACAAAGAGAGGCTTATTTTTGGTATTGTATAGGGTGAAAAGAGTAAATGTAAATTTTTAAAGTATGAAATAAACAAGAAGAAATACCAATTAATATAAGTATATAACTTTGTTCTCCTCATCAGGATGATTCTAACAATACATTATAGGTGCCAATTTGACATCATATACCCCTCAAAAGCCCTTTGAAAGTGTCTTATATCATAAGAACAAGAAAAAAAAAAAAAAAAAAAAAAAACTTTAGATGCTAACATATGACAAATCCGACCGAATCAAGCAAAATGAAACACATTAATCCAACTTGTTAAGCAAATATCATCATACAAAATCATTATTTTAAGCTACTAGCTAAGTGTTTTGGGTTTCTCTCTCTAGGTTACACTCTAAGTTACGGTCGCAAAATCAAAAATCGGAAGTTGCATATATCCTCGGACATCTTTGATTTATCTCTCTAGGTTTTCTGTTTGTTTTTTCTAAATTTTTGGTTTCTCTCTCTACTTACCTCTCCTTTGAAAATGAAAAATTACAAGCTAAGTTAATTTTGTTTACATATTGAGATGGTGTCAGTTACTAAAGCTTGTGGGCATTTGTGTCTAAAAAAATTTCGCTTCGCTAAAAAAAGTTGTGATATTGGTTAATTTTAAAGCTTGCACTAATAATTCAAGGGCTATAGTAAAATTTTGGCCATAATAATATGAAGATGATGAGCAATTATGCACATGAAAATTTATTCAAAATCATTAATTTCCTCTAAAATACAACTTGATTACGAATAAATATAATTTGAGTGAATTCGAATTGTTTCGAAATTCATCTTAAACCACTTATAAATTTATTAAATTCCTTTGGAATTCTTTCCAAAATTAACCCAAATATTTTGTAGAATTAGATAGGAACCTCACTTGTAATAGAGTTTGTCAACAAAAGACCATGTGTATTAGTATACCATAAATATGCATATTAAATGTGCCTATGAGGGAAAAATTGTATATAAATAAGATTCAATATGTGACAACATTTATACAATTTTTTTTTTTTTTAACAGTATCTATCTATCCACTTATCTAGACTGATTATAGAAAACTCATGATTGATTATTGAAACTTAACTGATTTAAGAAATTAAATTATTTTATTGGTTGTGGATGCTTTACAACTATTCGAAAAATTCCTAAGCTCTTACAAGCTGTGTGATGACCTGAATTGGCTCCCACAACTTTACCCGTAGCGAACTAATTAGTTCTAAGGCAAAAACCATTCTGTGTGAAAAGCCATGATAAATTGCTAGTCAACATTAGACAACTCTAGCTTTTGTACTACAAAGCATTCCATTAATTGTTTTGAAATTATTTGTAGTCAATTTCATGCTAAACTTCTTTTGTCGCACCACTAGACAACGACAATGTGTGTGATAACATGCATTGCAATTTGGACGACAGACAATACAATCTGGATAACGAGCAATGTGATTATTGTGGTCCATATTTTAAAAATAAGAACAGTATTAGCTAAAAGATTGTTTCATTAATATCTTCTTTCTTTCTTTCTTTCTTTCTTTCTTTCTTTTCTACAAAGCTAAAGCTAAAAGTTCAAACTAGACATTGATTATTCATGAATATATGTAACTTTAACCACTATATATATATATATATATATATATGTCCCATTTCATTTTATAGGGTTTGAATCAATTGAGATGTGATTTTCGTAAAGAACATCAACAATATTTTGGGCCAACATATCTAAGCTTTAATTTCCTTTGTTATAACTTTTTGATAAAAAGAATAAGAAAGAAACCATTCGTGTATAGGGATGGCTGTTTCCCCATAGGGCCCCATCCCCCATAGGTCCTCATCCCAAATGGAATTTGGGGGTGGGGTTGGGGGCAAACTTTGCGCCCAAATAGATTTTGGGGGAGGTGGTGGGGTTACCCACCCCCAAACCCAAAACCCCATTTCCACCCCCCACCCTCCAAAAATATATATATATTATTTTTATTTTGTATTATATTTTTATTACTTTTTGGTTTGAATATTTTAACAGTGTCAAATTAAAGATTGGAATGTCTAGATTCCAAATTTCGAACTCCGATATTTAGATTGAAAATTGAAAATTTAGAATCGAAATTGAAAAGAAATGGGGGAAATGGGTTTTGGGTGTGGGGGAGTGGGGACCTGCCTCCAAAACGCCCCCACCCCCACCCCCCAATCCCCCCAAATGAGTTTTGAGGGAGGGGGTGGGGGGAGGTTTGAGGAATGGGGGTGGGGGTGGGGGTACTCTCCCCCGCCCCATTGGGCCCCCACGCCATCCCTATTCATGTAGCAATCACATAGAGAGGAAAAAAAAAAAAAAAGACAATGTCATCATCAATAAAATGAAACACCAACAACTCGATGACAACTTTAGTTTTAAGAAAGCTAACGATTAAATGAACATGGCTTTTCATCCTATGTGGTTTCGATTTTTTTTTTCTTTTTTTTTTTTGTGATCGTTGTCTACTGCAACTTCTGCCTTTGTAGGCGATCGATTATCCATTCTTGTGGGATTCAATTACACAAATGTGAGTTGTTCTTTTATTCAATTTAGAACTTGTCTTTCAATGAAAAGCAAAAGCAGCTAGTTTCTTTTTTTTTTTCCTTTTCTATTTTAATATGCAACTCGAAATGATAAGCAAAAGGCTGCAAAGCAGCAGCTTTAATTGGTATAATTGAACGTAAAAAGATTCCAATTATAGAATTGAATCTTTGACCAAGGAGTACAATTATATATACCTTTTTCATGGATTTTGTAAAATAAAAGATAACAATGTTAATTTAAAGAAGGGGGTGTTTTCGTTCAGAGGAACTAACACTTAGGGTTTTGTATGGTTGATTTCTCTTTGAATTGGGACATTCTGCCAAAAAACCAAAAGGAGCAACTTTTATATTTTGGATTTTTCTTTTGTAATAAAAAATAATAATATATGTATATTATATAATATTAAAGTGGTGGCACTGAAGTGCTTCTGTTGTTCAAAATCTGTAAAAAAAAAAATTAAAAAGAAGAAGAAGAAGTTGTCCTTAAAGTAAAAAAAAAAAAAAATTGATAAAGAGAACCGTCTCTGCTTTCTTGAAATTAATAGCATCGTGTAGGAGAAGAAACCGGTCAATGATCAAACATATGTCATAGTTGATGAAAAGTTTGTAAAGGACGAAGAGTTTAAAATTTAAATGCTCGAGGGCAGATGGGGATATTTGTTTTCTTCTTCACTTTATTTCTTTTCAAGGGAGTGGAAAGTGTTTAGTTTTTTTATAATTAAATAAAAAAATCGTTCAAGTTGTTAGTAGAGTCCAATTTTAATCATCTTTAATGGTAGAACAAGAGATGCTTTGTGATTGGATATATGTTAACATAATTATTGATTGGAAAACTGTAGTATTTTCATTTTAGTATAATTCATTTATTAGATTAATTTCTCCGAGTCTATATTCTATAAACGGGGCTTTTATATCCTTAAAAAAAAAAAAAAAAAACATTCTTGAAACAGAAATTCCTAAAAATCACAAAACATGAATATATCTAAGTTGATCTAACTAATGAGTTTTGCACGGTTGCACCCATTATATAATCAATCCTGATCTAATTTTAGTCCTACATCAAGAATAATGTTAGAGCCACACTGTGTTCTTTTTTCTTTTCGTCATTATTATCATCAATAAAATAAAAAAGAGACCCGTATACAATGTGGTTCGGTGGTAAATGACGCTCATTTGGTTTGGTAATTTCTTTGGTTCTAGTTACCACGCACGTATATATAAAATAAAAAGAGAAAGAGAGAGATTTGTGACGCCGCCCACGGCGCACTTGTTGCTAATTGCTGCATGTTGCTCCACGCTCATTAACCTAACCCAACTTCACCAGAGAAACCGACAAAACAAAAACCATTTATTAAACCTCAAATGAAAAAAAACAAAACAAAAGGCCATACTTTTTATAGTGGAATCTCTCTCACACACACAATCATATGCACAGACAGACACACTCAACTCTCAAGAAAACTTGTGTATATTAGAAAAAGAAATGAAAAGGATAAACAAAGAAGAAGGTCACTTGTTCCTGCATGCTTCAAATATCCCAACACTTAACATCCCACCCCACTCATTGTGCCATTGTTCTAGCTAACTGTTTTTCCATTTCACTATATTATAGGGTATGCACTGCCTTATTTTGATAATATAGGCCACCCAACTCACCATCATCATGTCCCCATGAACAATTCATATTTTTCATGAGGACCAAAAGCATGCATTTTGATTTCTACCATATATATAAATATATATATATATATATATATATCAGTGATAATATCACAGTGAGTGAAAAAAACGATCGATCAGACCATTAATTCTTAATTGGTGACACTGCAATTTGTAGCACCCATTTGTCGGTCCTAGGTACGTTGCACCATCGATATGAGTATGACATTTTGCGAGGATTGGAAGGTGATTAGATGCCCATTTTCCCGTTTCTGCGTGCTCCGATCCACTTGTTTAATATCAATCCCATGCTCAAACCTATTTCACTATACTGTTTGATAAAATTTCTGACGTGAGAAATAGAATATATATTTTGGTGTTGTTAATTTTTATTGTATTGTGAAATGAAACGTGGCCTTCCAAAGACCGTGGTCTTTGAATTTCACCTGAGCTATTTGAAAGGTGACAAGTAACATTATTATTATTAATTTTTAAAAGTATTATACTTTTACATAAATTCAGATTTTTTTAGATAGAAAGAAGACTTTAATCTGCAGTCTCGTAGTACAAGTATAAAGAGTAAGTGACATTATTAGCAAACGCGTGCTTTGCATAATACTATTCTCAAAGTGAACAAGAAATCTAGACTATACGCAGATTGCTCTTTTGATTCTTAGAGTTTCAATTGATGAAATTATAGTCTTACGAATTGGAATGGAAAAGATAGGATCATAGGTGGAATGTCTATCTTTACTCAACATACAATTGTACCAATTAAAGAATAATACATTGTACTAGCACCAATGATGGTACTTCTAAATTTTAGCCACAAAAATTGACTTTGATTTAAATCACTGCTTGTATAGAGATAAACTTTTTATATATATATAAAAAAAAATAATAAAAAAAAAAATGCAATGCTAGTAGCTATTATTAATCCATAAGGACAGGGGTCATATGTATATATGTCAAGCACAAAACATATAACTATATAAGCATTTCAAATTGCAATTGAATGTACTTTAGTCATTATCAAAAACATATTTACTCTTTAGATAATAATTATAAATAATAATAATAATAATAAATAAATAAATAAAAACTACCTTTTCTTACTTTTTTTTAATTATATTGTTTACTTGAAATAGAGCAGGGTGCCTGCCACCCAAATGGTATCAGAGCCATGTCTCGAGTCCCTGGAGTCCAGGAAAAGAGTTAGACTGTTATGAGTATGTTAGACTGGTATAGAAGGAAGAAATTTCTCAAAAATGGCAAACACTAGCACTAATTCCTCTACTGCTACTCTAGTTCCTCATAAATTTTCTTCTTCTATGTCCTTACCTCCTCCTACTATCCAAAGAACCCAGTACAACAGAATCCAAGATTTAGTAGAATACGCCTACATCCCTGCTTCTGCCCAGATAAATGAAACTACTTTCCCTCTGCTCAATCCATACAACATCTTCAAGAGAAACAAATCTCTCGCCACCCGGTTAACTCGTCTTGTCCATACCAGCCCACTTCCCATCAAAGAATATGTCCAGTCCACAGGCTTAGATAAATGTTTGATTCCATCCTCTCCCAGTGAACAATATGTCACTCTCACTATTGATCAAAACATGATAGATCAATGGATCAAAGAAGGATGCTCCCATCTCCACATAGGTGCTGTCAGAATCATCCTCTCTCTACACGGTCGAAAAGGCTTACCTGTCACTGCCAGACTGGCCTTGCTCAACACCATCTACACTCAGTATGAACATGCTGTGATTGGCACTTGCCTATCTACTCTTCATGCTGGTAGCATATCCCTCACATACTATCCCAACTTCAACATTCCTTTAAGGGATCACAACCTCCACAAATGTCTCAAAATCCAAGTCCAGATCCTTGGTGCGCCCATGCAAGCTAATTCCTATATGGCTACTGTTCATCATCAGCTTGCTTACAGACTTTAAGATCATGCTCTTGATCCCCCACTTCCTAGTCATAATGGTGATACGATCTTCATCAAAGCAGAAAGAGAAGATGAAGTCCCTACCATCCTTCAAATCCCAAAACAGCTACCCAGAGAAAAACTCACTGAAATGATGCCTCTTGAATGGCTCACAAATTATGAAAAGGTTTTCCAGGACGAAGCTCCTGTCGTTGCTGTTGATACGTCATATGTTCCTCAGCCAGATGGCTCCATAAAAACAATCTATGCACCCCTCACCGGTTCTAAGGCCTCTTCCAGTTCGGAGACTCCTCCGATTTTCCAAGCCCTTATGATCCAACCGGTCACCACTGAATCTGATATTCCTATCCACAGTTTTGAAGCTGACGGATCTCCGATCTACACTGATAAGATCCGTGGTCACTTCATCTGGGACGATGATCCCAATATGTGTGATGCAGACTATATCTGTCGACGCTGTCTCAAAGACACCTTTCCTACCTTCTGTAAACCCTGGAACAAACCTCACAAACCAGATCACCCTGATAGTCCTTGGATAGGCCTCCATCCTATCAAAAATAGACCTTTACCCATTTATGACAGAGCTTTACAGATCATTCGGTCTGAAGGTCTCCTACCTCCATAACCTGCCCTTGCAGTTCCTAATCAACCCGCACCTGTCCCTTGCTACATGACCTCAGATTATGATTGTGATTTCCCTCCACTTGAACCTTCCTCAAATCAAGAAAAAACTCGTTTCTCAAAACCTTTTGTCCAATCTATCGAAGTCCAACCTGATGGTTCTTACAAACAGCCCTCCCAGGCTGAACAAGTCCTCAACTGGCAATCTCACAATGCCAGAGCTCAGAACAGAGTTCTTAACTCTATTGATCAGAAGATTGATCGTGTTACACGACATGTTTCTCAACATGATCATCATCTCCAGAGCCTTGATGCCTCCTTCAGAGATCTGGCTTCTGACATTTAATCGAGAATTGCTAAGCTTCACTCTGATCTTCACAGATATATTTCTCATGGATATTCTGGCCCAGATTTTGACACAAAAGAAAGAGAAATCAAGTAACTTAAAAATCAGCTTGAACAGCTGACCAGAGATCATTCTTACAAACCAAAACCCTATTCTCATCACTCGCAATCACTGTTTTTCCCTGTATCTCCTACACATTCACCCCCTTCCAAACCTGATGATTTTTCCAACCACTTTAAATCCACTGGTGAATTATTTCAGAAATATCCCGTTCTCTCTTCTCCACCAGTAAAACCTAAGAAGAGGTCTCCTTCGAAGCAGAAAGACAAGCAAGCTGCTTCCAGTTCATACGACCCAGTCCTATTTGCTTCTAAGACTTGTTCCTCCTCATCAAAATCTGATATATCATCCTTATCTGAAGACGCTTCCTCCCAGTCGTCACAGACTTCCTGTCTTTCATCCTGGCTGGATACTGTCACCTCTTCTCTTCATGATCACGCTGACCTTACTCAAGTTTTCATGGTGTCTTGCATAGATCCTCAACCCTCAACAAGAACCTATGAGTCTCCCGATGAGACTGCCTCCACTACTCCAGCTCCTTTTGTCGAAGAACCTCCAGAACATGTTCCTAGCCGTTCTCCTGCTAAACCAACCAATGGCCCTTGGTTTACCCTTGATGACACTTCTCCTAGTTCATGGAGAAAAAAGGTTTCAGAGATTAGCGCATGGCTTGACCTACAACTGGCAAAGTCTGAACAGAACCTTGAAACAATTTTACGTGAGTTTGTCTCTCGTTTTACTGGTTCTCTCAGAGACTAGTACCAAGCTCTTGGTGAATACAAGCAACTCCAATTTGTCAGAGTTCCCTTAGCCTCACAAGCCATGTGATATATATTCAAAGAATTCCTTGGTGATCCTGACCATCTCTATAAACCAGCGAGACAAGAATTCTTTGACATGCGTTGCTGCTCTCTCAAAAGAAATGACATCATGTTCCATTACAAGCGGATGTCTCAACGATATCATACCCTTGGTGGAATTAATGATCATAGTCTTAAACAAGTCTATGTCAACTCCCTTCCAGATGACCTCCAAGATGAGATACAATGAAAGATAGACACCTCGGGACGATCTCTCAATGATACATCCTTAGGTGAGCTCCACATGTATGCTCTCAGCTCTCTAGACAAACTTTGTGCCACTCAAAGATTCTTCTCCAAGATGCTCACAAAAGGCAAACACCTGCAGTCCCAATGCCGTCAACCTTCTCTTCAGATCAAGTGCAAATCCCCAGGCTCTTGCACCTGCAACACGAAGAAGAAGAATCATTTCAAACGCTTCAAAAACAAGAAAAGGAGTTCTAAAAGATTCAAGTTCTTCCGCAAGAAAGCACAGCGAGGTTGGAATAAATCCTAACGATGCTACATTTGCAGCAAACCCGGACATTATGCTAAGAAATGTCCCAACAAAAAGGCAAAGTCTGCCAGATTAGTTCAGCAGTTAAAAGATATTGCTGATGAAGTTCCGTCCGATGTAGACATTGAATCCATCTTCTCTGAACAAGATCATGCAGACTCCTCCACAACCTTTGTTCTTCAAGAAGATCTTTCTGACTTAGAATATTCTGGCTCTTCTGACTACAGTTCTATCCCAGAATCCTATCAGGCCACTCAGCTCATTTCTCATTCCGGTCCCCAAGCTCCGGTTCGGATTCTACCTGACAAGTACTCCAAACCTATTGATGTCATCGCTTATTTTGACACAGGTTCTCACACTACCATAATGAACCCAAAGGTCCTTCCTCCAGAATTTTGGAAATCACAAGTTCGGCATTTTTGAGCCGCTGATGGAAAGGTTTTTTCCACTAATCTGATTTCCAGGAAAAGATTGGTATCCAGTTTTTTCCATCCTTTACTCTTTAGGTCCAAGTCGTCGGCACCCCTCTTCCGGATAAAGATATCCTCATCGGCTGGGATGTTTTCTGCCAATGTAACTCTCTCCGGATTCTCCCTGCTGGTATTCGATACAAAACGCATTTCAAAGTTTTTTCTGACATTCCAAAGATTTTCCCGCTCTCGGAAATCCAAGCCCCTTTTGAACATATTCAACAAAAATTGCTCCTGCTTTGTGCTGACAATCATGCCACTTTCTCTCACCCTTCTCCTTTGTGGAAGAATCTAGATTTCTTTATCAAGCTTCCCTTTAAGCTTAATGAAGATACTAATCCTACCAAGGCTACCCACTCAGGCATGTCTCCCTCAAATCTCAAGCTTGCTAATGAAGAATACAATGAACTCCTTCGTCAAGGTCTGATAGAACATACTGTTAGGATTATGCTCAAAAGCAAGAGTGTAATGTTGTAATTAACAATCTTTTTCATATTAATAAAGTGATTTCTAGTTTAACAAATCGTATAGCATTTATAGTTTAATATTATAAGTGTCAAAGTAAATAATCATAAGGTCTAAAGACTATGAGAAAAGAAGAATTGTTCGTACATCTGGATATGTATGTGGTAGACACAATTCTTTAGTTAGTCTTGAATAATGTTCACAACTTAAGTTAAAGGTTGGGCACATTTATCTTGTTAAAGTTGTAGAATTCTTTTGCTAGCATTTGAGTGGGATCAAATGAGATATGATGAGTCTAAAATCATCGGAGTGTCTTCGAGCAAAAGGATCTAGTGCACTGGGTGCATTGAACTGGATCACAATGAAAAGCTTTATCTAGAACCGTCAATAGATAATAGTCTTTTCATTATCAGGACAATCGGAGAGTCTATCTTAATCCTGAGATAAATGATGGACTTATGGTTGCAAGTGATATCATTTGAGTTATCAATGAGTACGATTATATCGCATAGTCTATCCTCGATTGTTTGGTGATATTCATTTGTTAATCGATAGAGGACTTCATTTATAGATATGGACATCGTGGCTCCATTTATTAAATGAGAGTATAATATCATCATATGGATGTTTTGAGGTAATTGGATATTAAATCTCAACGTTGAGTTTTCGATAGTGTCTATTGAAAACATGGCTTCTGGACAAGTCAAAATATCCAAGTTCAAAACGTGGTCATATGAGTAAATATGGTAACTTGGAGAGTTATAGGCGGTCTATGAACTCTTGGCGATTACTGATATTAATCACGAGGATACACTATCTCCAATATGATTGTCTAGGGTATGAATGAGGAGCATATTCCTTTTCTATCTTTATTTAAGAGTTCAGTTTTAGCTCTTTAGTGGAGTGAGTTAAAATTAATGGATCGGACCTAAGTGAATCATTTGTTGATTGTGATTAGGTTATGTCTATTGAAGCTTAAATTTAGATGGCCCGCCAAGATCCCCAATCCACACGGACTTGCATGGATCACTTGATATATTCTACCGGACCAATTTAAGGGTCCATCTAGAATTGCATTTAATATATTAAGAATATAATTTGCACATTATTTATGTAATGGGCTGCTCAATTATATTAATATATTAATGAAAGACATGTGGGCTTGTTTCTTTTAGTAAGAATGGGTCTGGTTCACATGTGGGCTTTTTATTTAAAGTCCAATGGATTAAATGAAATAAGAAAATAATATTTGGCCCAATTATTTTATATGGGGCGGCAAGGTTAAATTTTTAACCTAAGATATTATTTTGTTTTCATTGTTTTAATTAAATAAGAATTAATTAATTTATTAATTAATTGTTTAATTAAGAAACAAATCTTTTCTGATTAGGAAATATGATTCCTAGTGTTATACTATTGTTGGTAGTATACTAAAAGTAAAAGACTTATTTGGTAAGAAAATAAATAATTAATTTTATTTATTTAATCAAATAAGGAGTCTTTTTATTTAGTCAAAATAAAAGAATAAAAGATCTATGAGTTGGATTAGGGTTTGAAGTCTTAAACTAAAATAGGAATTAGGGTGCAATACAAACTCTTTTGGGCTTGAGAATTGCGGCAACCCTAGTCCCTTTTAGGTTATGATTTTCGGCCACCCTAAGTGAAAGAAGAGAAGAAAATTTGGCCACCTATATAAGTGCTCTTATAGAATTCGGCCACCACAAGTATTCTTGATACAAATTTCTTCTTCTTCTCAATTCATAAGATAGATTATTTTATTTCTACTAAAACATAAAAGAGTGTTAGATTATTCTTTGATGGTATACTATTTGCTTATTCATCAATAAGTTTGTGTGTACGACATCGATCTAGGTTCACGCGAGTTTCGATCATTAGATTGAGAACTCAAAAGTGACCGGAATAATCTTAGTATTCTTTTGATTGTTTTTGTGACTAACAAAGAAAAGAAAAGTTTGTCTGTCCATTCACAGGTTTGCAATTCAAAGAAAAGGGAGACCACGCTCCTAGGTGATCCACGTTCGTGCTAGGATTGAAGATCTTGCAGATTACCATCGACGTAAGTCAATCGGATCACGCGACAAAAGGTATTATTCTTTTGTTAGATAATATATATGTTTAATTGATTAAAGGGTTTAAGGTTCATAAAAAGGAAAAATTTTAAAAGTTACTAAATCTATTTTTAGTCTCGCTTCCGCTGCGTGTACTACGGTATTTTTCCCTACACATACGTCTTCCCCCTGGGCGTGTTAAGCCTTTTACGTTGAAAAATGTACAGAATTGCTCAGAGGAAAAAAGAGATTAGTTGTGGATTACAAGCCTCTTAACATTTTTCTCAGAGATGACAAGTTTCCTGTTCCTAGGCCAAATGTCTTATTTTCTCAACTTCCAGGAGCTACGATCTTCTCTAAATTTGATCTCAAAGGTGCCTTTTGGCAAATTGGTATTCATCCAGATGAAAGATATAAGACATCATTCTGTCTTCTTAATGCTCAATACCAATGGACTGTTCTCCCTTTTGGTTTAAAAACTGCTCCATCCCTTTTCCAAAAGGCTGTTACCAGAATTTTTCATCCTCTCTTACACTCAGCACTCGTCTACATTGATGATATCCTCTTGTTCTCTCCAGATGATACCTCTAACAATCTCCTTCTCCAACAATTCCATGACATTGTTCATCACTATGGTATCATGCTCTCCGAAAAGAAAAGCATAGTTGGGAAATCTGAAATTGAATTTCTTGGAATGCACATTTCCAACGGCTAATACCGTCCTGGTCCTCATTTGGCTGTCCGATTATTAGACTTCCCCGATTCTGATCTCAGTGTGAAACAAGTTCAACAATTCCTCGGAATCGTCAACTATGTCAGAGACTTTATTCCTCATGTCAGTCATTACACCTCAGTCCTCTCCACACTGCTTAAGAAGCATCCTCCTCCCTGGGATTCCTCCCATTCTGAGGCCATCGTCAAATTAAAGGAGATCACTCAATCTCCTCCTGCCCTCGTCATCCCTTCTTCGGGCCAACTCATCCTCTAGACTGATGCCAGTGATATTTTCTGGGGAGCCGTTCTCATTGAAGACCGAGACGGTCAAAGGAAATACTGTGGTCATGTTAGTGGAAAATTCAAAGATGCCCAACAGCATTATCACACTATCTATAAAGAGATTCTTGCTGTCAAATACGGAATCCAAAAGTTAGACTTTCACCTCAGGACAAGAAACTTTATTGTTGAAATGGACAACTCATCTTTTCCAAAGATACTTGATTTTCGTAATAAGATTCCTCCCAATCATCTCCTTTTGAGACTCAAAGATTGGTTTGCCCAATATGACTTTACTGTTCGTCACGTGAAAGGCCATCATAATATAATTGCTGACATGCTCTCTAGACCTCCACTCACCCATCTCATTACACCTACCGGTCATTATCGTCTTATCTTCATGACTTCTCCTGCTGGTCCCTCATCATCTTTTGATAATCATACGTGGAGAAGTCATGTTAATTACGTGGAGAAGTCATCTTTTGATAATCTTTTGATAGTCGGTCTACTCAATTTCCTCTGTGATGTTAATTACGTCTCCACCGTTGGAGAAGTCATGTAGATAAGAGGATAATGACCAGTGGGTGTAATGAGATGGGTGAGTGGAGGTCTAAAGAGCATGTCAGCAATTATATTATGATGGCCTTTCACGTGACGAACAGTGAAGTCATATCGGGCAAACCAATCTTTGAGTCTCAAAAGGAGAGGATTGAGAGAAATCTTATTGCTAAAATCGAGTATTTTTGGAAAAGATGAGTTGTCCATTTCAACAATAAAGTTTCTTGTCCTGAGGTGAAAGTCTAACTTTTGGATTCCGTATTTGACAGCAAGAATCTCTTTATAGATAGTGTGATAATGTTGTTGGGCATCTTTGAATTTTCCACTAGCATGACCACAGTATTTCCTTTGACCGTCTCGGTCTTCAATGAGAACGGCTCCCCAGAAAATATCACTGGCATCAGTCTGGAGGATGAGTTGGCCCGAAGAAGGGATGACAAGGGCAGGAGGAGATTGAGTGATCTCCTTTAATTTGACGATGGCCTCAGAAAGGGAGGAATCCCAGGGAGGAGGATGTTTCTTAAGCAGTGTGGAGAGGACTGAGGTGTAATGACTGACATGAGGAATAAAGTCTCTGACATAGTTGACGATTCCGAGGAATTGTTGAACTTGTTTCACACTGAGATCAGAATCAGGGAAGTCTAATAATCGGACAGCCAAATGAGGACCACCAGGACGGTATTGGCCGTTGGAAATATGCATTCCAAGAAATTCAATTTCAGATTTCCCAACTATGCTTTTCTTTTCGGAGAGCATGATACCATAGTGATGAACAATGTCATGGAACTGTTGGAGAAGGAGATTGTGAGAGGTATCATCTGGAGAGAACAAGAGGATATCATCAATGTAGACGAGTGCTAAGTGTAAGAGAAGATGAAAAATTCTAGTAACAGCCTTTTGGAAAAGGGATGGAGCAGTTTTTAAACCAAAAGGGAGAACAGTCCATTGGTATTGAGCATTAAGAAGACAGAATGATGTCTTATATCTTTCATCTAGATGAATACCAATTTGCCAGAAGGCACCTTTGAGATCAAATTTAGAGAAGATCGTAGCTCCTGGAAGTTGAGAGAATAAGACATTTGGCATGGGAACAGGAAACTTGTCATCTCTGAGAAAAAGGTTGAGAGGCTTGTAATCCACGACTAATCTCTTTTTTCCTCTGAGCAATTCTATACGTTTTTCAACGTAAAAGGCTTGACAAGCTCATGGGGGAAGAGGTATGTTCTATCAGACCTTGACGAAGGAGTTCATTGCATTCTTCATTAGCGAGCTTGAGATCTGAGGGAGACATGCCTGAGTGGGTAGCCTTGGTAGGATTAGTATCTTCATTAAGCTTAAAGGGAAGCTTGATAAAGAAATCTGGATTCTTCCACAAAGGAGAAGGGTGAGAGAAAGTGGCATGATTGTCAGCACAAAGCAGGAGCAATTTTTGTTGAATATGTTCAAAATGGGCTTGGATTTTCGAGAGCGGGAAAATCTTTAGAATGTCAGAAAAAGCTTTGAAATGCCTTTTGTATCGAATGCCAGCAGGGAGAATCCGGAGAGAGTTACATTGGCAGAAAACATCCTAGCCGATGAGGATATCTTTATCCGGAAAAGGGGTGCCGACGACTTGGACCTAAAGAGTAAAAGATGGAAAAAACTGGATACCAATCTTTTTCCTGGAAATCAGATTAGTGGAAAAAACCTTTCCATCAGCGGCTAAAAAATGCCGAACTTGTGATTTCCAAAATTCTGGAGGAAGGACCTTTGGGTTCATCATGGTAGTGTGAGAACCTGTGTCAAAATAAGCGATGACATCAACAGGTTTGGAGTACTTGTCAGGTAGAATCCGAACCGGAGCTTGGGGACCGGAATGAGAAACGAGCTGAGTGGCCTGATAGGATTCTGGGATAGAACTGTAGTCAGAAAAGCCAGAATATTCTGAGTCAGAAATATCTTCTTGAAGAACAAAGGTTGTGGAGGAGTCTGCATGATCTTGTTCAGAGAAGATGGATTCAATGTCTGCATCGGACGGAACTTCATCAGCAATATCTTTTAACTGCTGAACTAATCTGGCGGACTTTGCCTTTTTGTTGGGACATTTCTTAGCATAATGTCCGGGTTTGCCGCAAATGTAGCATTGTTGGGATTTATTCCAACCTTGCTGTGCTTTCTTGCGGAAGAACTTGAATCTTTTAGAACTCCCTTTCTTGTTTTTGAAGCGTTTGAAATTCTTCTTCTTCTTCTTCGTGTTGCAGGTGCAAGAGCCTGGGGATTTACAATTGATCTGAAAAGAAGGTTGACGGCATTGGGACTGCAGGTGTTTGCCTTCTGTGAGCATCTTAGAGAAGAATCTCTGAATGGCACAAAGTTTGTCCAGAGAGCTGAGAGCATACATGTGGAGTTCACCTAAGGATGTATCATTGAGAGATCGTCCCGAGGTGTCTATCTTTCGTTGTATCTCATCTTAGAGCTCATCTGGAAAGGAGTTGACATAGACTTGTTTAAGACTAGGATCATTAATTCCACCAAGGTTATGATATCGTTGAGACATCCGCTTGTAATGGAACATGATGCCATTTCTTTTGAGAGAGCAGCAACGCATATCAAAGAATTCTTGTCTGGCTTGTTTATAGATGTGATCAGGATCACCAAGAAATTCTCTGAAAATGTATCCCATAGCTTGGGAGGCTAAAGGAACTCTGACAAATTAGAGTTGCCTGTATTCACCAAGAGCTTGGTACCAGTCTCTGAGAGAACCAGTAAAACGAGAGACAAACTCACGTAAAATTGTTTCAAGGTTCTGTTCAGACTTTGCCAGTTGTAGGTCAAGCCATGCGCTCATCTCTGAAACCCTTTTTCTCCATGAACTAGGAGAAGTGTCATCAAGGGTAAACCAAGGGCCATTGGTTGGTTTAGCAAGAGAACGGCCAGGAACATGTTATGGAGGTACTTCGACAAAGGGAGCTGGAGTAGTGGAGGTAGTCTCATCGAGAGACTCATAGGTTCTTGTTGAGGGTTGAGGGTTGAGGATCTGTGCGAGACGTCATGAAAACTTGAGTAAGGTCAGCGTGATCATGAGGAGAAGAGGTGGCAATATCCAGCCAGGATGAAAGACAAGAAGTCTGTGACGACTAGGAGGAAGCGTCTTCAGAAATGGATGCTATATCAGACTTTGATGAGGAGGAACAAGTCTTAGAAGCAAATAGGACTGGGTCGTATGAACTGGAAGCAGCTTGCTTGTCTTTCTACTTCGAAGGAGACCTCTTCTTAGGTTTTGCCGGTGGAGAAGAGAGAACGGGATATTTCTGGAACAATTCACCAGTGGATTTAAAGTGGTTGGAAAAATCATCAGGTTTGGAAGGGGGTGAATGCGTAGGAGATACAGGGAAAAACAGTGATTGCGAGTGATGAAAATAGGGTTTTGGTTTGTAAGAATGATCTCTGGTCAGCTGTTCAAGCTGATCTTTAAGTTGCTTGATTTCTCTTTCTTTTGTGTCAAAATCTGGGCTAGAATATCCATGAGAAATATATCTGTGAAGATCAGAGTGAAGCTTAGCAATTCTCGATTAAAGGTCAGAAGCCAGATCTCTGAAGGAGGTATCAAGGTTCTGGAGATGATGATCATGTTGAGAAACATGTCGTGTAACACGATCAATCTTCTAATCAATAGAGTTAAGAACTCTGTTCTGAGCTCTGGCATTGTGAGATTGCCAGTTGAGGACTTGTTCAGCCTGGGAGGGCTGTTTGTAAGAACCATCGGGTTGGACTTCGGTAGATTGGACAAAAGGTTTTGAGAAACGAGTTTTTTCTTGATTTGAGGAAGGTTCAAGTGGAGGGAAATCATAATCATAATCTAAGGTCATGTAGCAAGGGACAGGTGCGGGTTGATTAGGAACTACAAGGGCAGGTTGTGAAGGTAGGAGACCTTCAGACCGGAGGATCTGTAAAGCTCTGTCATAAATGGGTAAAGGTCTATTTTTGATAGGATGGAGGCCTATCCAAGGACTATCAGGGTGATCTGGTTTGTGATGTTTGTTCCAGGGTTTACAGAAGGTAGGAGAGGTGTCTTTGAGACAACGTCGACAGATACAGTCTGCATCACACATATTGGGATCATCATCCCAAATGAAGTGACCACGGATCTTATCAGTGTAGATCGGAGATCCGTCAGCTTCAAAACTGTGGATAGGAATATCAGATTCAGTGGTGACCGGTTGGATCATAAGGGCTTGGAAAATCGGAGGAGTTTCCGAACTGGAAGAGGCCTTAGAACTGGTGAGGGGTGCATAGATTGTTTTTATGGAGCCATCTGGCTGAAAACTTTTTCATAATTTGTGAGCCATTCAAGAGGCATGATTTCGGTGAGCTTTTCTCTGGGTAGCTGTTTTGGGATTTGAAGGATGGTAGGGACTTCATCTTCTCTTTCTGCTTTTTTTTTTTTCTAAGAATGATCAGCTGTATAGTAAAAGCATGCACAGTTCAAATAGCTGATCATTGTGTTGTGACTTGTGAGATCTTTTTTTTATAGAGCCTTAGCCAGATTTATGTCAAGTCTTGATAGTGGAAGGGTTGCAGCAAACAGACGTTCCTTGCTAGTCTTATCGATTCCATGCTCTTGAAAGACCACATCTCGATTGGATCATTCAGACATATGCAAGTGATCTCTCAAATCAACCTTATTTTCCTCGTCCATTTCAGAAATTCTTACTTCAGCACATTTGCAAGTGATCTCTCAAATCAATCTTATATTGATCGATATTAATGATCTTATATGTCATAATCAAAAAGTTATTATTCGAGACTTTTGAGTACAAAGACCTGAAGTGAGGTCAGAGTTGTAACGGAGCGTGATTTTCTTGATTTAAACTGCAACAATTTTATCAAGGTTTTTTGTGATTGCGATCAAGTTATAATAGTATTTTTAATACGTTATTTTAAACCGACATAAAGTATCGCGGTTGTGAAAACATATCATAATTGGATCATAAATTTTATTAACTATGATCAAGTTATCATACATTTTCATAACCGTGATTAAGTTATTACGAATTTAATTAACCGTGATCAAGTTATCATATTTTTATACATAATAATCACATTATTTTGTTAGTGTAATAAAGAAAGATGTTTCTTTTATTTGTAGAATTATACTAATTAAACACTAATTTTAAATTTTTAATCTCTCAAATTTGTATCGCGTATTACTTTACGATATAAAATAAAATCAACAAAGTACAAATAATCATGCAATCTCTTTTTTGCAGTGAAATATTAATAACTTAGATTGAAAAATTAAAATATAAAGATTAAAAAAAAATTGAAAAATTAAAATAAATAAAAAATTGCTGTCATTTTTTTTTTCATTTTTAAATATGCCATTTTGAATTTTTTTTTTAAATCACTTTATTTTGTATAACTTTCATATGTGTTATTAAAATAAGTGGACACAAGTTAATATCATAAGTTTATCCATGTCATATCTTTATATTAATATCATACATATTTTAAAAGGTATATATCTTCTCCCCACTTTCCATCTCCCTCCCCACTTTAATTCTCACCATACCGGCCACTTCCTCCTCCCTCCCACTTTTTTTTTTTCTTCTCATCTCTCACTAACCTTCTTCACTTTTCACAAAATAAATAAATAAATAAATAAATAACTCTTGTCATGGTGAGTGCTTAATTTATTTAATTTATATATATATATATATAAATTCTATTATCAGTTCGAACTGACAAAAATTATATTAGTTCCTTGCATGTGGGTCACTGGATTTAAATACTTTGACTTGGCTGTATGCACTTGTCAGTCAAAGTATTTAAATCCAGTGGTCCACATACAAGGAACTGATATAACTTTTGTTAGTTCGAACTGATAATAGAAAGACTATATATATATATATATATATATATATATATATATATATATATATATATATATATATATATATATTTATTTATATATTTATATATTTTTTAACAGTTATTTTTTTATATATCGGTTGTGAATTTGTTGTAGTCTCTGATAGCGAATAATGAATTTCTTTAATACATTTTTTGTGTTTTGAATGTGAATTTGTAATGTTTATAGAAAACAGAAGATCATATTCTCTATTTTCAACGAGAAAGTTGATAGCGACATGAACAAGAGGTTCGTTAATGTTTCGTTTCAATCTTGTTTTTTTTATTGTTACAAATAAGTTTTAATTGTGATTTGATGTTATAATATAGTTTGAACTTTTTTTTTTTTTTTTTTTTTTTTTGTCAATAAATCATTATTCAAATCTTATTTATATTGTTTCTCATACTATGCTACTGTATGCTTGAAAGGAAGCCTCAAGAAGATGAACAAAGAAAATTTACATATATTTTAAAATAGTTTTTGAGTAGACTAGTTTGTATTTTAGGGTTGATTTTGGTGATAGATTTTTGTATATTTTGATGATAATGTTTGTAATTTTTTATTTTAGTTGTATAAAGGTTGACTAATAAAAGAGTATCGATATTATTTCATTGATATTGTAAATGAAAATTTATACAAAATGTGCAAACATAGAAAAAAAAAAACATTGATGTGATTCTAATGATAGGAAAGTAATAAATTACACAAAATCAATACAATCAAATAATTAAGGCATTAAGCATTGATTATGGGTCAGAAAGCAAGAGAATTAATTTGATTCCTAGAATCACTTTCTTTCCTAATAAAATGAGATCCTTATACAGTATTATAAATTAACCCAAAATAAAGTTGAATCTCTTCATAAAGAGGGCAATGCTTAGGTACTGACTGGCTAGTACCAAAGATATTGACCCATCAATAGAGTGTTGGCACATGGCATTTTTTCTTTCATTTTTTACATTTACCTCATTGTATTCTTCCAAAATGGGCTACGTGCCAACACCCTATTGGTGGGGTCAGTACATTGGGTACTGACCAGTCGGTACCCAAGCATTGTCCTAATATATATACTGTATATATAAATAAAATCTCTTCTTAATAGGTATTTGGAAGTCAATTGTCAATTTTGGTTTTACGTTATCATGAAATAATAACGTTTGTAAATCGTCGAGAATATATCATTGACAAAAACTGTTATTGATTTATGACGGTTTTTAAAAACCGTCAAAAACTAAAAAACCATAAAACCTTTAACAACGCATATAAAATCGTCATCAAAACCCTAACGGTTTTTAACTATCCTGAATAGCAATTGTAGTCAGTGCTTGTTTGGTTGAACTTTCTACTGTATTAAAAGATCTACAAACATCTATTTGAGTTTTTTAGAATTGTTTAGTTGGATTTGTGAGATTGTCTATTTTAAATTGAATAGAGGCTAATAGAGTTTAAACCTCTACTAGGCAAAAGCTTATTTGGAGGTGCTTCTCCAAATAGATTTTTTTTTGAAAAAAATGTCTACCTACCAAATAATTATATATTTTTTTTTTCAAAAATTCTATTTCTAATAGATTATACTACAAGTAGATATTTTACCAATAAATGTTTTTCAAAAGCCCAACCAAACAAACTCTTAATCTCGCTCCAATAAAGTCTAGAATGCATCATCAGTATGCATGTAGGCATTATTCATTTTTTTAAGTCACACCATGTAACATAAATTAAAATTGAATGTATAAATGTATACTAAATTATATATATATAGGATGCATTCTTGCCTTTCTTGTTCAATTCCCAAAATTCAAAACCCCTGATTTATAAACTTGTTTAGTTGTTTGGGAATATGTAAACTAATATCAGAGTCGAACATGTAAGCCTATCATTAATAACTCGCACCCGATGAGATTAGATTGGTCAGTTGTACGTGCTACTCACACTTACATCAGGTTATGGGTTTGAATCGCTTTCACTCTCACATACCCCAAATTTATTATATAATTGTTAAAAATAAATAAATAAATACTTGGACGACCCAACATCCAAAACTCTCGAGGCACAACCTTTTGAGGCCAATGTGGATGCGATCTATATACATAAACTATGTACGTAATGACAGAATTAAATATGATTGAGCACTCAACATACATTAAAAAGATTTAATGATTTATTCCCTTTCAAGCTTTTACCGCAGAGTCAATTTTAAACAGGAAAGAAAGAATTAAAGAAATGATAATAGTTCCTTCTCTTTAACAATCTTGCATCACAAATTTTTATCAATTTAATCTATATTCTTGCTTAATTCAGCTACATCCATTACATTGAATAAATAAAATTTATATATCTTTTTATCAAACATTTGCTGGCAAGAGCTGTAAAAGGTATTAAGTATAAGAATTTTCTTTAATACATACATGATCCAAAAAGAAAAAGAAAAGAAGAGTAAGAGGAGATGATCAGTTGAGTAAATAGAAGAATGTGTGGCAATTAATCTACATGATGCTTTATGGATATATAAAATAATTGAATAATTTGTTATTGGAAACCTATATGATGTTTAAAGGATACATATCATAAAAAGACTGCAATTAGTAATAATTAAAAAAAAAAAGATCAAATTGCACTAAACATCCTTGCGCCTGAGGTTTAGCTTCTTGCACTCAAAAACAATTTTATCATTAATTGACACGCACACCTTTTGCCGTTAGGTTAAATTCAATTGTTGATTAACTATTACCTTTAAAAGACTAAACTACATCTGATCCCTAAATAAAATTAATAAGACAAACAAAAACAAAAAATAAAACATTTTTTTTTAAATGGATCTCCACCATCCATCTCAAACATGGATGGTGGAGATCAAATATAATTTTAAATAATTGAAAATTGAATTGAATTAGAAAATATATAAATTAAAAGAAAAACATAAATTTAAAAACAAAACAATTTTAAAAAGCAAAAATGAAATTTAAAATTTAAAAACCGGAAAAATATCATATTTTATAAATATCATTGATGCATCTCATCTGCACAAACAATGATATTTTTTTCCAGTTTTTCAAATTTATTTTTTATTTTTGCTTTTTAAAATTGTTTTGTTTTTAAATTTATGTTTTTCTTTTAATTTATATATTTTCTAATTCAATTCAATTTTCAATTATTTAAAATTTTATTTGATCTCCACCATCCATGTTTGAGATGGATGGTGGAGATCCAATTTTTTTAATTTTTTTTTAATTAATTTTGTTTGAAGATCAAGGGTAGTTTAGTCTTTTAAAGGTAACAATTAGTCAACGGTTAAGTTTGACCTAACGGCAGGGGTGTGAATGTCAATTAACGATAAAGTTGTTTTTGGGTGCAAAAAGTCAAACCTCAAGGAATTGAGTGCAATTTGCTCGGGAAAAAAAAAAAAAAAAAAAAAACTGCAATTAAATGTAAATATGTAGAAAAACCAAATGAAAAAGTTGAAAAGATAATAAGAGCTAGAATGTGCAATTCTAATATCAAAAGTTACAAGGAGTCTTCTTATATATTCAACAATATAATATTGTCATCCTTGGAATCTCCTTGCTAATATTCATACCTATCACAATCGCATAAATTTGCTAAAATTCACATCACATGTGAAAAATAGCAAAACAGATGTTCTCAATGTGGACCATTAGATTTACATACTTTGACTTAAAGTGTACTTGTCAAAACTTCTCCATAATCTATGGTCCACATTCTTCGTCCTGATATATTTTATATCAAGACGAACTGACAGTAGAAAGATTTTATATTATATATATATATAGTTTTTTTATTGTCAATTCGAATTGATATAAAATATATCGGTTCCTTGCATATGGGCTATCAGATTTAAATGCTTTGACTTGGCTGTATGCACTTGTCAAAACATATTTTAAATCCAATGACCCACATGCAATGAACTGATATATATCAGTTCGAATTGACAATAGAAAGACTATATATATATGTATATATACGGTCTCGTTCACATCAGTGCGCACTGATGTAAATATATAAGGACATTGAATGTGAGCTACTCATTATGGAGAAGTTTTGACAAGTGCCTATATACTAAGTCAAAGCATGGTAAATGAGTGTCTCACATTCAATTTCCTCATATATTTATATCAGTGCTTTGATGAAATCATATATATTTTTATAAATTTTAATCTGAATTTTTTTGTGGATGATAAGTTCATTGAAATCTATCTATGAATAAACTTTGAGAATTTTTTAAGTATTATAATTTTTTTTTTGAATTTTCCTATATTTATCTCATTTTTCCGATGCATTTATATTTAACAAAATTGGGATAAATAGTTCCGTTGCTTGAAAAATTCTCAAATTTTGTTCATATGTAGATTTCATTAAACTTATAATCCACACAAAAATTAAAATCAAAATTCATAAAAATAGATATGGTTTCATCAAGGTCCTTACCGAAATTAAAATATAGTATACCTCACTTGATAACTACTCAGAGATATATATATATATATATATATATATATATAACATGTGTGTGTGGGGTTATCAACTAACCATGCAGACTTCCTCAGGAAAAAAAAAAATACTAACCACGCAGATTATTCATTATAATTCAATAATCAATAATTATACAAACTAGAGATGGACATTTTCCCTGAAATCCCCATTTCCCCAAATCTCCATCCACAATTTCCCTAAAAAAGCATCCCCAAATGGGGAAATATGGAGGGATGGGAGGAGGTACCTCCCCCATCCCCATTTTTCCATTTCCTCCAAAAAAAATACATCCCCAAATGGGAAATAGGGTCAAACGAAAGAAACGGGAGAAACAAGGAAAAAATTCAAATTGAAAAAATATAAGAAATTGGGAAAACGGAGAAATTATTGGACGTATTAGAAGTCTAGTTGGGTTATAATTATGTAAATATTCAGATTTGCTTTACTTGTACATATCTGTTTAGGAAATAGCCTATATCTTCGGTTGCTTAGTCTTGTAGGATTCAAAGTCTTGTTGTATATATTGATTCATTATTCAATGAAAAAGGTAGTGAGATTTCCTACACCAAAACCGAACCTCTCTTTACATGGTATCAGAGCAAACGATTCAGCTATAGTTTTTTTTTTTTCTCACCCATCTTCCTTCTCCCACTCTAATCAATGACAACAATCATCCATGAATCCACGCCCGCTGACAGCTCCTCCACATCAACCCCTACAATAATCAATGTCACGCCTTCAACCTCAACAGCTCTCCGCTCGAATGAATTCCATCATATCACCATCAACATCTTTGCTCAGGCTCCTCTAAAACTCACTGCCAATAACTACATGTCCTGGAAAATTTAGTTTCAAACTCTCTTCATTGGATATGACCTTCTTGGTTATATTGATGGCTCAAAGCCATGCCCACCGGCCACTCTAACTGTCAATGACGCAACCACTCTAAATCCAGCGTACAGTATTTGGATTCATCAAGAACAACTCATCCTGAATGCAATTATTAGCTCCTTGTCGCCCACAATTATCTCCTTTGTTGCTAGAGCCAAAACGTCAATGGAAGCGTGGACCATTCTTGCTAATATATATGACAAACCATCCCGTGGCCGCATCCAACAAATCAAATCTCTCCTCAAACATCCACGAAAGGTAATCAAAACATCACTGATTTTCTTCATTCTGTTAAAGCCCATGCAGATGAACTAGCCTTGCTTGGTGCTCCAGTGGACGACGATAATCTCACTGAGATGATCCTTGATGAATTTGATGATGATTACAAGGAGTTAGTTTGTGTGGTTTAAGCCAAAGATACACCTATCACGTTTGATGAACTCCATGACAAATTACTGATGTTTGAAGCCTCTCTTCGGAACAACAAGAAAGATATTGCTCACTTTCCAGCCACGGTGAACTCAACTGCAAGAAACAACAACCAGGGTCGCCCGTAACATGCCAACAACAGTTGGCGTCAGTAACCTTCCACCAATACGGGCTGGTGCTCATCGCCCACTGCCACCAGTCAGTCTCCATCTCCTTACCATACTAGCACATCATTCTGTGGCAATCAATCATCACCGAGACCATACCTAGGCCGCTGTCAGATGTGTGGTGTTCAGGGTCACTCAGCCAAGAGGTGTACTTCTTTTCAGATGGTCCCAATCTAGCATCCCGGATCATGTCCTACACCACCACACCACTCCTCACCATCACCATGGCAGCCTCGTGCTCACTTTGCCGCCAATTCCACCTCAAATAATCTGGCATGGCTCCTTGACAGTGGTGCATCGCATCATGTAACCACTGACTTGAGTAATCTGTCTCTTCATGCACCCTACAATGGCTCCGATGACGTTATGATTGGTGATGGCACAGGTTTCTCAATTGCGCACACTAGTTCCACAACTCTCCACACTCATACCAAATCTTTTAATTTAAATGATGTTCTTTATGTTCTTGGCATGGAAAAGAATTTAATCTCCATATCACAGTTTTGCAGCACTAATAATGTCTCAGTTGAATTCTTATCTTCTTGTTTTCATGTGAAGGATCTTCGTACGTGGGCAATTCTTTTGAAGGGTACAACCAGTTCAAACGCCACTTCCTACATGTCCACCAATCAGCCTACACTCAAGCACGCCCCTAAGCGATCCTACAACTTATCGAACAGTGGTTGGCAGCCTTCAATATCTATCCCTCACTCGTCCTGACATCTCTTATGCGGTCAACAAACTATCACAATTCATGCATCAACCATCCACCGAACATTGGGAACTTGTCAAACGAGTGCTGCGGTACTTGTGCGGCACCTTAAATGAAGGCATTCTCATTTATCGTGATTCATCGATCACTCTTCATGCCTTTTCTGATGCGGACTGGGCAGGTAATAAAGATGATTACTCTTCCACAAGTGCCTACATTGTTTATCTTGGAAGAAATCCCATCTCTTAGAGCTTGAAGAAACAACACACAATTGCACGCTTCTCTACTGAAGTAGAGTATCGGACTATCGCTTCCACAGCTGCCGAACTAAATTGGGTGTGCTTTCTCTTGATAGATCTTGGCCTTACATTGCCTAAAGTTCTGATTATTTATTGTGATAATGTTGGTGCTACTCAGCTGTGTTCCAACCCGATATTTCACTCCAGGATGAAGCATGAAGCGATAGACTTTCATTTCATTAGAGACCAGGTCCAATCCGGTTCGCTAAGAGTCGCTCATGTGTCATCTAAGGATCAGCTGGCGGATGCTCTTACAAAGCCACTTCTGCATCCTAATTTTTAAACATTGAAATACAAGATTGGCCTCTCCAACCGTGGCCTATCTTGAGGGGGCATATTGGATGTTTTAGAAGTCTAGTTGGGTTATAATTATGTAAATATTTAGATTCGCTTTCCTTATCAGTTTGGATAATGGTAAACATCCAACACTTTTATCCATCATTTACATCCAACTTGACGTGGCAGCTTATATGGTACTTCGTTGTCAACTGTCACATCATCACACTTGCATGTGCGTTTTTTATTTATTTATTTCATTTCAATGGAGATCTCAAAAAAAAAAGTTTTTGAAGAGATTTGGAAATCTATCCGGTTCTCTTCAAATGTTTTTTAATTATTATTTTTTGTTTTTTTTGTTATATAAAATTATTTATTTACAAATTGAATGGAGTTAAAAATTAAGGTTTGGAAAAAATTAAACTGTGTGATGACATGGCAAGTGTGATGATGTGGCAGCTGATAAGGAAGTGCCATATAAACTGCCACATCAAATTGGATGTAAATGATGGATACAAGTGTTGGATGTCTACCATTATCCTATCGGTTTATGTTATTTGCTTTACTTGTACATATCTGTTTAGGAATACCCATCTCTAATACAAATATATATATTATTGTTAACCACTGTTTAATATGGCTTAGTGGTAGAGTGCACTTATTCATTTTGTAATATCACTACTTCAAGTCACCACACGGCCTTACTGTATGTGGTATATCAAACAAGTGGAATTGGTGAGAAATGTCACCTTTTTAAACTGATTTGGTGACAATGTCACTGGTTTAATAAGTTAAGTTTAAAAGACACCTATTATGGTGAACGGACAAAAATACCCTTACTTTACACATTCTTTTCTTACTTTGAAGTTTTCTGAGATTTAAAACAGACCTCCAATGGATAATTAGTTTTGTGGCTCTACGCAAACGCATTCGGGAGATTTTTTTTTGTTTTGAATCTTCCATTGAAAAGGCTCGAAATGAAGTGTTCGAGCTTTTTCATACACCAATCGTGCCTTTTCATTAGTGTATGAAAAGGCTCGAACACTTAATGAAAAGGCACGATTACTGTACAATCGTGCCTTTTCATACACCAATCGTGCCTTTTCATCCAATCGTGCCTTTTCATGTACAAAAAGGCGCGATTACTGTACAAAAAGGCTGGAAACTTTATTCAAAAAGGCTCGAAATATTTTTTAATTTTTTAATCGAGCCTTTTGGAAAGGTTATCGAGCCTTTTGGAAAGGTTATCGAGCCTTTTGGAAAAGTTATCGAGCCTTTTGGAAAAGTTGTCGAGCCTTTTAGAAAGGTTATCGAGCCTTTTCCAAAAAGGCTCGATAACCTTTCTAAAAGGCTAGATAACTTTTCCAAAAGGCTCGATAACCTTTCTAAAAGGCTCGAAATGATTTCGTGCCTTTTTGAAATATTTTCGTGCCTTTTTACACTATCATCGTGCCTTTTGAAGTTGTTATCGAGTCTTTTGAAGTTGTTATCGAGCATTTTGGAACAGTTATCGAGCCTTTTAGAAAGGTTATCGAGCCTTTTGGAAAAGTTATCGAGACTTTTCCAAAAAGGTTCGATAACCTTTCTAAAAGGCTCGATAACTTTTCCAAAAGGCTCGATAACAACTCCAAAAGGCACGATGACAGTGTAAAAAGGCACGAAATCATTTCGAGCCTTTTCCGAACTTTTTTCGAACCTTTTTCGAGCCTTTTGGTGAAGAAGGTTACTGTGGGGGGCAATTTTGTCCGTTCACCATAAATGGTGCCTTTTAAACTTAAGTTAGTAAGTTGGTGCCTGTTCCCAAAAAAGAGCCTCAAATAGTGCTATTTAATTTTTTAACCCTATCAAACAATACAAACATTAAGTTTCACTTATGGATATCATATCTTAAAAATAAAATTCTTATAAAATAACCTTTATTCTGTCGAGATATTATATATCAAGACTTGTCCATGACTTTACACTCATAATTATTTTTAAAATTGACGTCATTGTGGGCATGGATTTACCAATTAGACATGGCGAGATTAAGCTCTACAAGTACGGCTCGAAGCAACTCTCACTCATGGGGAGTGATCTCCTCACAATTTGTGGTTTAACCGGTAAATGTGGACTTATATTTACAATACTAAGGTTTTTCCGAAACTTCATTTTGAATTCTCCAACCACCAAAACAATAAACCCTTGGTGTCCATGACTTTACACTATGATGCTTATATATTATATTAAAGTAATTACTATGATGCTTATTGATTATCAACACTTTACACTAATTAAGATACGGTCCAATAAGCTATAAAATTTGAATTAATATTTTAATTAATTAAGCACAAGAAACTTATGATTGGAGAATCATGATGATGGTGGTGGTGATCAGAATATATTAGGCGGTGATGCTTGCGGCATCAAATTTCGGACGTCGGATTCGATGCATCGGAACGCCGCGTCGATCAGCGGAAGGAAGTGGGCCACCACCACCACCACTATATGATTTAATTAGGCCCCATCAATGGCATCAGCAAGCACCAAATTAATTCACCTTTGTTTTTGGTAGCTCTCAAATCATTTTGCCACTAAGATTGAGCCAAGTGGATCCCATTTATCATCTCTACTCTAGAACGCATACGATGCTTTTAATTAACAGAATATTCAAATAGCTCCTTGGTTTTTAGT
Source organism: Acer yangbiense (assembly GCA_008009225.1). Taxonomy (NCBI): domain Eukaryota; kingdom Viridiplantae; phylum Streptophyta; class Magnoliopsida; order Sapindales; family Sapindaceae; genus Acer; species Acer yangbiense. The sequence goes on along the minus strand of CM017762.1, from coordinate 52,313,398 downwards.
GCAACACGCAATCACTCCTGTGTCACTGTGTGAGATTCAATTTTTTTTTTATTTTTTTTTTCAAAATATTCTCGCACGTACCTACGCTGCTACGCATGTAAAATTTTACTATTTTGGATAGATAAAGAGTCATATGACATATATCTAGAGGCTTGAAAACCACTATAAATATGTGAGCTTGTAAGCTCTTTCAACTTAGGAGACATCAAGTATTTCTTTTGATTTCTCTCATCAGATTTTTCTTCACACACAAACCCTTACATACAATTATATAATCAAGCAAAGAAAAATGGAAGGAAAAGGATTTTGTTGTGGTGATTTTCTTCAAAGCTTTAAGCCTTATATTGCCATGATTTCTCTGCAATTTGGCTATGCTGGAATGAACATCATCACCAAGGTTTCCCTCAACAGAGGGATGTCCCATTACGTTCTAGTCGTGTACCGACATGCCTTCGCCACAGCTGTTATCGCCCCTTTCGCTCTCATTCTCGAGAGGTACTTTTATATTTATATACATATATATATATATATATTAATTATCAGGTGTGCACAGATTACTTAACATCATATTTCTTGAATTGTAACTTTTTTGTCTATTTGTTTACAGGAAATTGAGACCTAAGATTACATTTCCCATTTTCATGCAGCTTTTCGTGCTTGGTCTTCTTGGGTTAGTCTTTTTGTCCTCAAAACACCACATATCACGATCAAGGACTTCTGTGAAGAAAATTAGTCTTAATTAACGTACTCATCATCACTTTAATTTCTTGGTTTTATAGGCCTGTAATCGACCAAAACTTCTACTACGCCGGGTTGAAGTTCACGTCTCCAACCTTCTCTTGCGCCATGAGCAACATTCTACCAGCAATGACATTTGTCATGGCGGTTCTCTGCAGGTAACTCATATTGACATTTTCACAATATATTTTTTCTCTTGTGATTATATATAAGCTGGACCAGCATGATATGGGTTGATGTGCTTCAATTTAATTGGGAATTTGTTTGGAAATATAGAATGGAGATAGTGGACATCAAGAAAATCAGATGCCAAGCAAAGGTGATAGGTACTGTGGTGACAGTCGCTGGAGCTATGTTGATGACATTGTACAAGGGTCATGTCATAAACTTGGTTTGGTCTCAATACACACAAACATCCTCTGCTACTGAAGCAGCTGGTTCTTCTGACAAAGATTGGTTCAAGGGTTCTATTCTCTTGATCTTGGCTACACTTGCTTGGGCTTCCTTCTTCATTCTTCAGGTAATTAAAATTTACAATAATCTTTCAAATATATATATTTTTTTAATTAGGACTTTTATATTTATTTAGTATTTGGTGAATTTTAAATTTGCAGGCAGTGACAATGAAGAAATACACAGCTCACCTGTCACTGACAGCCATAGTGTGTTTTCTGGGAACATTACAATCCATAGTTGTCACCTTTGTCATGGAACACAAAGCCTCTGCTTGGAAAATCGGCTGGGACATGAATCTTCTTGCTGCTGCTTATGCTGTGAGTCTCCCTCTCTCTTTTTTTTCTCTGGTTTTTTTTCTTCTCATTCTCTGTTTCTGTCCATAACATAAAATTATTGTGTAAATTTTAAAAAACAATAGGGTATAGTGTCATCAAGCATCGCATACTATGTTCAAGGGCTGGTGATGCAGAAAAGAGGACCTGTCTTTGTAACTGCTTTCAGTCCTCTTATGATGATCATTGTTGCTATCATGGGCTCCTTCATTCTCGCCGAGAAAATTTACGTTGGAGGGTAATTTTTCTTGCATTTTCGGTTTAGCGCTACAATACAGTAACTATATATATAAAAAAGAAAATAATTTTATTTTAGTTTATTTATTTATTTTTATTTTTCAAACTTTTGAATTTTGTAGATCCTTTATTAAAACTCAATGTCCAATTTTCACTCCAGCAATTATACTAACTAAACTCATTTTGCTTTCCTATCTACCACTACCAAAAAGGCAAATAATTCATTCTTTAATTACTTTATTGAAAGCACTAATTGATGTTATTTTTTTATTACTTGACGGATTCAGTCTTCTTGGGGCTGCACTGATTGTAATGGGACTCTACTCGGTGCTGTGGGGAAAGTACAAGGAATACAAAGAAAAAGAAAAGGAGATGAGCATTGTTCCTGAACCCATCAAGGACTGTGGAGCTACTACAACCATGGACCACCTCCAAGTCGAAGCGGATGATATCGAAAAGCAGAAGAAGAATGGCCAAACAAACAACCCAACCATGAAAGCCATTGAAGCACCAAAAGCTTTGATCATGTAGTTGATTAGATCGAGAGAGAGAGAGATCAAAGAAACAGAAATAATAGAAGTTACAAGGTGCATGGTCATGGTAGGAAAAGAAAATGAGTGAATGAGAGGGGGATTTTTGTACTTTCCTTCTCATGATATTTACTTCTTTTTCTTTGGTTTTACTTCATGTATGCTAATTTTATGTTAATGAAAAGAAAAGGAGAGATAATTACATAAATATATATATTGAATACTTCTTTTGAATTTGATTTGTATATGTGGCAGCTTGTGTGTCCTACTGACTAATTCGATAAATTGTAGTTGCGTACGTGGCAGAATTGCTGACGTCATGCAGATTCCACTAATATAGCTAGTGGTTTTTGACCTTTTATTTTCTTCCCATTTCTTATTGATAATAGTTTTGAACAGAAAAGATAAAAAATAAGAAACATAAGATTAATATAAATTATTCACATAGCATCCTCTCGATTTTGATATAAATTAAGTAGATCATTAAAGAATTGAAATATCCTACCAATCCATTACCAGGTGAGGCAAGAGTGTGGTTGGAATCCTAAGAACAAATTAAAGCACCATATATAGTAACAGCATGCACAGTTCAAATTGCTGATCATTGTGTTGTGACTTGTAAGATTTTTTTTTTATAGAGCCTAGCTAGATTTCATGTCAAGTCTTGATAGTGGAAGGGTTGCAGCAAACGACGTTCCTTGCTAGTCATATCGATTCCTTGCTTTTCAGTTTTGAAAGACCAGATCTCTAATCATTTAGGCCATATCATACAGAGACATTTGCAAGTGACCTCTCAAATCAACCTTATTTTCCTCCATTTCAGAAATTCCTATGGCATCTCCTATGGTGAACATTAAATATCACACCAAATTGGTGTAAAAAGAGAATCTTTTAGGAATATTTTTACACTAATTTTTTTTCCACTCCAATACATCCAACACCAATTTAGTGTAAAAGAGCATCTTTACAAGAATATTATCTCAATAAAACTTTATACAATACTAATTAATTTATATTAATTAACTTAAGAGGGTGTATTCAATTAGGATTTTAAAATACTTTTAATGACTTTTATGGAATTAAAAAATTTAGGTGTATTCGATGTAGAGTTTTAACAACTATAAAAGTTATGAGGTATTCAATACAGACTTTTATAGACTTTAAAAAAGTCTTTAAAAATCATATGATATTCAATTAAGACTTTTTAACGATCTATGAAAGTTAAGAGGTGTTCAAAATCTTAATGACTTTTTAATGACTTTAAAATATCAATGACTTTTAATGATTTTTAGTTATAACAAATCTCACAATTTGTCTTCCATTCCTACCAAAGACTTTGAATGACCTTTTTATTTATTTATTTTTTTTATTTTTTTATTTTTAAATACATAGAATTTCACTTTAGAAGATAAATATAAAACTTTTTGAAAAACATCTGAAAGTTCTCAAATACTCGAGGCGTGTTCAATATAAAGCTAGAGGGGGGTGAATAGATTTTAGCTATTATTACCCAATTTTCGCATACAAGTCAATATTACGAAAATGCCCCTACTAGTTAAATATACATACAAGTGTAATATAGTGCGGAATTTAAATAACACTTGATGTATACGTGGAAACCCAACCACTGGGAAAAACCACGGGCTGTATAGTGCGCCACACTCGGAACTCGAAATCACTAATTGAAATGAAGTTTACAACCTATGTAGACCTCGTCTAACACTCCGGTCTGTAACCCCTCACTTCTACCCAGCGGGCCTTTATTAGCAACCCTATTCCAATTTGCTTGAGGCCTAAGCACTCTTAGCCTCAAGATTTACTTCTCAATGAAGAGAACAACCTATGTGAATATATATATGAATATTCAAATAACAAACAAGGCTAGGTAACCTTAGATGCTTATCTAGGATGATGATATAATCAATTTAATCAACCCTAGATATCAATTGCTAAATGACATGTCAAATAGCATAGATAATCATAGATTATAAAAACCTAGATATCTATCAAAAACAACACTCAATCAATTCATCACAAATAATCTCTTTTCTTGTATTTAGCATATGATCTAAAACATACAAGTAATTTAAAAGAGATGGCTTGGTATTTAAAATACTACAATAAGATGAAATTAATCAAAATCTTACCAAGCAAGTTGTGATGATGCAAACCCATACATGGATGCACTCTATATAGACATAGGAGATGCAATATGAAATTTGATGCAAAAGGGGTTTGATTTGAGTGGTTAAAGTTGAGTTCTTGATTTGATTTTCTCTCAAAATCTATCTTTGAAGATTAGGGTTCTTAAGAGTCAAAAGAACTAATTCAGATAATGAGAAAGTGTGATATTTATAGACATCAAGAATTGGGCATGTGAAAAGACACTTTTGCCCCTGAAACGCACCGTTCGGCGGTTTCAATCGGCGGCCAGGCCGCCGATGACGACCGCCGAATTGAGCTCGTGAAGAACAGAGCATTAACGGCGGTTTCGTAACCGCCGATCCAACTGCCGAATCAAACCCGAGAGATTAAAATCGATCAGGTATGAACGGCGGTTTCGAACGGCGGTCGTGACCGCCGATCTTGACCGCATAATTGCTTCAGACCAATCTGGACTGAAACGGCGGTTTCATTCGGCGGCCAGGCCACCGATCATAACCGCCGAACACCAACAATGGTGAAAACCAAGGAGAAGCCAAGGGCATTGTAAGGATTCCCATTAATTGATTGGCTTATTTCGTGGTCAAACCACATGTTGGGGTTTGGTTGTAAGGGTAGTCTAGGTGTTTGTTGAAGATCAAGACCCTTTCCAAGACCTCAAGAGGACAAGCACCAAAGGTATATATCTAGTGCTTACATTGGCTTGAAGAGATATAGTTGCACACACACACACAACATGCATAACTCTTATTCTTGTATGGTGTGTTTATATTTTGTGTGCATTGTACTTTATTGATTTATTCAATATCTCTTCTTGCATGTTGAATTGATTGCATCTTGTTATATGATAATGCCATGACATGTTAGGCATTAGGATGCATTCAATACCCACACTTGCACTTCATGTATGTTAGCTTTTAGTGTGGAGTAATTCGTTTCCCTAAGGATGTTCGGAAACGTCCGCGCGTGCACGGTAATGTGCTTTGTTTTGCGCGATGATCGCCGGTGGAGATGCCTTTGGCTTCTCCTTGATTTCACCATTTTTGGTGAATCGGCGGTTACGTTCGGCGGCCTGGCCGCCGTTAGAAACCGCCGAATCAGACCTGATTGAAATATATCTCTCGGGTCCAAAACGGCGGTTGGTATCGGCGGTTTCCAAACCGCCGAATGAAGTCGCCGAAGTTCCCCTGTTCCACTCGGGAGCCATTCGGCGGTTCATTTCGGCGGCCTGGCCGCCGAATGAAACCGCCGATCGGTGCGTTTCAAGGGCAAAATTGTATTTTCACCTGCCCTGTTTTTGGTCTCTATAAATACATCCTTATCTCTGGTTCAGAATACAAGTCTTTGATCATAAGAACCCTAGAGAGATATTTAGAGAGACTTGAGAGAGAAAGCTTAAAGATCATATCTTTATCTCTCTAAACCCATCCCCACATGCATAAATCTTCATCTAAGCATCATCTAGGATCATCTAGCATATGCTAATGCATTGGACTTCTTCAACACACATGGTATGATTTGTTGAACACTTTTATCTTACATAATTAGTGTTTCTACTTATCAATTTTATCTTATATTTTACTTATATGTGTTTAGATTAATTTCTACATATAAGATTGAGATTATGTGTTGATTGGGTTTTTTATTTATTAGCTAGGCTTTAATGTTCATATGCCATCTAGCTAATTGATCTCATTTGTTAATTGAGATTATTTTTCATAGCTTATTTGATTAGGTCATTATTGCCTAAAAGCTATGCCATGAACATTCTTGTGTGATGTATTGATAACTAGGTTGATAGATTGTTTTTTAATCAACTAGTTAATCCTTTGAATGTTTGTGGGTTTTATATGATAGCTTTGTATCTAGGATTGGTGATCCTTTACTTAGCTAAAGTTATATGCCATGTCATATAGCTATATGTGATATCTAGGATTGATTATATTGTCATCTTATAATCCTAGGTAAGCATTTAGAGTACCCTAGCTCTTATTGCATTAATTGAATATTCATACATATTCACATAGGGTTGTGCATCTCTTTTGAGAGATTGAAGTCTTGGGGCTAAGGTTGCTTAGGCCTCAAGCAAATTGGACTAGAGCCGCTATAAAAGGCCCGCGTGGTAGATTAGAGGGTGCTCACGCCAAGAGTAGTGTATCAGGGGATATCACTAGGGATTGAACCAAGAGTGGCGATTGGTAGTGTCCATAGCCTGAGGTTATCTAGGGTGAGGGTCCGAGAATCACTTGAGGGTGTAACCGTCTTTTCATATAGTGGATTTCGAGGTCCGAGTGTGGCGCACTTAACAGCCCGTGGTTTTTCCCAGTGGTTGGGTTTTCCACGTATACATCAAGTGTCATTTACTATTTCCGCATCTTATTACACTTGTATGTTTTGTTGACTTGCTAGGGGTATTTTCGTAAAATTGACATGCATGCGAAAATTGGGTAACAATTAGATAAAATCTATTCATCCCCCCTCTAGCTTTATATTGATAAACACACCTCGAGTATTTTATGAACTTTCAGGCATTCTCCATAGGCGGTCTTCGCGCGAAACCAAGCACTCATTAGTGCAAGCGCGGACGTTTCCGAACAATGTCGGGAAACGAATTATAAGGCACATATACACACAACAAGATATCAACCAAAGTGCTAGTGTGTAAAGTGACATGTGAAGAGATGCACATAAAAATAAGCAAGTATGCAATCATAGCAAGAACGCTAAGTGTGTGTGTGCTACTAAATCTCTTCAAAGAAAAACAAGCACAAGAGATTATACCTTTGGCGTGCTTGTATCTTGAGGTCATGGAAGCGCCTTTGATCTTCAACACTAAACACTTAGACTACCCTTACATTCAAAACCCCAACATGTGGTTTGACCACGAAATAAGCCAATCAACAAAACGGGAATCCTTACAACATCAACCGCCAAACATATGTTCTATTTTCAAATAAAAGCATACTAATTCTTAACAAATTTCACAAATAAAATAAAACGAATAACTTTTAAAATGAATAAACATTATAAAAAAAAAAAAACATACAAACATTAATGATTTATAACAAAATAAATTAACTAAAAAAAATAATATAAAACAACTCTCCATCAGCTATGCAATTAAGGACGAGAGATTTCATTTTTTTTACCTATATTTTCAAAGCAACTAAACAACGCTGAAATAAATCAAATGAACTTTATTTATGTTAAAAAATATTAATAAAAGACAAAAACCACTACTTAACCATATCCATATGCCATAATCAAAATCACATATGAGCGTGACTCCATGTAATTATGATCAATATCAAACTATCCACTTTTAGGCATGGATATTATTCAACAACTAGATGCGGTTTTTATGTTTTATCTTAGTAATTTGAATTAATTTTTGATAGATTTTTTATACTCATTATCATAATTTCGTAGAGACATGCAAAAGTTAATATTATTGTCGAATTGCTACATTTATTCTAAGAGGAAATTTATAATGTTTTGAATAATTATTAAAAAAATTTGGAGCATATTGTCTTTATGATGCAAAATATAATAAAAATAAAAATAAAAATTTTAAAATCAAACTTATAAACATGAATGTTTTTGTCAAGTTTAATTAACAATGATTTTTTTTTTATTCATTTGAAAAAATATTTTTATTGACATGATAAATTTATATAATTTTGCTAAAAGAAAGTATACATTATATTTAAAAGTCAATAAAATTTTATAATTGTCAATAAAAGTCTTTTAAAACGAAAGTCTATGAAAGTCTTTTGAAATGAAAGTTTATGAAAGTATTTTAAAATGAAAGTCTATGAAAGTTTTTCATAATTATGTAAAGTCTATAAAAATCCATGAAATCTGTAAAAGTCATCCACTTAAAAAAAGTTTTTAAAAGTCTTTTGAAATCCTAATTGAAGACACCCCACTTAAATAAAATTAATCAATTTTTTTGACATAAGAAAATATTATTCTTAAATAATTAATTGCATAATATAAAAAATAAAATAATTATTCACATAATTTTACGCCAAATTTTCACCATAATATTATTCAACTTATTTATCCATCTAATTTTCACTTATTTATTTCAACTAATTTTTTTCACACTAATATTTTGAAATATTTTGTCATACATATATATATATATATATATATATATATATATATATATATATATATATATATATATATATATATTGAAGTATTTTGTCATTTCTTTAATTGTACTAAATTAAGTTAATATAAAAATTTACCATTAGTTAAATACATAATTAATAAGTAAAAAAAACAATTTAAATATATATTAATATTTGTGTCATTTTAAAAATCTTGATGAGATCTTTCTAACGGTATAATTTTTTAAATAAATATTATTATAAATAAGTGTGGGAGGGTTAAATTAGAAATTGCAATAAATATAAAACATTAATTTGATAATTTAATAAAAAAAATTTTTTAAAAAAAATAGTGTTGAGTGAATAGTGTTACACCAATATTAGTATAACACTATTCACTCAACACTAAATTTTGTCATGGAAACTGATGTTTAGTGTTGCATTGGAGTAACATTTTACATCAAGTTAGTGTTTTTACACAAAGCTAGTGTTGCATTGGAGATGACCTTACTCCAGCACCAAGTTTCCCTAAGCAGATTATTATACTGATCGATATTAATGATCTTATATGTCATAATCAAGAATTATTATTCGAGACTTTTGAGTACAAAGACCAAGTGAACAAGGTGAAGTGAGGTCAGAGTTGGAACGGAGTGTGATTAGTCTCACTTTGAGAAAGTCTAGAATGCATCGGTTCTTTTATATATATATATATATTATAAGAACTATTACAATAAGGCTGTCGGGACCTGTCGAGATTAAACAATACATGTGCGGCATGGATATCTATTCCTATAACGAGAGATAACTACTCTCACAACCCGAAAAGAAAACTTCACACACATGCTTGTAAAATACGCATAGTGAGATTTGAACCCCTCACAATTTATATTAAAGGGAGATACACTACCAACTCTGCTAGAATACATCATTAATATGCATGTAGGCAATATTATTCATTATTTGATTTAGTCACACTAGGTAACATAAATTGAAATTGAATGTATAAACATATCCTAAATTATGATGCATTCTAGCCTTTCTAGCTTCGTCGATTCCCAAAATTCAAAACCCCTGATTTATAAACTTGTTTGGGTATATGAAAACTAATATTAGAGTCAAACATGTAAGCCTATCATTAATAACTCGCACCCAGTGAGTTTAGAATGGCCGGTTGTACATTCTACTCACACTTACATTAGGTCGTGGGTTTGAATTGCATTCCACTCTCACATACTCCAAATTTATTACAGAATTGTTAAGAAAAATAAAAAAATACTAGGACGACCCAACATCCAAAACTCTCGAGGCACAACTTATTGAGGCCAATGTGGATGCGATCTATATACGTAAACTATGTACGTAATGACAGAATTAAATATGATTGAGCACTCAACATGCATTTAAGAGATTTAATGATTTATTCCCTTTCAGAGCTTTTACCGCAGAGTCAATTTTAAATAGGAAATAAAGAAATTAAAGAAATGATAATAGTTCCTTCTCTTTAACAATCTTGCATCACCAATTTTTATCAATTTAACCTATATTCTTGCTTAATTCAACTACATCCATTACATTGAATAAATAAAATTTATCTTTCTATCAAACATTTGCTGGCAATTAAGAGCTATAAAAAGTATAAGAATTTTCTTTAATACATACATGATCCAAAAAGAAAAGGAGAGTAAGAGGAGATGATCATATGAGCGAATAGAAGAATGTGTGGCAATTAATCTACATGATGCTTTATGGATATATAAAATGACTGAATAATTTGTTATTGGAAACCCATCCGATGCTTAAAGGACTCGTATCATAAAAATAAGGCAATTAGACTATCTCCAACCATTCTTCCTTCCTTCAAATTGAAGACAAGATTAGCTCCAACCATTCTTCAAAATGAAGACCACAAAATGAAGATGGGTATTGGTTATTCAAAATTGAAGATCCAATTTTGGATCTTCATTTCACTATTTCATTAAAATATTATTATTTTCTCTTTCCATCTCCTTTTTCACATTTTTAATTAAACTCAATTAATCATATATAATTTTTTATTTATAAATGTAATTAGTATAAAAATTATTCCATTAGAAATATTTTATTGAGATCTTTCAATCGAGTATAATATTGACTATATTTTAATTATTATCTAATAAGATAATGTAGAGAAAACAATTTTATTAAAGAAAGTTTGAAATATTATTTATAAAGTAAAATAATAATATTTAATTATTTAGAGATTGTAAAATGAAGAATGGTTGGAGTAGTAAAATTATGAAGATGAAATATTCCAAGAATATTCCATTTTCAGTCTTCAAATTAAAGAAAAAATTAAAGACCAGTTGGAGATGGCCTTAATAATTAAAAGAGTGATAAATTTGTAGGTTTTGAAAATGACACCAACTATTGTATTCATTATACAAGTTTATACACAAAGATTGAACTATTATAAACAAACGTGTTTTGACAGAGTACACAAAGCGTTCGACGAAATGACTTTTAGAGAAAAGAATGAACAGTACTAGTGTAATGAAACAGAGCAAGAAGAGAGAAAATGAAGAACTCTAATTTCTAGCATTTTTCATTAAATGATTTTATGAGCTCAAGCTCGTTTATATACTACATACAAGTGGGAGAGGATTGAAGAGATAAGGTTTTGGATAAGAATGCCATTTGGCAATTCTATTACAATTGTAACAGAATTTCCCGCCAAAACCATCCTCTATGTTTCTAAAAGCTTTATCATCTAACATTTTCCAGATGTGATCTGAGCCCTTGATGATGATTACTTCATTTGATTGACTCGAGCTAAACTGCTATTGTTGGATATTGATATGGTTGTTCCTTGCTCTGTTTTTGGTGTAATCTTAGTTTTTTAGATAAATGGTGGTGACGTGGACAACTGATTGTTGTTACTTCTGTTATCTCTAACATCCCCCCCTCAAGCTGATCGATGGGGATGCTTGATCGATGGGGACACACAAAGACTCAGCTTGGACCGAAGAAATTCAAAACGAGAAACAACTAGATCTTTGGAGAAAATGTCAGCAATTTGATGCAAGGAAGGGACATATTGAACCTTCAACATTAATTCACAAGATAAAAACAGAAAGTAAATTAAGAGAATAAATGTAATTGGCTAAAGATCTCCATGATTTTAGAATAGACATAATAAGCTGAATATCTTCATGATAGTTGATTAAGAATCTTTCCTAATATGCCATTGTAAGACGGTGCTTCCATCGAAGACACCGATCTTGTTCCGAAGATCAGTAAAACGTGTTTTGGCTAAAGGTTTGGTGAGTATGTCAGCAAGCTGGTTGTGAGTGGAAACATGAGAGACCTGAAGTGACCCATTGACAACTTGATCATGCACAAAGTGGTAGTCAATTGTAATGTGTTTCATGCGAGAATGGAATTCTAGATTTGCATATAAGTAGGGGGCGCCAATGTTGTCACATAGAAGTCTTGGGTAGTAGAGATTGAGACACCAAGTTCTTGGAGAAGGTTTGTAATCCATGTAAGTTCAGCAGTCGTAGATGCCACTGATCGGTATTCGACTTCAGTTGAGGAACAAGCAAACATACGTTGCTTTTTTGGAACACCAAGAGATTGGGTTGGAGCCAAAGAAAATAACTTATGTCGAGATGGAGGTGCAGTCATCACGATCACCAGTCCAATCGGCATCGGAATATGTAAGGAGACTGAGTGGTTGTGAACCAGCGAAAAAAGAGACTGTAATGAATTATGTGTTTTAGAATGTAGGGAAAATTGCACGTGGTGGAAGCGAAAATAGGTTTAGTATAATTTAAAAAATTTCCAAAAAGAAGAACCTTAACCCTTGATTAATTAACATATATAAAAGTATCGTACCTTTGTTGCGTGATCCGATTGACGTTGCGTCAATGGTAATCCGCAAGATCTTCCAATCCAATCACGAACGTGAATCATCTAGGAGTGTGGGCTCCCTTTCTTTGAATTGTGTACCTGAGAATGGATAACAAAAAACTTTTCTTTTTCGTTAGTCACAATTACCTTCTTGAGAAAAACGAAGAACGTTCGGTCACTTGTGAATTATCAATCTATTGATTGAAACTCGCATGAACCTAATTCGAAGTTGTACACAAAGCCTTTTGATGTAAAAGCTACTAGTGCACTATTGAAATAAAACGTTTCTTCTTTCTATATTTCTCTTGGCCGAAATCACACTATGTCTAAGAGTTGGATTTTATTTTTCAAGCAAAAGAAATAGGTGACCGAAATCCTTCCCTAAAAGGAAAAGAGCTGGCCGAAATCCACCCCTAAATCCTTTAGGGTTGGCCGAAATCCTCTTTGTAAGGGATTTGTGTTTCACAAAAATACCTATCAATCTTTTGAATCCAAACCCTAATCCAACTTTTTAGTATTTTATTAAAGAGTAATTCTACTTTGCCCAAATGACGTGGCAACACTCTCATCCATTCATTTAGATTGTATTGGATTTGCTTGATTTAAATGAATGGATGAGAGTGTTGCCACGTCATTTGGGCACCAGATTTGGGCACCAAATTTGGGCAAAGTAGCATTACTCTTTATTAAATTGTGACTATATCAAAAACTTCATAATTTGATTAGATAAATAAATTCCTCATTTATTTATCCACTTACCAAATAAAGTCTTTGATATATATTATACTACTAATAATATTATAACACTAAGAAACATATTTCATAGTCAGAAAAATATTTTGATTATTAATTAAATAATTAATTAATTACTTTCCATTTAATCAAATAATAAAATAATATAATATAATAGACTAATATTTTAGCCTTGCCGCCCAAGTACCCTACATGGGCCATATATTATTTTTTCCATTTTATTTAATCCATTGGATCTTAATAAAAAAGCTCACATGTGAACTAGACTCATTCTTACTAAAAGAAACAAGTCCACATGTCTTAATACAATTCTAGATGGACCCATAATTAGTCCGGTAAAATATATCAAGTGATCCATTCAAGTCTGTGTGGATTGGAGATCTTAGCGGGCTATCTAAAGTTAAGCTTCAATAGATATAATCCAATCATAATCAATAAATGATTCACTTAGGTTCGATATATTAATTTTAGTTTATTCCACTAAAAAACTAAAATTGAACTCTTAAATAAATATAGAATAAGTAAATGATTCTCATTCATTCCCTAGACAATCTTATTGGAGATAGTGTATCCTCGTGAATAATATCAGTAATCGCCAAGAGCTCATAGACCGCATATAGCTCTCCCAGTTACCATATTTATTCATATGACCACATTTTGAACTTGGATATTTTGACTTGTCCAGAAGCCATGTTTCAATAGACACTATTGAAAACTAAACGTTAAGATTTAATATTCAATATTTAATACTTCAAAACATCTATATGATAATATTATACTCTCATTTCATAAATGGAGCCACGATGTCCATATCTATAAATAAAGTTCTCTATCGATTAGCAAATGAATACCACCAAACTATCGAGGATAGACTATGCTATATAATCGTACTCATTGATAGCTCAAATGATAACACTTGTAACCATAAGTCCATCATTTATCTCAGGATTAAGATAGACTCTCCGATTGTTCTCATAATGAAAAAACTATTATCCATTGACGGTTCTAGATAAAGTATTTCATTGTAATCCTATTCAATGCACCTAGTGCACTAGATTCTTTTACTCAAAGACACTTTGATGATTCTAGACTCATCATAACACATTTGATCCCACTCAAATGCTAGCAAAAGAATCTACAGCTTTAACAAGATAAAGGTACCCAATATTTACCTTAAGTTGTGAACATTATTCAAGACTAACTGAAGAATTGTGTCTACCTCATATATATCCAGATGTACGAACAATTCTTCTTTTCTCATAGTCTTTTGACCTTAAAATTATTTACTTTTGACAATTATAATAATTAAACTATAAATGCTATAAGACTTGTTAAACCAGAAATTATTTTATTAATATGAAAAGATTGTCAAAAACAATATTACACTCTTGCTATTGAGCATAATCCTAACATAGATACCGAAGCAAACATTTTGCAGCTGTCCAATAAGTTTGTGTAGGGAGATGCATATACTAGGCTAATTTATTGACGGCGTAAGCAATATCTGGTCTCATGAGAGAATGATACTGCATGCCTCCAATTAAACTTCTGAATTTCGTGGCATTTGCAAGATGTGAGCCATCATTGAGAAGAAGTGTGGTTGTGGTGCTAATTGGTGTGACAATATCCTTCATGCCATCAAGATTGAAATGCTCAAGAAGATCTCGAACGTATTTGTGTTGTGAGAGGAAAACTCCATCAGAACTTGGAACAACCTCAACACCAATAAAGTAGTGTAGCTAACCTAGGTCTTTGATGGAGAAGCGTTGGGTAAGTGAATTAATTATCTGGTTCACAAGTAGAGGAGAGTTGCCTATAATCAACAAATCATTGACATACACCAGAAAATAAATCGTATGAGATTTGTTAGTATAAATAAAAAGAGATGTATCTAACTTAGAGTTGATGAATCCAAGAGAAAGAATAAAATTCTTTAGTTTATGATACTAGGCACGTGGTGCCTGTTTCAACCCGTAGAGAGATTTATGTAGGCAGCACACATGATTTGCCTTCAATTCAAAAACAAAGCCGGGTGGTTGGGACATATAGACCTCTTTTATGAGATGCCTGTGCAAAAAGGCGTTGTTCACATCAAGTTGATGAACAAGCCAACCACGAGACAGAGCAAGTAACAACATAAGTTGAATTGTCGTCGGTTTAATTACTGGGCTGAAGGTTTCGAGGTAGTTAATGCTTAGACATTGATGAAAACCTTTGTCTACAAGCCAAGCCTTATAGCGAGCAACACTCCTATGAGGATGGCGCTTAACACGAAATACCCACTTGCACCCAATAATATTTTGATGGTGTTAGCGGGGCACCAACTCCCATGTCCCATTCTTAAGGAGAGCATAAAGTTCATCACACATTGCTTCTTGCCATTTTGGATCTTTAATGGCTTGGGTAACAGTGTTTGGCTCAAGTGTATGAGGGAGGGGATATTTGGTGGCAGGAAACGAAAACTTGGTGACGGGTTTGAAGATGTTGTTCTTTGCTCTAATGATCATGGTGTGGGTATTGGAGGGACCAGTGTGAGGTGGTAATTATTGTTTGGGGGATTGGATAGATCATGGGGAATCAAACCTGGGAGCATTCTCATGAAAATGGAGGTTGAATTAGTGTCCACAAATTGCGTTGCCATATTGGGATCCATAATTGATGGGAGACTTTGTGTTGGTATGGGCCCAAATTGAGGAGGTGACATTGAATGAGTGAGAGAATGTGGAGATGTTTGAGGGATATCAGAATCATGAGATTGAGGAGAAGATTAGGGGAAAGAATTGTGGGAGAGAGAAGTAATTGGCACAAAAATAGTAGGATTTGGGAATCTGCTATCAAGAGTGTCAACGCTTGGAGTTGGGGGATTATTTATAGAAGCTGGAATTTTGGAGTTAAAAGATGTGAGAGAATGGGAAATAGATGCCCATTTGTCAAGTGTGTAATTATTAACCTTATTAGAAGAGAAGATGGTAGGTAGAGAGGGAAAGAAATCTTCAACAAATTGAACATGCTTGGAAAAATAAAATCTGTGAGAAATAGGCTCAAAACAAACGTAGGAGTTATGAATATTAGAATATCCCAAGAAAAGACAAGACTTAGACCATTGATCTAGTTTGTGATTTGTGTAGGGACGGAGCTAAGGGTAGCAAAGACATCCAAAGGTTCGCAATTTGGAATAATTTGGTTGGCTGTGAAAAAGACTTTCGTATGGCAATTTTTGACTTACTTTGGGTGTAGGTAGTCTATTGATGAGATAAATTACGACTTTGAAAGCAAAAGACCAAAGTGAAATGGAAGGGATGCACGATGAAGTAAAGTGACACTAGTCTCGACAACATGGCGATGACATAACTCAGCGGAAGCTATATGTTGGGATGTATATGGTGGTGAAACTAGATGTTGAATACCATTGTTTTCAAACATTGATTTTAGCCCTTGGTATTCTTTGCCACCATCTTAATATATGATTTTAATGGATGTTTGAAAGAATTTCTCAACCATTGCTTTAAATTTTAGAAAAAGTGAAAAAAAAAAAAAAAAACATTAGATTTATTTGTTAACGGAAATAGGCATGAATATTTTGTAAAGTAGTCAACAAATATAACATAGTAGGAATAACCATGCATAGAATGAATATGGGATGAACCCCATACATATGTGTAAATGAGATCTAATGGACCACGACTCTTTAGAGTGGAGAAACCGAATGATAATCAATGACTCGTATTACATTAACAAGAATCACAAAACGAAAATTTAAATGACTCGATTGAACATGAAGTTTAGAATGTGAAACAATATGGCTAAGAATTTTAGAGGAGGGACATACAAGTTGATCATGCCAACAATCAATAGCGGTTTTAACATCAACACAAGCTTTTTTCACCGTCAATTCGAATTCCCCCAAGTTCGGCCATTGGTAGACATTATTCTTGCTCTTACCGCGCGTGAGAAGTGCCCCGTAGTTAGATCCTTCACATAAAAAGATGAAGGGAAGAATTCAATAGATGTATGATTAGTTTTACAAAATTGTGAAACATAAATCAATTTTTGATGCATGGAAGGAACACACAGGACATTTGAAAGAAAAAATGAGTTAGATGGAGTTAAGAGTTTAGAGGCACCGGTGTGGGTAATGATTAAACTTGTACCGTCACCAACGATGATGTCATCAAGCCCTTCATAAGGCTAACGAATGGAGAGATTGTTCAAGTTTGAAGTAACATGGTGTGATGCTCTGGAATCAAGTAGCCAGTTTGATGAAGAACTTCTTCAATAAATAATTCCCCAACTCCAAGCGTTGACACTCTTGATAGTAGATTCCCAAATCCTGCTATTTCTGTGCCAATTACTTCTCTCTCCTAATTACTTCTAGGTTCAATACAGTATTTCCTTCAATTATGATCATCGCTGGCTGGCAAGGCTTGGTTCCATCTATGAAGCCAAGCAAATCATAGCCAAATAACAATGCATAAAATTGAGCCTTCCACGAGGAGTAATTTTTTAATGTTAATTTGACTGGAAGTTAAGCAGTTGCATTGAAGGAAATGAGATTAATGTGGTTCGGTGTGGAGGTAACAGTGGTGTTTGGCTGTTTTGAGGATGGAGTTGTAGAACTTTCTTTGGTCATGGTGACAAAAGAGAAACAAGAAAGTAGATGAGTGGAACAAAGAAGAGGAACGAAAAAGAAAAATGATACTCGCTATAGCCAAAGAGGCTATGATACCATAAAAGAGTGGTAAATTTGAACGGAATGAGACTACTACTAGCAAGACCAAGACAAGGTTGAAAAAGAAAGATCACAGGCATGTGGTGAACCATACCGAGATAAAGTGCGGCACTTCCCAAGCTTGAAGTGGGAATTGAGATGAGCACAATATAGCGGTGAGCACGCGACTGGCCCAGTGCAATGTCTCGAGCATGATACCTGCGCTCCTGGCCTTCCCAGTTATCGGCCACAAGGAATGGACCAATTCCTTTATTCAATGCATATATTGATTAAGAATCTATGCAAGAGATTAGGTTGCGAACCTTCTCTTCTCTCAAGTCCAGAGGGGAACTCTTAGTTAGGTCCCTCAGCGACTTGGATTTAAGCCATGTATGTGGCATATAATTGGTTCTATCGATGCGAATCAACGAAAGTTTGGTCTTCAAGGTTTTGAAAATGATACTAACTATTGTATTCATTCACTTGATACAAGTTTATACACAAAGATTGAACTATACATGGAAATAATTCAACATTATTGCACAAGATAAAAACAGAAAGTAAATTATGAGAATAAATGTAATTTGTTAGGGATCTCCATGATTGTAGAATAGACATAATTGGCTGAATATCTTCATGATTGTAGTTGACTAAGAATCTTTCCTAATAGTAATACTTCAAAAAAAAAAATTAAATTAAATGTAAATATATAGGAAAACAAAATGATAAAGTTGAACAAATAATAAGAGAATGTGCAATTATAATATCAAAAGTTAAAAGGAATTTTCTTATATATTCAACAATATAATATTGTCATCCTTGGAAATTCAGAAGAAGAAGAAGAAGAATATATAGTCATTTTTTCCTCGGTAGGTAGTTATTTTCTCCTTAGTGCGTACTGGTATAAGGAAAACATAGGACATCCAAAATCATATATATATAGGTGAATTCATAAAAAGCCAAAAAATTTATTGGTTTATTGTTTTTAGTCACCAATTTATATTTTATTGTTTTCATCACTTTTGACCACTTTTGGACAAAATTACCCCTAAGTTTTACTTTACCTGGTATGTAACTTGGTTATATGCCATTTGATTCCAAGCTATATGCTAGTTGATTTTTTAAGTTACATGCCAGTTAAGTATTAAATTACATGCCAATTGACTTTCAACTTACATGTAAATAATTTTCAACTTACATGCCAATTGATTTCCAAATTTTTGGTGGGTGAAGTAAAGACAAAATGGAGGGTACTCTTGTCTGTTCAAGGCTAAAGGTGATAATTAAGTATAATAAAATATAATTTTTTGGCTAAAAACAATAAACCAATAAATTTTTGGGTTATTTCTTGCAATTTCCTCATATATATATATATATTAAAAAAAATACATAAAAGAAAAAGAATGTCTTTAAAAATTATTTTTTACGTTATCAACGAACATTTCTCTTTCTATAAAAAAAAAATAAACAAACAAAAATCTTTTCTATATGAATTTTCTTCTCTCTCCAACAATAAAACTACTTCTCTCCTCTCCACATCAAATAAAAAAATAAAAAAAATAAAAAATAATAAAAACTTTGATGAATCAATGAATAAGTTAATCAAGTAAATGAAAATCGTGAACAATGATTTTTTTTTTTTTTGAAATGCATATATAATTTTAGATATTCTAAAGAGATTAATAGATGTATCCGGTACAAATTCACATCTTAAGTCCACCATACTGTTTTTTTCACACAAAAAAAAAGTTCACTATACTATTACATTCAATATCATAGTTTTTGAAAACCGTTAACATTTTCCTTCCTAGCTGGAAAATATCATATTGAAGTTTTCTTTTATATATGTGTTTTTTTTTTCTTATCATCGATCGGTCTATTTTGTTTCCGAACTTGATTGGTTCATCAAAGTTTTGTCAATTTCTTTTTTTTAGTTTATTGTAGAAAAAATTTGGATTCTTCATGATCTTCATTTGCTTGTTAATTTATTCATTGGTTTAGCACAGTTTTGTTATTATTATTATTTTTTTTTTTCTGTTTGTTGCAGAAGAAAATATGTGGAAAGAGAAGTAATTTTGTTATTCCACATGGATTCATGGCGTGTATAGCTTTGTTGTTCCACATGAAGTCAACAAACTCTTGAGGACTCCACTGTGCCTTAGGCTTGAGAACCTCTTCTCCTCCATCTATCGGAGTCATCATAGGTGGAGTATATCTATCTTCAACCGCCATCCATGCCCTATCATGGATTTGACATAAGTATGCTTCCATCTTCCTCTTCCATGAGGAGTAATTATCGCCGGTGAGCAATGGTGGCCTCACGCTTGACGCTCCCTCTTTGCTCATCCCAAAATCACTCATAGTGTTTGGATGAATGCAAATGAGATGAATGTAAAATGTATGAAGAAATCAAACAATCACACAAAATACAAAACACACCAAAAATGAGCTAGGATCACCTAAGTATATCTAGGAATCCGCTCTGATAACAATTGAAACAAATTTAACGGTGTGTTCTAAATATATCTGGGGGGGGGGGGGGGTGAATAGATTTTAAACGTTATTACCCAATTTTCGCATGTATGACAATTTTATGAAAATGCCCATAACTAGTCAAAAAGACAAATAAGTGTAATATGTGCAGAAGTTAAATAACATTTGATATTTACATGGAAACCCTCATGGGAAAAACCATGGGCTAATAAGTGCGCCACACTCCAACCTCGAATCTACTAAATGTGTTAAGATTACAACCTAATCTTGGTAAATAATCACACACCTACCTAATCCCGATATAAGTGGACCTAGTCCAATTGCTTGCGATTTAAGCAACATAATCCCGGTCACAACACAAGACTTAGTTATCTAATAAAAGATAATACAACCTAAGTGAATATATGAAATATTCAAAATGCAATAAGAGCTAGGTAACCTTATATGCTTATCTAGAATAAAAATATGTCAATTAACACAATCATAAATATCAATAGCTAAATGACATGTCATAAAGCTTAGCTAATCATAGATTAAACAACCTAAATATAGCTATAAAAAATACACCACTCAATCAAAACAACACACAATCTCTATCTTGTATAATAGCATATGAACTAAGAACATACAAGTAAATAAAGAGATGCCTTGATAGATAAAACACTAATTATATATGATAATAGTGAAGAACATACCAAGGGTAATGTGTTGAGCAAAACCCATGCAAGCAAGCATCCTAACTATGCTAGAAAATGCTAGATGATATTTTGATGCATATGAGAATGGTTTTTGAGTGATAAAAATGAGTTCTTGATATGATTTTCTCTCAAGTGTCTCTTTTTGAAGTTTAGGGTTCTTAGAGTTAAAGAACTTAATTCAGAGAATGAGAAAATGTGATATTTATAGACATCAAGAACAGAGCATGTGAAAAGATAAGTTTGCCCTTGAAAATGCATGATCTGCGGTTTCAATCGGCGGCTAGGTCGCCGTTCACAACCGCCGAATTGAGCTCAAGAAGAACAGAGCATCAACGGCAGTTTCATTCGGCGGTTTCGAAACCACCGATTAAACTGCAGAAACAAACCCGAGATAAAAATCAATCAGGTATGAAATGACGGTTTCGTTCGGCGGCCAGGCCGCCGATCAAACCACAGATTCACCAAAAAAGGTGAAACTAAAGGATAAGCCAAGGGCATTCTTTGTAGGCGGTCTTCACGTAAAACCAAGCACATACTAGTGCATTCGCGGACGTTTCCGAACAATATCGGGAAACGAATTACAAGGCACAAAAGCACACAACAAAATACAACATCAAAGTGCAAGTGTGAAATGTGACATATAAAGAGTATGCACACAAATGCAAGTATGCTAAGTGTGTGTGTGTGTGCAATCTAAATCTCTTTAACAAAAAACTAAGCACTAGAGATATACCTTTGGAGTGCTTGTCAGCCTTGAGGACTTGAGAAGGTCTTTGAGCTTGATCATGAATCACCTAAGCTACCCTTACATTCAATCCCCAATATATGGTTTGTCCATGAAATAAGTCAATGAAGATATGGGAATCCTTACATGTTATTGAAGAGAGAATAAAATACCTATAGTAAAGTTTTTTGTTTTTTGTTTTTTTAAAGAAAGCAAAGATTTTAATTTGTTGATAATATAAAAAATAATTTTTCAAGACAATTTTTTTCCTTTGATGTATATCTATATATATATATATATATATTAAAGAATCAAATCTAACCATGAAACAAACAATTAGATTTGGATTAAATATAAGGACTCAATTCAGGTATCAAAAAATGGCGTCCCAATTTGTGTCTAACCAACCAAATTGGGACATGTGTCTACGTTTAATTATTATTTTTCAACCTCTCCTATAAATGTAGACGTATCCCAATTTGATTGGTTAAACACAAATTGGGACACCATTTTTGGACAACTGAATTGAGTCCTAAATATAAACCAAAACTTAACTCCTTTCTTTTTTTTGTTGTTAAGTGATATTTGAGCTCAACATTTTACTGACTGAATTAGCTAAAATTAGCAAGTACTTGTAAAAAAAAAAAAAACCCTGCAAGTCTACGTGATCTCGTTAATTAGCATATAGACCTTTGACATGATTTTTTTTTTTTTTTTTTTTTTTTAAGTATTACAACAATTTAGTGTTGCAAAAGTCCCCGACTTGGGTCGACTAGTCCCCACCTAGGCGCTAGTCGGCGACCAAACACCCCAATTTGGCTAAAATCGGCCAAGCTAGGTGAAAATACGCCTAACGCTAACCTGGCCGCCTAGTCGTTCAACCCGACTTTGACCGATTTCCTTTATTTATTTATTTATTTTTTTTCAATTCGAATCCCCCAAAACAACGTCGTTTTGGGGTTAAAAAAAAAAAAAAAACTCACAAATCACAATTCATTCGACAAAATCACAACAGCTCAAAGTCTCAAATAGTGAAACACTCTCAAGTCTTAAACAGCTCATCGCCGATTGATTTCTCTTGCCACCATTGACTTCTTCCGCCGATCCTCGTTGTCGCCATCTGCCGGCCGGCTGTCGCAACTCTTTCTTCACTTGTGGTCATCTTCAATTTGTGAGGTGAGTTTTAGGGTTTGAAATTTGAATAATTGATTTTTAATTAAATTAGGATTAAAAACAGTTGTATTACATACTAGTAAAGGGAGATTTTGAATCTTTTTCCCTTATAGAGAATGACATTTGCAGCATTGATTTATATTGTAATTAATTTTTCTTCATTGCTGAAGAAAATTAGTTGCCGAGCCTATCAAATTGATTTCCATTGTAGTACCTGAATTACAATAAAATGCTTTTGATGCATTATGAGTTACTAAACTTTCCATGTTTAATCTAAAAATGGATCTACTTTCCTGCACCCACTGCCTACAAGATAATAAATTGGGATGAGTATGCATCATGAATTTATTCTCACCATATCTGGGATGGGTATTGCTCATACCTTGGTAATGAGGAATTTATTTTAGGATTTGCAGTTTGGTTGGAATTTGGAATTTGAATTACTTTGGTTGGAATTTGATTTAGTTTGTTGGATTTTGTTTAGTTGTTTACTTTGGTTGGAATTTAGGAATTGATTTACTTTGGTTTGAATTTTATTTAGTTTGTTGGATTTTGTTTAGTAGTTTATGGATTTTGATTCTCAATAGTCAATGTTGAGTTTTTTTGAAATTTGATTTTCAACTTTAGGTTAAATATATGAAAATATATGAAATATTTTGATATATTTTGATATTTATTCAATTACAAGAAAATAAAAAAGTATATAAAAAAAATAATTCTGATCGATCGCTGGCTTACCGTCCATTGGCAGACGGTCGACTTCCGGCAATTTGCCTAGTCCCCGAATAATCCCCCTAGGCACTAGGCGGTGCGTCGCCGCCCAACTAGTGCCTGGCGACTTTTACAACACTGCAACAATTACAATAGGACTGTCGAGACCTATCAAGATGATTCTTGAAGCTCTTAGAAAATCTCAAAAAAGACGAAAATCTCAAAAAGATGAATTGTTAGGGGAAGTTGGAAGATGATCAACATGCTGACAACTTGGCCACTTAATCAAAGTATTATAGGAGTTGGAATCAGAGGCAGTTCAAAGATATTTGGGGCTTGGACGTGTAATATATATAAAAATATATATATTAAATTAATAGTAAAAATAATTTATTTAAAATTTATTCTTTTTGTTTTTTGAGATGAAAAATGTTGATTAAATATTTACATTCTAAAAAAAAATATAATATAGTTAATTCATTTAATTTTTCTTGTGACATTAATGATCTCAAAATAAGATTTTATAAATTTTAATTTTAAAAAACTCCTTTCAGTATAGTTAGTAATATTCTATATTCTATAAGGAATTAGTGTGTGTCGGTTTCATCCGGAATGCCATTGGTGCTTTAATTTGTTCTTACGATTCCAACCACACTCTTGCCTCACTTGCTAATGGATTCATACACATCAGAGAGGAACTCATATTGCTAATCAAATTTATTGGTAGAATATTTCAATTCTTTAATGATCTACTTAATTTATATCAAAATCGAGAGGATGCTGAACGAATAATTTATATTAATCTTATATTTCTTATTTTTTTTATCTTTTCTGTTCAAAACTATTATCAATAAGAAATGGGAGGAAAATAAGGGGTCAACAACCAATAACTATATTAGTGGAATCTGCATCGACGTCAGCAATTCTGCCACGCATGCAACTACAATTTATCGGATTAGTCAATGGGACACACAAGTCACAACACAAGCTGCTATATATACAAATCAAATTCAAATTCAAATTCAACTTCTTCCATAAATGTAGACACATTTCTCAAATTGATTGATTAAACACAAATTGAAATGCCATTTTTAGATAAGTGATTTGAATCCTTCAATATATTTATGTAACTATTACTCCTTTTCTTTTCATTAACATAAAATTAGCACACATGAAGCATAAGATGACCCAAAATTATTATAATAATAATAAATAAATAAAAACAAGTAAAACCAAAGAAAACGAAGAAAATATCATGACATGGAAAGTACAAAAATCCCCCTCTCATTCACTCATTTTCTTTTCCTACCATGACCATGCACCTTGTAACTTCTATTATTTCTGTTTCTTTGATCTCCTCTCTCTCTCTCTATCTCTAATCAACTAAATGATCAAAGCTTTTGGTGCTTCAATGGCTTTCATGGTTGGGTTTAAAGAAAACTAAAACAATATATTGATGTGATAATTTGCACACCGACTTTCATTACGATGATGAGTTTATATACAACCCTACACAACTGAGCAACAATTGCTTGTTTAGTTGCCAAAAGAGTAGCAACGGGTTTGCAATCACCCATATGTGTGCTATGAAGTAAATCAGCCATATATTTAGCCTAAGAGAGAAAAATCTCACCAGTAAACTATTGAACCTCGACTCCCAAAAAATAATGCAGCTGGCCAAGATCTTTGATTGAGAACCGAGTGCCCAGTTGTTGCACAAACTCACCCAACAAGCTAGAAGTGGTTCCTGTAAGGATAATATCATCTACGTAAACCAATAAAATCATAATATGAGCACCATTGTGAAATACAAATAGATAAGGATTAGCTGGATTGCAATAGAAACCATAATCAATAAGAAATGAGCTAAATCGATCAAACCAAGCCCGTGGAGCTTGTTTCAAACCATATAAAGCTTGGTTCAATTGGCAAACATGATTTGGTATTTCAGAGTCTTTAAAACCAAACGGTTGTTCCATAAATACCGGTGTGTCAAGATTCCCTTGAAGGAATGCATTTTTAGCATCAAGTTGGTAAAAACTCCATCCTTTGATAGTAGATACAGTGAGGATAGTGTGAATAGTAGCCGGTTTGATAACCGGACTAAATATTTCTGTAAAATCAATCCCCTCTCATTGATTATACCCCTTTGCTACAAGGCGGGATTTCAACCGTTCTAATGACCAGTCAGAATTAAGTTTTGTTTTGAAAATCCATCGACAACCAATAACATTCATAGAAGCTATTCTAGGAAAAAGAATCCATGTTTGATTTTGATGAAGAACATTCATTTCATCAATCATAGCAGCATGCCAACCGGGGTGGGTGAGAGCTTGTTTAATGGGCTTTGACTCTGTAGGGATATTTGGTGTAATAGTGATGAGAGCATATTTGGGATTGGGGTTGACAATACCGGCACGACTACGTGTAACCATGGAATGAGCAGGTGGAGGTGGAGGTGGAGATGGTTGTGGAGTAGATAACACTTGTGATTCAGGTTGAGAATGTAATATAGGAGTGTTAGCTTGGTGCAATGAAGTGTCTCTAAATGTCAAATTTCCAGGTGATGAAGGAAACAAAGGGGTGATAGTTTCTGGATTGAAAAGTCGTGCACGATCTTGGTCAATAGATGGTAATTAAATATGGGGAGAAGATTGCATAGTAGATAATGGCTGTGATGATAACCAGTTAGGTATCATAGTGTTATTAGTGGAGTATGAAATACACTCGGAAGATGGGTGAAAAGGATAGGTATGTTCATCAAAAACAACATGCCTGGAGATGTACACACGACCTGTAGGGATATATAAACAATGATATCCTTAGTGTTTTTCACTGTAACCCGTGAAAACACAAGGAAGAGATCGAGGTTCAAGTTTATCTTTTGTGTAAGGTCTAAGGTATGGGTAACATTGGCAACCGAAAATTCACAAGAAGTCATATGTAGGCTATTTTTGATAGAGAAGATAGAATGGTGAGATCATGTGTAAAGAGGGCAAGGGTAATCGGTTTATGAGAAATACAGAGGTTAAAAAGGCTTCCACCCAAAATTTCTTTGGCATAGCTGCATTGAACATCATGGCCAATCCCAGTTCAACCACATGGCGATGCTTACGTTAAGCCACAATATTTTGTTCTGGAGTTCTAGGACAAGAAAATTGATGCACAATACCATTGTGAAGCAAATGATTAGTAAATTCTTGTTTCAAAAACTCTTCGTCATTATCTGAATGAAAAACTTATATTTTCCTGTTAAATTGCTTCTCAACCATTGCTTGAAACCCAAAAAATGTCTTGCAAAAATCAGATTTCCTTTTCAAAGGATAAAGCCATACAAATCGAGAAAAATCATCAATAAAGATAACATAGTAATGAAACCCTTGATTAGATGAAACAGGTGCCGGTCCCCATAAATCACAATGTATTTTGGCAATAGGCATACATGCTCTATTATTTGAAGGAAAGAAAGGAAGTTTAGAGCTTTTGCTTAAGGCACAACTCTTACACAGTCCAGATGACTTTTCATTGACTGAAATATATTTATTTTGTTATAGGAAATCCAAAATTCTGGAGTGAGGATGTCCCAATCGTCCATGCCATGTATCGGTATCAAATACACGAAATCTGTTTGAAAATAATGCTTTGACTGAGGCATTCTCCAAAACATATAACCCCGCTTTCTTACTCCCTGATGCCAGGACCTGATGTGTCTTTTGATCCTTAACAAAAAAATCATGATCATCAAAGGTAACATAACATGGGTAGTCACAAGTGAGTTGAGAAATTGAAAGTAAATTCCTCTTTATTTGAGGAACCACAAGCACATTATTCAAAGATAATTTGGAATGCTTAGAAAAAATATTGGTATGTCCAATATGTGTTATAGGTAATTTGTCACCATTTCCCACCATAACATGATCAGATCCAATATATGGTTGTAAATTAGAAAGTGCACCAATATCTGGAAGCCATTCATTGTCCGTAGATGAATTGAGATGAAGCATAGCCAAAGCTTGAGGATCGAACTTGATTAGCTTGATAACTGTGATTGAACCGATGCCAACAATTGAGAGCATTGTGACCTCTCTTATTGCAAATCTGACATTCAATAGGAGAATGAACACGGTTTGGTTGTGAAGAATTTTTTGTTGGCATGCTGGGCTGAGAATTAAATTGGTGATACGGAGGCCTTGAGTTGGACTGAGTAAAACCTCTTCCTCTTGAGGTAAAAGAAGAATTATATCCTCATTTCATTTGATTATGTGACGTAGAACGTTGTCCAACAAAAGCAAGAGTAGGATTAGCATGTTCAGATAATTGGGACTTGTTACACAATTCATGACTATGTAGTAGAGGAATTAAATCATTATAAGACGGAACAGGAGGCTTAAGCATAGCAGTGGTGAAAGATTCATATCGTGGGCCTAAACCACTTAAAAGCCAAAATACCTTATTTTGATCAAGTACCGGTCTGCCGATGGCATTGAGTTGATCACATGTTAACTTCAATTCTCTAATGTAATCAATGAGCGAAGTTGATTCCTTCTTCTTTTCTTGAAGCTTGAGATTTAATTCAAATTCACGGGCTTGAGAATCTTGAGAGTAAGCATTTGTTAAGGCTGTCCAAACTTCAAATGAGTTTGTCAACTCAACAACGGTTCCAAGAGCCTCTTCAGACATTGTTGCTGTGATCCAAGCCTTAACTAGAAGATCCGTCCATTTCCATGCTGCTTGATCTGGATTAGGCACCTTTCCTTCTTTGTCATCAATCTCAGCTTCTGGTTCTGGTACTTTTCCGGTGATGAAACCAAGTAGATCTTGACTCTCAATCAAAGCTAGTACTTGTGTTTCCCACAATAGGTAATTGGAGGATGTGAGTTTTAGTGATACGAATTTTGCTACATTAATAGTAGCGGGGTATGGATATTTGGAAGAAGAGGATGAAGCCATTTGATTATTAAGGATCGCAGATACTTCACTCGTAGAGTTAAAAAAGCTCTGATATCATAAAGAAAACTGAAACAATATATTGATGTGATAATTTGCACACCGACTTTCATTACAATGATGAGTTTATATGCAACCCTACACAACTGAAAAGGCAAGAGAATATGTCATACTCAAATACTTCCATCGCTACTAGATACGGTATACATGTTTATCTCATATCTTGTGCTTTACAAACGTATACCACTAGGAGTCTATGACTTAGGATTCACGTGCACTCATAGGGTTGTTTGTTTGGCCATTCTTCTTCTGCTTTTCGATATCGTCCGCTTCGACTTGGAGGTGGTCCATGGTTGTAGTAGCTCCACAGTCCTTGATGGGTTCAGGAACAATGCTCATCTCCTTTTCTTTTTCTTTGTATTCCTTGTACTTTCCCCACAGCACCGAGTAGAGTCCCATTACAATCAGTGCAGCCCCAAGAAGACTGAATCCGTCAAGTAATAAAAAATAACATCAGTTAGTGCTTTCAATAAAGTAATTAAAGAATGAATTATTTGCCTTTTTGGTAGTGGGTAGATAGGAAAGCAAAATGAGTTTAGCTAGTATAATTGCTGAAGTGAAAATTGGACATGGAATTTTAATAAAGGATCCACAAAATTCAAAAGTCTGAAAAATAAAAATAAATAGTCACTGTATTGTAGCTAAACCAGAAATGCAAGAGAAATTACCCTCCAACATAAATCTTCTCGGCGAGAATGAAGGAGCCCATGATAGCAACAATGATCATCATAAGAGGACTGAAAGCAGTTACAAAGACAGGTCCTCTTTTCTGCATCACCAGCCCTTGAACATAGTATGCGATGCTTGATGACACTATACCCTATTGTTTTTTAAATTTTACACATTAATTTTATGTTATGGACAGAAACAGAGAATGGGAGGAAAAAAAAACAGAGAAAAAGAGAGAGAGGGAGACTCACAGCATAAGCAGCAGCAAGAAGATTCATGTCCCAGCCGATTCTCCAAGCAGAGGCTTTGTGTTCCATGACAAAGGTGACAGCTATGGATTGTAATGTTCCCATAAAACACACTATGGCTGTCAGTGACAGGTGAGCTGTGTATTTCTTCATTGTCACTGCCTGCAAATTTAAAATTCACCAAATACTAAATGAATATAAAAATCTTAATTTTTAAAAAAAATTATTTGAAAGATTATTGTAAATTTTAATTACCTGAAGAATGAAGAAGGAAGCCCAAGCAAGTGTAGCCAAGATCAAGAGAATGGAACCCTTGAGCCAATCTTTGTCAGAAGAACCAGCTGCTTCAGTAACAGAGGATGTTTGTGTGTATTGAGACCAAACCAAGTTGATGACATGACCCTTGTACAATGTCATCAACATAGCTCCAGCTACTGTCACCACAGTACCTATCACCTTTGCTTGGCATCTGATTTTCTTGATGTCCACTATCTCCATTCTATATTTCCAAACAAATTCCCAATTAAATTGAAGCACATCAACCCATATCATGCTGGTCCAGCTTATATATAATCACAAGAGAAAAAATATATTGTGAAAATGTCAATATGAGTTACCTGCAGAGAACCGCCATGACAAATGTCATTGCCGGTAGAATGTTGCTCATGGCGCAAGAGAAGGTTGGAGACGTGAACTTCAACCCGGCGTAGTAGAAGTTTTGGTCGATTACAGGCCTATAAAACCAAGAAATTAAAGTGATGATGAGTATGTTAATTAAGCCTAATTTTCTTCACAGAAGTCCTTGATCGTGATATGTGGTGTTTTGAGGACAAAAAGACTAACCCGAGAAGACCAAGCACGAAAAGTTGCATGAAAATGGGAAATGTAATCTTAGGTCTCAATTTCCTGGAAGCAAATAGACAAAAAAGTTATAATTTAAGAAACATGATGCAAAGTGATCTACGTGCACCCGATAATTACTATATATATGTATATAAATATAAAAGTACCTCTCGAGAATGAGAGCGAAAGGGGCGATAACAGCTGTGGCAAAGGCATGTCGGTACACGACTAGAACGTAATGGGACATCCCTCTGTTGAGGGAAACCTTGGTGATGATGTTCATTCCAGCATAGCCAAATTGCAGAGAAATCATGGCAATATAAGGCTTAAAGCTTTGAAGAAAATCACCACAACAAAATCCTTTTCCTTCCATTTTTCTTTGCTTGATTATAAGGGTTTGTGTGTGAAGAAAAATCTGATGAGAGAAATCAAAAGAAATACTTGATGTCTCCTAAGTTGAAAGAGCTTACAAGCTCACATATTTATAGTGGTTTTCAAGCCTCTAGATATATGTCATATGACTCTTTATCTATCCAAAATAGTAAAATTTTACATGCGTAGGTAC
The DNA here is from genome assembly GCA_008009225.1 of Acer yangbiense. Taxonomy (NCBI): domain Eukaryota; kingdom Viridiplantae; phylum Streptophyta; class Magnoliopsida; order Sapindales; family Sapindaceae; genus Acer; species Acer yangbiense. Next base: position 52,282,341 of record CM017762.1, on the reverse strand, counting down.
GTGCGAGAATATATTGAAAAAAAAAAAAAAAAAATTTAAATTGAATCTCACACAGTGACACAGGAGTGTTTGCGTGTTGCACTAAAAACCAAGGAGCTATTTGAATATTCTGTTAATTAAAAGCATCGTATGCGTTCTAGAGTAGAGATGATAAATGGGATCCACTTGGCTCAATCTTAGTGGCAAAATGATTTGAGAGCTACCAAAAACAAAGGTGAATTAATTTGGTGCTTGCTGATGCCATTGATGGGGCCTAATTAAATCATATAGTGGTGGTGGTGGTGGCCCACTTCCTTCCGCTGATCGACGCGGCGTTCCGATGCATCGAATCCGACGTCCGAAATTTGATGCCGCAAGCATCACCGCCTAATATATTCTGATCACCACCACCATCATCATGATTCTCCAATCATAAGTTTCTTGTGCTTAATTAATTAAAATATTAATTCAAATTTTATAGCTTATTGGACCGTATCTTAATTAGTGTAAAGTGTTGATAATCAATAAGCATCATAGTAATTACTTTAATATAATATATAAGCATCATAGTGTAAAGTCATGGACACCAAGGGTTTATTGTTTTGGTGGTTGGAGAATTCAAAATGAAGTTTCGGAAAAACCTTAGTATTGTAAATATAAGTCCACATTTACCGGTTAAACCACAAATTGTGAGGAGATCACTCCCCATGAGTGAGAGTTGCTTCGAGCCGTACTTGTAGAGCTTAATCTCGCAATGTCTAATTGGTAAATCCATGACCCACAATGACGTCAACTTTAAAAATAATTATAAGTGTAAAGTCATGGACAAGTCTTGATATATAATATCTCGACAGAATAAAATTTTATTTTATAAGAATTTTATTTTTATTTGAATTTCTATAGCTACAGTTTTTTTTATTTTTTATTTTTAATTTATGCATGTTATATACAAATTAACATTTTTCGATAATATAGAAAGATAACACCACGCTTCAGAAGTAAAATAAATTTAAATACTAATTAACATATGATATGTATAAGTGAAACTAAATGTTTGTATTTTTTGATATACCACATATAGTAAGGGCGTATAGTGACTCGAAGTAGTGATATTATAGACTAAATAAGTGTCCTCTACCGGTAAGCCATATTAAAAGGTGGTTAACAATATATTTGTAACTTTGTATAATTATTGATTATTGATTAGAATGAATAATCTGCATGTTTATTTATTTAGACAATATCTATTAATTCGAGATCAAATTTGTGTGGTTAGTTGATAACCGTATATCGGAGATGTTATTACCTAACCATGATAATTTTATTATAAAGATACAGTTATGCATATTATATACAAGGTTCGCTGGAATTTCTGTTCAGAGTCCATTATCATATAAACTCTAGGACATTGGTCACTTTATAAAGTTTGGAATTTTGCATTTCATATATGCTAGCAAACGGAAAAGTAAAAGTATTCCATTTGTTTTATTTTTTTTTCTTTTTTAGTTTTGTTGTCAATAGGGGCGTAGCTCAACTGGTAGATGAACGAGTTTAGGTTTTAGGCAAACGACCCCCGATCAGGTTAGCGGTTCAAATCATACCAATGACGAAAGTTTTCAAAAAATATATATATATATATTTTTTATCCCAAATTAATGGATATTGTCAAAAAAAAATAATAATAATAATAATTACATTAGTCCAATAGACACCGATGTTTATTTAGAATTTCGAAAAAAAAAATACGGAATTAAATATCTGATCAATGCTGTATATATATTAAAATAATTACCGACCCAAAAAAAGTTTCCATTTGACTTTTCGAGATATATATGAAAGTATTTGTGATTTGAAATCTTAATTTGTGACTTCATCCTCCTGTTAAATGTTTGTCATGTGCATATTAGTGGGAATTGTTTTATTAAACCATTTTATTTGAAAAAATAAAAAGCTCTTAGCCTCTTAGGGGTGGTTGAATATTCAAGCTCTTAAAATAATTTAATTAAGAACTAGAAAGCATTTCTGAATTTTGAAAATTGATTTAAACACAATCATTTTTTAAAAAAAAATTAAGAGAAAACATTTATCTTGGATAATTTGTTTGATTTTGTCAAACTGGTATGAAATTGCAACACAAATATGCAATTAATCATGACCAAAATCTTTTATCTGAAATGCATATTATCATCAGCTATATATATATACGATCCCGTTCTGGTCAGTGCGCACTGATGTAACTACATCAGTACCAATACATGTGGACCACTGATTACAGAGAAGTTTTGACAAGTGCATACACTTTGAGTCAAAGTATGTAAATCTAATGGTTCACATCCAACACACTCATAAAATTATATCAGTCACTGACTTGAACATTTTTGTATATATATATATATATATAGGGTTCAAAATTTAAATGTCACTATTTGAGGCGTTTTTTGGGAAACTATCACCACTTTACTAATCTAAGTTTAAAAGACACATATTTTGGTGACCAGACAAAAATACCCTTATTTGTCTGTTTGTGTATTTTTCAAACGTTGAGAGAAAAAGTTTGAGAGAGAAGAACCGACGGCGCAACAACCCTAAAGTTGACGGAAATTGTACGGCGAACCACCAGCGATGACGCTACAGTAAGCGTACGGCGTACAACCAATGACGGCGCAACAGAAATGGCATCGACGAGAAGTCACCGGCGAACTCAAAAGACACAGGTTAGTTCTTGTTTCCGACACGTTTTTGATGTTGATAAGTCCATGTGTTTTGATGTTTGATGTCATACTCATCATGTAGATTAGGTTTGATTTGTATTGTTGTTGATTATGTTTGTATGATGAGGTTAGGTTAGGGTTTTAGTTTCAGAAAAAAAGTTGTTTTGAAGACGATGAAGTTCTGGGTTTCCGTGAGTTTTTGAACTGTTACCGTGAGTTTTTGAACTTTTCCCGTGACTTTTTGAACTGTTCCCGTGACTTTTTGAACTGTTTTCGTGAGTTTTTGAACTGTTCCTGTGACTTTTGATATACTTCCCGTGACTTTTGATACACTTCCCGTGACTTTTGATACACTTCCCGTGACTTTTGATACACTTCCAGTGACTTTTCGTGACTTTTGAAACACTTCCAGTGACTTTTCGTGACTTTTGAAACACTTTCCATAACTTTTGATACACTTCCCGTGACTTTTGAAACACTTCCAGTGACTTTTCGTGACATTTGAAACACTTCCCGTGACTTTTCATACACCTCCCGTGACTTTTCATACACCTCCCGTGACTTTTCATACACTTCCCGTGACTTTTCATTCACTGGTTCAGCCTTTTTGTTCCAGCCTTTTCATGAACTTATATGTATATGCTTTTTTTCTGTGAATATGCAGATGAGGAATGACCTAAATGATTTTTTAAAAACCCCAGAGGCAGATTGGTTCAAGGCAAAAATTACTCGCCATGACCATTTCGATGACCTTAAATATATTGACAATGCACTTAACGGTGTACCTGAACATCTGAAGATCGAAGACCGACGTCGGTATATTGAGTCATGTTTTGGTCATTTCCTTCAGATGCATCGTGAGAATAATTTTTTGGGTGGGATTGTCCATCGGGTACTTTTGCGCGAGTTGCATCATGATGGGCCTGAAGATGAGATGAGATGAGATGAGATGAGATTTTTGTTAGGTAAGCATATTGTTCGGTTCTCGAATGTTGAGTTTTGTCTAATCACCGGTTTGAAGTTTGGAGTCGATCCCGACACGACGAGGTATGAAACAAATTACGGTGTGTTCTAATATTAATCTAGAGGGAGGTGAATATATTTTAAACGTTATTACCTAATTTTCGCATACATGTCAATTTTACGAAAATGCCCATAACTAGTCAAAAAGACAAACAAGTGTAATATGGTGCGGAATGTAAATAACACTTGATGTTTACGTGGAAACCCTTACGGGAAAAACTACGGGCTGTTATGTGCGCCGCACACGAACCTCGAATCCACTAATTGAAATGATTACAACCTAATCCCGGTTTAATGATTTAATCCAGATCAATAATCATCTTAACTACCTAATCCCGGTATAAGTGGACTTAGTCCAATTGCTTGTGATTTAAGCTACCAAATCCCGATAGCAACACAAGTCTTACTTCTCAATGAAGAGATAAAAAGCCTATGTGAATATATGAAATATCCAAAATGCAATAAAGAGCTAAGTAACCCTATATGCTTATCTAGGATGATGATATTATAATGAATTCAATCCTAGTTATTAAAAGCTAGATGACATGTCAAAAAGCTTAGCTAATCATAGATTATGCAAACCTAGAAAGCTATCACAATACAACTCTTAAACATTCAAAACACTAATCTCAATCTTGTATCTAAAATATATATGAAATATATACAAGTGATGAATGAGATTGCTTGTTAAGAAAGACACAAAATATGTAAGATATTAGTGAAAAACTTACCAAGCAAAGTGTGATGAAGAATCCATGCAAGATGATATCTAGATGATCAAGGATGATGCTAGATGATGATTGATGATCATGGAAAGGTGTTTGAGTAATGAAATGTGAGTTCTTTAGTGAAAATTTTCTCTTGGAAAAATATGCTAAGTAAAAATATGCTTTTGAACTCTCTTTAAATGACCTAAGATGAAAGAGGCATATATATAGGGTGTCAAAATGAAGTGACATCGTTTTGATAAATTGCCCTATTTTTGCCTTTGGGCGCTGTACGTAGAGCGACTTGTACAGCGCCTCACCTGGAAAAACGAAGAACATGAAGAACATTCTTTATAGGCGCTGTTCGTAGAGCGCTTTTGTACAGCGCCTGAACATCACCACAACTCTGTTCCTCTCGGGTCATAGATAGGCGCTGTACGTACAGCGCTTTTGTACAGCGACCGTACATCGCCTTTGAAAAATGCATCAGACCTGATGCATTTAAAAGACCATTTTCCATCAGGTCTGGAATGGGTGCTGTTCGTACAGCGCCCTTTGCAATGCATGAAATCCTAAGCCTAAACATGACATGGCAAAGGATAAACAAGATGCAATCATAAGAGCATGCAAGAAGAGATGTTAATGAACATTAATGCACATAAATAAGACACACAACATACAAGAACTAAACATATGCATGAGTTGTAAGTGTGTGCAACTATCTCTTCAAAGCAAGTAAGCACAAGAAATTTACCTTCGGTGCTTATCAATGATGAGGTCTTCAAAGGGCATTGAACTTGAACACCAATACCTAAGCTACCCTTACAAAGAACCTCAATTGTGGTTTGTCCATGAAATAAGCCAATCAATATATGGGAATCCTTATAAGGTATGATATGGTAGAGAATGGCATACATGAGCGGTACTTTCGGGGTCAAGAAGTCGAGATTGAAAAGCTGAGAGCAGTGCTGTGGATTGGTATTTTTCAAGAGCAGTACGATGCGGTGATGCTTTGCTTATTGTTTATGCTGAACCGGATACTGATGGGGTTCGACGAGAGAGATAAAGTTCCAGAATGGCAGTTTCGCCTAGTCGAGGACGTGGACGCTTTTGATGCGTTCCTATGGGGCGCACACGTGTATATGCGGTCTATTTCTGGTTTCAAGCAGGCGTTAGATGGTCCACGGTGGCGGTTGGCAGAAAAACGGCAAGAAGAGGGCGAGGACCTTGACGTACAGAACACCGAGTTGACGTACAACATATACGGTCTACCGCATGCACTGTTGGTGAGAATTTTGAATTTGAATCCATACTGTAATTCTAGTTTATTTTATATGACTGTTGTATTTACTTCTTATCATACTTTTCTATTACGTAGATATTTGCCTTTGAGGTTATCCCCGAGCTTGGCAATACTAAATGTGGGACTCACCGGGTAATCGAGCTACCCCCCCCCCCCCCCCCCCCCCCCCCCCCACATGTATTCTGAAATGGAAATTGAGTCAGCGACCTTGGGTGAAAAAACTGGATGCTGTTTTTACAAAAAAGGTAAGTGTTGATGTTGTTAATGTTGATAGTTATTAGTATGTATACAATGACAATTATCTAACTCCGATTTCAGATGTGTGCATGGCCTGAATTGGTGCCGACGGTTGAGGAGAGGACTCAACGGTACTACGAAGGCATAGACCTAGGAGGCAGTCTGTATGATGCCGATGCCCCTGATATACCTGGTCACCTCCCGGATCTGGAACGACATAGGACTGCAGGACCCAATGATACGAAGGGTCTATTTTCCAGACCCAGTGATACAGAGGGTATGTTTTTCGGATGTAATGATATGGAGGCTTCATATTTCGGACCTACTGATATGGAGGGTTCAGAACTTGAGGGTGACCGTGGGCGTAGGCGGGTACAATTCACTTTTCCCAGACAGTCTAGACTTGGAGGTGATTCAGACCCAGATGGTGGCAGTGAGAGTCCCCGGAGGCATAGCCCGGTACGATTCACATTGCCTAGACAGCCTCGACCTGGAGGTGATTCACGAGGAGGTGATCCATAGGTGCGTAAAAATATTAAAACCGTATTATTTAATTTTAATCGACTGAACGGTTTTAGTACTAACAGAGTGTGAAATCCTTTTAGGGCTGGGACCATAAAATCGCTGAAGTGATGGATGTAGTCCGATCTTTATGGGAGGATGTGATGGCTGCTATCCAAAAGAGTGATGAGACGCGAGATGCGCAGCATAAGGAGTTGCTGGATATGATCCGGGCGCTCCAGGGTCTGACGTCGCAGTCCCGTATGGATGGTCCACCATTCGATGACCATACGAAGACTTTAGTCTTATAGGCAGGACAGGTACTGGTCATGATAGGACATACCCAGGGAGTAGACATGGGCAGCCACCTACCACGGAGACACATACTACGGACACAGTATCCGATCAGTAGGGTCATGCTGCGACAGAACGAGAGGAGGTACCCGGTGGTACAGAGATAGCAGTATTGGAGCAGGTACCTCCTCCGATTTTACCTGACAGCACTACCGGTACAGAGACAGCACTGCTGAAATGGGAGGCACCAGGTGGATCAGAGCTACCACTGGGACAGAGTTCGTCCTTACAGTGCACCCCACCTCCGGTCGTCGACCCTAGTGCAGTGCGACCCTTGAAGCGATCCCGGTGCAGCCCCCCCATTATTAAGAGCGATGCACGGAGGGAGAGTTCATCCAGACAGCGCACCCATCCTCAGACCCAAAAACAGATGGAGAGTTCCTCATCACACCACAGCCATCCTTAGAGCGATGCACGGAGGGAAAGTTCATCCAAACATCACACCCCTCCTCATACCGATATACAGAGGGAGAGTTCCTCCTCACACCGGATCCATCCTCAAAGCGATCGACAGAGGCAGAGTCCCTCCTCATACCGTATCCCTCTGTGTAGCCCAGTGGTCGGGACCGTAATCCCCCTACGGTACCGCGTGTTCACAGGCCAGGTTGGATGATGATGTCCCCATACACAGACCCATGTTGACCGAAGAAGCCAAGGACAAGGCCAGCGACATCGACGCATGTATTCAGCCCCCACAATTTGTTAGATCCCGACCACATTGCAGCGTACACAGCGTACAAAAGGAACGTGACGGGGGAAACGTAAGTATAAGCGTTCATTTTACAATCTTTTAATATTATTACTTGGTTGTCTAACTTGTTCAACAATTATGCAGATGTGATGTGGATCTACCTTTACTAGTTGGTGTAACTTGGTTCCAACGGTTGCAGACCAACTTCATGGAGTTAGAGGAATCAGTATGTTCATTACTTTAATTGTCTGTATAAGTTTGTATGAATAATGGTAGATTCATAATAATATAAAATATTTACATTGTCAGCACATCGACGCGTACTTGAAGATTCTACGGAAGCGTCAGCGAGCATACCCCTCTTTCTACAGTCAGAGGGTCAACTTACTGGATTCATAGTTCTATGTAAGTTTCTGTATTGAACGGTTTTCATTTGTGCATTGATGTGTTACCTAATGCTGCGGTTATTTTTTTATGTACAGTCATACTTAGAAATTCAATGGCAGAATTTTCGGCCGTGGGGTTATGGGCAAACCCCCTGACAACTGGAAGTTGTTAAAACACACGTGGCCCAATGAAGACCTGCAGGCGGTCCGAGGAATTCTCCCGACCGGAACCCGGCCATGGCACGAGATTGATTATGTAAGGGTTCCAATTATATGGTTATAAAATGTAATATATTATGTTTTAATTTCGAACATATAAGACTATGTTGAAACACGTATAGGTTTTGATGCCTTGCAACCTTGGACGGGTGCATTGGGTACTGGCCAGCGTCAATCTCAGAGAGGGGAAGATCTTCCTGTTAGACCCGTTTAGACAGGAGGTTACATGGGACTACAGGCTTAAGCAGGTCGCGTGCCTACGTTGGTTTATTCCCTCGATGTTGCATCAGGTTCGGTTTCACGATTGCAAAAGGGCGGATGATGTGACGTACAAATTGTCGAAGAGTCCCTTTCGGATAAGCATCATGGACGAAAGACATAGGGTGCCCCAACAGCATCAGGGGTATGACTGTTTCAATATTTTATTCTATCCCATTAAGTTTTAATAAAATTCCAGTCTAATGGTTGTTCATTTGGTGATTTGCAGCGGTAACTGTGATGCCCATACTTTGAGATTGGCAGAGTACTTTCTGGTAGATATGAAGAAGTTCGACTGGACAGAAAAGGATAAGGGCACCATCAGGAAGAAGATGGATTTGGAGGTTTATTATAACTCGCTACACAACAGTGATGTGTAGCTGATGTATATATGGGTTGTTCTCTGTTCAGTTGATGTACATAACATATTTATTTTTTGTTTCAATTATTCAATTCCAGCACGCACGATTTAAGTGAATAAGTCATTCAACTCCATGATTTAAACAACACGATTAATTTTAAGAACTAAATTCAAATCAATTTCGGAACACAAAATTAATCAGAATAGTTCAACATAAAAGCATAAGTTGGAGACATGTTCCTCAACCCTTCCTACATTAACAAAGTCTGAACTGAACAATGTTTGAAGACATCAAGTTGGAGACATGTTCCTCATAAAATAACTGTATCGAGCATGGTTCCCAAAGTCTGAACGATATTGGAAGACATCAAGTTGAAGACATGTTCCTCATAAAACAAATGTATCAAGCATGGTTCCTAAAGTCTAAACGATGTTGGAAGACATCAACTTGGAGACATGTTTCTCATAAAACAACTGTATCGAGTATGGTTCCCAAAGTCTGAACGATGTTGAAAGACATCAACTTGGAGACATGTTCCTCATAAAATAACTGTATCGATAATGGTTCCCAAAGTCTGAACGATGTTGGGTGTCAGTCTGCCAAATATCCTTATTTCAGTAACATCTCAGAAGCTTGGATACATATATGATCTTTCTGGGATTCTTCCCAACAAATCCTGTCTGGGAACAATAAACACAGGTGGAGAGATATAAAGAGGGTATAAGTTGGGAAGAGACAATTTGAAGGGTGATTGGAAAGAGATATTTCATGGAAGCAAACAATTTATAATAGGTAAGGAAGGAAGGAAGCATGTTGAGATAAGGTAAAGCTGTTTGCAGTTAAAAGTTCAACACACATTTCATACATTGAAATCCATAAACAATACAGGAAATTCATGAACACTATAACAAAGGATCCAGTATTACAGTATAACAAAGGAAATTCGAACATAAAATCAATCAGATTAGTTCTACATAAAAGCATAAGAACCAAGGGTGGCAATTCGTCTTCCTCTTGTAAGGCTCCATTCATTCCACGGTAGAGTCCTTCTCAAGGCACATTTGTTTGTTGTGTCCAGTTGAATGACAGATGTTGCACCTGCGACGGTATTCTTCGGGAATAATTCTACTGGGACCTTCATTAACCATAGGCGGGTTGGAACACCTCCTGCTATTATGTCCTAGTTGTCCACACCTCCTACAAGAGTGTGTGGTTGTCCTCTCCGAAGACGAGGGATGTCGACCCTCCATCGGGCGACCTGATTGTCTCTTCGTCTTAGGATTTAAAATCACCCGCGCTGTGATGTCGGATGGCACAACCCATGAAGAAGGATGGCCAACAGGCATAATAGGAACCAAGTATGCATCAATAAGTGTTCCCTCTTGTAGTAGTCCGGACACAGAGATGTGAAATCCAAGTTTCGCTCCCTGCAACAATGAAAATAGTGAGATTCACGTTTAGGTAATATAAAGCGTTAATTGTAACTTGTCATGTACCTTGCCGTTGCGAGTGCATGTGAACATGGTAAAAAGTCCATTTGGAATTTGTTGCATGTGCATGTCTTCTAGGCTAAGTCAACTGTCCACTGTTTTCCCTTATGTCTGACGGAGAATATGTTCCAGTCAACTGGATTTACGGTCATATAACCGCACTTCTCGACATGTTTGAGGACCACAAGATGTGTTGCATTGGTCAATCGATGATGCATGGACCGTGCATTTGTATGACGATCGTGGAACCACTTTTGTAGCATATTCCGAATGAACTCTGCTAGTGTCATTAGTGGTAGTTGCCGTGCGAATTTTAGGCATGAGTTTATGCACTCTGCAACATTTGTGGTCATCAACATATACCTTCTTTAGGGACAGTGAACGCGGGACCACTTGTATGGACCGGCATCAATGGCATAATCGTATGCACCCTTGTGCAACTTACGTAACTCCTCCATGTGGCGATCATACTGGATTTCACTGTACAACCTAGCAGTGTTATCCATTATGTCGGCAACATCCTTTCTGTGGAATCGTTTCTTCATATTTTCACCAAAATGCTAGCAACATATGGTATGGGTTGCATAAGAGAACACTTTAGAAATCCATGCTTCAATGCTTGCATGACGATCGGAAATGAAAACCAGATCATCTATATGACCAAGGGCACTCCTCAAGCATTCCAAAAACCACTCCCATGAAAGGTTATTTTCTGAGTCACCGTACCCAAAAGCAATTGGATACACCTGTTCGTTTCCATCTTATGCAGTTGCTACAAACATTGTACCCTCGAATCTTCCCTTCAAATGGGTACCATCAACTGCAATCACAGGATACATACACCTCTGAAAACCTCTAATTGAGGACCTTAACGACATGAAAAAGTAGAGGAATTTACCATCGTCTGCACACTGTAAGTCTGTGATTGTGCTAGGATTTTGCTAGGATTTTGCTATTTCAGAACGTATCCAAAAGATGGCAACAGTTGGAAACTTTCCTCATGCGTTCCATAGGTCAATGACAATGCATATTGCAGGGCATCATGTGCCTTACTGTATATGATTTGGATGCCATAAATTATTTTCATATCGATAATTATGTCCTTCGGACGCATGAGACGACCATCAGTTTGTTGAAATCTAGGTGCAACGACTTCTCCGATTGTGACTGCACTAGCTTGTCGGTGGCGACGGTGAATCTCCTCCAAGGGACAACTATGTTCGTTGACAAAACTTCTGACTTGAAAGTAAGTCCCTTCATCTCTCTTCACCGCTCTTAATTTCCACGTACAGTCGTCAATGATGCAAACCAGATGTAAAGTTGTCTTATTAGACCTTTTCACCTTCCATTCAAAGTTCTGCCGCATTGAAAAATGGCTAACTAGCCTTTTCAAATCCTTTTTACTCGGAAAAAATTGACCTTTGTAAATCATGGTTCTAGGTTCTTGCGCTACCAAGGTGCTGCTTGTACTAGTACCAAACGAGTATGCATCTGCTCTGAGAATAACCCACGTTGTCACATTATCAGAATCAGATGTTGTTACATTATACCGGACCTCGGAAGTCCTAGGCATATCTGGTGCAGTGCAACTAACTCCTTGTACACGTCTACCACGTGTTTGCATTTGTGCAGGCTCTTCACCCATATTTTGCAGATCATCAACCTATTCATTATTTGCCTCATTATCCACCTCATGGTTCGGGTAATTGTTCTGTTCATTGTACTGCGCATCGTACTGCTCATTGTACTGCTCAATTCGACAACTAAACACATCACCAAATTGAGGTTCAGCTGCATCTGCATGGTTGACTGCAACCTGTGGGACACCACACATGTTTCTCCCACTTTCGCTGGCACTCCTTTGGGTGAATACTTGGTTGCTACCGCTAAAGGATCCTAATTGTTGGGTATTTGCAGAAGGAGGAATATCATTCCCTACCACATCTCCAGCTGTCCGCTCAGTTAGACTGACAAATACTTAAGGGATCACTCGATCTTCCCCTAGCATAAACTGGACATTTTCGTCATTCCTTATAAATGTGCGACACGTACTGCCAGGAATGATTGATATTGATGACAAATCAACATTGTATTTGTTTACATCATAGTTCACAATAGTATGTACGATCGCCACCAATTCTTCGTAAGTCATATTCTTTGACACATACATTCCCCGGTTATCGGATCCAACAAACCTCTGACTTCCGTCAGGTAATTGCTCCCATCGACCGTTGTAAGATATTACTATTCTAACCCAATTCATGAGGCTGTCAAATTAATAATCACAAACCATTAATAAAAATCCAAGAGTACAAACTATATTCAAATATTACATTTACAAAGGCTCAGGTGAGGATATAGAAAGGCCTCGGGGAATACTTCAAAAGGCTCGGGGAAGATTTGAAAAGGCTCAGGAAATACTTGAAAAGGCTCGGATAGGGATCACATGAAAAGTCACGGGTAAGACATGAAAAGTCACATGTAACACATGAAATGAAAAGTCATGGGTAACACATGAAAAGTCACGGGTAAGAACACATCAAACATGAAAAGGCTCGGGAACAGATCTTACAAAGTCTCGGAGATCCAAAAATTCTCACAATGGCTTACGGCTTACAAAATACTCGGAAAACATATAAAAATGAACAAATGAAAATGTTAACAAATTAAAACAAGAAAGTTCAAGAAATTTTACCTTATTTTACTGAAGCACGTCCGTTCTTTATAAGTTGAAGAAGAAATTCTAGAGAGAGAGAGAGTTACTGAGTTAACACTACTGTCAGTTTTTTTTTTTTTTTGGAAGTGTGGAGAGAGAAAAGTACAAAGAGAATAACATAAATGATTATGTGAGGGCAATTTTGGTAGTTCACCATAATAAGTGCCTTTTAAACTTAACTTATTAAAGTACTGATATTGTCACCAAATCAGTTTAAAAATGTGACATTTCTCACCAATTCCACTATATATATATAAAAGGTTTCTCACATACTAATCCCTTGATATATAATTATATATAAATCCACTTTTCATCATTTGGATCAAAATCCAATGATTGTTGTGTAAGTGGTGGGCCAGGAGAGAGATGCCTTATGCGTATATATATATAGAGTCTTTTTACTGTCAGTTCGTCTTGATATAAAATATATCAGGACAAAAAATGCGGATCATAGATTATGGAGAAGTTTTAACAAATGCATACACTTTGAGTCAAAGTATGTAAATCTAATGGTCTACATTCTTCGTCTTGATATATTTTATATCATGACGAACTGACAATGGAAAAATTGTGTATATATATATATAGTCTTTCTATTGTCAGTTCGAACTGATATAAAATATATCAGTTCCTTGTATATGAGCCATTGGATTTAAAAGATGCTTTGACAAGTACATGCAGCTAAATCAAAACATTTAAATACAATAGCCCACGTGCAAGGAACTGATATATTTTATATCAGTTCGAAGTAACAATAGAAAAACTATATATATATATATATAGGTTTCCCCTATCTGTGCGCACTCATATAAGGAAAACATAGTACATTCAAGTCTAAACGTAGAATTCATCCAATGGTTAGATAAAAAAAGATATATATTAAAGAAACATATTTTTCCCATTATCAACAAGGAAAAAAAAAAATCTTTTGTATGTATTTTCTCTTTCTAACCATCAACTCTCTCTCTCTAATAACAAAGCTACTTTCTCTCACCAAATTTCTACTACAAATTGAGAAGAAAATAAATTATAAGGAGGGTGGTGGATTCATCTTCATCAAACAATAATTGCATGTTGAGACTTTGAAGGCATCGTTGATTGTTTAGAGTTCATCAAACACTTTTCTATTTTCAAGGATGATCATCAAAAATTTACCATACCAGGTCATAATTTTTTTTATTTTTTTTTTTCACTTTCTTTCCGTATAATATATATTCAAGTATTTTAATATTATTTCTTTGAAAAATGAATGATAGATATGAAATGAAACAATGTGAATTTAACTATAATCATCCATAAAAGTTTATGATATTTTGCTCTTCTTGTGGCTCCTGGCTGTGGCTTGTTAATAAAGTTTGCTATTTAAAAAAAAAAAAAAAGTTTATGATATTTTTATTATTGTTTGTGTATTTTGTTGGAGAAAAACATGTGTAGACCGTAGAAAGAGAACACTGCTTTTGTTAGAGAGAGAGTTGAATAGTTAGAGAAATATGAAAATAAAATAAGAAGAGAGAGAATTGAATACATATTACAATACATGAAGAGATTTTTTTTATTTTTTTATTTTGTAAACTATAAAAGAAGATTTGTGTTGCTAAGTTACATATAATATTTTTCTTTAATATATATTTATTGTTTGATAATGATCAATCCACCATCCTCCTGCTGTAAATATTAAACTTAATTTTTTTTCTTCTCAATTTGTAGTAGAAATTTGGTGAGGAGAAAGTAGATTTGTTGTTAGAGAAAGATGATGGTTAGAAAGATAAGGTGAAAAATATTTTTCTTTAATATATATATTGAAAGGATAATATATATCTTAAATAACCAAATCTAACCATTGGATGAATCCAACGATTAGATTTGAATGTACTATGTGTTTTCCTTATATCAGTGCACACTGATAGAAAAACCACTATATATAAGGGAAGGATCGAGAGAAACAATTTTTGACACTATTTTGTAGCTTTTAGATCGATAACATTTCAATGATTTAGATTAAAATTAAACATGAGTCTCATTTTTAGAGTAATGTTAGACGTCCCAATTTTTTTTTCCCAAATTCTATCCCAAATGATGGACACCTCACGTACCACATCATTTGGGACAGAATTTAGGAAAAAAAAATTGGGACGTCTAGCATTACTCTTTTTTTTAACCTGTTTCCTTTTTTTTTTTTTCATTTATTTCCTTATCTTTTATTTTTCTCTTCTCTCTCCTCTTTGTTCATCTTCTCTCTTTTTAATTGTCATCTTTAATTTCATTATTCAATTTATCCTCCTCTCTCCTCATCTGCACGATATGCTCTCTCTTCTAATCATAATTTTTTCTCTATGTTAATTTTAATCTTTTCTTCTCTCCATGTGTTTGTCAAATCGCAAGGTTATATTAAAGGGAAATCATCAAGAAATCATATTCATGATCACATCTTCTCTTCGATATGAAATTTCAATCAAATTATGATTTAGTGTAATGAAGTTAATTAGACTATACTTAGGTATCTCTAATGAAATTTTAATTAAGTCAATGCATCCAATTAGGGGTGAGCATGGGTTGGGTTCAGAGACGAACCACTGTGAGGGCTAGGGTGAGCCTTCCTTATAAAAAAATATTAAAACAGTAACAAAATAAAATAAAAAACAATTTAAGTATTTTTTTTTTTTTATTCCTAATAAAAGCAAGAGATCAGGTAACATCAATATCTTGTTTTTAGTCACCGTAGTTTGTATTCATGAATCACGATGCATAATGCCTTTTTTTTTTTTTTTTTCTCCTTTATGTAATAAAAATTCTCTCCCAATCTCCAAATTTGAGCCTGTTTTCATTTTCTTTATGTAATAAAAATTCTCCATCCCATTCTCCAAATTTGCTCCGGTCTGACTTAATTTCTTAGCCGACATCAATAATTGGTCTTCAAATTATAAATGTTTTAGTGAATATTATGGATTAATAAATACCCTTCTGGAATGATTTATTAAATTTTATAATAAAAAATAAAAATATAAAGCTCTCTTAGGGTTTCAGACGGCACTGTTTATGACTGTAGCAGCACTGTTCACAAGTGCTATAGCGGGGCATGGCACTGTTCACGGAGGTACTGTTTATGACTGTAGCGGTCACTATTTCACGACACTGTGAAGCATTGTTTATGGGTGACGTGGTGCACTGTTTACAGTACTGTAGCGGTACTGTTCACAAAAAAAAATTAGGGTTTAGTTTTTGTGGTTTATATGGTTTCTAACTCCATGGATCCGATGAGCATGGAGGCTTCTTCCTTGCCTCTATCATCTATTAAGGGCTCTTCTTATGCGGATTTTTTTAAGGCTGCCCCGATTTAGGTGGAAAATGTTTCCGGTCCTTCGATTCTTTCGAAAAATGGTGGTTATGTGACTGTTCGGGTGGATCCCTCTGCTTATAAGTCTAGATTGGAGGTTTGTAAGTTTTCTCTCATTGGTCGGATTATCCTTTCTAGTGGTGAGAAGCCTTGGAAGTTGGTTGATCTTAAAGCCAAGCTACAGTCTATTTGGAAGTTGAACTTTGTTTGGAGGCTGATTTCTTTAGGTAAGGGGTACTTTCAGATTATGTTGAATTCAGATGCTGATAAAAATATGGTTTGGAGTTTGGGGTCTATTAATCTCAAACCAGGTGTTTTATGGCTTCAGCCTTGGATTCTGAATTTTAACCCGGCATTACATAAGTCTTCAAATGCTCAAGTTTGGATCCGTTTTTATGATCTGTCATGGGAATACTGGCATCCGAAGATTATTTTCGATTTAGCTAAAGGGATCGGAGTGCCTTTACGACTGGACAGGGCTACTGTGGAGGGTGATTTTGGACATTTTGCACATGTTCTGGTGGATATTGATGTGTCTAATGTGCCTCCGTCTTCTTTGCTTCTTGAGAGGGATGATTCTCATAGTTCTTTCATTTCGGTGGAATATGAGAATCTCCCGGCTTTTTGTTCTACTTGTTCTTCCATTGGTCATTTTCTCAATGCTTGTCGTTGGAACAAGTCCGGCAAGGGGATTCCTATTAGTTCTAGCAAGCCCGAATCGGCTAGAGAGGGTCCGAATCCTCATAGCAGATCTCAATCTTGGGGGCCACAACAAGTTTATAGACCTGTTAATAAGCAGGTTCAGATTATTTCTCAAGATAATACAGATGGTTTTACTACGCACATCGAGACTGATTCAGATACGGACCATGTGGTGCACAATTACGACAATGATCAGCAAGATACAAGGGGTATGAGTCAAAATGTAGGGACCTTAAACACAGAGGCTCTTGTTGACAATTCTGATCCAAAAAAGGTAGACAATATGCAGCTTTTGGTCTTAGAGGAGCAGAGCAGCCAGATCGAGAGGCAGTTTTCGGTTGAGGAAAATATTCCTATTTTGGTTCCGCAATTGTCAGAGGAGATTACCATACCAATTCAGATTCCTCCGATTGTTACAACAGTTTTGGGAGAAGAATCTAGAGATCACTTTGTCAATGATAGGGATTTTACCAATTCAATCTCTACTCATTTGGGAAGCGGTGATTCTGGGAATCCAGGTAACAACTTCTCAAGGAAGGATGACAAGTATGCGGAAGCTCAAGATCTAGTTAATCTCGATAATAATTGGACTCCCGTGGTGAGAAAATCAAATAGAAGAGTGAAACCAACTTTCAAGTTTTTAGCTAATTCTCAATTGAGTAAGGGAAGTTCTAAGCGCCTCCCTGTTACTGAGACTACGATTCGCCATAATTCTGCGACTCCATCGGCCCGTGCAGAATTACATCGTGTTGCCAATGCAGAATTACATCATGTTGCTATTTCTAATTGGGTCGCACCATTTGAGGCAGAAGGGAATGATTAACTTGTTTCCTTGCCTCCTATTGTGGTCTGCGTACCTTTTTAGATTATTGTTTTAGGGCCTGCGCGCCACTTTGCTTTCGCTTTTCTTTTTCGTTTCTTTTGTTTTCTTTTTTCTTTTTTTTTTTATTTTATTTTAATAAAAGGACCTGGTTTTTAATGAAAAAAAAAATATATTTTTTGTTTTGTTTTGAAATTTTAAGTTACTATAGTTTTTACTTTTGAGTACATGGAATTTTAGGGGTAATCTATTTATTAGTTAATATAATTAATTTTAAATTTATAAAGTTATGATGCCCTCTAGATTTGTTACTAAATAGTAATCTAAGAGTATAGTTATTTTCTTATTTAACGTGATGCTCCATCATAACTAAACCAATATAATAATTAAATAAATTAGATTTCTTATAACTTTATACTAGTATATTTCAAAAGAAATTAAAATAATTTATTGTTGTTTTTTTTTTAATTAAATTAGTTTTCTTGTAGCATATTTATCATTTAGAATATACATTTTATATATATATGGATATGCCTTGCTATGTTCTCTTGACTAGATGTATCTTTATTTTTAATTAATAAATGTTCTCATAATATTAAATTATTAATGTTGATGTTCAATAAAACAAAGAATTTATTATAGCCCACCCTATTGTTCAATCCTTATTACGTCCTTGGGGACGATACCCAAACCAAATCATTATTTAATCGGGTTATTTTCTTACAACCCAAACCAAACCAATTATAATGTTAAACGAAACCAAACAAAACCAATAAAAATCAGTTTGGTTCGGTTTGATTTGGCCGTTTAAGAAAATAATTATATATTTTTTATTTGAACAAATATAATAATATGGATACAAGTAGTTAAACTCATTGTCAATAAGATAAACAGTAATACTAAATTTAACCCAAGTGTGGAACAATAATAGTTATAAAAAATAAAAATAAAAATAAAAACCCTCAAGTGTAGAACACATAAAACTTATTAAAAAAAAAAAAAACTAAACTGTATTGCTTAATGCTTTTTTGTACGAAACAATACAAAAAAAATAGTTACTTATCCTCAATAATTTTTTTTAGTGCCAACAACTTCGAATAAGATGAAATAACTTTAAGAACAAATAGAGGGGGGTTAGAACTTAGAACTGGAAACCGGTAACCTTGGAAATAAATATAATATAAAATTACGTTAACTTTAATTTTTTATATATGATGATTTAATATATATATATATATATATATATATATATATATATATATAGTGAGTCTTTTATGAGGGATCTCTTATTTTAATTTCGGTAAGGACCTTTATGAAATCACATTGATTTTTATGAATTTTGATTTGAAATTTTTTGTGAATGACAGATTCAATGAAATATACCTATGAAAAAAAAATTAAAAATCTTTCAAACACTAGAACTATTTTCCCCTATTTTGTTAAATATGAAGGCATCGGAAAAATGAACGAAATATAGAATATTCAAGGAAAATAGTTCTAGTGCTTGAAAAATTCTCAAATTTTATTTATATGTAGATTTCAATGAACTTATAATCCACAAAAAAATTTAGATCAAGATTCATAAAAATCGATGTGATTTCATTAAGGTCCTTACCGAAATTAAAATAAAAGACCCCTCATGAGAGACTTACTACATACACACACACACACACACACACACACATATATATATATATATAAATTAAAGTTAACCTAATTTTATATTATATTTATTTCCAAGGTTACCGGTTTCCAGTTCTAAGTTCTAACCCCCTATTTATTCTTAAAGTTATTTCATCTCATCCGATGTTGTTGGCACCAAAAAAATTTATTGATCGAGGATAAGTACTAACTATATTTTTTATTGTTTCGTACAAAAACGCATTAAGCAATACGGTTTAGTTTTTTTTTTAACTATTATTGTTACGCACTTGGGTTAAATTTAGGATTATTGTTTATCTTATTGATAATGAGTTTAACTATTTATATTGATATTATTTTTTATTTTATTTTTAAACAGCAAATTTATTGATAAAAAGTCAAAGCATGCAAAGATAACACACAAAACAGGCCAGCGGAACGACCAAACAACCGCTAAATATACCACACATCACAACAAACACCACAGCAAAATAGCAAAATAAAACAAACCAAACCAAACCGATTTTTATTGGTTCAGTTTGGTTGGTTTAAAAAAAAAACCCTCAAGTATAGAACACATAAAACTTATTAAAAAAAAAAACTGATGAATAGTAATTCTCCATGCCTGTTAAGAGAAGAAGTGATGTTGAACCCAGATGAATAGTGATTCTCCATACTTGAATTGCCTGATTTGAGGACATGACAAGCCTCCAAAAGCTTGGAACTTTCGTCCATGTATTCATCAAGCCATTTCTCACCAACAGGCAAATTTGACTATTGCACAAGACAAGCACCGTTCAAGGTTTTTTTTTTTTTTTTTTTCAATGGATTAATATAAAACTTATTAATAATGATTGGTAGGGGTAGTTGCAAAATATATAGTCTTTTTAAGTAATTTTACACAAAGGTAATATTGGATTTTCAAAAAGATACTAATTTGGGGTGTACATATTAATTTAGAGAATTTTTCAAGCACTATAACTATTTTTCTTGAATTTTTCTATATTTCGCCCATTTTCTGATGCCTTTATATTTAAAAAAATCGGGATAAATAGTTGTAGTGCTTGAAAAGTTCTTAAATTTTTTTGATCGGTAGATTTCATTGAACTTATCATCTAAAAAAAAATTCAGATCAAAATTTATAGAAATCGATGTGATTTCATCAAGGTCCTTACCGAAATTAAAATAAGGGATCCCTTATGAAAAAATCACTATACATATATAAATATATATTAAAATCATGTCTTGGCAGTGGTTTAATTTTCTCAACTGGGTCACATTCACAAATCATTTGACCACAACTTAACACAGTGTAATATAAATTATCAAAAAATGAAAAAAAAAAAAATTCCACTTTTCAGCATGGCAATTTCTTGGAAATGAAATCTTGATGCATCACTGTATCACCGTGGCAAAAATGAAGGAAAAAAAAAAAAAAAACTTCCACTTTTCAGCATGGCAATTTCTTGGAAATGAAATCTTAACGCATCACTGTATCACCGTGGCAATCATTTGATTGTCACCATGACATCGTTTTGGGCTACAGCTGTAGCCCAAAACGACATCGTTTTGGCTAATTCGACTTCACCGTTGCCGCTTAGGTGGTCTAGGCTAGGGTCAGGCTAGAGTAACTTAAAATTGTGACTTAAAAAAGTGACTTCGATATCCAACCGTTTAGTTGTTTTTAATCCAAGGGTCAGGATAATTGATGATGTGGCATCAAAACTCAATTAAAAATGAGTCAATGTTGATTTGGTAATGAAAATAATGACAAGGATTTTGCAAATCTAAAAATCGATTGAACTTCTCCTCTTCTTTTCTTTCCACCATCGAATTATTTTCATCTTTCAAAACTTTGGGATTTTAGGTCAAAACGAATAATCCCAAATCCCAAAACCAATTTTTGATTCATTCAACTCAAATTCGAATCTCATTCTATTTCAAAACTTTAGGATTTTAGGCCAAAAAGAATAACTCAAATCTCAAATCCCAAATCCACTTCTTGATTCATTCAACTCAAATTCGAATCTCATTCTATTTCTTCTTTCTACTCCTTAATACTGCAGTAACATTGTCAGGCACGTTTTTTTTTATAAAAAAAATCCTCCACCAATGGAGGTGAAACTCCATTGGAGGTCAGTTCGGCCTCCAATGGAGGCCGAAATCGAAGAAGATAAGAAAAACAAGGTTTATAAACAAAGAACGAATTAACAAATCTATTACAAATTCTATGTAGAAGAAATCAAAGAAACTACTCCAACAAATTTTGTGTAGAAGATGGAAGAAACTACTTCAAAAGTCACTAAAATCTAGTAAAGACATTTTTCAAGTGAAACGAATCTATGTGAGTTTGAGACATTTGCACAATTCTCTACTTTACTACAATGAAGAAGAAAAGAAAAACAAGGTTTACAAACAAAGAACAAAAAGAAATCTTTTACAAATTCTATGTAGAAGAAATCAAAGAAACTACTCCAAAAAAAAAGCCATTAAAACCTAATAAAGACGTCTTTACAACTAATACAGATCAATTAAGAAATTACATGGGCTGTAATGGAGATTCAATGACTCAATGATATAGAGATTCAGTGGCTCAGGGCTACAAGAAAATATATGAACAATAAGATCTTCAAATGAAGAATCAATTAGGAAATTGCTAAAAAAAAGTTATAAACTTACTTCCAACGAGAAATAGCTAGAAAAATACATGAGTTGGCTCACGCATTTAAAGTAACAATCCATAATCAACGAATGGTTTAACGGAACTTTACAGTTTAATGGTGTTTTAACCGTAATCCACGAACGGAATTGTAAGTCCAAACCTACAAGAAAAAAAAAATTAAGAAATTATAGGTTAAAAAACTATTAAAATACAAATAAAACAAATGTCTTTGTGAAGATGAATCTACCTGAGCTAACCCAGACCTGTTTCTCCTAGTTCACTATGGTGGAAAATTTTCAAATTTCTTTTAAGTTTTGCTTTTGTCTCACCGTCTTTTTTAATTTTACTTTAGGAAGTTTTGGGGTTTTCGTCTTAAGAGAATTTCGAACTGGGTTTTTGGGTTTTATTCTAACTGGGTTTTTTCAAATACCCAGGTTCTCCATCTTTTTTGACAGATTCCTCCACGACCCTAGCGCCAAAAAAACCTCAGAGGGAGGAATCATCCTCCACAACCCCTCTTGATGAAGATATGGTCTCTATTGATTTAGCCAGTTTGTTCCTTTCTAACAACCTTTAGAGTTTTGAGAAGATGAACATGCCTGAGTTAACCCATACTTGTTTCTCCTTGTTCACTATGGTGGAAAATTTTCAAAAATTTTTAAGGTTTTGCTTGTCTTGCCGTCTTTTTTAGGTATTTGCTGAGCTTTGTCCATGGTGGATGCGATTGAACTAAGACAAAAATGGATTACGGGGGAAGTAATTCAACTATCAAGTCAATACTTAATTGATAATGTTTGGTCAAAGGAATTATATGAGGAAAACCGAGGTTTCAAACTGAGTGTTACATTTGGTTAAAGGAATTCTACTTTAAAAGTCACTAAAATCCTAGTAAAGACAAGTGAAACAAATCTCTATGAGTCAGTGAGACATTTACACAAATTTTTTGCTTTAATATCTCTACTTTACTACATCGAAGAAGATATGAAAAACAAGGTTTACAAACAAAGAACAAAAAAGAACGAATTAACAAATCTTTTACAAATTCTATGTAGAAGAAATCAAAGAAACTACTCCAATAAATTTTATGTAGAAGATGGAAGAAACTAATTTAAAAGTCACTAAAACCTAGTAAAGACGTTTTTCAAGTGAAACGAATCTATGTGAGTTTGAGACGTTTGCACAATTCTCTACTTTACTACAACGAAGAAGATAAGAAAAACAAGGTTTACAAACAAAGAACAAAAAAGAGATCTTTTACAAATTCTATGTCGAAGAAATCAAAGAAACTAGTCCAAAAAAAAAAAGCCATTAAAACCTAATAAAGACGTCTTTACAACTGATACAAATCAATTAAGAAATTACCTGGGCTGTAATGGAGATTCAGTGACTCAATGTTATGGAGATTCAGTGGCTCAGGAATACAAGAAAATATATGAACAATAAGATCTTCAAACAAAGAATCAATTAGGAAATCGCTAAAAAAAAGTTGTAAACTTACTTCCAACGAGAAATAGAAAAATACGTGAGCTGGCTCACGCATTTAAAGTAACAATCCATAATCAATGAACGGTTTAACGGAACTTTATAGTTTAACGGCGTTTTAACAGTAATCCACGAACGGAATTGTAAGTCCAAACCTATAAGAAAAAAAAATCAGGAAATTATAGGTTAGAAAAAACTATTAAACTACCAATAAAACAAATGTTGTTGTGAAGATGAACCTGCTTGAGCTAACCCAGACCTGTTTCTCTTAGTTCACTATGGTGGAAAATTTTCAAATTTCTTTTAAGTTTTGCTTTTGTCTCACCATCTTTTTTAATTTTACTTTACGGAGTTTTTGGGTTTTCGTCTTAAGAGGATTTCAAGCTGGGTTTTTAGGTTTTATTCTAACTGGGTTTTTTCAAATACCCAGGTTCTCCATCTTCTTTGAAAGATTCCTCCACGACCATGGCGCCAAAAAAACCCCGGAGGGAGGAATCATCCTTCCCAACCCCTCTTGATGAAGATATGGTCTCTACTGATTTAGCCAGTTTGTTCCCTTTTGACAACCTTGAGAGTTTTGAGAAGATGAACATGCATGAGTTAACCCATACCTGTTTCTCCTTGTTCACTATGGTGGAAAATTTTCAAAAAAATTTAAGGTTTTGCTTGTCTCACCGTCTTTTTTAGGTATTTGCTGAGCTTTGTCCATGGTGGATACAATTGAACTAAGACAAAATTGGATTACGGGGGAAGTAATTCAACTATCAAGTCAATACTTAATTGATAATGTTTGGTCAAAGGAATTATATGAGGAAAACCGAGGTTTCAAACTGAGTGTTACATTTGGTTAACGGAATTCCTACTTTAAAAGTCACTAAAATCCTAGGAAAGACAAGTGAAAAAAATCTCTGTGAGTCTGTGTGACATTTCCACAAATTTTTTGCTTTAATTTCTCTACTTTACTACATCGAAGAAGATAAGAAAAACAAGGTTTACAAACGAAGAACAAAAAAGAACGAATTAACAAATCTTTTGCAAATTCTATGTAGAAGAAATCAAAGAAACTACTCCAACAAATTTTATGTAGAAGATGGAAGAAACTACTTTAAAAGTCACTAAAATCTAGTAAAGACATTTTTCAAGTGAAACGAATCTATGTGAATTTGAGACGTTTGCACAATTCTCTACTTTACTACAACGAAGAAGATAAGAAAAACTAGGTTTACAAACAAAGAACAAAAGGAAATCTTTTACAAATTCTATGTAGAAGAAATCGAAGAAACTACTCCAAAAAAAAAAAAAAAAAAGCCATTAAAACCTAATAAAAACGTCTTTACAACTGATACAGATCAATTAAGAAATTACCTGGTCTGTAATGGAGATTCAGTGACTCAATGTTATGGAGATTCAGTTGCTCAGGGCTACAAGAAAATATATGAACAATAAGATCTTCAAACGAAGAATCAATCAGGAAATCGCTAAAAAAAAGTTGTAAACTTACTTCCAACGAGAAATAGAAAAATATGTGAGCTGGCTCACACATTAACAATCCATAATCAATGAACGGTTTAACGGAACTTTACAGTTTAACAGCGTTTTAACCGTAATCCACGAACGGAATTGTAAGTCCAAACCTACAAGAAAAAAAATCAGGAAATTATAGGTTAGAAAAACTATTAAAATACCAATAAAACAAATGTCTTTGTGAAGATGAACCTACCTGAGCTAACCCAGACCTGTTTCTCCTAGTTCACTATGGTGGAAAATTTTAAAATTTCTTTTAAGTTTTGCTTTTGTCATAAATCCTCAAGAATTGGATTTGGGTTTTGGGTTATTCTTTTTGACCTAAAATCCCAAAGTTTTGAAATAGAATGAGATTCGAATTTGAGTTGAATGAATCAAGGATGTTAGGATTTAGGATTTGGGTTATTCTTTTTGACCTCAAATCCCAAAGTTTTGAAGGATGGAAAATAATTCGATGGTGGAAAGAAAAGAAGAAAAGAAGTACCAACGCAGGTTGGTTCTAGTGGTTCATCAACACTCCTTCCCCTTAAGCAAGGTCTCGAGTTCGAGTTTTGTGAATGGAGAAAACCTGCGCTGGGAGAGCTTTACCCCTTAGTGGGCCGACCCGGCTCAACCCAGATTAGTCAGGGCCAGTGGGCTTCTGGATACCGATGCTTAAAGCAAAAAAAAAAAAAAAAAAAAAAAGTTCAATCGATTTTTAGATTTGCAAAATCCATGTCATTATTTTCATTACCAAATCATCATTGACTCATTTTAATTGAGTTCTGATGCCACATCATCAATTATCCTAACTCTTTGATTAAAAATAATTAAATGGTTGGTTATCGAAGTCACAATTTTAAGTTACTCTAGCCTGACCCATATATATATCTAATTGTTGATTAGGTAACCATTTTGGCTAGCTTAAAGAGTGTTTTTAATATCGCTTTTAAATAGACAAAACTTGTTTCAATATATTTCATAGTTCTAAATAAAAATTGATCAAGAAGAAATGAGGTTGGTCTAGTGTTATGTATAGAAGCTGAATATATTTCTGTATATAAAATTATTATGAACCGTTTGGGATACATATACAAGAGGCTTGAAGAAGCTTAGTTCAATTGAACTTATAAATCCTATGATAAGAGGGAATTATACTACGAGATAAATACAACAATTTAGCTAAGAGATAATTACAGAGATACAATCCTAACTAAACACAGTTATCCTTTACACGCCTCCTCAAGACAGTGGGCATATCAGAAACATTGATCTTGGACCGTAAAAGGCAAAATATTGTCCTAAAGAGCGGCTTGGTAAGAGAGTCTGCCAACTGATTAGCAGAAGATACATGTGATATTCGAAGTTGATTGCTTTGAACCTTTTCTCAAACAAAGTGGAAGTCAATGGCAATGTGTTTCATCCTTGAGTGAAAGACAAGATTAAAGCAAAGGTACGTCGCGCCAATGTTGTCACAGTAGATGGTAGGAGGATAGGTGGAAGGAATCATCATTTCACATAGAAGAGAGGATAGACAAATCACCTCAGAGGCAGTTGTAGCAACCGCCCTATACTCAGCCTTAGTTGAGGACCTGGCGACCGAGCGTTGTTTGCGAAAGCACCATGAGATAGCATTTGTCCTATGAAAAACAACATAGGCACTTGTTGAGGTTCGATCATCCTGATTGCTAGCCCAATCTACGTCAGAAAATGCATGTAGCAAAATTGATGAGTAACGGCGCACAAAAATACCATGGCCGATTATACCGTGTAGGTAGCGCATGAGTCTTTTTGCAAGAGACCAATGGCTAGTTGTTGAACGGTGCATGAACTGGGCGAGCTTGTTCACAGCAATGGCAATGTCAGGTAAGGTGAATGATATATACTGTAGGGCACCAATTACCTGACGAAACTCAATGGCGTCTGTAAGGGATGTGCCATCAAGAAGTTTGAGATCATGATCTAATGGAAGAGGAGTTAAAGCCAGTTTTGAGTCACTCATCTTGGTGCAGTTTAGAAGTTCAATTACATATTTCTGTTGAGAGAAAAACAGGTCGGCTGAACATGGTAGGACTTCAACTCCAAGGAAATAGGATAAGACGCTAAGATCCTTGATTGAGAATCCCGAGCAAGTGATGTAATAAATTTGTCAACAAGATTTCCATCACTACCGGTGACAATAATGTCATCAACATATACTACTAACAAGAACATTACACAGCCATTAGCATTGAAGATAAAAAGAGAGGTGTCAGAGAGGGAATTTACGAACCCATTTTGGACAAGAAATTGTTGGAGTTCATTGTACCGCACTCGAGGTTCCTGTTTAAGACCGTAGGTACCTCGATAGAGGCGACATACATGTGACGGGAAAGCCAGATCCATAAATCCCAACGGTTGTACCATGAACACATCTTCAACCAAGTATCCATAAAGGAATAAATTGTTCACATCCAATTGACGAAGGGGCCACCCTCTAGTGACCGCCACACTCATTAATACATGGATTGTCATTGTTTTTACTACCGGACTGAATGTGTCTGTGTAATCAAAACATGGGCGTTGATGAAATCCTTTGGCTACTAAGCGAGCTTTGTAGCATGAGATGGACCCGTCCAGGGACCTTTTTATGTGAAAAACCCACTTGCACCCTACAATATTATGAGATATATGTGAAGGAACCAAAACCCATGTTCCATTTTGAACGAGTGCATCAAACTCTTCCAACATTGCCGTCTCCATTATGGAATTTTTAGCTCCTAAGAAGCACATGTAGGCAGTAAGCTCTATTTGAGCAGGTGACATAATGCTTGTGAGGGATAGTTTGGTGAGAGGTTTGTGTATATGGTTCTTTGATTGGGTTACCATTGGATGGGCATTAGTTTGAGTGAGGATAGGTGGCGGTGTAAATAGGACTGGTTCACTCGAAGCCAGAGTTGGTGCAGTTGTGGCATGGGGTGAGATGGCTGGAGCTAATGTGGTGGTGGAGGGAATAGCTGGTGCAACTGTGTGACTAAGCAGATTATGGAGCAGAGTTGGTTCGATGGTGGGATTGTGAGACAGAGGTGGTTTGATGGTGGCTCTGATCTGGTGGTGATGTGGGCTGTGATCGGCTGAGATATGTGTTGGTATGGTAGTGAGCTGAGCCGGAGAGGTTTGTAAAGGCAGCGGGTGCACAGCTCGTGCTCGAGACAAGGAGGATGGGTTCTGACGAGGAGTCTCATGCGAAGTCCAATTCCTTGAAGAGTGAGAGTGGGAGACTAGAACCTGTAAGGATGGGGTTTCATGGGGTAACCAATTTGTTCAAGTGTGAGTGTTAGGCCTAGGAAGACTTGTGTGCAGTGTTTTGTATGGAAAGACAGACTTAAAAAAGTTAACATGTCTGGATACAAACACATGGTCGGTTTCTGTATCCAGACAATGATAAGCACTTTGTGATAGGGAGTACCCTATAAAAATGCAGGCTTTAGACCTAGACTCAAGCTTGTGACTATTGTATAGTTTGATCCATGGTTAGCAAAGACACCCAAAGACACGAGACTTGGCGTACAATGGATGTATGCCGAAGATTTTTTCAAATGGAGACAACATGTCTAATATTGGCATAGGCATCCTATTAATTAGGTATACAGTCGTAATGAATTCATGAGACCAGAATGTGAGAGGAAGTGAAGCATGAGTGAGAAGAGATAGTCCCGTCTCGATAATGTGTCTATGACAACGCTCGGAGACACCATTGTGTTCCGGTGTGTGAGGTGGGGTGGTGAAGTGGGATATACCATGACTCGCAATAGTTTGTCTTAAAGCTATGTACTCACCACTATTAACACTGTAAAGTGAGATGATAGTGTGATTAAAAAAAAATTCCACCAAGGTTTTAAAACAAATAAACACTACATGCACTTCAAAATTTTGTTTTAAAGGGTACATCCACATGTATTTGGTAAAGTGGTCAACAAATAACACATAATATTTGTAACCATCTTTAGAGAGAACTAGAGAACTCTAAACATCCGAGTAGATTATTTCAAGAGGTTTAAAATTGAGGACATTTGAAATCGAAATAGGCAATTTATGTGTTTTATTACATAGACATGCACTACATGGATTGCTAGAACTACTAGATGGAGTAACTGAC
Source organism: Acer yangbiense (assembly GCA_008009225.1). Classification (NCBI taxonomy): domain Eukaryota; kingdom Viridiplantae; phylum Streptophyta; class Magnoliopsida; order Sapindales; family Sapindaceae; genus Acer; species Acer yangbiense. The sequence goes on along the minus strand of CM017762.1, from coordinate 52,253,122 downwards.
AATGCTTGGGACCCTACTAAATTTGAAATTATTTTAGACGACAGATGACCTAAACGATGGTGCCAATCTGGGAGAGTGGCTTTAATACTAGAAAAGGCGATGATTAGAGATGATTCAGGCTTGGTATGAGACGGTCACTCGTAGACACCATTCTTAGTCCATTCTTGCATGAGTCGTGCCCCCGTATGAAAATCCTCTACAACAAAAGAAAATTGTGAAAATTCAATGGCAACTTGGTTAGATAAACAAAATTTAGAGACCGAAATCAGATTTTGTTTCATATTAGGCACATATAAAACATCAGATAATAAAAAAGATGAGGTTTTAGTAGAGAGATGTATGGAACCAGAGTGTGTTATGGGCAAACCTGAGCCATCACCAATCATTATATCATCTGTGCCATCATATGGAGAGTGCAAGAATAGGTTGTTCAAGTTAGCGGTGACATGTTGCGAGGCACCAGAGTCAAGGAGCCACTCCGATGTAGTGGAGTTTGGTGCCATGTAATGTGCACAAGGTTGCTATTGCGCACGAGGCTGATTTGGCTAGGATCGGGTGTTGAAAGGAGAGATGTTGAAAGTTGTACACCTTTTGGCTGTGTGGCCTTGTTCACTGCAGAGCTAGCAGAAGCCACGGTATGGCTTGGCACCAGGCCTATATGCTGAATTAGGTGATGAGAGGTTGCGGAAGTTCTGGCCATCGGTGGTGGGCTGTGCACCATGCCTGCCGGTCGGAGTATGTGGTGTAGGTGACTGGTTGGTGTAGTTTCGATTGTGGTTGTTGACTTGGTGTCCACCTAAGAACGATTTAGCGACATAATTTACTATCATGGGAAGTCTCTGGATCCTTGTTGATTCTTGTTTCGAGAGAGCTTCAAAGTTAAGAAGTTTCTCATGTAGTTCTTCGAAAGAGATCGCAGAGTCATAAGCATGGATAGTTGACGATGTCTTTAAATTCATCACCTAGACCATTAAAAATTTTGACTGTCATGTCTTCAAGATTTTCCGGGGCATCAAGCATTGCTAGCTCATCAGCGACACTTTTTGCGTGTTGCATGTATTCAGTAATAGATTGGGTTCCTTTTGCGATGTTGGTGAGAACACCTTTTAGGTGCATGAGTTGTCCTCTGGAGGGTTTTGCATAGGTGTTGGCAAGAGCAGTCCATACAATATGAGCAGTTCTAGTGGAAGCAATAAACGGGATGATGGATGGGGATATGGATCCAAGTATTGCGTTTAGCAATAACTGATCTTGTCTAACCCATATGTGGTGTGCGGAACTTGGTGTGGAGATGTCGCCCATCGTGATGGTTGCCGGAGGACATGGATGTTTTCCGTCAACAAATCCCATAAGGTTGAAGCCGACTAGAAGGGTGTGGAATTGAAGTTTCCAAGAGTGATAGTTTGTTGCCGTGAGTTGCAGAGGTGCTTGAGCAGCTATGTTAATTGAGATAATGGTGTGGCTGGACGAGTTTACGTCATGTGCAGAGGAAGACAATGAGATGACTGTTATTGAGGTTAAGGAAGAAGAAGCAGTGGTGGCCATCGTTGGATCATGGACTCTTTTGAGTTATTGGATCTCTGATACCATATAGAAGCTGAATATATTTATGTATATAAAATTATTATGAACCGTTTGGGATACATATACAAGAGGCTTGAAGAAGCTTAGTTCAATTGAACTTATAAATAAAAGGATAAGAGGGAATTATACTACAAGATAAATACAACAATTTAGCTAAGAGATAATTACAGAGATACAATCCTAACTAAACGCAATTTATCCTTTACATTATGTTCTTCACACCTACACTATTGAAATTTTGGGTTAGAGTTATGTCTTTTTCCCTAAAACCTCGAATTTAAGTAAAAGTTCAACAACAACAAAAAAAAAAAAAAAAAAAAAAATTAATGTTTAAATTATTGTAATTTGGTAGCAGTTTTAAGTTCTTTGATACAAAACATTCCTATTCAAAAATGCTTCTTCTACCAAAAAATGCTTCTTGTAAAAGCATACCCAAATTCATTATATATCTTAAATATTGAAGATAAATTATATGAGGCCAACCACTAAATTGATTAAAATAGTGTCTTAAATTGGCATTAAAAAAGTTATAGAATTCTATATATTCTTTAGCTGGCAACAAGAGCAAGTTTGAAATTGGATAATGACTAGAGAGCATAAGTGCCACTTGAACCATGATTTTGTTGCATGGAAAGCACTAGTGTTGTAAAATAATTGTGCAACATCGATTCTCCACATATAGCATTAATTAATTACTCTTTTTCACATATGTATCTGCCATTTTGTTTTGTTTCTAAATACTCTTTAAGATCCTTTGTCTTATTTCCACCGGACAACCATTATCATTATCATTATAATCAGTTATACCACTAACTCTATTCTTTTCTGCAAGAATATATTATTATTTAATCACATCTTCTACTTTGAGGACCAAACCACCGCTGGTCAGTAATGCCCCATCTATTTTTCTCGGGCCGGATTTTACTTTGAGACATTAATGAATGAGCGTCGACGGTTACCACAATACCATATTAAACAGAAGTTTTAGGGACTAAGTTTACTCCGAAAAATTTAAAGAGCATTTATGATTCTTAAACAGTTTTTTTAGACTGAATGAACATCCTAACCAACAAACCATACTAACTAAAATACAAATATTTAGTGTTTTGTTTTCATAATGCTTTGAATAATCTTAGAGGAGTTCTACTATCATGATATTATGTCATCATACAACTTTCTAAAAATCATCCTTAAGAAAATTAATAACTTTCTAAAAACCATGCACTTCGAAAAGTTGCTTGCATCATTAGAAACAATACTAGCCAACATCGGCCAATAAATTTAAAGTGCTTCCTCCTATTCATTTCTTTTTTAATTTATCATATATATAATTGTTGCTATTACGTACTTTATTAATCGAACTTCAAAATTATTGATGAGATAAAATCTTATAAAGCAGAGTGTGTGATGTGGCTGAAAATAGAGGAGACAAAGTATTGTGGGGATTTTTCATTTTTGGATGCTAAAAAGGTAAAAATAAAGATGTTGGATATGCATTCAATGCCTGAAAAAGTAAAACTAAAGATGTTGGATATGCATTCAATACCTTTCATAACAAATAAAAATAATATGAGAAAAATAAATGTTACGCCACATTTTACATTCCTATCATGGGTATGACATAAGATACTAACTTTTTTTTTTTTTTTTTTAATTTTTAAATATTATACTATTACATAAATTCATGGATTTTTAGAAAATAGAAAGGATTCGAACCCGTAACATCATGATGCAGGTGTAAGGGGTTTTACCACCAAACCAACTTTATCTTGTCCATAAGACACTCAACTTTTATAACTATAAAGTAAATTAAATATTTGTTAGGGGGAATTGCCTTTAGTCATCGTAGTTTGCCTTAAAACGCGTTTAGTCCACGGTTTTTTAGAATTGTAACTTTTAGTCCTTCTATGACAAAATCCGTCAAAAGACAGATTCTGCCATGTCAGTCTGACTAAATGACTGTAATGCCCCTAAGACTTGCTAATCCCCTTTGAAAGACCATTTTACCCTTAATTTAAAATTAAAAACAGATTTAATAATATGTTTATATATATATATATATAAAATAGATTTAAAAAATGTATATATAAAATAAAACAAATATATATATATATATCACCATCAGATTAATAAAAAAAAATTAAAAAAAATCCATCAGATTTCATTCCACATCTCCCAAACCTTAGCCACCCACAAACACACCAACATCCCCACCATCAACCACCACCACTGTCAACCATGAACCAACCAACACCCCCCCCCCCCCCCCCCCCCCCCCCCCCCCCCCCCCCCCCCAACTTCCATAGTCAATCAGCCCCAGTCATTCGCCGTCGCCTTAACGCTGAACACAACCCAAACGGCCAAACACTTGGGTCCATACATCACAACCGAACACATGAACATCAGTAAACTTTTTCCAAACTCAAAAATACAAAAGTATGTGAAAATTGCAAAGAAACACAATCACAAAACCTACCAATAACAATTGGTCCAGTTAAGATTCAAAAAAGAAGAAACACGAAGAAAAACCAAAAATCCCTTTCATTTTCACTTTCCCTTCTCTCTCGCCGTTTTCTTCCTCTCTCTCACCTCCCTCTGCCACCTCCACCGCCGTTGGAGATAGCCGCCAACGATAGGGCAAACAAGTGAAGGAGACGCGGATCTCTTCCACCAGCATAGATATGGTTGATATTGGTTTGATGGTGATGGAGGCGGCCACATTGGAGGTTGTCGATAGTGGCCTCACGATACGGTGGGGAGAAAGGCATTCGTGACAAAGGGAAAGGGTGGGTGGCTATGGTTTTGGTGTTCAGTGGCGGCGACTAGGGGTGGTGGTGGCTAGGGTTTAGGTGTTTGAGTTGTGGTGGATTAGGTTTGTAGGAGATATGGTGGAAGATGATGATGATGATCGATGAAGATGGGTGTTTGAGTTGTGATGAATGGTTTTTGTTTTGTTTTATTTATTTATTTGTATTTTTTTAATCTGATATATATATATATATATATTATTAAATATGTTTTTAAATTTTAGTTTTTTAATTAATTAATAAACTTGTTTTTATATATTTGTTTTTGTATTTTTGTATTTTGTTTTATTTTAGTTTTGTAAATTTTTTTTGTATATTTTATTAATTATTTTAATATTATTTAATATTTTAAAATTTAATTATTGTTTAATTGTTTGATAATAATAATTATTATTTAATTTAATAATATTTATTTGTTTAATTAATTTGTAAATTACTATTATACCCTTTGGTTATATAAGCTTCTAGAATATTTGATGTTATTTTACCTTTTTACCCTCGTTGACCCTCGTTGACTTGATAGAACCCTAAGAGAATTGGACGGTAGGGACTGCAATTTATATTGTCAGAATAATGATGGACTGAAAATTACAATACCAAAAAAATGTGGACTAAACGCAGATTAAAGCAAACTACAGGGACTAAAATATGATTTTCCCTTTTTTTTTTAGTAAAAAAAAAACCTGATTCTTTCAATATCCAAGCAAAATCATATAAATGCCTCGACAGTACTCCATTCTTATGGGTTATAACTTATAAACCTCTAAGGCTTAGTTTGGCATTGTTGTAATATGCAGACAATTGCTTTTGGTTCTTCTATGGGGAGAATTGCTTTAGGATTTGCTGTGAGAATAATTAACTAAGTGTTTGGTAAACTGATTTTTAAATGTGCTATGAGAACCAAAAGCAATTTCAATGTGTTTGGTAAATTGCAAGTAAAAAGTGTTATGCCTGTACAAAATTACTAGAAAGGACACAAATAAATATTGAAGATGTTTTGAAAATAAATAATTTGATTTATTTTTGTGTAACCATAACACATTATTACTTTTTTTTTATCTATTGCCATATATATTGCGAATATATCAAGAAAACCTTTGAAAATAATTTGTTTTCATTACAGTTTTTTAACAGCTACAAAATGTAGCTTCTCATTTTCTCATTTGGGAAAATGAGAAGCTACATATTTTGTAGCTTCTCCCAAAAGCACCTCATGAAGCAATGACAAACTAAGCCTAAGATTAATTGGGGATTTATTTATGGTAAATTAAAGTGAGAGACTTGCCTTCAGTTACATATGAGTAACGATATTTGCACCCCCGAAAAGTTGCATGTGCACCCCTTTTTGTATGTACACACTATTAAATTTTGTTAAAATGTTATATCTTGTAAACACACCTCAAAGGCTCAAACATGACCAAATATGTCCTTTCTTTTTATTTTGGAAAAATTAAAATAAAATAAACAATAAAAAATATGGGAGGAGCCACACCAGTTACAAGACTTGATCCGATCAGTTTATAGTGATTTCACTCATTTGTCTTTTACGATCTGCTGCACCTTTTATTCCGGCAGCTGTTTCCTCCTCTTTCTCCTCCTCTCATCTGACAATCTCTTGGCAAGTCACCAATTTGTAATCCTGAACAAGTTTTAATAGAATTTGTAAAGGCTTATCGGTTATCCCATTTCATACGCACTCAACTCTGATTCTGCTCTTGTTTGGATTTGTCAAGTTTTTTTTGGATGATGTAAGGGATATTTTGTAATTTGTTGCTTTGATATTTTAATCTTTTGTGAAAATATTGTAATTTTTTGCTGTGATACAAGTTCTGTTTAGAGTTTAAACAATTTCGTGGAAATCAATACTGTCACTGCATTGCAAGCAAACGATTTGGAAGAGGAAGAGGAAGAGGATGAAATTTGCTTCGCTTCTCTGTTCTTTCGTGAAAACAATTATAAAAAAAAAGTGTAGATTTCAAAAAAAAGGATAATTTTGAAATTTTAAAAATATATAAATTTGAGGTGTACATATGGTTTTTGAGGAGTGTAAATATTGCTACTCGTTACATATACAAATTAGAGCCTGGTCCAAAGGCAGCCCATGCTCAGCTAAGCCCATAAAAATATGGAATCAAAATCAATATACTCATCATACTTATTTTTTATTTTTTTATTTTTATCTTCACCGTACATCCATCTCAAAGATGGAAGGTGAAGATCTATCATTTTTTTAAATTCAGAATTTTATACAGTCTACCTATTATCAGTTCGAACTGATATAAAATATATCAGTTCCTTGCATGTGAGCCATTGGATTTAAAATATGCTTTGACAAGTGCATGCAGCCAAGTCAAAGTATTTAAATTCAATGACCCACTTACAAGGAACTTATATATCTTTTATCAGTTTGAACTGATAATAGAAAAATTGGAATTTTATAATTCAAAATTTCTTGGGCATGTTGATATTTTTGATGATCAAACTTGGTTAATGGTTAAATTTAACTAACTTTTACTAACGACATAAGAGGTTATAGACCGCTAATGATAAAGTTGTTTTTTATTGTGAAAAATTTAGTCTATTTTTTAATTGAAAAGACGGTTCTACTCTTAAACTCTTAACGATAATTAAGGAGACGTTTGCATCATTACAAATAATTAACATTTTTCATGTATTAATGCTAAAAGTCGGGTTTTCCCTATTAATTAATTACAATTGTCAAAAGTTAGCAGATGCAAATCACTGATTTTGTTTGCAAGTAGATCTCCAAATTATTTTCATTTTAGAAATCTTCCCAAACAAAATTTAATAGCAAATTAAAAGCATTAATTCAGAATGAATTAGAAAACTGTAATGTCAAGAATGGTTGTACGTCAAAGCAATACTTGCCAAATTTTTTGCAATTGCAACACCAAATGATTCTATCATCAAAAGATAATAATCTAACTATCTAAGATTCTTTCAAAGTAGAAGCATCAAGCAAGCATATCTTACTGGAAAGTGAGGGTAAAGTTAAGGACAAAGACGCCAACTAGTGGAGTACCCATATGGCCATATAGATTATTTGCAAGAGTAGTAGACATAAAATCTCACATATACAGTGGAAGACAAAATTTACACACACACACACACACACACACATATATATATATATATATATATATGAATCCAACATTACATCACGTACATGATACATGGTTCCAGGGTGATGAGAGTACTGGAAATGCAGTTTGGCTCTTCGGACAAGCTATAGTCCACTTGCTTATTGTCGGACCAGATTAGAAGAACTAGATGACCAACAATATTGACATCCATCCATATATATAAATTGAGTGCATTGTACAATCTCCCACTTCTATATCTTATTTAGTGATAGATTTGAAGATTGCTAGGGCTTGTGTCGCCTTTCGTATTGATTTCACACTAAAAAAAAGATACATTAGTTTAGGGGTGAATGAATTATGAAAACCAACACTAAGATCTTTTATATTGTTTTCGTATCTGAGATCACAAATTTATACAATCTGACCTAAAAGTGCAACGCAGAGCTATAAGGAAAACCAACAAAACAACGTCAAACTTTGAAAATTTCAGCTGTGCATGTATTTTTATTTTCATATTGTAGACTGATATATAGAAATTATCATGTGTGGGGGATCGCATGTGTTTTTTTTTTCGTGCAAGATCGGTGTATGGCATATGATGATGAGATTTGTAATTACAAAATTGATTAAGGGATTATCACATCCGATAAATGGTGATCCAGCATAAAAAATATATATGGGATCCCACACCAAAAACGTCCTTGAATATCGATGCTTGAAGTTAGCAACGACTAAAGAATTGTAGATGTACTGCAATAACTCTCTAGCTAGCACCTTTACAAGCCATGAAGATGGTCAAAATGTATCTGTTTGATGTTTCTGATTTTTTCTTTTTTTCTGTTTTGCTTACCATTAACTCTCTAGCTAGAAGCCATGATGGATAGAATAGAGCCCATTGGACATGGTTTAAAAATTGTGGATCTCAAACAAAACTCTAGGCCCAAATAATCAAATATACGTTACATACAAAGGCCATGTTATTTATTTATTTATTTATTTTTATTTTTTTTGAAGTATTACAAGAACTATTACAATAGGACTATCGGGACCTGCCGAGATCAAACAATACATGTGCGGCCCGGATATCTACTCTCATAACTGGGGATAACTACTCTCACAACCCGGAAAGAAAACTCCTCACACATGCTTGTAAAATGCACATGGTGGGATTTATACCCCTCACCACTTATGTGAAAGGGAGGTGTATTACCAGCTCTGCTAAGAGGTGATATGCTACAAAGGCCATGTTATTGACGGATCAGGATCCTCTGTTATGCTGATCTTTTTCCTGATCTAAAACACTTGAGAATAGGACTTTATATTTAAATGAAATAAATAAAAGAAATAAATGACAGCCATTGATTACACATGTCAACAGATCTATATAGGACAGGACAAAAATCAGGTCAGCAGAGGATCCAAATTCGTTATTGACACCCTATAATATTTTCTTTTGATATATATAAGGGAAAGAATCATAATATTATCTTTTAATATTATGTTTTGATAGAATTGTAATGTATCATCAGAGCTTTAGCCTTGGAAATAAAATACGGACTTTGACACTGGATAGTGAGTAACTCGATGAAGAAGATTAGCAAAGAAGTCGTACGCTTCTCCGGAGCCTAAACCCCAAATTGTACAAATGTTTGGGCCACTCCCCCTTATATACACTGGCCCAATTTGAACAAAACATTCTACTAGGAATGAATCATATAAACCATCAAGAAGTTTTAGCTTATCTCGTTGTTTGACTTGTTTCTAATGCACATTCTAAATTCTAATATTAATATTTTGAGTTTAGAATATTGATAGTAGATCCAAAGTGTTAAATCGGTTCCGTCTAATCGTCCATTGTGATTTGGTGGTACCTAATGCTCATTCAGCACAGCAAGTTATCATACTCGTAAGTGGTATATATATATATCTAAATTAATGTCAAATTGATAATTATAAAAGTTGGGTGCAGCGACTTCACTGTATCATTCGTGCATCTATCAATGTTTCACTGATCTTTTAAAATGAAACTCTAAATATTAGTCTATTTTATTTGTTAACACATGTCCAAGATTTTGAATATATTTACAAACATCCATTATTGAAATGAATTTCGCTATCATAAAAGTATCATCGGCAAGGTTAGCATTGAGATTTTGGAGGTCCGATATGACTTGACCCTCTATATATGTTCACTTGATTTTTTTTTTTCACTAATAAATAGTAAATACTTATAAAAATTAATATAATAACTCAAAATCTAGATTGTAATACAACAAAATAACAAATAAAAAGTTTCCCAATAAAAAATTTTATAATTGTATCAAAGAATATATCACTTAAACTTTACTCATCTCACATTTTTAGTCACAAAACTACAAAAGTACTAATTAAACTTACACAATCGAGTTTTTATATGATATATATTGTTGACGGTGAAATTTGAATTGCCACGCACTCAACAGTTATATTAATTTAGTTTAAAACGAGAAAATCAAGAATGCATGCAAGAGACAGTTTTTACGTGGAAAACCCTTGAATGGGAAAAAACCACGGCGCCCCAGAGGGCAGAAAGATAATACTCGATTCTATTGCTTTGTTACACACTCAAATCTCTCATACAATTGCTCTTTTCTCTCTAGGTTTTCGAACCCCTTCCTCATGGGATAGATGGTTCTATTTATATCTGTTAATTAAGGTTTCCCCTTGTTTTTAGCCGTGTTGGTGGTAGGATTCCCCCTTTGATTCGTACTAGGATTCTTATGTTGTCACGGATCCGGATATGCTCTATCTCTTTTCCTTTTTATGATTCCTTGTTGCCATGGGTTTTCTAGAGTTTAGGGTTTTATTTTTGTGTTTCTGCCGAGTCGCTTTGGGCCCAGTATGCTGATGCAGCGAGCACCTTCACTTCTGGGTATTATCCTTCGGCGACCACGTTTCTACCTTTGGCGAGTATATATCTAGCTCTGGCGACCACACCTTTGACTATTGATTTGAGACGTTGACATTCTGACTGGCCACATATTCTCCCTTGACCCGGTCAACGAGTGACGTGGCAACCTTTTCTTCATCATTTATTGACTCCTTTGGTGATGTGTCTGCTTGGCGAATTTATACATACAACAATACCCCCATAAATACTTCGAGCTGGGCGAATGACTTGCTCTTTTTACTTCGTTTGCCTCTGCGAGCAGTATTTATATCTATGCCTTTAAGATTTCGGCGCCTTTTGTAATTAACTCCCTCTTTCTTCTTTTCACCACGCGTTGCATTGATTAGTTGATTCTTCCAGTGTAAGCTTTTAATTTTAACCACACAACTTTCAGCGCTTCCACTTACTTGACAGGTGAAGGGACATTCTGACTGCTTGGTGATCCCCGAGACGCCACCTGTCCAATATTTGGTGGTGACTGTTGCGGCTGGTTACTGTGGCCGTCACTCACATTAATTGCATATCTCTTATTTGATTTCCTATCCCTTTTTTTTATTCTTTTTGAATTTCAAAATTCCCTCTTTTTAAGGCTCGGTCGCTTCTTCTTCCTCACTTTGCTCTCTCCATTTATTTTTCTATTTTCTCCTTTTCTCAAAACAGAGTTCCTTCATCTCCCTCAGAAATTTCTGCCACGAATTTCTTCCATTTCGTTTCCCTGTCGGACGGCTTGCCTCGAAATCGATCGTGCTTACAACTCGACGTTCCCAATCTTCTTGCTCATCCTTCGGACCTAGGGTTTTTTTGGTGAGTTTTCATGGATCCCTCCTTGCGTTCTGCTCTTTTTAATCAGATGATGCAAGCTATAGAGCTTGGTGATAAATGTACTGCGGACAAAATTGAATCTTTGATTCGTAATTTTCGCCCGGATTCTCGGGTTCCACTTTTTGTTTTCGTTCCATCTTCTGAAGATAATTTTATCCCTAATATTTCTCCTTCGTCCTCCATTAGTGATTCTCCAGTGATGCCGAAGTCTTCTAAATCAAGTGGCAGCAAACGATGCGCCTCTAGAGCTCCTCGTGAGTTCCTATTGGATGCGCAGACGACTATTGATTCTGATGTTGAAGCTCATCAACGAGATAGGCTGCATTTTTCGTTAGATCGTCCATGCTCTTTCGATACGGAAGTTAATGTGGTTGGCGAGGGCGAGCTCCTCAAGTACAAGAGCCGCTTCGATATTCCAGACTCGGTGACCTTGATGCTACCTGGTGATCGAGCCGTCTGGAATCCCCCCGAGAATGCGGTCGCTATTTATGGCGCCATGCTCAGCTGTGGGGTAACCCTTCCCCTTCAGCCTTTCATCGCCAGGTTCCTCGCGGAGGCCCGAATTGCGCCGGCACAACTCGCCCCAAACAGTTATAGGATACTGATGTGCCTGTGCCTAATGTGGAAGTTGAAAGGTTATGGGCCCCCTACACCTCGCGAGATCCGTCATTTTTACACGTTAAAACAGGCGGGTAATGGTGGCACGTATTTCCTTCTCTCTTCACCTGTAGAGAACTGGATCCCTGAGGGTGCGGTGAACCCTGGTCAGGTGGAGATTTCAGGTGACGATAAGAAGAAAGGTTTTATATAGGGTTTTCCCACTTCAAACAAGAGGTGGAAAAATAGTTAGTTTTTTACTGGTGGCGAGTGGGGCCGAGATGTGCCAGCCAACAGTCGCCGTAACCTTTCGGCGAAGAAAGTTCCCAGGCACTTCACATCTCCTGAAGCCTGGTCGAAGGCAGTCCCCGTTTTGCTGGATGGGGAGATCTCTCACCTTGCCGCAGCGGCCGTCCTACCGTTAAACTTGAGGGATAGGTCCTTCCTCTTGGATGAGGAAAAAATGATCAAAGAACGGATTTTCCCATGCCTACCTGCTAGGCTACCTCGTCGTAAGTTTATCCGTTCCTTTTTTCCTTTCGTATTACCGTTTCTTTTTATTATGTTAGTGATACTTGGTTTATTTTTCTTGCAGTGAGTGATTTTGACACCGTTTGCGACTTACAAGCCCGGGCAGTAAATAATTCCGAGGCTGCCAGTAAAAGACATGCTGCTGGTTTGGCCAATGAGGGAATTGCTAGCCCGGATGGCGAAGATCCCTCGGATGGCGAAGAGGCTGGTGATGTTACTGGGGGAGGTGTCGAATCGGGGGAGCACCCTATTCATGCAGAGGTTCCTGCGAATGCTCCTGTTGCAGCTACCCCCAGCCGTAAAGGTAAAGAGAAAGTGGGTGCTTCAGGAGGGGTCAGTGACATCCCTACTTTTGACGCGGATGTCCCTGAGACTCCTCTTGATCCTGCAAGTGATCTAATCCCCAGAGCTGGTAGAGGTAAATGCCCAGCTGAGGGTACCCCTGATCATGCTGCTTGACCCCCTAAGCGGGCATCTAGGGTAGTGCAGTATGTCGTTTCTTCGGACGAGGAGGGAGCTGACGAGCCAGCTATTAGAGAGACTCCCCCTACTCAAACGGCTGCTCGCGAGGGGCCTGTTGAGGGGATTGATGCAGCGGTGCCTCCCCTTGAGGAGGTTAACGAATTACATATCCCTGCTTCTACCCCACCTCGAAGAGCCTCTCCTCCGATGGCCATGGGCGAGTCAAATGCTTTTTCAGATCAGCCTAGGCCGTCTAGCCAGCCAGAGTCGGTTGATCGGCCAGGACCCTCGAAGCAACCTGGGACCTCTACTTCTGGTTCAGGTTTTCCCCATGAAGCCCCTCCCGTAGGGCCCGCAGAAGCCGATGAAGGGACCGTGTCTCTATCTGATTTTTTGGCTACCGAAATTTGTGCGCACCTGATTAATAATGATGTGTACATATGTGAGGGCTGGGAGCATGTCAAAGGCAAATCCTGTAACAAGAAGATGGAATTTTTCTTCAACTACCACTCTTTGGTAAGCCTCTCGCAATAAATATATGTCTCTCTTTCATATATTCTTCTTTATTTGGCTGTTTTTTCTTTTTCAGATGATGTCTGAGTTGGCTGATACCTACAAGTATGGGAACAAAGCTTCCCGGGAGATTAAACGTTTGCGTGAGCAGGCTTCAACTTTGGCTGCTGAGAAGCTTACTGCTGAAGAATCCTACGCTCAACAGCTAGCTCAGCTACAAGAATCTTCTGATGGCCATCTGTCTGCTCAACTGGCTGCCGAGGAAAAACTATCTGCTGCTGAAGAGGAGATTCGCTCACTGAAGGAGCTTTTGTTTGCAAGTCAAGAATCCTTCGCAGCACGTTTGGAGGCTGAGCGGGTGGCTGAGGAGGCTAAGGAAAAAGCTGAGCATGAGGCGCTGGACTTACGCAATCAGTTGTCTTCGCGTGAACTCATCTTCGATAATCTCAAAGCTGTGCTGGAGGTTGAAGCAGTTGATCGTTTCAAGAGATCCCCTGCCTATGATGCGCTTTTGCTGCGTGAATTTGAACGGGGCATGAGGCAGTCGAAGAAGTTCTTCGCCATGAAGGACCATTTGAATGAAAAGGCTTTAAATCGCTTTGACAGGTCTCTTAAACAGCACATGGCCAGCGGAGTGGGTTCGATTAAAGATCAGATAAAACGATAGAAAGCCCACTGCCGTTATAACAGGACTGAGCCTCATCCTATGCATTTAGAAATTCCCAGTAGGCGTGTTTTCAACACTTATTACTCCGGCCAGAAGGGCAGCTTTTCTGGTTCTGGTGCTGAACCTGATTTGGGTCCTGTTGCCGGTAGGGATTATGGACCTTTTATGCCGGATGGGGACGAAGAGATTACCTGGCCTTCTGAAGAGGAGATCGAAGATGAGGAAGATAGCGAGGGACCTCCTGCAGCTAGTTGAGATTAGGTATTCAATTGTAAATATTTATATCTTTCTTGAACCTTTGAGTGTAAATGACTTTTTGATTCTATAAATTATTTTACAACTCCTCTAGCTCTATTTTTGTTCAGCTGCCTTTGCTGAGTTTTCGGCTTACTTGGTGTTTCACCAAGTTTTTAGCATATTTTACAGCTTTATTCAGCTGCCATTGCTGAGTTTTTGGCTTACTTAGTTTTTCACCAAGTTTTTAGCATATTTTACAGCTTTATTCAGCTGCCATTGCTGAGTTTTCGGCTTACTTAGTTTTTCACCAAGTTTTTAGCATATTTTACAGCTTTATTCAGCTGCCATTGCTGAGTTTCGACGTACTCAGTGTTTGTCAGGACGTATCCGACCATACACTAAGTTTTTAACATGTTATTTAGTCAGCTGCCATTGCTGAGTTTTAGCATATTATTGGAACGTCTCCCTCATGCTTTTTGCTTGTCTTTTTAGGGATTTTACTTTTCCCGTAATGGCAATTGCCAATTTCTATAACTTGGGATTTTATTTTTCTCGCCAGTTTGCTGTGAGTACTAGGTTCATCTGTACGCGATGTTAGTGATGCATGACGGCGAATGCCCTTTGTGACTGGCGAGTCAAATCACGAATCTTCAGTAATAAATTACTCTTTATTGAATACTTCCTGCAACTCGTTAACATAGTCACAGATAAAACTGCTAAAGTGAAAACTGTCTAAGAATAAAAAGATTGAAATAAATCCTAAAAGTAATGAAAAATCAAGGGTAATATATCTTCAAGTACTGCGCATTGCATGGACGAGGTAGTTCGCTTAAACCCTCTCGAGTAATGCGATATGCCCCGTGACCAGCTATGCCTGTAATTTGATAAGGCCCTTCCCATTTGTCTGCGAGTGACCCTGCAGTTTTGTCTCTTGTTCCTGGGTTCACCCTTTTCAGCACTAAGTCGCCAAGCGAGAACCTTCTTTCACGCACATGTAAGTTGTAGTATCTGGCTACCCTCTGTTGGTATGCAGTATTCCTTATTTGTGCACGTTCTCTTCTTTCTTCTAACTCATCCAGACCGCATTTTAGCATATCAATGATGAGTTTTGGTTGAAAGAGCTGTACCCTTGGTGAAGAGAATGATGTTTCCACGAGAATGACAGCTTCAGCCCCATATGCCATGGAATATGGGGTCTCACCTGTTGAACCCCTTTCTGTGGTTCGATATGCCCAGAGTACATGTGGTAATTTATCTGCCCAGCTCCCTTTTTTTGCTGCCAACTTAGCTTTCAGGTTGTGTTTTATGATCTTGTTCACTGCTTCAGTCTGGCCATTCGTTTGTGGATGTGCTGGGGAGGCGTAGTAGTTGTTAATGTCGTATTTGTCGCACAGCTCCCTGAATTTCTTACCGTCGAATTGGGTCCCATTGTCCGTGATGATGGTGTTTGGTATCCCGAATCTGTACAGGATATTTTTCTTCACAAAGCTTATAGTGTTTGCTTCTGTTAGATGTACCAATGGTTCGGCTTCTACCCACTTCGTAAAATAATCCACAGCTACTATAGCGTGCTTTGCTCCTCCAGTTGCTGTTGGCATTGGGCCGATCAAGTTAATTCCCCACATGGTGAATGGCCAAGGCGAGGTAATACTCTTCAAGAGTTCAGGTGGTTGGCGGATGTTATTGCCAATCTTTTGACACGCCTCACATCTCGCTGCCACTCTTTTGGCGTCGGCGAATAGTGTTGGCCAATAAAAACCCTGTCTTAATGTTTTATGGGCTAAGCTGACACCCCCAGCGTGGTTCCCACAGTTTCCACTATGTATGCTTCTCAAGATACCTTCTGCTTCTTTAGGCCCGACACATCTCTGCAGTGTCCTTGAGTACCCCATTTTGTACAGTTCTCCATTGAGCACTGAATACCTTGTAGCTCTGTACTTCAACCGTTTTGCTTCCAATGGGTCACTTGGGAGTACATCATTGACGAGATACTCTTAGATTGATGTGACCCAGCTGTTCCTCTCACCAAAGACTGCCCTTACTTCCTTTGATCTGACTATACTCGGCTGTAATAGGCGGATCATAGAGATAGTTTTGGGCCAGATGTTGATTGTGGCGGATGCTAACTTAGCCAATGCGTCAGCCTGCTCGTTTTCTTCTCTGGGGACATGAATAATTCTGTATTCTTTAAATTTTTCCAGTAGCTCCCTTGCTAGCTCTAGGTAGGTGATCATGCTTTCATCTCTCACCTGGTATTCATCTAGCACCTGATTAACAACAACTTGAGAGTCGCTGAAGATTTCTACCTCATCTGCTCCTAGGACAGTGCAAACCTTTAAGCCTGCTATGAGTGCCTCGTATTCAGCTTGATTATTAGTTGCTTTGAAGTCAAAACGCAAGGCACATTCGACTGAATCTCCTTCCGGAGTTGACACTACTACCCTTGCCCCGCTGCCGTGCGTGTTTGACGAGCCATCAACCCGGAGTTGCCATTTGAATACTTTCTTATTTTGCTCCACCATCATTCTCGCCACATCTATACTTGGCTCGGTGAACTCTGCTACAAAGTCTGCCACTGCTTGAGCTTTAATTGCCGTCCTTGGGAGATACTCTACATCGAATTCACTTAACTCAATCGCCCACTTCGTTAATCGACCGGATACTTCTGGTTTCTGCAGGATTAGTTTCAGTGGGCAATTGGTGTATATTTCGATTTTATGAGCTTGGAAATATGGCCTTAACTTCCTTGCCACTGTTATTAGAGCGAGTGCCATTTTTTCAGCCGGTGAGTACCTTTTTTCGGCTGGTAACAGTGCTTTGCTGGTGTAGTATATCGGTTTCTGGATCCCCTCTTCTTGCCTTACCAGTACGGAGCTTGTGGCTGCCTCAGAAACGGACAAGTACATATACAGTGTTTCTCCTGTTTCTGGCTTTGATAACAGCAGTGCCCACCCAAGGTAATCTTTCAAGGCCTGGAAAGCTCTTTCACAATCCTCATTCCACTCGACTCCCTTTCCTTTCTTTAAGGCTTTAAAAAATGGTAGGCATCGATCTGTTGATTTAGCTATGAACCTGTTCAGCGATGCCAGGCATCCCGTGAGTCTTTGGACGTCTTTCAAAGTTCTTGGCGAGACCATTTCTGCCAGTGCTTGGATTTTTTCGGGATTCACCTCTATTCCTCTTTGATGCACTTGATATCCTAGAAATCTTCCAGATGATACGCCGAACACACATTTTGCCGGATTCAATTTCATTCCATACCTCACCAACACCTCGAATGTCTCTCTTAGGTCATCTATATGCTTATCCGATGTGATGCTTTTTTGTCAACATATCGTCGACATACACCTCCATATTTCTTCATATTTGCCTAGCGAACATTTTGTTGACTAAGCGCTGGTAAGTTGCTCCAGCGTTTTTCAAATCGAATGGCATGACTGTGTAACAGTATAATCCTTGATCTGTGGTGAACGCTGTTTTTTCCTCATCTGGCTTGTGTATTTTTATCTGGTTGTATCCTGAATATGCGTCCATAAAGCTCAACGTTTCATGTCCAGATGTTGCATCGACCAGCTGGTCAATTCTTGGTAGTGGGAAACTGTCCTTGGGCAGGCTTTGTTCAAATCGGTGAAGTCGACGCACATCCTCCATTGGCTGTTCTTCTTTTTCACCAGAACTACATTTGCTACCCATTCTGGATACTTAACCTCTCTGATTGATCCTGCGGCGAGTAACTTAGACACCTCCTCTTTTATTGCCGCACTTCTCTCTGGGTTAAAGCTTCTCCTCTTTTGCACTACTGGTTTGCATTTTTCGTTTGTAGCCAGGTTGTGTGAAATCACGCTTCTTTCAATCCCTGGCATGTCTTCATGGCTCTAAGCGAAAATCTCCTTGTATTCTCTTAACAAGTTTGTCACATCTCTCTTAACTTGTTCGGTCAGTCTTACCCCAATCTTGACTGTTTTGTTCGGTTCAGCTTTGTTTAAAACAATCGATTCAGTCGGCTCCTCCTTTTCTCTGCTCGTTTTGTCCCTTGGGTCCAATTCAAAAGTTTCTGGATTATCCTCCTACACTTCTTTGTCCACCTCGAATATGCTTAAGGTCTCCATCCCGGCCTTATCCTTAAAGATTGATAGGTTGGCGCGGCGTGCCATCTCCTGTGACCCTTTCAATTCTCCAACTCTAAATTCTGTGGGGAATTTTAATTTTAACGCGTGGGTTGAAGTGACGGCTCGAGCTTTGTTGAGAAACGATCGACCAAACAAAGCATTATACGGCCAATTATGGATGTCGACTACAACAAAGTCTAGCAGGATTGTTCACCGGCATGGCGCTGTACCGAACCTCACCGGCAGCTTCACAGTTCCTAATGATCTCACTTCTGCACCCCCGAAACCTTTCAACGGCACATGGAAAGGTTCAAGATCTTTTCTGTCCAGCCGCAACTCATCGTATACCATAGCACTTAAAATATCAGCTAAACTTCCGTTGTCAATCATTACCCGGAGGACATCCCTATGGGCTATTCGAACCCCCACTACGATTGCATCGTTGGGCTTTACATCAATTCCGTCTGAGTCTTCTACTGTAAATGTTATGGGATCATGCCCTTCTCTTCCTTTCTTGGGGTTTCTTTGCACAGAATTAATCTCCATGCTTCTGCTTTCATACATTACTTCTCGGACTTCTGACATCCTTTCTCAATTGCTTCTCCCAGTATGAGGTCCGCCAAAAATGGTGTATATAGTGGCGTTAGGACTGTTTCTTCTTGGACTCTTCCTTTCCTGCCCATTTCCTTGGCGGTTATTCTGGCGACCACCCTGGTTGTCCCCTCTCAAAGCAAAGTCCTTCAGGTGCCCATCTCTGATCAAGCTTTCAATGTGATCACGCAGCTAGAAACATTTTGAAGTTTCATGCCCATGATCTTTGTGAAATCGACAGTATTTGGTAGTATCTTTCCTGGCATTTGCTGATTGCTGTCGAGGGTATTTAGCAAGTCATTTGTCTTCTACCACAGAAAGTATTTCTTCCTGATCGCCGGTTAAAGGGGTGTAATGGTCGTACCTTCCTCGAAACCTATTGGCTCGAGCGTTTCCTTTGCTTTCTCTTGGATGTCCCTTTTGGCCTTTCTCGTCTCTCTGGCGATCGCGTGATTGCGTCTTTTTATCATCCTTGTGATCTGATTTTGAGTCGGGCTTATGTCCGTGTACGTAGCTACCCCCTTCTGCTACTTCTTCTTCTTCTGCCAATGCATAGTCGCCAGCTATCTCCATCATTTCCTCATAAGTTTTCGGTCTCTCTCTTCGCAGGTCAAAAGATAATCGCCCACTTTGTAACCCATTGGTGAAAGCGGCGATCACAGCTACATCACTGGCGTCCTCAATTTGAGCAACCTCCTTCCCGAATCTTGCCAGGTATTTCTTGATTGACTCATTGCTCTCTTGCTTCAAGTTTGATAGGTGAGCGAGTGATTTTCTTCTCTGGACGCTCCCCATGAATTGCCTTATGAATGCTTTGCTGAGGTTCGAAAAACTGCTTATACTTCCATTTGGGAGTCTTCCAAACCACCTGGAGGTGAGGTCGCCAAATGTTTACGGGAAGGTCAGACACAACAGCCCGTCATTAGACGAATACTGGGCCATGATATTACGGAATCGGTGAACATGTTCCTTCGGATCCCTGTTCTCCTTATACTGCTCAATGGTTGGCATTCTAAATCTGTCTGGAAATTGGGTGCGAGCAATGTTATCGATGAATGGGCTATCTGATTCATCATCCGAAGATATGTTACGACCATATTTTCGTGCCATCGCTGAAACCTTTCTTGATAGCTCTTGTAGGGTGACATCTCGCTGGCCAGTTGGTTCTCCTTCTGGATCGAGTTTGCTTTTGATTGTCATTCTCCCATGATTGCCTCTATCATCCGGGCTCCTTCGATCTTCTGTGCTTTCGGATCTCCTTCGCCGTGCTCTTTTGGATCGTAATTCCCTTCGTGGACGAGGACTCTTATCTTCAGACGAGATAGAACGGTGTCTCCGCCGGTTCCTTTGGTAAGTATCGCTGGAATTGACCCCATGTGTTCGTATCTGGTCTCGTTCCTCCCTAGATTCTTCATTTATCACACCTTTTCCCTTCCTTTGTTTTCCCCCTTCGAAATCCTCAGGGTGATCCTAGGGAGTCTCTTCAGTGGATTGTTTTGCTTGAGCATCAGGGGTTGCAATGTAAACTTCCGACCGCAGTCTTCCGGGTGGATGGATTCCGGGAGTGGTTAACTCGTAAGAAGAAGAAATTCCCAGCCCTAAGGGCAGTGAAAGCCCTATTTTGCTAGCCTCGCTGATTAGGTTTATCAATGCAGTTTGAAAGTGCTGCAGAACCCCGGGGTCAGCTGCCCTAGTTCCTGGTATTGCCGCCGATTGTTCCCCGATCGCCACCGCCCTATCTCCCGTCGGTGCGGTTGGATCAACAATTAGATCTCCGCTGGAGTTACCATCTCTGTCACTGTCGTTGTTCATATTCTTCAATTCGCAAGGGTTCCTCGAAGTTTTTATTCTATAACCCCCTCCTTCTAGCGCCAATTGTTGACGGTGAAATTTGGATTGCCACGCACTCAACAGTTATATTAATTTAGTTTAAAACGAGAAAATCAAGAATGCATGCAAAAGACAGTTTTTACGTGGAAAACCCTTGAATGGGAAAAAACCACGGTGCCCCAGAGGGTAGAAAGATAATACTCGATTCTATTGCTTTGTTACACACTCAAATCTCTCATACAATTGCTCTTTTCTCTCTAGGTTTTCGAACCCCTTCCTCATGGGATAGATGGTTCTATTTATATCTGTTAATTAGGGTTTCCCCTTGTTTTTAGCCGTGTTGGTGGTAGGATTCCCCATTTGATTCGTACTAGGATTCTTATGTTGTCACGGATCCGGATATGCTCTATCTCTTTTCCTTTTTATGATTCATTGTTGCCATGGGTCTTCTAGAGGTTAGGGTTTTATTTCTGTGTTTCTGCCGAGTCGCTTTGGGCCCAGTATGCTGATGCAGTGAGCACCTTCACTCCTGGGTATTATCCTTCGGCGACCACGTTTCTACCTTTGGCAAGTATATATCTAGCTCTGGCGACCACACCTTTGACTATTGATTTGAGACGTTGACATTCTGACTGACCACATTTTCTCCCTTGACCCGGTCAACGAGTGAAGTGGCAACCTTTTCTTCATCATTTATTGACTCCTTTGGTGATGTGTCTGCTTGGCGAATTTATACATATAACATATATATACAGTCTTTCTATTGTCAGTTCGTCCTGACAATAAATATATCAAGACGAAGAATGTGGACCACAGATTATGGAGAAGTTTTGACAAGTGAATACACTTTGAGTCAAAGTATATAAATCTAGTGATCTACATTTTTCGTCCTGATATATTTATTGTCATAACGAACTGATAATAGAAAATATATATATACACATACAGTTTTTCTATTGTCAGTTTGAATTGATATAAAATATATCAGTTCCTTACATGTGAGCCATTGGATTTAAAAGAAACTTTGATATAAAATCAGTTCGAATTAACAATAGAAAAACTATATATATATATATATATATATATATATATATAATTGTTTGAAATTTTTAAATTTTGTTTCTGAATTTTCGTATCAATTTAGATTTAAAGAATCCTAAATTTGATTTTCAATATTTCTTCGAATGTGTGATAAAAGACGAGTTGATCTAGTGTTGGTTGTTGTAAATAGGGGTATGTAGGATCCAATCCAATCCAATCCAATCCAATACGATCCATTGGAACGGATCTTGGATTTTCGTTTGGAAATCCGTCGAATCCGCCAATCCGCCTAAAATATTAGGCCTTATTTTTATATTGAGCAATTTATTTTATGCACTACTTTCTAATGTAAAGGCCCAACCAAAATACAATTTATAATGTTACTATTTTGGGTTTTCTTTCTTAATTTCTCTACAGCCAACAACCCACCATTTTCTTTTCTTCTATTCTTCTTCATCAACATCACGGCTTATTAAGTTTACATTTGAAGCTGATGTATAATGTTTATAAACTTTTTGAATTATATAAAGTTTACAAGTTATTTCAAGTATTTTTTTAATGTTAATTTTATTTGAATTAATTAGTAATGTTTGAATAATTTATTTGATTTTATTTATGAGTGGCGATATTGGCACCCCTCAAAAACCGTTTGTACACTCCTTTCGTATGTACACCCCTAAAATATTTTTAAAATCTTTAATTCGTAAATAAACCCCATTTAATACCAAAAATACCCTTTCTTTAATTTTATTGTATTATATTTTTGCAAGTACACCCCACTATTTTTTATCTAATCACTTTTATTATTATTTAATATAATTTTTTTTGAAAGTTTATTTTATTTTTTTATTCAACTAAATAATTTATTGTAAAAAAAGGTAGAAAAATTTCCAACTCCCAAAAAAATATCTGGGATCACTTTAAAATTTTCTGAACAAAATTTCTTTTCATTGCAACTATACTTTTTTTTTTTTTTTAATTCTTTAATTTTTTGAAGCTCAAAATTCTCTCAATCTTCTCTGATTCCACCAAATTGAAAAAGCTGTCACTCCAAAGGCAGAAAAATTATCTCTCTCACACTCGAAGCTCAAGTGATTTTGGTATACTGAGGTTGATAAAGCGATTTATATCGGAAATGAAATCATCAGAGAGCGAGGGAATTGCTGGTTTGGAAGATTAAATCAGAGTAGGCGAGGCGGTGGCCGATGGCGGCGTTGATGAGAAATGATGAGTCGTTGATGGTGGTGGTGGAGTGGTGGAGAGAGAAAATGAATTGGGTGTGGAGAGAGTAATTAATATATATTAGTAAGCAATTTTGGTGGAGAATGATTTCATGATTAATCCATGGATCAACAATTCTTTGGTGGATAATTTGGCTAAGAAGGGTGACATCTTTGTGTGGAGTTTTTCCTGATAGTTTTCCTTATGTTTTCTTGTTGGGTTGGGTTTTGGTTTTTCGTTTTTTTCTGTTTTACCTTAATCCCATAAAACCGATCACTAGCCGTTAGATGGGAATACCGGTATGCCTTAATTCCCGAGAAAGCTCAATACAGACGGGCCAAGGTAGCCTTTTGGTTTTTCACTTATATATAAGAGCTTTTAAGTCGGAAGAGGTAAACTTCACACCAAGCCAATCTCACTGAAACTAGAAATAACTAATCAACAACCAGTTCTTGATTAGCCTCCCGATAATAGGAAGGAAGACTAAGTTCAAGCCCATGTTCAATTGATCCCTCTCGCCAAATGGTGCCACTGATCTTACTCTTCTGATCTTCCGTCATGCAGCCGCCTTGACAAAAACCATGCCTGAGCAAGACCACCATATAAAAGACTGAATGCCAACTAAAATCAAAAAAGAAAAGACAAAATAAAAAATATTGATAACTAATAAAAGAAATCTATAGCGTGTTTCAATTTTTCTACAAAAATACAGATATTATAGAGAAGACAATGCAATATGATTTTATTTTTGTAATAAAAATTAATTTAATACTTACTTTTTCACAACCAACTTTATCTCATGATTTTGATTCATTCTCCATACTTCCCAATCAATTTGTATTCCTCAAACGAAATTGAAATTAAAATTAGTATTTAAATAGAAATTAGGATTTGAGAAAATAGAATGGTTTTTATTATATATGTGAATATCAAATAGGAAACTTCTTTTCTTTTTTTTTTCTTTTTTAAAGAAGGATTAATATAAAACCAATTAATAATTATTGGTGGGTGTACTTACAAACTATTTAGTCCTTTAAGTAATTTTGCTCAAGGGTAATATTGGATTTTCAATAAAATACTACTTTGGGGTGTACATACAGTTTTTGAGGGGTGCCAATATCGTCACTCTTTATTTATTTCAGATTATAACTTTTATATATTACAAATGACTTTATATTAATACGATCCATCGGATCATATCGGATCGAATTGAAGTATTTATAAGCGGATTGGATCGGATATGATCAAATAGTAATTGGATCGGATCGGATCGGATTGCAATTTCTTTGATCCAATCGGATCGGATCGGATTTTGGATTATGGCAAATCCATTGGATAGTAGATCAAAAGCGTTAAATTGGTACCGTTGTGGTTTGGTGGTAATGAATGCTCATTCAGCATAGTAAGTCGTCATACTCATAAGTGGTATATAAAAAATGAAAAATAGTGTCAAATTGATACTTATAAAAGTTGGATGAAGCGACTTAACCGTATCATTCGTGCATCTATCAACGTTTCACTGATCTTTTAAAATGAAATGCTAAATATTAGTCTATTTTATTTGTTAACACATGTCCAAGATTTTGAATATATTTACAAAACATCCATTATTGAAATGAATTCGCTATAATAAAAGTGTCATCGGTAAGGTAAGCCCTGAGATTTTGGAGGTCCAATATGACTCGACCCTCTATATATGCTCACTTGATTTATTTATTTTCAC
This sequence comes from Acer yangbiense, assembly GCA_008009225.1. Lineage (NCBI taxonomy): Eukaryota > Viridiplantae > Streptophyta > Magnoliopsida > Sapindales > Sapindaceae > Acer > Acer yangbiense. Next base: position 52,228,354 of record CM017762.1, on the reverse strand, counting down.
TAATAAATAGTAAATACTTATAAAAATCTATATAATAACTCAAAATATAGACTGTAATACAATAAAATAACGAATAAAAAGTTTCCTAATAAAAAAGTTTATAATTATATCAAAGAATATATCACTTAAACTTTATTCATCTCACATTTTTAATCACAAAAGTACTAATTAAACTTACACAATCGAATTTATATATATATATATAGTCTTTCTATTGTCAGTTTGAACTGATATAAAATATATTAGTTCCTTGCATGTAGGCTATTGGGTTTAAAAGATGTTTTGACAAGTGCATGCAGCCAAGTCAAAGTATTTAAATTCAATGACCCACATGCAAGGAATTGATAATAAAAAATCTATATATATATAGAATTGTTTGAAATTTTTAAATTTTGTTTCTGAATTTTCATATCAAATGAGATTTAAAGAATCTTAAATTTGATTTTCAATATTTCTTCGAATGTGTGATAAAAGACGAGTTGATCTAGTGTCGGTTGTTGTAAGAATGTTAATTGTGTTTCCATAAGTGGGCCTTTAAAAAAAATTATATGTAGACGATGGGCCTTTTTTTAAGTAATATATATGAGTTAGTTTTTGTTTTATATCGTACATGGGCCTTTTTGAAATCAAAATTTGTTTTTTATTTTAAAAAAAAAAAAAAAAAATGAGCTGACATTGTACTTTAACATTTCTCAACTTTTAAATGAAGAATGGGCATACCACTTGGCCATCTTATTTTGTCTAAACATAAATACAATTTTTCTTTCATATACACACATTATAGGTATATTTATATAATACTAATACATCACTACACTTTTATCATATATATTATTATGATTGAAGTTATATTGTTAACATGGCAAAAGTGTGATGATGTTTATTAGTATACTATAGATACACCTATAATATGTACCGATGAGAAAAAAATTGTATATAAATAAGATTCAATTTGTGACAACATTTATACTTTTTTTTTTATAGTATCTATTTATCTACTATCTAAACTAGATTTTTTTTTTTTTTTTTTTTTTTAAAGCTTTTTTGCCATTAGTAAGATTCGAACTACTGATTTGAAAATCATTTACCCAAACCTCAAGTTTGTCCATCTACAAATTGAGTTACAATGTTAGGGGCAACATTTATACATCTTGAATTGGCATAAAAATCATAACCCGACCCGTTATCCCAAATGGGATCGGAGTGGGCCGAGTCAATGTGACAGTTGACCCAACAGAAAAATCTTAACCGAAAGTAACAAAAGGAGGGAAACAAACGGCTTATCTTCAACTGAAACACTCTTCTCTTCTCTCCATACAATTTCAATTTCAATGGCAATCTCTTTATTGAATTCCTATTCCAAAACTCAAAATGCAGAATCACTCAACACCGAAATCGGAACCCAAGGCCTCAGAAAACAGATTCTCACAAGAGGAACTTCATGGCAAACTCCATTTCCAGGAGACCAAGTCCAAGGTACTGATGAATTACTGATATAATATAACCCAATTGTTTCCTTTTATGTTTCTCTGTTTGGATGCTGGGAAAAAAAATAAACCCAGATTTCATTTTCTTTTTTTTCTTTTGTTTTCCATCTAATCCTCTGTTTTAATAGGCTAATATCATTTGAATTCTAATGGAAATTTTGTATGAATCAGTCCATTTCAGTGGTCACATTGAAGGTGGGGCATGCTTAGATTCGAGTCGAGAAAAAGGAACTCCCTTTTGTTTCAAATTAGGCCAAGGTAATTCACTTTACTTTTCATGTTTTTCTTAACCTATTTCATTTTTCTTGTTTGTGTTCTTGTTTTAATGGAATTCAAGAGGTTATTAGTGTGTTTGATAGTGTTTTTGACAATATTGAAATTACTTTCCAGTAAACAAAAGTGTTTCCGAGTTTATTTTTACAGTGTAAGACTGAAAATAATTAACAACATATTTTAAGATCGAAAAGTACTTAAAGTGTATCTTTCAGAGAAGCACTTGATAGGCTATTTTTCTATTATTGTCGCACTGTGAGCGTTAGAGTGCTTAAATACTATTATTAGGACATTTCCTATCGGCTTAAAGAGTCTTGCGTTCAAGTCCCCATATGCATTTGTTTCGGTATTTGTTCTGCAATCTAAAGTCCCCCGATGACGTATTTATCTTAAATGAGACCGGAAAAATGTACCTTAAAATTTGGGGTGGTTTCATTACAGTTGTGCTTGACAGATTTGTAATTATATGACATTTGGGTTGGGTTGGTTTTCAGGTGAAGTTATCCAAGGATGGGATGAAGGGGTTGCAACTATGAAGAAAGGTGAGAGAGCAATCTTCCATATACCACCAGGCTTGGCCTATGGAGATGCTGGTTCTTCTCCACTGATACCTCCCAATTCAAGTCTAGTTTTTGACATCGAAATGCTATCTTGGAGCACCATCAAGGATGTAACTGGTGATGGAGGAGTTTTAAAGAAAATATTAAGGGAGGGTGAGGGATGGGCCACACCCAGAGCCAATGATGAAGTTTTTGGTATGTATATATACTAAGTAATTTGTGATTCTGATGACCATTTCTTTGAAACTATTTTGATTGTTTGTTATGTTGATAATGGTGAGATTTGCATTTCTTTTTTATTTTTATTTTTTAGTTAAATATGAGGCAAGGCTAGAGAATGGAACACTTGTTTCCAAATCCGAAGAAGGCGTGGAATTCTGCATACTTGATGGTAAGTTGATCTTGCTCACAAGAGTTTACGATCTTTCGATATCATGGGAACATTCAATTTGTATTGATTTGTTTGTGTGATACTGTGATCAGGTCATCTGTGTCCTGCTATATGTAAAGCAGTGACGACAATGAGAAGGGGAGAGAAAGCAGAGCTGGCAGTGAAGTTCTCTTGTAAGTTGTTGCTGTTAGTTGTTCCTTTTAAGGCAAAATTTGGTGAGACAATTAAGATATCAAAATTCAAACATTTTCAGATGGATATGGGAACACTAACATTGATGGTGGTGTTTCATCTGAATCTAATTTGACCATCCAACTTGAGCTGTTGTCATGGAAAAGTATCATCGATGTCACCGGAGATCAGAAAGTCCTTAAAAAGATAACAAAAGCCGGTGAAGGTCTTGACCATCCTAATGAAGGATCCCTGGTGAAAGGTGATACCTCATAGACAAATGCATCCATATATTCAATAACTTCTAGAATATGAATTGAACAAAATGATGATTCCGTTACCTTAGTGATCTACATTGGCAGACTCGAAGATGGAACTGTTTTTGACAGGAAGGGATCCAATGAGGAGCCTTTCGAGTTCTTAACTCTGGATGGTAGTTTCTATTCCCCCTTGTGAATTCATTGAAGTGAACATAATGTTCCCAATTTGGTACTAAATTTTCCTATGTTTTCACAGAAAATATAAATGAAGGATTGGACAGAGCGATCATGACTATGAAAAAAGATGAACAAGCCATAGTAAAAATCAGCGCTGAGTATTTGAGCAGCCACGAAGTTTCGAAAATGGTCTCTGCGAATTCAATGCTTGATTATGAAGTCAAGTTGCTTGATTTCACAAAGGTCTCTTACTTTCCTTACCATGACAACAAGAAGTAACAATTACAAGTCGAAGCTCTTTTCGGTACTTACCGCCTTATTATTATATGCAGGAGACACCATTTTGGAAGATGGACACTCAAGAGAAAATAAAAGCTTGTGAAAGGAAGAAACATGATGGAAATTTGCTGTTCAAGACTGCGAATTTTTGGCACGCCTCCAAGAAATACGAGAAGGCAAGACATCAACGTAACGTTGTGTAAACAAACACAAATTAAATTAAATCCCGTTTCAATGTTATTGGAACTGAAGCATTTGCTAATTAACAACGAATTGCAGGCCGTAAAGTTGATAGAGTTTGATCATTCTTTCACTGATGATGAGAAGTGTCTGGCAAAGGGCTTGAGGATATCTTGTAATCTGAACAATGCAGCTTGTAAACTCAAGCTGGAGGACTACTCTCAAGCATCAAAACTCTGCACAAAGGTATCATTTATATATATATATATATATATAGAAAAATTTTCAAGTCGGTGCATCCTGATATAACCTCGTGAGGATATTGAATGTAAGTCACTCGTTTTAAATACTTTGACTCAAGTGTGTATGCACTTGTCAAAACTAGTGGTTCACATTCAATATCCAGATAAAGTTATATCATGATGTATTGACCAGATCGGGACTGTATATATATATATATATAATGTCTTAAAGTACTTTAAAACATCTTTAAGTGTTTTTATAGAATGTGCATTCTAAAAAGCACTCTCTAATGAAGCATACAATGTTTATTTCTATTTATGCATACAAAATTGAGTGTGTGACAGGTCTTAGAACTTGATTCATCAAATGTGAAAGCATTGTTTAGAAGGTCTCAAGCATACTTGAAAACAAATGAACTAGAAAAGGCTGAGGCTGACATCAAGAGAGCACTAACCATTGACCCAAATAACAGGTGCAGCTTGTGTAGGCAATAATGTTTTTCTTTTATTTTAAAAAATTGTTCGATTTTCATTCATTTATTTTTTTAATTTGATTTGAATTTCCAGAGAGGTGAAAGTTGGGTACAAGGAGCTAAAAGAAAAGCAAAGAGAATATGCTAAATATCAAGCTGGAATTTTCAGTACCATGCTTTCAAAAATGGGTTAATTATAATTAATTAGTTTAAAATCCAGTGATTTAAAATTCTTGTACTTTGTTTTGTTAATGAAAAAAAAATTGATCGCTACCGTTCTTTTATCTATTCAAATTTTAAATTCTTTTGGTTACTTATTTACTTGTGAATGTAATGACATTTGTATGTCAGATTTGCATTTCAAGGATTGAAGTGTTGGATTCAATTCTTGATAACAATCCATTTTGATGGATTGAAGTGTTAGGCCATCTTTTCCACAACTATGTATGTGTTTTAAAGTTTTCAGTGCTAAAGATAGTATCTTCTTTTATTATATATAAAGAACTGAAAAAGGTGACAGGTGCATAAAAAAGCTGAAAAGATGAGAGAAAACGTAAGAGAAGCCTCTATTCCTCTCTTTACGGTTTGTCATTTCAATGCAAATAATTTTATTCTTTACGAGAATTTGATGCATAACATGGTTGACTCTCTCTCCCTCTTGAGTTTTCTCTCACTTTTGTAATCCTTATCCATGGATCCTTCAAAAGTATATCCGTGGAATTTCCTTACCCCTCTCTCAAAAGTTCATGATACTTTACCATTACCACAGCCATCATCAAAATCGAAAACTTTTGCAGCTCTGCTCAAAACCGATGAAGTACATGTTCAACCAAATCTTCTTCCGGTGCCAGTTGTGAAAGGGGACATCACGTGTATTCATATTAGCCAAAAATATGTCCAAGAAAGATTGAAATACTGTCAGAAAAATCTTTTCGGATGTCTACTTTTAAGAAAAGGTTATATACCTTTAAAGCCTGTTGAGTTAAAATATGTATTGCAATCGATTTGGCAACTCAAAAATCCTTGGAAGCTTACTCCGTTTCCAAAAGGATATTTTGATATTCATTTTTCTAGTGAAGAAGATTTAAAAAGGGTTTGGAGTGGAGGGTCTTGCTCAATTTCAAACGGTATTTTTCGTATTTTTCAATGGCAACCGGATTTTAATCCATATAATCAACAATTATCACATGTTCAAGTTTGGGTGAGGTTTTACGGTCTATGCTCGGAATACTGGCATCCAACTACAATCATGGAGATTGCACGAGGAGTTGGCATCCCTCTGAAACTAGATCAAGCTACAAGGGATCAAGCATATGGGTTTTATGCCCGAATTCTTATGGACATTGATTTAACTTCGAATCAACCATCCTTTTTGAATGTGGAGAGAGATGACCATAGAGGTTTCTCTGTCGATGTTATATATGAAAATCTTCCAAAGAGGTGTACGAAGTGTAAAGCTTTTGGTCATGATTTTGCTAGATGCCACCAAAATAAGGAGATTAATTCTAACAGAGGTCAATCGCGATCAAGAAATCCAATGCAAACATACCGGCCTACCAATGGCCACCATAATGGGCAGGTTGTCGTGGAGGAATGCAAAACAATCCCACAAAATCAGGAAACGATAGAGGAAGAGGAAATTATGCAGATTCAAAATTTTAAAAATCCCGTAATTAATGTGGAGGACAAAAATGGCAGCATCCAATTATCTCCACATTTATTTGAATTAAATGTGATTGATACTCATGAAGTGAATCGAGAAACAACGGCCAATTTTGAAGTTGACAAATTTGGGTCTCAAGAAGTTGACCCAATCTGTGAAGGGCAGTTTCTAGTTACAACCGGCATATCTAATGCAGTTGCGGAAGATCAGGATCTAATTGAGAGTTTTTCTCCAATTCAAATTCAAATTCAAGCAGCTGAACAATTTCCTAATCAAAATGTGGGAATTAATGTTAATATCTCCAATGATTTGAATACCAATTATTTAAATCTGGAAGATAATAATGAGAATCATCAATGTTCTCTAGAGAATATTTGCATTAATAACAGAGTGATTCTTGACAATCCAAAGATTTCAAACTTCCAGAATTTTGATCAGCAAGTTTTGGATGAGGTTTCAGGAGATAAAAGAGGAAAGATTGGAGCATATATCAGAAGACCAAGATATTAATACTTCAAATTCTAATCATGGTCTAGTAAATCCCGTGTTTGACAATAATTGGATTCTCATGGTGACAAAATCAATAAAAATGTGAAGCCAACTTTTAAGATTTTATCTAGTTCCAAGTCTCAAGTGAGTAAGAGAAGTTCTGCAGCTTCACGCATTGTCGCTAATTGGGCCGCACATGATGAGGCAGAATAATTAAGTTCATGTTTTTTTTTTTTTTTTTGGCTTGCATGCCTTTTTAGATTAGCGTGTTTTAGGACATGCGTGCCTTTTTTTTTCCGCCTTTTTATTTTTATTTTTATTTTTAGTAATAAAAAAGTTCTATAGAGCTTGTTGTTTTAATATATATATATATATATATATATACAGAAATTCTATTATCAGTTCGAACTGACAAAGTTATATCAGTTCCTTGCATGTGGGCCAATGGATTTAAATACTTTGACTTGGCTGTATGCACTTGTCAGTCAAAGTATTTAAATCCAGTGGCCCACATGCAAGGAACTGATATAACTTTTGTCAGTTCGAACTGATAATAGAAGGACTGTATATATATATATATATATATATATATATATATATATATAAAGAACTAATAGTCCATGTTCTCTTTAAGGAGGCTGGGATTTCAAAGTGTCAGGTTATCTCTCGAAAAGGGAATGGTTTGGCTCATAATCTCGCTTTTCTGGCCATCTCTTCTCGAAAAGAGCAACTGTGGCAAGGAAATTGCCCTATTTCTTTAGCTTAGTTTCGCTTGTTGTTCTGTATTGTCAAAAAAAAAAAAAAAAAGAACTAATAGTTAATAAAAGAAAATCAATAGTGTTACCTCTTCCAAAAAATAATTAAAATGATTTGTCATTATCTTATCTTTTACCACGTTATTTTATGATTTATATCGGAACGACAATTCATTTGTCACATTTTTAGAGTTAATTTTTAGATTCGTAAACTTAAGAAATAACAACTATTACAAGTATCACGATCATGGGAGGATAAATTTGTAATTTCTAGCTATGTTGTCAACATCTAGAAAGATAATGGATATCGGAAACTACTCGAATGCAATCAAATTGCATGAATATATTAATTCAATGGCCATCCACTATTCTGATAACATTATCTTAAATACTTAACTTAGGAGTCTTACAAGTCAAAACTCACAAATAGACAATCAAATTGTTTTGGGCGAGTGGATCGTAGATTATAAAAGGAGCGAGTGGGGTTGTGGATAAAGGAACGAAATTGGGTGATGGGTCATTTAAAATAAATAAATAAATAAATAAAAAAGGAGGACAATGTTAGGTAAGCCATAGTGGTACTGCGGATTTGATGATTTGGGCAGGCAGTCCCAGGCCGAAATAGCTTTATTTATTGGTAAACATGATGATTTCTTGCAGAGAAAAACTTCAGTGTATCCAGATCATGACTGCTGATTGGTGCATCGAATCACTCAAATGCTGACATTTGGCAGTTTTTATTTTAAAAAAAATTAAAATTTCATTAGGATTTAGGAGAAACTGAAAAACTATTTAAATTATATATTTTATTACAAAGCTTCCATTTATCAACTTTTTACTAGCCTGAATGCCTGATGCACCATTCAACCGATACATCAAGTGCACCGAAGCTTTTCTCCTCAAAGCACAAAAATTTCTTTGTCTCAACAACCCACCACCAACTACAGATGGGCCCTCCTCACTCAATTGTTTGACCCTCCACCAAATTCTCCGACCTCTACATTATGTGTCAATGACATCATTAAACCTGCTTATAATAATAACACATATTTCCTTTATTTATATATATATATTATTATCAGTTCGAACCGATATAAATTATATCAGTTCCTTACATGTGGACTATTGGATTTAAATACTTTAATTTAGTTAGGGACGAAGCCAGGAGTTTGGTTTTGAGGGGCTAACACAAAAATTAATATTCAATGTCATGCATGATAAATATATTAATATTTAAGAAATAAGTTGTTAAAAAAAATGTGATTCCCTTTAATCTTAAAGGTAGTGTCACAAAAAATATACATACATATATATATATGTATATATATCTATATATATAATTTTAAAAATTAAAATGTAACTTATCGCTCTTTTATATCTCAAAAATCATCTATAACCAAACATTAATTTTTTTTTTCCTGTAATCAACAAACAATAAAGAGTAAAACTCAAAGAATTGTATCAAGATACAATGAATACAGTAGAATAAGATAGTAAGCCTCCAATATTTAGCTTTTTATCGTTAAAAACTAGAAATATATTAAATAATAATGTATACTAAACTAGACAATAATATATGAAATAATAGGAAATTATTTATTATTATTATTTTTTATTGGAAATTAAAATCATAGAAGGAAAATAGATTGATTTTGTATCCTACAATCATGGGCAATAAAATAAAAAAGATATTTATTAATTAATTAATATTATTAAAATAATATGATGAATCAAGTTGATATTATCATCTATATATTATTATATCATAATTTTTCCATAATTAAAACTTGAAGTATTTTCATTAGTTGGGGTGCCCATGGCCCCTTGGCCCCCACTCTAATTTCACCCTGTATATATATCTCAAACGCAAACACATACACACATTCTTTTTTAAGAAGAGTAAGGCTACAAAATCTAAAAAATCTAAAAAACAAATAAGAGATACGTGTATTGATCTAAACCATTTCTTTGATTTTTTTTAAATGAATAATTATATTTAATGTGTGTATATATATATATATATATATATATATATATATATATATATAATTATTCTTTTTAAAAAATAAAAGAAAAAATTGATTTTCAAAAAATATCTAAAATAAATTAACGTCTCCTCTTATTTACCAAAATGTCACTCATTGAAAAAATTGATTTCAAAAAAATATCTAAAATAAATTAATGGCATCCTCTTATTTATTAAAATACTATTCATTGGATGAAATTGGATAGAATTAGATGGAATGGTCATTAGTGTCACATTTTTTGTCAAAAATGGTCATTTTGAAACCAATTCTCAATTTAGTGGCCATTTTGATATTGTGTTATTTAATTGATGGCCACCGAAGTAATTATCCAAAAATAATACAATTTTATTAGACGGAACTAATGTACTACGGCAAGTTTTTCTCGTTCTTATTACTTATTAGTATATTACATGTTAGTATGTCACAGAGAAGGTTGGTGAGAATAATAATTAAATTTCTTAAAATCAACTTTGAGTCTGAACTAAAACTAAATAATATATATATAGATATATATAGTCTTTTTATTATCAGTTCGAACTGATAAAAGATATATCAGCTCCTTGTATATGGGTCATTGGATTTGAAAAATGCTTTGACAAGTACATGCAACCAAATCAAAGTATTTAAATTAAATAGCCTACATACAAGGAACTGATATATTTTTGTCAGTTCGAACTTCGAACTAAAAATAGAAAAACTATATATATATATATTTAAAAAATAAATTAATTAAATGATTGTTATCTATGGCCAAGAATGGAAGGGTCATCTCCTCGCTACTCACCAACCTTTGATTCCTCCACGTACTTATTAAAGTGTCTGACTTCACCAACCACCAAATAACCCGGTCCCACTCACTTGCCTTTAAAAATGTAAGAAAAAAAAAAAAAAAAAACAAACTTAAAACATTCCCCACGCGCACCACACGCACCATTGTGATTGCCTGTATAATTGTGGGCCAGTCCTCTCTTGTTTGTAACAAGCACATAGATATAGTATCCGGTTACCCACCACCCATATCACAGCATAAGACATAAGACATGAATCAATAATAGTTTTGATTAATTCTATCTTTTGATAAAGTAAAAACATAAAAATTAATAGAAATAATATAAATCATTAATTTGTTATAGCAGACACAAGATAATAGATTACGAAAATAAAGAATACAGTGAGGACACTTAATATGAGGAGAAGATCTCGTATAAATACCTAACAACTATATGGTAGCTAAATACTGAATTTAAATGTAATAATTTGAATGGATATATAATATAAATACCATCCACCCTAAAAACCATGTGCTGATGTGTATCAACTTTGAACGGTGACCTTCACATGAAATTTCAAAGTCCCACGTAAAACAAATTATTCACCAACTCCCAACTCCCTCCTCTCACATTTATATCAATCACACCACCCGTTCTTTTGACAACAACAAAAAAACCAACAAAAATGGCTCTCCTTCTGGTGCTTGCATCAATCTTCTTCATCATCCTTGCATACAAACTCTATCAACGGCTCAGATTCAAGCTTCCTCCCGGTCCACGCCCGTGGCCCATCGTTGGAAACCTCTACGACATCAAGCCGGTCAGGTTCCGGTGCTTTGCCGAATGGGCTCAGGCTTACGGTCCGATCATCTCGGTTTGGTTCGGTTCGACTGTGAACGTTATCGTGTCGAACACGGAACTGGCAAAACAAGTGTTGAAGGAAAATGATCAACAGTTGGCTGATCGGCACAGGAGCAGATCAGCCGCCAAGTTTAGTAGAGATGGACAAGATCTTATATGGGCCGATTATGGGCCGCACTATGTTAAGGTTAGAAAAGTTTGTACTCTTGAGCTTTTCACTCCCAGGAGACTGGAAGCTCTCAGACCCATCAGAGAAGATGAAGTTACCGCCATGGTTGAGTCCATTTTCAAAGATTGCACTCGTAAGTTTTCTTTTTCTTATTTTCTTCTCTATTTTTCATTGCTTCTTTTATACATGGACTGCCTGCATAAAAACGTCTCGTCAATCAAATTATGATCTAACGGTTGGGCATGATGTTCTTATGAAAATAATGTGTGGACAGGATTAGCACTCCAAAATGTCTAGTTATGGAACTAATTTGCCAACAATATATATAAAAAAAAGGGAGGTTCCTAGTCGTCTAGAAATTATAATTTCAGGACGATCAACAACAGTCATATGTTTTAATAAAATGTTGATTTTTTTTTTAACAAACATTTAAACTTAAAAAAACATGTTGCTGTTATTGGTTATAATTTCAGGACGACCTGATGGAAAACCTCCCTATAGATATATGCATGTAAATAACCAAATGTTTGTGCCCAACTTTGGCTAACTAAATCTTGTCCATCCAAGTATGGTAAAAAATCTCATTGTGACGTATGAAATAGGAAACTTAATGGAGCCAAATAAATTTGTTTTAAAAAAAAAGGGTGTAAATGGAAGACCATTTTCTTTTTGATTAATAATTAACAAAAAAAATAATGAAAATTAATTGTTAATGATTTTGGTGGTTGAAACAATAGTACGTATAGTGGTAATAACACACCTCTGAAATAATTGAGTTCCAACTTCCAAGTTCAAATGTCCATTTCTCATATAAAAAAGAAAAAAAAAAAATTGTTAATGATTGACCGTGTACAACTTGGACTTTTTTTATATTCGTGCATCATTGTATGAAGTTGACTGAATTGGGTTGGTGAACAATAGCCTCATTTTCATGACTTGGTCATCTTTATTTTATTTTATTCATTTTTTTTGTCGTTTCCCAAACATCTTTTTTATTTTGTTTTGTTTTCCTTAAATTTTATGGATACATTCATTAGATTATATTAAAAATTCAAAAAACAAAAGTAAAAAATTATTATTAATAAAGTTGAATAAAAAATTCAAATTGTTATTATTATTTGAATTCACATGAAAATACAATCATATATTCGGTTTTATTCACCAACTATTTGGGCTAGTAAAATACCTAGCAGTGCCACCATTTTGTTACTATTGCTATTATTGTAATTTGGTGAATTTCCCATTTGAACAGATTACTTGGTAATGGTAATTGGTAATGAAGCCATATAATTGTGTTTATATAGATGCTAATTGACTTTGTATTTGCAATCTTTGTACAGAAAATGATGGAAAAAGTGTGGTGGTGAAGAAGTATTTGGGAGCAGTGGCATTCAACAACATAACAAGGCTGGCATTTGGGAAGAGGTTTGAGAATTCAGAAGGTGTAATTGATGAGCAGGGGCAAGAATTCAAGGCAGTAGTATCTAATGGCCTCAAGCTTGGTGCATCACTAGCCATGGCAGAGCACATCCCTTGGCTTCGCTGGATGTTCCCGTTAGAGGAAGAGGCTTTCGCCAAGCATGGTGCCCGAAGAGACCGTCTCACCAGAGCTATCATGGAAGAGCACACCCTTGCTCGCGAGAAGAGCGGTGGTGCCAAGCAACATTTTGTTGATGCTTTGCTCACATTGCAAGAAAAGTATGACCTTAGTGAAGACACCATTATTGGACTTCTTTGGGTATGCTAATTTCTAATCTAAAATGTACCCCTAAAAATTCTTGCTAATATTGTGGAGGCTAATCGTGTGTTTGATGATGTGCACAGGACATGATCACTGCAGGCATGGACACCACTGCAATAACGGTAGAGTGGACAATGGCGGAGCTGATCAAGAACCCAAGGGTACAACAGAAGGCACAAGAGGAGCTAGACCGTGTGATCGGGTTTGAACGTGTACTCACGGAATCTGATTTCTCAAACCTCCCATACTTGCAATCTGTTGCCAAGGAAGGTCTGAGGTTGCATCCCCCAACTCCTCTAATGCTTCCTCACCGAGCCAATGCTAATGTCAAAATAGGTGGATATGACATTCCCAAGGGATCAAATGTTCATGTCAATGTGTGGGCAATAGCTCGTGATCCGGCAGTCTGGAAGGATCCGCTTGAGTTCCGGCCAGAGCGATTCTTCGAGGAGGATGTTGATATGAAGGGTCACGATTATCGTCTACTGCCATTTGGGGCAGGGAGAAGGGTGTGCCCTGGTGCACAACTTGGTATAAATTTGGTGACATCTATGTTAGGTCACTTGTTGCACCATTTCACTTGGACACCACCAGAGGGTGTGAAGCCGGAGGATATCGACATGTCGGAAAATCCCGGATTGGTCACTTACATGCGGACACCAATACAGGGCGTGCCCATTCCCAGGCTGCCTTCACAGTTGTACAAACGTGTGGCTGTTGATATGTAATTTTTTCCTTCAACCTTTGTTGTTTACTTTACTTCCTCCTTAGAATTTTAGTACTTATGAACTTGAATGAGATGATGATAAAAGTATGTTGGCCCAACCGAAAGATGGCCAAATAAAACACTATCGTTTTTGTGTAAGAGCTAAGAGGTATACAGTTTTATTTGTTATTTGGAAATGAATTTAATTATGATCCACTTCTCTATGGGCATCGTATACTTGCATAATAATATATGACGCCAAATGGAGAGTAAAGCTATAACATTCTTGAAAATTAACTAGTTAAATCATTTTCTCTTTTCATTTTGATGGAGAAATGTAGTATAATTCAGATACCATTACACCAAAGTGAAGTTTATTTGCACACAATTGTTTTTCGTTTTCTTCTTCTTCTTCTCTCTCTTTTATTTTTGTTTTCTCGATCTCTGTTTCTCTGTGCTGCACACGTAACATTCTCTTTTCTCATAATTAGAATTTAGATCCTCTGCTGATCTGATTTTTTTCCTAACCTAACTAGATCTGTTGATGTATGTAATTAATGACTAAGATTTATTTCTTTTATTTAGTTAATTTTCATTCTCATTAAATGATAAGTATTATGTTACGTGATTTAGCTTTAAAAAAAGTGTTTTAGATAATCAGGAAAAAAAAAAAAAAAAAAAGTTCAGGGTCCAGACAAAACTGCTGCTGCCGTCTGTTCCAACATCAGCTTTTCTTTTTTTTTTCTTTCTTTTCTTTCTTCTGTTGGACTAGGTTTAGTTTAGGGAAAATATCATTTTAGTCCCTATGGTTTACCCTATTATCCGTTTAGGTCCCCATCGTTCCGGTATTGGCCATGCAGGTCCCCGTCGTTTACTTTAATCGTTTTTTTGATCCCTACCGTCAGGTTCTGTTAAGGTTCCGTTAAACAAATGAGGGTATATTGGTAAATGGTTAGTTAATTACTTAATCATATTAATAAATATAATTAAATTAAATAATACAAATTAAAATATTTTAATAAAAGATTAATATTAAAAAAAATTAAAAATTAATATTAAATATTTATTAAGTTAATAAAAAAATTTAACTTAAAAAATAAAATAAAAGTGGAAACCCTAATCTCCATTTTTCTCTCTCTCTATCTACCACCCCTCCCTCTCTCTCTCTTTTCTTCTTCACATCCTTCATGTTCTTCTTTCAATATCTTCTTCTTCTTTCAAACTTCATCCTCCCAGATTTCAACATCTTCTCCATCCTCAAGGACCTCAACCCAGATTTCAACATCTTCTTCTTCTTTCAAACTTCATCTTCTTCACCAACTCTCCGCCGAACCTAGCTCCGCCGCCCATTCAAACTCAGAAACCCCTCCCACCACCAAAATCGAACCCAGAAACACCTCCCACCACAAAAACGAACCACCAAGAACAAAACCCAAACTCTCTCTCTCTTCGCCGCCGTGATTCACACCTAAGCCCGAATCAATCCCGCCGCCGTCGCGATCCACACCAGCTCCGAATCAATCCCGCCGCCGCAATACAAATCGATATCTCTTCTTTCTCGATCTCCAGCCATTTGGGTTGGTTTGGGGGTGGTTGTTGTGGGGGTATCGGTGTTTGTGGGGGTAGCTAGGGTTTTGGTGATTATAGTTGAAGATGATGTGTGGATGGATCATGGATGATGATGATGATGATACCCGTTTTTTTGACTTTGTTATTGAGCAAGGATTGTGGTCTAACCTGACAGTTCAAAAAGGTCTTCAATCGAATCTCTGTGATGCTACTACTGATAATTCAAAAAGGTCTTCAATTTGGAGCAGATCTTCAACTTTCCGGTTGTAAGGTTGAGGATCTTAAACTTTCAAAATTGGATTGTGTGTGTGATCTGTTGGGGTTTGGTTTTTTTGTGTGTTGTTTTTAAGAGACACGAGAAATGATTAAAAGGGATCCTAAAAATTGGAATTTAGCTTTGATTTTGAAATATTGATTAACACAATAAGAAAGATCATCTAGATCATAGAAGAGATCTGACATATGGGGAATCTTATTACAACAAGTGCTTGATTGACACAAAAGCATGAAAAAGAAAGAAAGATGACAAGGTCGAGATCACACACAATAAAAATGGAGTTAGTGGGGTTTTATAATTAGCTAGCTTTATTTTGAGATTGAAGATCTGGAAAGAAAAATAAAATTGGATTTTTTTTATATATAAAAATCTGGAAATTTTGTGATTGAAGGATGATGATGGCTGTGAAGAAATGAGGGTAATGATAATCTGGAACTTTTTTATTTATTTATTTATTTTGGTGATAAATCTTCTTAAAAAAAAGATTCTAGAGAGAAAGTGAGGTTTTTAATTTTATTTATTATTGTTTTAATTTGTTTTATATAATTTTAAATTTATTATTTTTAAAATATAATTAAAACGGATTTTTAATTATTATTTTCAAAATTATTATTTTTAAATCGTTATTAGGGGCATAATGGTCATTTGACCTTCTGCACATGTCAGGTTGTCAGATTTTCACGGAAAACGTTACAGAAGGACTAAACGGGCTAATACTGGAACGACGGGGATCAAAACGGATAATAGGGTAAACCATAGGGACTAAAATGATATTTTCCCTTTAGTTTATCAAATTGGGCCAAGAGGATAAAATAATAATGGGTTCAATCTTGGGTTTGGGTGTTTCGTTTGAAAACCTTGATACAAACTCATACAATATGTTGCTTTTTGGTAGATCAATAAATCAAATTAGACCCAAGAAAAATGCAAAACCCTGAATTATACTTTCTATTATCGATATCCACCACCGTCCAATATAATTTGATGATAAATGAGACGTAGTTTAGTTTCACAATGTCTCAGATTATATATACATAAAATCATCAATATCCGAAGCCTAATCAACATCACTTAAGCAACATGAATTATACCTTATATTTTTAATATACACCACTTCCTAATATGGCTTGATGTTAATGGACACTCATCCAGGTCAGTAATGTCCCGGTTGAAATCGCATATTAAAAAAAAATCATCAAAATCCAAGGCCTAATGTAAAGGAAAATAATTGAGGAAACATTGCTCTTTAGATATAAAAAAGAAAACAATAATCCCTTTAGCAACTTTCTAATGAGTGTCAACCAGCTAGTGCATGCAAACAAACACGATTTATCAACACACAACCGTCTTATCCTCCAATATTGGTCCCCAGTCAGTATCGGGATTCCTGGTACAACCGGGTTTGATCAGCGCACCATGATGACCCGGTCTATCCCGATCATGTCCCTAGAAGAGACCTACCAAGACAGAGAGGGATCACCAAGAAGGAAGAACTCCTTAAAGCTCCATACTACTCCAAGGGAACCAAGATGCCCTAAACCTTGAAGAACATTTTGTAATAATCACCAGGCTTGCTAGGGGATCGATCGAGGGCTAATGCAAGCCCTAGATAGTGAACCAACTCAACTAAAGAAAAAACCCTAGCAGAAGACAGTTGGTAGTTGGACATTAAATGTGGACAGCTATCAAAGAAAGGGAATGGCAAGAATCAACGACTTAAAATCGCGCTCCACCGCCTAACACCAATGGTGTGATGGGGTTCCAACTCAACCCTACCCAATGTCAACTCCAACAATCAACGATGAGGAACCTCAGTTCTAGTCAGCAAAATGGATACAAAAAGCCCATAGGTGAAGAAGGGAAAGAATGGGAGAAAGTGCTAGATAGGTACAACGCGACAAACGTTGACTCTGTCTCCCAGCGTGCCTCACTTGTGAAAACGATGTCTCTAGCCAGCTCAAGCGCCTCTAACCAGTCAGAACTAGGGAAAATGTCACGTAATAGTCTACAGAGCGCCTAGATGGACAGTAGGGCATATATGGAGCCATTTAGACCCTTCGGGGCATGTGCCACACACCTATACAAAGGAATGATGGAGATTCCCTAACGGCCATCCCGTCTAAAAGAGGAGTCTCACACCTACCCACTTGACCTCATAGTTAGTACTAGGGCACAGTTGGAATAATCACAACCCTACGAGGCATGTGTCATTGCGGGCTCGGTGCAAAAAGGATGGTGAGGATCGTGCCATGGACTCTCACTTAGGAGAATCCTCCTCACCTACCACATCCAAGGCACCCTATAAATACCCCAACTCAAGAAGAGTTTAGGGTTGGAATTTTTGGAGAGAATAATACTACACTACTATAGAACGACTAGTCTCAAGAGAGAGACCCTTTTGTTATATAATTGCTACCATAGAATGACTGGTTTCATCGATTGAAACCCCCATTATATTAAGAGAGTACTCCATTTTCAAGAAGTGTAATTTACCGAGATAAATGAATAAGAATCCCGATTCATGATCCCTTATATGTGATTGATTCCACCCAGCATTAAATTGCCTCATAACACCCAATCCTTGGTGTTGTGATCAGTTCTGTCATGACTGGTTCCAGTACCGTTGAGAACCAGTTCTGGTAAAAGCCTAGTGCTGCTTGGTCTTATACAACCAAGCAATCATATCAACGTCATTTAGCTCGGTCCTAGTACTGGGCCAACGACCTCGACCCAGCTCACCAGTCCATAGTTAGGCCCCTCCGACTGTGGAGCACTGCTGCATTTGGTCTATTATTGTCCCAAAAATCAACACGGTTTTTTTTGGATAACAATAAGATTTCACGGAAGGTAGGGGTTATTAGTGTCACATCGAAAGTTTTGTTAAGATCGATTGGTTTTAAAATTTTTATCGTCTTTGGACCTTTTTGTATACACGAACATGAGAAAGGGATTTGTTTTAATACCTATGAAGAACACTCCTTCGTTTTCTTTTCGATCCTTCACCACTAAGCCTTTCGAGTTATGTCCCACGATTTAACAACTGTGTGTGTGGGCTCGTCACGGATTCCGGGAGTACTTGAATGGAGGCTTGAGAGATCCGAAAGACAACCCTTTATTTCCTATGATGAATTCGGCCAAGGTAGGAGAAAAGCAATTTCTTTTTCTTCCCCCTCTCTAGCTTGCCACACCCCTCTCTCTTAATTAGGTTTAGGTTATGTTAACCGAAAATTGTCACTTATGGTGATTTTCCAATTAACAATTCTAGTGACTGAAATCGGGGTAGATCTTAGTCGGAGAAATATCAAGTAGTTCGATACCTTTAGATTCTCAACAAAGCTAGTAAAAGACAATGATAATGGTGAGTCAAAATTAACGTAGAAATAGGATCACATATAACTCTTTTATTGAAAGTAAACATATAATGAAAATACAATGGAGATTTCCATATGGCTGTGGTGATAAGGTTAAAGCTCAGTTGGCGATGACGATAAAGCTCTCGTGCATGTCGATAAGTGGAAAAAAACGTAAAGTAGGGTTCAGGACTCGAAATTACCGTGCTTTTCTTGTATGATAGTATGTTGTATATATAGTCCCAATGCTTGATGAACATTCCTCTAAATTCGGTCCAGTGACCTAGAGATTTTCAGGACGTTCCATGGCGATTGGCGAAAAGATCGTAGGATTGATTCTAGGAATCAAGCGATCCCTTATTTGGCAGAATTTGATAGAGTTGACCTGTCTTTCAAATAGAACTCTTGAGTGGCGGGGAAGAATCAACTTCCTTATTATTAAAACGTTGTCGTCGCATTGTCTTTCTTTGTAGCTTGATCTTGGCATGCTTGCTCTTACCTCGGTTCTTGGTAGTCCGCTAATTTGCTACTTGCTGCTTGGTTGGCCGGGTCTAGACGGGATCAGGGTGTATGGGCATCCTTCCTCTTACTGGGTCATGGTACAAGGGTATCGAGGTATCGGGATATTGTAGCGGGGTACTAGGATTCTATAGTAATGAAGTCTTTAAGAATTTGGCTTCTATGTTTTCTTGGTACCGTGGAGTCTAGGAGCTCTTGATTTCGATCCAGATTGATATAAGGCCTACCCGGATACTTTGTGGTGGAGTACCGGGATGCCCTTCTATAATGTCATTCTATCTTAATTGTTTCTTCAGTGCTGATGGAAAATTCTTCTTTGAACCCCTGCCATTTTTAGCGGTTAACAGAAGTCCCTCTTGACTTGAACACCGGTACCTTGCTAGGGGTTAGAGTCAAGATACTAGGTTGCATGAAGGATTTTCCTTATCTCATCCAGCTGGTGACCATTGTCTTGGAGGAAGTCCTCATTCAGCACGTATATCCTTTTTCAGCACACTCATAATAAATGAGCAGTCCACGTATCAAGCCTTGAACGGTCCGCTTGTTTGAATGGGCCGTTTTTGGTGCGATTTTCTCGAAACTGCCTCTTGCACGTCTCCGGTAATTAATTACTGTTTCCTTTTCTATTTCGATAATCGCCTATCTTCTTCTATAAATGACCCATCCTTCTTCTTTCTTCTCACACTGATTTCAAATTTCAAAAGGCAAAAACCTAGCTTTCTTTCTCTGAACTTTCTCTTCTTTCCAACAATCTTTCAGACTTTTTTCTTCTTATTCCATCTTCTGCTATAGCGACCACACCAAATCTTCCTCCCACTTCACAAGATCCTTCTGACAACATCAACGATCTTTTCCGTCCAAAAGAAGACATTTCGACTGAGAGCCATCCTCTAATTCCGAGGAAGAAGAGGTGCCGTGAAGAGAGTGACACGGTTGGAAGCTCTGTCCCATTTCAGCTCGCCGTTCTACGAGGAACCCTAGGATTAGGTCTGGTTTTCATAACAAGCCTGACAACCCAATCGAAATTGTTGATGAAGATGTAGATGGAGATGATGATGATGATGATGATGATGAGCAAGGGAATTCCCCAGTTAGGGGTGGCCAAGTCGGGGTATCTGCCTTTCCGATTGAAGATCAAGTTATCCCCAACTCTGTTTGTACCGAGGACACCCTAGCCCGCTTGAGGAGAGAGTACCAGATCCCTAACGCCATTACTCTCGCTCTCCCATATCGAGGCTACGATATGTATACCCCGGCTGATGGCGAAGTCCTCCTCCACGTAGTTGCCTTTGAATGTGGAGTCAGGCTGCCACTTCATCCCACTCTTCATAGGGCGCTACTTGCTTTTGGCCTCGCCCCATTGTAGATTTCATTTAGGGATGGCAACGGGGCGGGTCGGGGTCGGGGAATGCATTTCCATCCCCGTCCCCGCCCTCCAAAACCATCCCCGTCCCCGTCCCCGTCCCTACATTAAGAGAAGCGGGGCGGGGGCGGGGGCGGGGATTCCCCGTTGGAGGGGCCTTCCCCATACCCGCCTCGTTCCCCGTCTAATATAACTTTACATTTACAAATCACAACTTAAAACAATGAAAAAAGTAGAAATTCATATGTCCAAAATCAAAGATTTTATAAAACTAACTAACTTCTAAAGTTTAGTTAAAATATATATATATTTATGTTAAAAAAAAAAATTAATGTTTTATTTTTATTTTTTTTGAACAACCAATTTCATAAAATAAGTCAAACAAATGTACAACAAACTAGCCATAGCACAGCCAGCCAAAAGCACAAGGAAACTGAGCAAGAGCACACAGCCAACAAGAACAAGGCAAAAAAACCAACAGCCCAGACTATGCCAACACCCAAGCACAGTACTGCCAAAACAAAAACACAATAGAAACGGAGCAATAAGCTCACAACTAAAAGAAAGAATAAAATACACAAAACACACCCAAAACAAAGCAAAAAAAATAATAATTAATGTTAAATAATATTAAAATTTTGAATATTATATTATATTATATATATATATATATCGGGGCGGGGAGTGCTTCCCCCGTCCCCGCCCCGCTTCACCTTCGGGGATAAGATTTTGTCCCCATCCCCATCCCCGTCCCCGTCCCCGTCCCCGTCCCCGTCCCTATCCCCGAATATTATCCCCATCCCCGCCCCGTTCGGGGCGGGGCTCCACGGGGCCCCGGCCCCGGCCCCGTGGGGAATACTGCCATCTCTAATTTCATTAGGGTTCTGGAAACACCTGGTTAGGTTTCTAGTGCTCTGGAAGGAGCAGTGTAAGATAGATAACCTAGTAAGGGAGCCGGGGTATGATGAGATCCGGTATATTTTCCAAGTAGCGGCCATCAAATCATGCCCTAAAGGCCAATTTTACTTGAGGGCGAAGAACAAGTTTAAGTTCATGGTCCCTAGAGCCACCATGAAGTATCCTCGCCCTTGGCGTGAGGAGTCGGTCATGGTAAGAGAAGATTGGGGTCACTCGGTTCACATTGGTGGGACTGAGTATCCAGTTCCTACCCGGTTCAGCGATCAGGAAAAATGGGGTAAGGGAAAGCTCTCTGCTGAATCGCAGGGTATCTTGGAAAAGATTCAAGCCCGGTATTATACAAACACAAAGTATCCCACCTCCGATCCTTTCAGCCAGGTAGATGATGAGGTCGTTTGTTACTCAACAAAATAATGTTTTAATTTGATCTTTTGAAAACCATGTTTTAGCCACTTAAAATCCTTTAAGATATAAATTCTTAGCAAGTGGTAATCAAGATTCGTTCCACAAGGAGATGGAGTAATATGTTAGATTGATTGACTAATCTTTAGTGCAATAAAATAAATCATTGGATGTAGATAGTTGTGTGGTTTCATAAACCACCAAATTTACTACTAAAATAAACATACAAAAATTATAGGAAAAAGAGAAGACTCAACAATCTTGATAAGGGAAATGGTGTAAACAATTAATAGAGATGCTAGGTGATTGATGGAGTTACAAGTGAGTATGGGTATTGCCTTCAAAGCCTCATTAATGGACAAATCTCATATATGGTAACCATTTATTTTCTAGGTTGTGTTTAGGTCATTACTATGAACACTAAATATCTTCCCACCAAGATGCCTAACCGATTAAGGAAAGGGGGTCAAGGTGGAATTGATTGGTTACAAATAAAAGTTTAGACTAGTGTGGTTGATATACCCTCCACTAGTCTATTCCATTCACTAAATTCTTTAACCAATCAAGGGTGTCATTCCAAGATTAGTTTCACAACTATTTATCCCACACAAGAGTATGATCTACTAGTGATATACAGTGCAAATCATATAATATGTAGAAACTAAATATAAAGTGAATAGAAAACATATAAAGATTCAATTACACAAGCTAAAGCAAATGCCCACAACCACAAGTTCCTCACATCTATCCCCTAGATTAGGGGTTTAGTTACACATAGTTACAATTAAATAAAAAGAAGTGATAGATAAGGAGATCACCCTTAGGTCTTCTTCTTTAGTGCTTGCTTCTTCTTTTCCTTAGATTGCTCCTTGTGCAAAGAGTGGTGGAAGGGGGATGTGTCTTGATATATGGTGTCTACTGGTGAGTGACAAATGTATTGAAATGTAGAGAATGGAAGGGGAGGAATGATTGGGTAAAGTAATCAAGGTTTGGTGTTGAGGTTTTGGATGGAAAAGGTAGTACAAGATAAGAAAATGGAGGAAGTTGAAAGATGAAATATGAAAGAGGAAAACTTGATCTAAACTCTGTATTTTCGTGCTAAATATTATTTTTTTTTTCCGATCCTTTTCAAGTTGGAGAGCAAGAGTATATATAGTGGCTCTTGGACTTGTACTGATAACCGCTTGAAAAGCTAATGTGGCGAGAATGTCACTATTATATTACCATGGCAACCTCATGGCGTAAAACGGTTACGCATTCTAAGATTCACTTGTCGCCACCAATCTCATCTTTTTCGCCATGGTGCAAATGGAGATAATGAGGAAATATGAGTGATGTCGCCATTTGCCATTGAATGTCGCCATGGCGACTAGAAAATGGCGACAACACCTGATTACATTTTTCTTGGAATAATCCTTCTGTCGCCATGGCGACCATATGGCGACATAGGGCACGATATTTGGTCTTTTGAAACGCACCTCCTTGTCGCCATGGCAACCTAGCTTCAGCAAATGGCGAAAATGCCATGTTTCATGTTTTTATGCTCCTTTTTGCACCAAGTTCCTCCTCTTCTTCACAAATGCCCTTGAGGCCTAATAAAATCTGAAACACTTGATTTGACAACATTAAATACGGGGAAACGCCCGAGAATCAAACATAAAGAGACGGGAATGAGGGCTAAAATCATACCAATTTTGGCTTGATCAAATACCCCCAAACCTATCTTTTGCTAGTCCTCGAGCAAAACAATCACGAATCAACCCCTAAAAACATGCATTAAGGCATTTCAAAGATTTTTACTTATCATGATCAATATGCGAAACCAAAATGAAGAGATTAAAACAATTATGCATCAGTGAGGACTTTTACATGTAAGAGAATGTTAAGTAAAGATTAAAAGTATGCCACTTTAGATATGATTGTACGTAATACGATCTTACATTCAAAATGCCAAAGCTTCAAAGCACATGTGCTATTTGGTTTAGAATGTAATTCGCCTTGATAACTAATCCTCATTGGATTCTCTCTTCTCTTCTCTAAGATTCTTAGGTTTCACTCAAAAACACATGTGCAATATGAATTCATGTCATAGATATCTAATTGATTGCACATGATGATCTTTAAAAACGCACTTTTTTTGAAAAGTAAGTCTCATGAATGGAATTGCAAGCCATGAATTAGAAAGAATATGTTTCAACCAAATTTTACAAAATGGACAATCCGAAAGATCATGAAGGTCTTTCTTTTGGTTGTAACGGGGTCTTAGGTGATGGTGAAACAAAGAATGGGACAATGGATAACAAGGAACCCGATGATTATAATAAGGCATACATTCTAACTATGAGTTCCACATGCTTCACATATATTGTTCACACTTAAGGCGTCTAGGCTTTCCATTTACATGTGCATTCCACTCTAATTTTTCATTTGAGTAGTTCACTTTACTTTTCATTTTCCTTCTAGGCCAATTGTGCCTAATTCTTGATTCTCTTTTTCTCCTTTTTCTTTTCTTTGCTTTGCCAATCTTTCTTTTTGCTTTTCTTTTTCTTTGCTTTTCATTTTCTTTTCAAGCTTTCTTGCTTTGCAAGACTCTTTGCACATATTTATATGCCTAGGTACACACCTTTTCATTTTTAAGTACGAGATCTTACATTGATTTCCTAAGCCTTAGTAAATCATTTGGTCAAGGTAAGTCAATATTTGAAGGCTTATAAGGTTCATGTAGATGTGGTTCATGAAGGAAAAGCTTAAAACGTGTTTGGCTTCAAAGGGGCTTGGGAGCACACATATTTAGATGGGTTGGAAGTATTTTAGACCAATTAGTGGTTTTTCACATGCATTGCCTAAAATCATTTCTAAAGGCTTGTCCACTAAGCAAAATAAAGCATCTACAAGCAGTCCATAATATTCTATGGCAAACAACATTTTAGTGCAATTGAGACCAATAAATGCTTGAATGAGAGTTTGAGAGTGAGTGTTTCAAGAGTGAAATTTTCGACAACTCGAAATATGCTTTTGAAGGCCGTGTTTGTGATCCCCACGGGAATCTTCACTATAAATTCTTAGCCTTTAAGCAAATTTGATAATTCACTCAACATTAAGAGAAAAAGATTAACGCACTTTGTTCAATGACACCCTAAATGGTATGACGTTAATCTAAACCAAATAATGGCAAATATGCACAATTCCTCACTACTTTATGTAAAGGACAATCTCAACAAGCAAAGCATGCTCAAATATGGCATTATCGCAAGAATTTGAAAAATTCAGCTCAAAATTTAAAACCAAGCAAAGTGGTGTTGGGCAAATGTATCCCCAAACCTAAATTAGACATTGTCCTCAATGTTCATGGGAGGTAAAAATTGTCAAAAACGTAAACCAACAAGTCCCAAGCAAGAATTCATATATCATCGGCAATATTCAATGAATGTCAACAAATCGGCATATTGCCCTCTCATCCTAATATGCACAATCATCCAATCAATCAAAATTTAGCAATAAAGCACATACATCCTAAATCCTCTACCAGAATCCAAACCACACTATTATTTTAAACAAGAAAACTAAAAAGCAAAATAAAATGAGCAAGGAAAGAAATTATACCTAGGTGGGGTGCCTCCCACCAAGCGCTTGATTTTACGTCTTCAATTAGACGAGCTACTTGGATCGGTCAACCGAATTCCAAGGCTTTGAATTTGCGCCCATATGCAATTAGGTCTTGAAAGTATTTATCACCCATTGGCGTGTTCCTAATCACATAAAATAAAGGCATGTAAATGTTCAATTGAAAAAGTGATTTAGTTAGTTCGGAAAACAACCTATACCATTTGCTTTTTTGTAGGCGACATGGAAAAGTAGTGGGAGGGATATAAGGCTTGGGTTCCTTCACTTTATCTCTCATTTCCTCCTTCCCTACTTCTTCACCTGAAATACTAGAAGAATCATTAGCAAAATGATGAATGTAATCATGCTCTACATTCTCACCACTCCAAGGGATGGTGGTAACTTCTTCTAGCTTTGGTGGAATTGGGAACTCTTCACTCTCTTGCCTTTGCATGGCCTCCATGATTGTTCCAATGTACACTTCTATTCTTCTCAATGAAGCTTCTAGTCTCGAAAACCTAAGTGCACTTGCCTCCAAGCATCCATTCAAAATATGCTCGTACGACATTTGTGATACTCGGATGGCCTCTAGCATTTCTTCCTCGGGATTCCCCTCTTTCGGCCCCATATTGGGAGACTTAGAGTCATGAGCTCTTTCTTCCCTCGAGTGCCTTGAGACAAATAATTCTATTTCCCGGTTGAAGTTGGCCAATTGCAAGTCAAAAGAATTCATTGTTCCTCATACCCAACATAATATACATGGGATATTTTATATCCAACATAAAAGACCTGAGATATTTTTGACTACCTCTAAATGACACTCGTAATCATACGAGATCGGAGAGTAGTACAAGGTTAAGTAAAGTTCGTTCCCGACAAGGATCGAGTTATTGATTACCGAAATTGATTAGCCTAAATGTTATTCAAACAAGCAATACGGGAAGGTTTTCATAATTGAAATCTTTAAGTGAGTTAAATTAAACTACTAAAATGGATTTATGTTATTGCGATAAAGAAATGACAAGTAATAAAATCGAATGTAATAATGAAGGAAATGATTCTAAGATTTGACTACACCCCACCCTCTCCTAAATTCCTCTTTAGACTCACTTGTATACCCAAATTATGCTCATGCAATTTATAGACTCATGCACCCAATTGTTAACCTCTAATCTCAGTCAAGCAATAGAGATTACACCCAAATCATACTCGAGCCTATCTCTCGATTACTCAGAATATATGTATGAGTTTAATAAGAACATTGGCACACTAAGGAGTCCTATACGCTAGCCTCAGCTAGTCTACCTTATTAGGCATGCATAGAAGACATTTCGTCGAACACGATATGTGTGTGTCTCCGATCGGTTCATAACACACAATCGATGATCATTCAATAGGAGATTAATCTATTGAAAGCATTAATTACTCTGAAACATCCATACAAACTACAATTGCATATAATGGATAAAACAAAGGTCAATAAATATATATAGTCAAAAGGGAGGCTTCATCAAATCCTAGCACTAGAGAATTAGTTCATATTACACAAGTAAGCCATACAATATATATGATCAAATGAATACATGGCTAAATATAGAAAATGAAAAAGATAAAGTGTAGAGAAAACTATGTAGATCTTCTATTCTTCCTTTGCTCTTCTTCTCCTCCAAGCTCCTTCAATTTCCTATCTCCCAAGAATAAGAAGTAATCATAGATTGGTGTCTAAGTGTTAGGTGGATTGTGTAGGATTTAGTATGGTGATGTAGGAAAATGACTTAATGAATATTCTTAGGTAGGTAATTGGTACCTTTGTAGAAAAATAGCAAATGGATATATAGGGAGGAGAATTAGGTTAAGGGCAAGGGAGTAATTTCCTTGGAGAGAACAAAATCTGGGCTAAAGAGCGACCTTGGGGCGATCTTGGTGAGCTCGCCTCAAGAAATGACTTTTGAACCAGATTGGTTAGCGACCTTGGGGCGATCTTGGCTGGACTCGCCCTGAGGTCGGTTTCTTGCTCTGTTTTAGGGGGCTAAACCCGATTGGTTAGCGATCTTGGGGCGACCTTGGCTGGACTCGCCCTGAGGTTGCCTTCTTGATCTGATTAGGAAGGTTGAACCGAGATAATGGCGATCTTGAGGCGAACTCAGGTGAGCTCACCTCGGGGTCTCCTATGTGCTTTTGTTGCCCTCTTGCTCTTCATTTAAGCTTTGCTCAAGTTCATTAATCTTCAAAACTAACTTGACCCTGCATGACTTATTTATGGCGTTAGAAACTCGATTTTACTTGAGAAACAGACACAAAAAGAAACTGAAATGGGGCTACACAAAGTGTAAAAGTGAAGCAATCAATTTCATGTCTTACATGAAATACTACATACAGGGGATATTTCATACCCAACATGACTTACATGAGATATTTCATGTCCAACATGATATACATGAGATATATCTAGACTTGGCACGGTTCCAGTTGGAACCGCCAAAACCGACCGGAATCGAAACCGGAACCAAATTTTCGATTCTGGTTCAAGAACCGAAACCTGAACCGGAGGAGGGCGGTTCCGATTCTGGTTCCAATTTTTTCAGAACCGATCGGTTCAAACCGGATTGGAACCAGCGGTTCCGGTTCTGGTTCGAACCGGCGGTTCTTCATTTTTTTTTTTTTTAATATATAAATAAATCCTAAATCTACACCAGACCACCAGTACACCGTCTAAACAGACTAAACCTAAATCCCTAATTCTGATCTCTCTCTCTATCTCTTTGATTCTTCTTCTTCTTCTTCGATTTTTCTTCAGGTCTTCATCTTCTTCGTCTCTTCATCTTCTCTTCTTCTTCTTCATCGATTCTTCTTCTCTTCTTCTTCTTCGAATCGTTCTATGCTTCTTTGAATCGATCTCTTCTTCTTCGACTCACGAACTCCGAATCGATCTCTTCCTCTTCGATTCATGAAGTTGATTTGGTGGTGGTTTACATGTTTGGCTGTTTGGGGTTGATTTTCGTGAATTTGGTGGTGGTTTGGGATTGATTTGGGGGTGGTTTGGGATTGATTTGGGATTAGTGATAGAGAAACGAGAATGATCTGGTGGCTGAAAGTATGAAACGAGACTGATCTGAGATGGATCTAGACCATCTGATTCTGGTCATCTGATATTCTGATATGGGTTCAAAAAAAATAAAAATAAAAATAAAAATAAATAAATAAGGTTCAAACCGTCGGTTTTGTCGGAACTGGAACCGGAACTGGAATCGGAACCGAAACTGGAACTGGAACCGGAACTAGAATCGAAACCGGAACCAGAACCAGAACCAGAACCAGAACCAGAACCGGCGGTTCCAGAACCAGAACCAGAACCGAAACCGAAACTGAAACCGAAACCGAAACCTTCTAAGGCCAGTTTCGGTTCCGGTTCCGGTTTCGGTTCCGGTTCCGGTTCTGGTTCCGGTTCTGGTTCCACCTAACCGCGGAACCGAAACCACCGGTTCGGAACTGAAACCGAAACCAAACCGGAACCGTGTCAGGTCTAGATATATCATGCCCAACATGACATACATGAGATATTTCATGTCCAACATGATATATATGGGATATTTCATTTCCAACATGACATACATAAAATATTTCATGCCCAATATGATATACATGGGATCTTTCATGTTTTACATGAAATACTACATACATGGGATATTTCATGCCTAACATAATATACATGAGATATTTTATGCCTCAACAGGAACTATGAAAAGCTTTAGGCTGGCAATCAATTGTAACGGTCGATGAGACGCTTTAGATTACGTGAATAGGGAACTTATTGGGGAGTGGGTGGAAAATAAGTTGTCATACATTGAGTTGGTGGAGAACATGTTAGTTCTTGCATTATACATCCACCTAAAAAGAGAAGACCATCGGGTAGGCCGAAAAAAATTAGGATACATTCTTCCTTAGAAGTGCCTCCTTTAAAGGTATGTACCAATTGTGGAGGATCTGGACTAATTGTGCTTGGACATAATATTCAGACACGTTCAAACGTGGAAGCAAAACCATGACCTACTATAGCGTTACAACTTTTAACGAGTGTTGGTTGTTAACTGTTGAAAATTTCATTTTATGTTAATCGTTGAATGTTATTTACAGTCTTAGTTTTTGTTGGTTGTTTAAACAATTTGGAATGTTAATAATCTTTTTTCTATTTACAGATACTTTATTATTTGATTTTAAGGCTTGGTTAATAACTTTTGACTAAAAACAGCTGCATGACAGAAATTTCGGCAGCGTTTCTTCTGTTTGTTGACATTACCAAAAAAATTGATTATATGCATTAATCACAATATCTTCACAATATCATATCTCAGTAACACAACACAACATTGTACTATAAAACCATATCACTCTACCCACTAGAAAGCCTCGATTAATTAGTTCTAATTAGAAATAATCTTTAATGTATAGACAACATCTATCTAATGTCATTGACATGGCAATGAAGCTTGAAAAAACCATTATGCAATTTCACTTCTAATGTTCTTCATATTGTCCGCTGTGAAGTCAATTTAGTAACATTTATCATGAACAATATTTTCCATGTACTTCATGATGAACACTCCACAACTCCTCTTGCATTTACCAATAATAATTGTCAATGTCGATAAGTGGAAATAGTAATAAAATTTTGAAAACAAACAAACATTAAAAATGTTCTCACGTGTCATGTTGCTGAGTCGTTTTTCGTAGCAGATTTGCCTATTGTTTTTCGTTGAGTCGTTTTATCAAACACCTTGAGTGTCTTACTTTCACAAAGCTGTTCAAGGGTTACTCTAAGCTTGAACAATCCTTCAAGAACCAGAAACCCAGCTCTTCATCATCACAAACCCATCTCCAAAACATGTTCCTTCACAAGACCAACAAAAATTGTATTCAATTTCTCAACAAAAACCCCCACCAAAACTCCACCATTTTCGACCAATAAAAAATAGAAAATTTAATGAAGAAAAGGAAAATTAAATAAATAATATTTTCTTATAAAATAATTTAAAAGCCCAAATTGTTTGGAAGATCTGGGAACCCATATCTCCCAATATATATATTTTAAATTTTATAAAAAAAATAGAAAATTATTGAAGAAAATGAAAAATAAATAAATAATATTTTTTTTGAAAGATCTGGGAACCAGATCTCCCAATTCTTCTTTCTTAGGAGAAAAAACACAGTAAAAATCATAAAAGCAACAAAATTAATCAATTTAAACGAATCAATATAATACAAAGGTAAAAAAAAAAACCCCAGTTGTAGGAAAAAAAGAGAGGAAGAGAACAAAATATAAAATATAAATCATTTCTCTCTCTCTCTCTCTCTAAGTAAAGAATCAAAGAAAGCAAAGCAAAAACAACTTCAAGAACCAACCTTTAGTGTCAGTTTGGTATTGCTGTAACTTTTATAATAATCAGTGTTAACTGTACTGAAGGAATAATCAGCTGTGAAATTAATTAGCAGATGTTTGGTTAATTGTATTTTTAAAACTACTGTATAGATCAAAAGCAGTATACATGAAACTAATTACGTGTGTATAAAAGTAATCTAGAGGGGGGGGGGGGGGGATAGGGTAAATAGATTTTGTTAACCGGAAATTTAGGCAATTAATTCAAGGAAGAGCTTCTCCCACTGGAGGACCCAACTGCTTCATTGCGTACCATGATGGCACTCCTGATTAGTGTAACCCGCTTGTTAGGTACAAGGACCCGGCCCTCTTGTAACCGCGCCTTCTCACGGGCGCGCTAGGATTAAGCGTTGCGCGACCCAGAACTGGCTTCCTCCCATGAGAGCGCTTGCGAAGAAAGGGTACCTGACCCAGGCGAGAGCCCGCCCCCAAAGCCACGACCCATCTAGAACCCGGCTCCTGCTCCTGCTCCTGCTCCTGCTCCTTCACCGAATAAGAAGAACCGCGTCTTCCAGCAACGGTTCCGCTCTAGTAGCCATACTCGCCACAGAGGTCACTACCTCGTCCCCCATAGCACCCTCCTACGACTCGAGCGGTCCTCTCTAGAAGAACCCCTGGGAGCTCGCTAGCGCGTCCTGTTTCGTAAGGGCTGACGCCAGCCCCTGCTTCCAGCTCACATGGACGAAAATGGTGTTGAGAACACCTGCAAGGCACCAATGTCGCCTCATTAAGAAGGAAGCAGTAAGCAGTAAGCAGTAAGCAGTAAGCAGTAAGCATGATTGAAGAAAGACAGCAACCGACGGTCGAGATCGCCTACTAGCCGCGCTACATCAACGGCTGGATGACGTTCCATCTCAGCCCTAATTGGAGGTCAACTATCCCTTACATGCAAGAGGATGCTGGTTTCCTCAGCAAAACACTTACAGAAATGCAGCCAGCACGAAGAAGGAAATGGTGGAAGGGAACGCTTGACAGGGTGCAGCGGGACAGGCGCTGACATTGTCCCCCGCCAGGCCAGAACCTTGACAACGACTTCCCACCGCCACGAAGGCCCCTTGCGACCAATCAAAACTCGTGGAAACGCCACCTTTTCACCACCTCAGCCCTACAGAGGCTCTGATTTGGGCCTAAGGCCTAGGTGGAGCGATCAGAACCCTCCAAGGCGTGTGGTAACCCCGATCCTGCCCTAGATCAGTGGATGGGATCAACCGCGTCAATTGCGTCCTGGGAACTAGGGCCCCCACCTACCAAAACGGATGCTCCCGCCAAGGTAAAGCCAGCAGGGCGCAATCCTGATCCTTGATTCCTTGTGACCGCCACTGTGGATAGGAGGGAACGGTGGGGATTTAATCGGGGGTTCCCGCCTAAACAGAGGACCTCCACCTACCCCCCTACGAGAGACACTATAAAATGCCCCTACATCCCACAGAGGAGGGGGTTGGCCCTTGAAAATAAAAACCTCCCACTTGGCCTTGTGAAAGCTCCTATATACGTGTGTTTTACTTGGCTACTACCCTGCCCAGTCAAAGCTCCTATGTGTGTGGTCTACTTGGCTACTACCCCGCCTGGCCAAAGCTCCTATGTGTGTGGTCTACTTGGCTACTACCCCGCCTAGTCAAAGCTCCCATGTATGTGTCCTACTTGAATACTACCCTGCCCAGTCAAAGCTCCTATATGCGTGTGGTCTACTTGGCTACTACCCCACCTGGCCAAAGCTCCTATGTGTATGTTCTACTTGGCCACCACCCCGCTTAGTAAAAGCTCCTATGGGTGTGCTACTTGGCTGCTGTCTCGTCTAGACAAAGCTCCCGTATGCAATTTATCGAGTGACCTCCCCGCCTAGCTTGGACTCCTGCGTGATGTATCCCCTTCCCGCTAGTAACCCTTTTGTAATAGCCGGATGGTGTATGTAGACTAATGTATGTTGTACTCCGTTGTTAAGTAATAAGAAGCCCACCTTGTTACCACTCCAAAGATGTGCCAGTCACACCTCCCACACCAGCACGCTACCTCAACCTCTGTTCCATTGTGTAGGACCGGTCCTACTGCATAGTATCAGTCCCTGGTACCCGGACCAAGAGGGCTTCACCCTACCCGGTCCGGGCCAGCTGCGGTGCACCCCGTACGCCGCGGTCCAGGTTATCCCGGGAAAACCCTCGACGGATTTTCAAGATAACAGATTTTAATCAATTTTACCCAATTTTCGTTTAAGGCCAAAATTACGAAAATGTCCTTAACTAGTCAATTTATATAGCAAATGTAATATGTGTGGAATTGAAATTAACACTTGATATTTACGTGGAAACCCTCACGGGAAAAACCACAGGCTGTTTTGTGTGCCACACACGAACCTCAAATCCACTAATTGAAATAGAGTTTACAACCTATGTTGACCTAGTCAAACACTCCGGTCTATAACCCCCCACTTTTACCCGCGAGCCTTTAAAAGTGGTTCTAGTCCAATTTGCTTGTGGCCTAAGCACTTTTAGCCACAAGACTTACTTCTCAATGAAGAGATAAAATGACCTATGTGAATATATGATGATATTCAAAAAGCAAACAAAGCTAGGGAACTTTAGATGCTTATCTAGGATGATTAGATGACAATAAATATAGTCCTAGATATCAATTAGCTAAATAACATGTCATAAAACTTAGCTAAACATAGATTAGGCAATCCTATGATATAGCTATCAAAATACAACTCTCAAACAATCAATACACTAATATCAATCTTGTATCTAAAATATATATGAATAACATACAAGTGACAATATGAGATTGCTTGTTAAGAAAGACACAAAATATGTAAGATATTAGTGAAAAGCTTACCAAGCAAAGTGTGTTGAAGAAACCATGCAAAATGACATTTAGATGATCATGGATGATGCTAGATGATGATTGATGATCATGGAAAAGTGTTTGAGTAATCAAAGGTGAGTTCTTTAGTGAATATTTTCTCTTGGAAAAATATGCTAAGTAAAAATATGATTTTTAACTCTCTTGTCGACCTAGAAATGAAAGAGGCATATTTATAGAGTGTCAAAATGAAGTGACAATGTTTTGAAAAGTTGACACAAAAATTGCCTTGACCGCTGTTCACCCGTTGTACGTAGGGCGGGTGTACAACGATTCACCTGGGATTGTGAAGAACATATTCTTCGTGACCGCCCTACGTAGGGTGGATTCCAGGCGACCTATGGGCGGTTGCTCTCGGGTCTGGAGAGCCGCCCTTCACCCGCTGTTCGTAGAGTGGTTTTTGGGTGAACCATTAGGTGTGAAAAACATCACCAATGGCACCGCTATTCACCCGCTCTACGTAGAGCGGGTGTACAGCGGCTAAGAGTAAATTTGCTCAAAGCCCCATATGGACGCTGTTCGTAGGGCGCCTGTAGGGCGGGTGAATAGCGCCCATACTTTTACACAATGCAACCTAGTTCTAATCATGTCATGACATTTGAACTACTAGATGCAATCAATAAAAAATGCAAGAAGAGATATTATATAATCATGAATGCACACATAAAAAGACACATATACACAAAGTATGGAAATGCATGTAATGTGTGTGTGTGCAACTAAATCTCTTCAAAGCACTGGAAATTTACCTTTGGTGCTTCTTCTCTTGAGGTCTTGAAGGCCTAGGCTACTCTTACAACAACCCCAATTGTGGTTTGTCATCGAAATAAGCCAATCAAACTTGAGGAACTTACAATCTCCCATTTTGGCTATTTCGTGACAAAACCACCACTCACAATGATCCTCATAACAAAATTAAATCTAAAGGTCAACAAAGATATTCTATATTACAAAGAGATAAGAAAATAAACACTTCAAGTCTTCAATCCCTTGTAGAACTATCAAACCTTCAAAACAAAAAAATTACACTTCCAAAGCAAGTGTATGTGAGAAGATCATGTGGAGTTAAAACAAGCATATGCATTTAATAATTTAAGTACAACATCATGTAATGTATGTGAATGCAATGCTCCCTCTCATTGGGTTACTCCCCCTCAATATGTAATCTCCCCAACATGTATATTTGCTACTAACGATTAGCAATTCCCCTTACCACATCTACTCTCCCTTTTTGTCATGATATAGGCAAAGGAGTAGTTCCCAACCGGGTCACATCTAGCAAAGAGAAATAGTAGCATACAAGATATTTGCATAAACATATAAGTCACTTTATGCATCTCAATTAATTGGAGAAAAACAAGGAGATTTATTTTGCATACAAGACATATAGCATTCAAGTCCAAAATACAATGGTATTTGGCAAAGCAAATGACAAAGGTTTCTAATAAGAATTCAAACCAATTTCACCATTGTCATGAGAGAAGCAAGGATATAGAGATTTTATTGTTTTCAATATAAGAGTAACTATATCCAACTTTATAAGCAAAACATGGCATAAGCGATTTTGCACCCTATTTGATTTTTCCGGGAATGATACCCGTATGATAGTAGCCATGTTCAACTAATAAAGAAAGAGAGACATTTGGAATTTTAAATTCCTTTGAATGGATACAAGATCCTTTATTCATTTTTGAGTCTCATAAGCTTTTTCACACAAGTTTTGCATTTTAAGAATATGCAATCATCAATTCATGCTCTTTCATTTGAGCATGTTATATGAATTTCATGCTTTTTCATTTGACATTAGCATGTTATAAAAGAATCATCATGTCATGGAGATAACTATAGGTCATTTAAATCATACTTCCTATGTAGATCTCCTAGTCCAAAAATGCATGTTTGAACATAAATATGACATGGATTGTAAATAAAGCATGGTTCACACTTATTGAATTAAAAACATATATACATATGTGCAACAAAGCTTACTCAAGCAATTAAAAAGGAAGCATAAGATATTTCAAATTTTTTGCATGTGTCAAGTATGTAAACTAGCTCTCTTCGCTTGAGTTCCCCATATGGGGTCAATCACAAAATACATCACTCCACAAGACATATCCCAATAGATCTACTAGTGTTTTAAATCGAGTAGCATCTAAGGGTTTAGTAAATAGGTCCGCAAGTTGATCATTAGTACTTACATGTTCAAGTACTATGCATTTATTTTCAACAAGCTCTCTAATGAAATGATGACGGATGTCAATATGCTTAGTTCTAGAATGTTGCACCGGATTCTTTGAAATATTAATGGCACTCATATTATCACAAAAGAGAGTGAGTGCACCTTCGTTGAATCCGTAGTCTACTAGCATTTGCTTCATCCATAGGAGTTGTATGCATCCATTCCCAGTGGCTATGTACTCGGCCTCGGCCGTGGACAAGGAAATCGAGTTTTGCTTCTTGCAAAACCAAGAAACCAAATTGTTGCCTAAGAAGAAGCAACCGCCCGATGTGCTTTTCCTACCATCATAAGTTCCTGCCCAATCCACATCACTAAAGCCTACAAGACTAGCATTAGTGTCAAAAGAGTACCAAATCCCATAGTTGGATGTCCCATTCACATAGCGAATGATTCTCTTAACGGAAGAGAGATGGGACTCCTTAGGATCCGCTTGGTACCTAGCACACACACCCACACTAAAAGATATATCGGGCCTACTTGCGGTCAAGTAAAGCAAGCTTCCTATCATGCACCGATATAGAGTTTGTTCCACACTTTTTCCACTTGCATCCTTGCTAAGCTTTAAAGTGGTACTCATGGGTGTATCACAATGTTTGGCATTTTCAAGACCAAACTTCTTCACTAGGTTCTTAGCATATTTGGCTTGGGTTATGAAGATCCCATCATTCAATTGCCTAATTTGCAAACCTATGAAGTAACTTAGCTCACCAACAAGACTCATCTCAAATTCATGAGACATGACATCAACAAATTGTTGGACCTTGGTGTTATTGGTGGAGCCAAACACTATATCATCAACATATATTTGAACTATAAAGAGCTCATCATTGTCTTTCTTGATGAATAGCGTCTTGTCAACACTACCCCTTGTATAGTTATTGTCAACAATAAATTGAGTGAGGCGCTCATACCAAGCCCTTGGTGCTTGTTTCAACCTATATAGAGCATTTTTAAGGCGATAAACATGGTTGGGGTGGTGAGCATCCACAAACCCCTTGGGTTGTTCAACAAACACTTCCTCTTGCAAGAAACCATTGAGGAAGGCACTCTTGACATCCATTTGGTGCAATTTGAACTTGTGCACACAAGAAATGGATAAGAGAAGCCTAATGGACTCTAGATGGGCAACAGGAGCAAATGTCTCCTCAAAGTTGATACCCTCAATTTGAGAGTACCCTTATGCTACAAGTCTAGCCTTGTTCCGCACTATGTTGCCATCCTCATTGGATTTGTTCATATAAATCCACTTAGTGCCTATGACATGTGTGCTTTTAGGCCTAGGAACTAGAGTCCAAACCTCATTCCTTTCGAATTGGTTTAGCTCTTCTTGTATGGCAAGAACCCAAAATTCATCATTTAAGGCTTCATCAACCTTTTTGGGTTCAATTTGAGAGGTGTAGCAAGTATGGCTAATGAGATTAGCAATTTGACGCCTAGTCCTAACACCCTCATTCACATCTCTTATAACATCATCTTTGTTATGGAGTCTTTTAACCCATGAAGCGGGTTCATTAGAGTCCATGAGAGGAACTCTATCAAGAGGTTGAGTGGCCTTTTCATCAAGGTTAGACATCCCAACATTGGGAGTCTCCAAAACCTTCTCCAAGGGAGAGTCATCTTCTCTAACAATCTCCTCCTCATGGTCACTAGACTTAAGCCTTTTATCATCTATGACAACATTGGATGATTCCATGACACTTCGAGTCTTTAAATTGAAAACTCTATAGGCTCTACTATTCAAGGCATAGCCAATAAATATATCCTCATCACTCTTATCATCAAACTTGACAAGTTGATCACGGTCATTCAAAATGTAGCATTTGCTTCCAAAAGTGTGGAAATAGTTTACATTTGGCTTCCTACCTTTCCATAATTCATAGGAGGTTTGTCTAGTACCGAGCCTTAGGAAGACTCTATTTCCTATATAGCAAGCTGTATTGATGGCTTCGGCCCATAGGTTCCTAGGGACATTGTTGCTTAGCAACATCACATGGACCATCTCATGAAGAACCCTATTTTTCCTCTCAACAACTCTATTTTGTTGAGGTGTCTTAGGAGCCGAAAAGTCATGGGAGATGCCAACACTATCACAATAGGTTTCAAAAGAGGCATTCTCAAATTCCCTCCCATGGTCACTTCTAATCCGTTTAATGCTTTTAACATTTGAGTTCATTTCATTCTGAATCTTAGTGCAAAACATTTTAAACTTATCAAAAGTTTCGGATTTTTCTCTAAGAAAATATGTCCATATGAACCTAGAGAAATCATCAACACAAACAAAAATGTATCTCTTTCCACCCAAACTCTCGGTTTGTATGGGACCCATAAGATCCATGTGGAGATGCTCTAGAGGCTCCTTGGTGGAGAGATACTTGCCCTTTTGTGCATGCTTTTGGTTTGTTTTCCTTGTTGACAAGGTCCACAAACACCATTGGCTTTCTTCCCAAGCTTGGGTAGGCCACGCACAACATTGAACTTGTCTAAGATTAGTAAATCCTGAAAGTTCATGTGGCCAAGTCTTTCATTCCACAACTCAACTTGCTCTTCCTTGGACACATTGTTTGAGACTATTCTAGCTTCAAGACAATAGCAATTGTCGCTAGATCTCATACCTTTCAACAAGGTTTGTCCATTGGGCAATAGGATAGAGCAATCATTTTTGCTAAACAAGACGGAACGTCCTTCATCACTTAGATGTGAAATGCTTATTAAATTGGCTTTCAATTCATCAACAAATAAAGCATCGGACAAGGAGGGTAATCTGGGAATGAAGATGGTTCTTTTCCTTACGACTCTCTTTTTGGATCCATCACCAAAGGTGACACATCCCCCTTCCTCCATGACAAGAGTCTCAAATGAACTCTTGTTTCCCATCATGTGCCTAGAGAAATACCACAAATTAGAAGAATTTGCTTTCAAGGCAATTTAAGCAACATTGCAAAAATATTCATCTCTTCTAATCCACCTAGGTGAAACATTTTTCTTCCTAGTGGTCAATGATACATGGGTTCTAGATGTCCTAGGATCATACAAATTAATTATATCTTTCTGTAAGGATTCCCATTCTTTGATTGGCTTATTTCGTGGACAAACCACATGTTGGGGTTTATTGTGTAAGGGTAGTTTAGGTGATTGAACTTCAAGCTCGAAGGCCCTTCCAAGACCTTAAAGGACAAGCACTCCAAAGGTATACTTCTAGTGTTTAGTTTCCTTTGAAGAGACTTAGAATGCACACACACACTTAGCATACTTGCATTTGTGTGCATACTCTTCACATGTCACTTTACACACTAGCACTTTGATTGATATATATTGTTGTGTGTATATATGCCTAGTAATTCGTTTCCCGATATTATTCAGAAACGTCCACGCATGCACTAGAATGTGCTTGGTTTTACGTGAAGACCGCCTTCGGAGAATGCCCTTGGCTTTTCCTTAGTTTTCACCTCTGTTAGTGATCGACGGTTATGATCGACGGTTATGATCGGTGGCCTGGCCGTCGAATGAAACCGCCGTTTGTGTTCAGAAGTGTCTGGAGCAATTCTGCGGTTAAGATCGGCGGCCACGACCGCCGTTCGAAACCGCCGTTCATACCTGATCGATTTAATCTCTCAGGTTTGATTCTACAGTTTGATCGGCGGTTACGAAACCGCCGTTGATGCTCTATTCTTCACAGGCTCAATTCGGCGGTTGTGATTGGCGGCCTGACCGTCGATTGAAACCGTCGATCGGTGCATTTTAGTGGCAAATTTATCTTTTCACATGCCCTGTTCTTGATGTCTATAAATATCACACTTTCTCATTTTTTGAATCCATGTTCTTTAACTCTAAGAACTCTAAACTTCAAAGAGAGACATTTTAGAGAAAATCAAATCAAGAACACATTTTTAACATTCAAAAACCATTCTCATATGCATCAAAATATCATCTAGCATTTTCTAGCATAGTTAGGATGCTTGCTTGCATGAGTTTTGGTCAACACACATTCTTTGGTAAGTTCTTCACTATTATCATATATAATTAATGTTTTATTTATCATTGACATCTCTTATATTATTTGTATGTTCTTAGAATATATTCTAGATACAAAATAGAGATTGTTGTGTTGACATGATTGAGTGTTGTATTTTGATAGCTATATCTAGGTTTTCATAATCTATGTTTAGCTAAGTTATTTGACATGTCATCTAGCTTTTAATATCTAGGATTGAATTAATTGCAAAATCATCATCCTAGATAAACATATAGGGTTACCTAGCTCTAATTGCATTTTTGGATATTTCATATATTCACTTAGGTTGTATTATCTCTTCTTAGAGAATTAAGTCTTGTGTTGCTATCGGGATTAGGTAGCTTAAATCACAAGCAATTGGACTAGGTCCATTTATACCGGGATTAGGTAGTTGTGATGATTATTGATCGGGATTAGATCATTAAACCGGGATTAGGTTGTAATCATTTCAATTAGTGGATTCGAGGTTCGTGTGTGGCCACATAACAACCCGTGGTTTTTCCCGTGAGGGTTTCTATGTATATATCAAGTGTTATTTACATTTCGCACCATATTACACTTGTTATATTATTGTGACTAGTTAGGGGCATTTTCATAAAATTGACATTCATGCGAAAATTAGGTAATAACGATTAAAATCTATTCACACCCCCCCCCCCTCTAGATTAATATTTAACACACCGTGAGAACTTTCAATTGGTATCAGAGCGGGTTCCTAGATGTACTTAGGTGATCCTAGCTCATTTTTGGTGTGTTTTGCATTGTGTGTGATTTTTGATCATGGCTCATGGCTATACTCTTTTTCTTTTTAATCATGCTTTTAATTCTACACAATTTAATATAACGAAAGCAATTTGGTCTAATATGACCATCAATACCACAATAATGACATGTAGGGATGAAGTAAGAAATCATACCATGTCCTTGTGCTTGCATATGAGCCTTCCCA
The DNA here is from genome assembly GCA_008009225.1 of Acer yangbiense. Classification (NCBI taxonomy): domain Eukaryota; kingdom Viridiplantae; phylum Streptophyta; class Magnoliopsida; order Sapindales; family Sapindaceae; genus Acer; species Acer yangbiense. The sequence continues at coordinate 52,187,183 of CM017762.1, read as the reverse complement.
TGTCTTTGTGGTTGCATTGGTTCATTTTGTCTTCGTTGTTGAACTAGTCTTGCTTGCTTTCTTGGAAGAGTTTGCATGATTGGTTTCTTTCCTTTGTGAGCCATTTGTTGAGGAATGTTGGCTTGAGAAGCTCTTGTGGGATGAGCTTGAGGTTGTCTTCTTGGAGCCACCTTCACTTGTGCACTATGTGAGCATTGTCCTAGTTCTATCTTCTTCTTAGGAGTTTGCACCAGTGAGGCTTCATTCTTGCTCAAACTCTTGACAAATACCGTCTTGTGAGGAGTATAGGACTCCTTGCCATCTTCAAATCCTAGGCCTCTCTTGTCACAAGTACTTTTCCCAACACTTAACATAAGGTCAAGTTTTTCGGTGCTAGAAGTCATCCTTGTCATTGATCCCTTAACCTCTTCAAGTTCCCTCTTCAAACCTTCTTCATTCCTTCTTGATAAGTCTAACTCCTTTCTTAGCTTATCTTCATTTTCCACCGATCTCACTACTTCTTCACTCAAGTCATCAACCTTGATTGAAAGCTCTAAATTTTCTTCTTTCAACCTTCGGATTTCTCTTTTGTTCTTCAACCTTGAGCTTTCAAATTTTATCATGAAGTCTTCAAGATCCATTTTCTCCACATGTCCTTTTGTGGAGTTAGATGGGGAGTAATCTTCACTTGATTCACTCTTCTCTTAACTTTCTTCATCTTCTTCACTAGAACCTTTGCTCTTGTGGGAGGATGCAAAGGCTATGAAGTTAGCCATAAGTTCTTCATCATCCGAAGACTCTTCTCCATCATTGGAGTCATCACTTCCACTCCAAGTGGCGGCCATCACTTTACCCTTTTTGTTCTTCAAATTTCCACAATCGGGTGCGATGTGTCCTCTACCGCCACACTCATAACATTGGACCCCTTTCCTTTCACTCTTCTCTTGCCTAGGCTCAAACTTCTTGAAGGGAGTCTTTTTCTTCAAGTCTTGACCCTTGGATCCAAAACCCTTCTTCTCGGACTTGTAGAATTTCTTGAACCTTCTCATTAATAGCACCATCTCCTCATCCGAGTCATCACTATCCTCCTTCTCAACCTTGGAGGCATTCAAAGCAATTCCTTTTTGCTTTTTAGGAGGTGTGGAGGTATGACCCTTCCTAGACTCATACGCTAAAAGTCTCCCAATCACCTCACTCGGCTTCATATCCTTATAGGAGCTATTTTTTTCTAAAGCCGTCACCTTGGATTCAAGTCTATCAGGTAGAGATCTCATAATCTTTTGCTTGATTCTCCTATCTGAATATGGGTCACCAAGTTGATGATTTTGATTGACTATGTCCATCAACTTGATCTCGAAGTCGTTGAAGCACTCATTCTCCTCCATCTTAAGCATCTCGAATTGAGTTTGGAGGACTTGAAGCTTGGAGTCCTTCACCACTTCAGTTCCCTCATGTGCAACCTTTAGGATGTCCCATGCCTCTTTAGCTATCCTAGTATTTTGAACCAACTTGTATTGGTTTTCATCCATTGCACAAAGGATGGCATGCATCGCCTTCCTATTCCATTTTGAAGCCTCAAACTCTTGCGCGTTCCATTGCGCCTTAGGCTTCAATACTTCTTCTCCTCCACTCGTGGGAGTCATCTTGGGAAGATCATATCCATCTTCAACCGCCATCCATGCACGGTCGTGAATTTGACATATGTAGGATTCCATCTTTCCTTTCCATGAGGAATAATTCAAGCCGGTGAGAAGGGGAGGTTTCGTGCTAGAAGCTCCCTCGTTGTTGCCACCGTTTCCACTCATTGTATATAATGAATGAATGAAATGAAATGCAAAGTGTACGAATGAACAAAAATCACACAAATGCAAAACACACCAAAACGAGCTAGGATCACCTAAGTGTATCTAGGAACCCGTTCTGATACCAATTGAAACTAATTACGGTGTGTATAAAAGTAATCTAGATGGGGGGGGGGGGGGGGGTGTGGTGAATAGATTATAAGTAATTTTACCCAATTTTCGTTTAAGGCCAAGATTACGAAAATGCCCCTAACTAGTCAATTTATATAGCAAGTGTAATATGTGCAGAATTTAAATTAACACTTGATATTTACGTGAAAACCCTCATGGGAAAAACCACGGGAAAAACCACGGGCTATTTTGTGCACCACACATAGACCTCAAATCCACTAATTGAAATGCAGTTTACAACCTATGTTGACCTAGTCAAACACTCCGGTCTATAACCCCCCACTTCTACCCACGGGCCTTTAAAAGTGGTTCTAGTCCAATTTGCTTGTGGCCTAAGCACTCTTAGCCACAAGACTTACTTCTTAATGAAGAGATAAAAGGGCCTCTGTGAATATATGATGATATTCAAAAAGCAAACAAAGCTAGGGAACTTTAGATGCTTATCTAGGATGATTAGATGACAATAAATATAGTCCTAGATATCAATTAGCTAAATGACATGTCATAAAGCTTAGCTAAACATAGATTAGCTAAACATAGATTAGGCAATCCTATGATATAGCTATCAAAATACAACTCTCAAACAATCAATACACTAATCTCAATCTTGTATCTAAAATATATATGAATAACATACAAGTGACAATATGAGATTGCTTGTTAAGAAAGACACAAAATATGTAAGATATTAGTGAAAAGCTTACCAAGCAAAGTGTGTTGAAGAAACCATGCAAAATGACATCTAGATGATCATAGATGATGCTAGATGATGATTGATGATTATGGAAAAGTGTTTGAGTAATCAAAGGTGAGTTCTTTAGTGAAATTTTTCTCTTGGAAAAATATGCTAAGTTAGAAAAATATGCTAAGTAAAAAGATGATTTTTAACTCTCTTGGTCGACCTAGAAATGAAAGAGGCATATTTATAGATTGTCAAAATGAAGTGACAACGTTTTGAAAAGTTGACACAAAAATTGCCTTGACCGCTATTTACCGGCTGTACGTAGGGCGGGTGTATAGCGGTTCACCTGGGATTGTGAAGAACATGTTCTTCGTGACCGCCCTACGTAGGGAGGATTCCAGATGACCTAGGGGCGGTTGCTCTCGGGTCTAGAGAGCCACCCTTCACCCGCTATTCGTAGAGCGATTTTTGGGCGGATCGTCAGGTGTGAAAAACATCACCAGTGGCACCGCTGTTCACCCGCTCTATGTAGAGCGGGTGTACAGCGGCTAAGAGCAAATATGCTCAAAGCCCCATATGAGCGCTGTTCGTAGGGCGCCTGTAGGGCGGGTGAACAGCGCTCATACTTTTACATAATGCAATCTAGTTCTAATCATGTCATGTCATTTGAACTACTAGATGCAATCAATAAAAAATGCAAGAAAAGATATTATATAATCATGAATACACACATAAAAAGACACACATATACACAAAGTATGGAAATGCATGGAATGTGTATGTGTGCAACTAAATCTCTTCAAAACAAAGTAAGCACTAGAAATTTACCTTTGGTGCTTCTTCTCTTGAGGTTTTGAAGGCCTAAGTTACCCTTACAACAACCCCAATTGTGGTTTGTCACTGAAATAAGCCAATCAAACTTAAGGAACTTACAATACATATGTTTGGTAATTTTATTGTAAAAGTGTTTGGATTAGTTACAATGACTAAAATATACATGAGTTTAGGACCCTAATTCATTTTTTTTCATTAATTATATATATTAAATCAATATTTAAGTAGAATATCTTAATGGGAAAAAAAAAATTCCATAAGAACAATAAATATATTTTATAAATATTTTATAAATCAAATCAATATTTAAATAGATTATTTTATTTTGAGATGAAATAAAGTATATAAATGATTTTAACTTAATTTCATAAGGATAATAATGATATTTCAAAAGATGAATTAAATGCTGAAATAGATTATTCTATAATCACTTTCAAAAAGTAACCCCTCACCTATTTCTCAAAATCACTGTCAAAACTTGTCAGATTATCAATTAATCACTTTTGGAAATTTTACCAAACATCATTTTATGTCAAAATTATAAAATAATTTGATTTTAACTTTTCAAAAGCAATACCAAACTGGCCCTTAAACTCAGATACTAGAAAATTGTTCTTTTTTCTCCAGAAAGCTAGCAACTATAGCTTGATCTTCAAACTTCTCTCACTTTCACCAACCTATCAACACCTCTTAAATCTTACAAAATATAAACACATATTAACATAATATCAAGAAATTAATAACCGAAAAACCATTACAAACTAACCCTGCATAGAAAAAAAAGACATAAGCAAATCAACAACCAACCTAAAAACAAAAAGCCAGTCAATCAAAGACAAAAGAGAATTCAAATTCAAAGACCAATAAACATAAAATGTTAGGAGTGAATAAAACAGGAAACAGAAAACAATAAAAAACAAAAAGACAAACGGTGGACAGGACCCGAGAACAAAACCAACCGATTGTAAAGAAGAAAGTGAAGATAGAAACTGGTATGGTTTATAAATCCCAGTTTCTATGCTCAGCTCCAAGAAAGTTTCCACCAACATTAACAAAGAAAAGAAGTAAAATAGTAAATACATACATGCAATAGCAGAAGCGGCGTCAGAAGAGATGACGTTGGTCGACAGAGCTGCAGTAATGAACCGTAGTCAGCGGAAGCAAAATGAGAGATTGAGAGAGTGAGTAAGGTCAGACACGTTTTAGGATTTAGGGTTAGGTTTTAAAGTTAAAAAGAAATACATGTATATATACACACACTTAGTAAACTATAAATAGATTGGTTTTTATTTATTTATTTATTTATTTATTTTGTAAACAAGGGTATTTTAGACAATGTAACTTACATTTGGTTAAAAACAATAACTTAAATATTTTTGATTAAAAACAATAATCCATTATGTGGTTAGGTTATTTGTTTACAATTTTCACTTAAAATTATTGTTTTTACTTCTTACCCCTTTTAAAATACCAAAACTATCCTAAAATACTATTAGTAAATGTAAACATATAATTTTTTTCTTATTAGTTATTACACTCAATTTTCTCTTTACCTTTGTTATGAGATCACATGAATTAAAATGATACGTGAACTGGCTTTGGATAAATGCTTTAATGCATTTGAAACAGCTTCACATGATTATCAATCTTTATGACACATCTTTAGCAATTGTTCTATTAAAGATCGCAATACCCCTCACTTCATTCATATTCACACCGGATACAAGCTCCAAAAATCACATGAACAACACAACAGCCCTTGAATTGATTCAAACAATAACTAACATCTCGAAGAGATCAAAGTTATGTTCAATTTAATTTCCCACGCAACATGATCTACATCTAACATCGTTGGTATTCAAAATCCATTAAATCAACTTTTTGTTCATCCATTCCTTGATTACATATGAAATTAATTATATTTCTTTATGTGTTACTGGTTTTGATTTTGCATATTTTAATATGGTTTAGGAAAGATTGGGAGTTCAAGTTAAGGGTGTAGAAAGTAAATTTAGGGGTTGTTTCTTTTGTGGAAATGGTGGAAAATGTCACATTTTTAAACTGATTTGGTGACAATATCAGTACTTTAATTAGTTAAGTTTAAAAGGCACCAATTATGGTGAACTACCAAAATTGCCCTTAGTTAATCATTTATGTTATTCTCTTTGTACTTTTCTCTTTCGACACTTCCAACAAAAACAACAGTAGTGTTAACTCAGTGACTCTCTCTCTCTCTACAAATACAAGTTCAAGGTTGCTTCAGTACAACAAGGTAATATTTCTTGCAAATGCTTCTTTTAATTTGTTCACATTTTCATTTGTTCTTAAACAAATCTGTTATAGGAGTCTTTTGTAAACCTTGGCCATTGTGAGAATTTTGGATCTCCGAGCGTTTTAAACTTTTGTTCGAGCCTTTTAAAATATTCTCCGAGCCTTTTAAATGAATAAGTATTGAGCCTTTTAAAATATTCTCTGAGCCTTTTAAATGAATAAGTATCGAGCCTTTTGAAGTCTTCTCCGAGACTTCTCCGAGACTTTTCATGTCTTCTCCGAGACTTTTACATTGAATAATTATCCGAGCCTTTTCATGTCTTCTCCGAGACTTTTTCAAAGAATCATTATCCGAGCATTTTCATGTCTTCTCCGAGACTTTTCAATGAATCACTATCCGAGCCTTTTCATGTCTTCTCCGAGCCTTTTAATGTCTTCTCCGAGACTTTTCAATATCCTCACCTGAGCCTTTGTAAATGTAATATGTGAAAATATTTTGTAGTCCTAGGTTTTTATTAATGGTTTGTGATGATTAATTTGACAGCATCATGAATCGGGTTAGAATAGTAATGTCTTACAATAGTCGATGGGAGCAGTTACCCGACGGAAGTCAGAGGTTTGTTGGATCCGATAACCGGGGAATGTATGTGTCAAAGAATATGACTTACGAAGAATTGGTGACGATCGTGCATACCATTGTCAAGTATGATGTAAACAAATTTTCTGTTGATTTGTCATCAATAGCAATCGTTCCTGGCAGTACATGTCACCCATTTATAAGAAATGACGACGATGTCCAGTTAATGCTAGGGGAAGATCGGGTGATCCCTCAAGTATGTGTCAGTGTAACTGAGTGGACAGCTGGAGATGTGATAGGGAATGATTTTCCTCCTCCTGAAAATACCCAATAATTTGGATCCTTTAGCGGTAGCAACCAAGTGTTCACCCAAAGGAGTGCCACCAAAGAAGGGGGAAACATGTGTGGTGTCCCACCGGTAGTGGTTGACCATGCAGATGTAGTTGAACCTCAATTTGACGATGTGTTTGGTTGTCGAATTGAGCAATACAATGAGCAGTACAATGAGCAGAACAATTACCCGAACCACGAGGTGGACAATGAGGTAAATAATAAACAGGTTGATGATCTACAAAATGTGGATGAAGAGCCTACCCAAAATCAAACACGTGGTAGACGTGTACAAGGAGTTAGTTGCACTGTACCAGATATGCTAGGACTTCCAAGGTCCGGTATAATGTAACAACATCTGATTCTGATAATGCGACAACGTGGGTTATTCCCGGAGTAGATTCATACTCGTTTGGTATTGGTAGAAGCAACACCTTGGCAGCACAAGAACCTAGAACCATGATTTATAAAGGTCAATTTTTTTCGAGTAAAAAGGATTTGAAGAGGTTAGTTGGCCATTTTGCAATGCATCAAAACTTTGAATGGAAGATGAAAAGGTCCAATAAGACAATTTTACATCTGGTTTGCATCATTGACGATTGTACATGGAAATTAAGAGCTGTAAGGAGAGACGAAGGGAATTACTTTCAAGTCAGAAGTTTTATCAACGAACACAGTTGTCCCTTGGAGGAGATTCACTGTCACCACCGATAAGCTGGTGCAGTCATAATCGGAGAAGTCATTGCACCTAGACTTCAATAACATGATAGTTGTCTTATACGTCCCAAGAACGTAATCGCCGATATGAAAACAATGTATGGCATCCAAATCATGTACAGTAAGGCACATGATGCCCTACAATATGCATTGTCATTAAGCTATGGAATGCATGAAGAAACTTTCTAGCTACTGCCATATTTTGCATACGTTCTGGAACAGTAAAATCCTGGCACAATCACTGACTTACAGTGCGTAGTCGATGGTAAATTCCTGTACTTTTTTATGTCATTAAGATCCTCAATTAGAGGTTTTCGGAGGTGTATGCGTCCTGTGATTGCATTTGATGGCACCCATTTGAAGGGAAGATTTGGGGGTACAATGTTTGTTGCAATTGCACAAGATGGAAACGAACAGGTGTATCAAATTGCTTTTGGGTACGGTGACTCAGAAAACAACCTTTCATGGGAGTGGTTTTTGGAATGCTTGAGGGGTGCCCTTGGACATATAGATGATCTGGTTTTCATTTCCGATCGTCATGCAAGCATTGAAGCAGAGATTTTTAAAGTGTTCCCTTATGCAACCCATACCATATGTTGCTGGCATTTTAGTGAAAATATAAAGAAGCAATTCCACAAAAAGGATGTTGCCGATATAATGGATGATGCAGCTAGGTCGTACAATGAAATGAAGTATAATCAGCACATTGAGGAGTTACGTAAGTTGCACAAGGCTACATTCGATTATGCCATTACTGCCAGTCAACCCAAGTGGTCCCACGTACACTGTCCCCAAAGAAGGTACAGGGTGATGACCACAAATGTTGCAGAGTGCATAAACTCATGCCTAAAATTCACACGGCAACTGCCATTGATGATAATGGCAGAGTTCATTAGGAATATGCTACAAAAGTGGTTTCATGATCGTCATGTAGCTGCACGGTCCATGCGTCATCGATTGACCAACACAGCACATCTTGTGATCCTAAAATGTGTCGAGAAGTGCGGTTATATGACCGTAAATTCAGTTGACTGGAACATATTCTCCGTTAAACACAAGGGAAAATAGTGGATGGTTAACTTAGCCTGGAAGACTTGCACATGCAACAAATTCCAAATGAACTTTTTTCCATGTTCACACACACTCGCAGCGGTAAGGTACATGATAAGTTACAGTTAACGCTTTATACTACCCAAACGTGAATCTCATTGTTCTCATTGTTGCAGGGAGCGGAACCTGGATTTCACATCTCTATGTGCGGACTACTACAAGAGGGAGACATTTATTGATGCATAATCGGTTCCTATTATGCCTGTTGGCCATCCTTCTTCATGGGTAGTGCCATCCGACATCGCAGCGTGGGTGGTTTTAAATCCAAAGACGAAGAGACAATCAGGTCGCCTGATGGAGGATCGACATTCCTCGTCTTCGGAGAGGACAACCACATAGTCGTGTAGAAGATGTGGACAACCAGAACATAATAGCAGGAGGTGTTCCAACCCGCCTATGGTTAATGAAGGTCCCAACATAATTGTCCCTGAGGAATACCATCACAGGTGCAGCATCTGTTATGAGATAAGACACAACAAACAAACGTGCCCTGAGAAGGACTCTACCGTGGAATGAATGGAGCCATTGAGGAAGTCGATCAAACATAACAAGACAGTACAAGAGGTAGATGAATTGCCACCAGAAAAGCTTGTGATTGCTAATAAGGAACATGTCTCCAACTTGATGTCTTCCAACATCGTTCAGACTTTGGGAACCATGCTCGATACCGTTGTGTTATGAGACCTTTGGTTTTTATGCTTTTATGTTGAACTATTTTGATTTATTTTTTGTTATAGTGTTCATAATTCGTTGTATTATTTATGGATTTCAATGTATGAATTGTGTGTTGAACTTTTCATTGCAAACACTTAAAAAAAAAAAAAAAAAAATTCGTCATTTAATTACTCAAATGTTATGTACATCAACTAAATGTTCTTGGAGTTACAAAAAACCTCTACGGCCATCTTACAATTCCCCCGTCAGGTTCCTCTTGTAGGCATGGTACGTCTCAAGCTAGTCAGGATCAACCAATCAGTGTGGCATCCATTCATATGGTGGCGGTGGCATAATCCTTGGCCTCATCGGTCGACAGGGGTCTATGTATGGGGAGCATTGCTGCCAACCTCGTTGTCGAATCCGATCTTGACGCCTTAAGGGTGGGGGACTCTGGTCCAAAGCATTGGGATCGATCGAATCCCTGCAGTGTGAGGATGAACTCTGTACTCTGGGTTCGATCGCATCCTTGCGGTATGAGGAGAAGCGGTGTGAGGATCGACCGTAAGGGTGCATCGCGACAGACCAAATCTATCCTCGTGGATCGCCTGGAGGGGTGCGCAGCGCTAGGATCAACCGGAGGGTTACGCTATGAGGAGGAACTATGTACGCTGGGATCGGCTGGAGGGCTGCGCTGCGACGAGCGGTCAAGTGTGAGGTCTTGGAAATGTACAGGATCAGGCAGCAGCTGCAACGATCGATCTACGGTTAGGTCCTGGAAATGTACAGGATCAGGTAGCAACTGCGACAATTGGTCTGCGGTTAGGTCCGGGAAATGAACAGGATCATGCAGCAGCAGGGACGAATGGTCCGCATGAGTCACCTCCAGTTCGAGGTTGTATGGGCAACGAGAATCAAACCCGCCTATGCCTCACGGGACTCCCACTGTGACCCTTCGGGTCAGAACCCTCCGTATCACTGTGTCCCGAAGACGGACCCTTAGTATCAGTAGGTCCGGAAGACGGACCCTCATGCCGACTGTCTCCCTCGTAAATGCCCTCGAAGTATAATTCAGCCCTTTTAGTTGCCATCGGCACCAATTCAACCCTCGCATACATCTGAAATCGTGGTTAGACCATTGTAATTGTATACATACTGAACATTAAAAAAAAAAAAAAAAAAGATACTTACGTTTTCGCTGAAAATGTCATCCAGCTTGTCCCCCCTCGATTGCTGACGCGACTCTCACTTCAGAATACAGGGGGATAGCTCTATTTCTCTACGGGTCCCATAGTTGCTGTTGGCAAGCTCGGGGATAACCTCAAAAGCAAACATCTGCGTAATAGATAAGTACGATCAGAATCCAATACATCAGTCATATGAAAAATACATCAGTCATAAGGAAAAAATTACAATTAAAGTACGACGTCATCAAATTCTAAATTCTCACCAACAGTGCGTGTGTTAGACCGTATATGTTGTACCTCTCTTATCTGTGTATGGCAACGCCCTTTCGTCGCTTGCGTTTTTCAAACCGCTAGCTTCGACCGGCCAACGCATGCTTGAAACCTGAAATAGACCGCATATACACGTGTGCACCCCACGGGAACGCATTAAAAGCATCTAAGTCCTCGACTAGGCGAAATTGCTATACTGGAACTTTCTCTCTCTCGTCCAACCCCATCAGATCCAGTTAAGCATATACAATAAGCACATCTTAACTGCATCATACTGCTCGGTAAAAACACCAATCCGTAATGCAGCTCTTAGCTGTAAATACTCGATGTCATCTCGACCCTCAAAGTACCGTTGGTGTATGCCATTCTCCACCATAGCATAGGTCGACGTGTCGGGCGTGACTCCGAACTTCAATCCGGTGATTAGACAAAACTTAACCTTCGAGAACCGGACCGAATGCTGACCTAAAAGAAATCTCATCTCATCTCATCTCATCTTCCGGCCCATCGTGATGCAACTCGCGAATAAGCAACCAATGGAAAATGCCACCTGAAAACTTCTTCTCATGTTACATCTGAAGGAAATGTCCAAAGCACGACTCAATATACCGACGTCGTTCTTCGTCCGCAAGATGTCCAGGTACCCTGTCAAGTGCGTTGTCGATATCTGAAAGGTCATCGAAATGGTCATACCGAGTTATTTTTCCAGAGAACCTTCCATCCTCTGGAGTTTTAAGCAATTTTTTAAGCTGATTCGTCATCTGCATATTCAAAGAAAAAAAAACATATAAGTTCATTGAAAAGCCTCGGAGAGTATATGAAAAAGCTCGGAGAAAAATTAAAAAGGCTCGAAGAGTATATCAAAAGGCTCAGAGAGCATATGGGAAAGCTCAGAGAGCATATGAAAAGTCTTAGAGAGCATATGAAAAGTCTTGGACAACGTTTGAAAAGGCTCAGAAAACGTTTTAAAAGTCTCGGAGATTCAAAATTAAAAAAGCTTGGATTACTGTTACAAAGTCTCGGACAACGTTTAAAAAGACTCAGAAAAAGCTCGGACAACGTTTTAAAAGTCTCGGAGATGCAAAATAGAAAAAGCTCGGATTACTATTACAAAGTCTCGGACAACGTTTTAAAAGTCTCGGATATTCAAAATAGAAAAAGCTCGAATTACTGTTACAAAGTCTCGGACAACGTTTTAAAAGTCTCGGAGATTCAAAATATAAAAAAGCTCAGATTAGTGTTACAAAGTCTCAGAAAATGTTTGAAAACGCTAGGAAAAGGCTCAGAATACGTTTTAAAAGGCTCAAAAAAGTCTTGGAAAAAGTTTTAAAAGGCTCGACCAAGGTTTTAAAAGTCTCAAAAACCCAGATCTTCATCGTCTTCTACACAACATTTTTATACATTCAAACCCTAATCTAAACCTAAACTAACCCAGAGACATAATCTAAATCAAACACACATAAACTAACAAGAAAAACAAATCAAAACAACAACCAACATAAATTTATCAGTTACAAAAACGAAATAGAAACATAACCTTGCCGTGAGATTGCAGGTTCTCGTCGACTTCAGCACTGTAGCGCCACCGCCGGTGAGTTCGCGGTCAGAGTTACAGCCGGATTTCTTGCACCAAAGCTTTCTCTCTCCACTGTTCTCTCTCTCTCAACTTTTTTCTCTCCACGTTTGAAAACACACAAACTGACAAAATGAGGGTATTTTTGTCTGGTCATCTAAATAGGTGTCTTTTAAACTTAAATTAGTAAAGTGGTGATAGTCTTACAAAAAGCACCTCAGATAGTGACAAAAAAATTTTGAACTCTGTTTGTTTTTTCCACTTAACACTTAATGGGTTTGAAGTGATTATTTTGTTCATTTTTTTAAACGGTCAAACAACTTAAAAATATCCCAAATCAACTTAAAATAAAAAATAAAAAATCATGACTTTTCCCTTCATTCCAAATCACTTTATTGCATTTAAAATATTTCATTCCAAAATTATCCTTCCAAAGATAATTATAACCAATATTACCATGATTTTATATTATTTAGATTTCTTTCCTTTAACATATTATTTATAATAAATAACTATAAACAAAATTAAAAAAAAAAAAAAAAAAAAAAAAACCATTAATCACGCTTTCACTTTCAACTCCACTGTTGAACCTTCATTTGCTTTTTGTTATGTAAAAATCAAAACCATTTCAATATCATTATTTATCGTATCGTAACATTGAATAGTATCTTATCAATATGTATATAAAAAGTATCATATCAAATTAAAATACATATAACAAGTAATTGTAAAAAGGGTATAAATGTCAAATCATTTGTTTTTAAACAATTGTATCTTTAAAAACAAACAAGTTGACATTATATCCCGTTGTGAGAAAAACAAAAAACAAACATGTCATTCAGTTTCCGTTTTCAGTTTCTATTCGGTGTTTAGAAAAATTTAGGACCGTTCAGTCTTCCGATAAATAAAACAAACGATCCCTTAAAATTTCAATTATACTACTAAATACTTTTAAGTAATTGTATTAAAAAAATTCATTAAAAAGTAGGTACAACAAGAACTTTTTTTCAGGTGGTAATAGAGCCACATATATGGTCATATGGACAAACAGTTCTGTGATGAAAAAGAAAAGAGAGCGAAAGGCCATGTCAATTTTAGAAAAATATGCATTTTAAAAGCAGAATTGACAACTCTACGAGTACAATAAAAGAGCAAATAAATCACGGTAGTTAAACATATCTTCAACTGGTGAATCATTTTCAGTGGTCCCAAATTTGTGGTTTTGTAATAATTAAGACTATTTATGATTTTTTTGTCCGTCAGGGTCCGTCGACACCCTAGGAAAATTGACAACCTGAGATTATATTTTACAGACGAAAAGAAAGGTCATGTTCTGTTTTAAAAAATATGCTTTAAAGAATCAAAATTAACAATTAATACTCCAACTCTACGATCTTGTTTGGTAGCTTATATTATATTATAAAATTAAAATGTATTAGAAATTAGAATAATATAATACAATTTCTTGGTTTGTTTTGCATTCAACTTTAATTGGTCTAGTACAATTTTAATAGTAATAATGATAATAATATAAATAGGGTGACTCTATTGCCATCAAACTACGGATTTAGATCCTCTACTGATCTGATCTTTTTACTGACCTTTTTAAAGTATGTGTTTGGTGGATAATCAAGTGGTTATGAAAACCAATCACATCTTAACCACCTATTCATTACAATGCTTATGTGTCATAAGATTTAGTGAGATTAGGAAAAAGATCAGATCAGTAGATGATCTAAATTTCCAAACTATACCCATTTTCTTACTACATCCATCATTCAAATTTAAAACTCAAATTTTTTACTTTCAACACCCATTATAATTCCAAAATTAACCCTAATTAAACTTATTTCACAATTCTTTTTTGCACCCACAAACATAGTCCTCTTTATGCTGAAATGTCCGGATAGCTTCTTCTTCATTCTTCTTCTAGTTTATCTAGCAACCATTCATCTACCAATATGTTATGTGAATTAGATGCCGAACTGCATATGTCTCCCAGGAGAAGGTTGAGTAATTTTGTGCCTTGACTCTGGTATGGGCAAAAGTTTGAGTCCTTTTCATTTTTCAAGTTACAACTTACAACTATCATTCTCTTGCATTTATTGCCATCTCTCATGAGATTTTATTGTGAAAAATTATCGGATGGTTTTATCGAATTTTACAAAAACGTAGAAAACCAACAATAGCATCAAAATAAGAATTTCAAAAGCTTCTCATCTAAAAAAAAGTCTTTACGATAATAAAGTTTATAAACTTGAATAATGGTGCTATAGTAATATTTATTTTTCTCTTGAAATTTGTTTCATTGTTCAGACAAAATGATATTCAAACAAGATTTTACGATTGATTTTGAAAGAAAATAATTAGGTTTAGAATGGGTGTAAAAAGTAATATTAATTTACTAACTAAAATTAATTTGTCCTTTAGGTAAATTCCTTCAAGGGTATATTTGTTATAACAAATTATGGTTGTAGAGTGAAACTTTTTGGGTGGCAATAGAGCCACCCATATAAATACCGTAGTAGTAGTAATATTAGTAATATTAGTAATAAATATTTTAATAGTTTTAATATAAAAGATAATAATATTTTTTTTTGACATAATAATACTTTTTTTGCAACCGATATTTTAATAAGGGTACGGATATTGACACCCATAAAACTTATTAGTACACCCATTTTTATAAGTACACCCATGTCTAAAATTTAAAAATTAAATATTACTATAAACACTCATCCTAATGCCAACAGTACCCTCGTTGAAATAAATATATTCATTTTAATACATATTATTTATAAACACTCTTAAATTATTACCACACCCAATTTATAAAAAAAAAATCATATTATTTTTGGAATCAAATCCTTTTTTTAATGATGATCCAATTTACTTTTGAAAATATCTGGAGCATTATAAAAGGGAATATGTATATGGGGGTCAAAAGATTTCAATTAGGAATTCTCTTATTTATACAACTATCTTAAAAATAAATAAATAAATAAATAAATAAAAACTTGTTGATATTTATAGCTATAGTTAAAAAAAAAAAAAAAAAAAAAAGAAGAAGTTATTTTTTGATAGAGTTTATAATTATACATAAAAGAAAGACAAACAATATGATAATCATGTGATGGTTAGAAAATTTGATACTTGAAATAAAATTAGAGTTTAATTAGGGTTTGTCATAAAAATTAGGGTTTATCATAAGTTTTTTTTTTTGAAAGGTAAGTTTTTTTTAATAAAGAAATATAGTTGAAAATATGGGTGTAGTTATTGAGCGTATATAGTATTTGATTTATTTTTAATTAAAGTAACTTGTCCTTATTAGTAAATTTCTATTGGGATATTTTTGTAATTAAATTTTTTAATAAAATATGGGTGTACTAATAAGTTTTATGGGTGTCAATATCGGCTCCCTTTTAATAATATTAATAAAAAGAGAAAATAGCACTATACACCATTAATTGGTGGGTGGAGTCTCAAAAAGGCCATTTACTATTTAAATTGTTCCAAAATCATCATTTTGACAAAACATTGTTCATTGGCAGCCATTCTGTTAAAATCTAACAGAAAACTGTCGTTATCTGTGACATGACACCTATAAAGAATTTTATGGGCAATATTTTATGTATTTTTATTATTTAATTTTATATATAAATTAATGATTTGATTAATTTATTATTTTTCTGGGCAATATTTTATTATGGGTGACATCAAACTTATTTCCTGATTAATTTATTATTTAATCATTTTTTTTAAGCAATCAAATAAAATTTCATATTTCTAGTAGATGATGTTCCAAAGTGTGCATACAAGCTTGCTCATGATGCGCATACAAGATCATGATGCTCTATAAAACATTTGAATGGAAATATCGTTTACACTTACTTGACAAGGCTCATACAAAGCACTCATATAAATAATGGATTACAACAAACTATTTTCTTATAATTCACTAAAAAGTTGTCGAAGTACAGTAGGTTTATTATAATAATCAACACATCTATGTGCTAGCCATAAAACAATTGCAGCCGTGAAATAGAAAAGAGAAAAAAAAATGGAGTTAAAGAGAACAGAAAAGGAAGAGACTTTAAGATACAGGAAAGAGAAAGAGAAAGAGAAAGAGAAATACAAGAATAAAAGATGAAACAAGGGATCGTGTGGCTTTGTTGAAGAAACATAAAGAAAATAAAAGAAGTATTTTTGAATTAAAAATCATATAAGCAAGTTATGACATAAGCAAACAAACATCTAACGGATTATGACATAAGCAAACAGACTTCAAACAATTAATGACCAAAGTGGCAACAATTGATACTTTCTTTCTATAAAATGGCTAATTTGAGCCATTTTGAAAAATTAATGGTCATCTAGGGACTGTCTCACCAAATCAGTGGCTTTAGAAATCATTGACCCTAATAAAAAAGATAATAATATTTTTTTTGCAACCGATAATAATACATTTTAATATAATAAAAATAATAATTTAAATATAATACAAAAATAATATAATTTTATTTTAATATTAAATTTAAAATTTAATTATATAAAAATAAAAATAAAATGTTATTTTAATAGTATAAAACTAAAAATTATTTAAGTTAAATAAAATATTGTTGGTGTCAATGTAGACAACAAAAATAATAATCCTTACAAGTGCACAAATCGTGAAAGATAGCATATCGAATAAGCAATGATTGTTCCTACAAAGAATTAATCACCTACTAAAATAATGAGTTTAAATCTAAGACACTCTAAGATTCTATTCTAACTAAAAATATAAAAACAAATACTCTAAACGTATACACACGAAAGAGAGTTTTTGAATTGATTATTAAAACTAAAGAAAAACAATGATTAAATACATAGTAGAAAATTATCAAATAATAATCAATGGAAAAACACTAGTTATGACCTACTAAAATAATAAGTTTAAATCTAAGAGCATCTCCAATGCTAATGTTGGTTGTAAAAAAAAATAGATGCCACATAGGATGAACAACCAATTAGTTAAAATATTCATCTCTAATGCATCTGTGGTAATACAACCTCAAGTTGAGGTAACAACTTTTTTTTTAGAGGCTGTCAACATGACTATCTGATTTCAGAGGGTCTGTTGGACAGCCATCTTGTTTGCTTAGTCAGCAACCCCTCTTTTCTTCTGTTTTACTTTGTTCAACAATTCTAAAGTATATTCAATGAGACCAATAATAAATTGTTATGTCATTAAAAACATGTATTTTACAAGTAAAGTATTAGAGACCAATTTTTCATTTGGTTGTCTATCAAGTTTAATTATATGCCATATAGGAAGCAATTGCCTTGACAATATTGATATATCACCATTTTTTTTTTTTTAAATGCAAACCACATTACCATTAGAGATGCTCTAAGACACTCTAAAATTCTATTCTAACTAAAAATATAAAAACAAAGACTCTAAACACATACACACAAAAGGGAGTTTTTGAATTGATTATTAAAACTAAAGAAAAACAATGAATAAATACACAGTAGAAAATTATGAAATAAAAATCAATGGAAAGACACTAGTTATGACATTCTAACAACCACTAAACAATTATTCAATGGATGGACAATAATGAAATTGAAAAATAATTAAACATGATGAAGATATTCACAACGATGTGTTGGCATCCTATTCAAGTGGAAATGGGTCCAAATGGCACTATATCCAAATGGAGTTTTGTGAATATCACTAAGTTAATAAGTTAAGTTTATATAGCACCAAAGTAAGTTAGTGACAAAAATGCCCCTCTTGTCTTATTCTTTCTATTTCTTTTTCTTTTTTCTGTCTTCTTCATTAATGTATCTTCCTCATCTTCTTCAACCTCTTTCACAAACTCAATGAATCCCATTTACTTTAGTAATTCTAGGTACAAATATGCTTTTAAAAAAATTAAGCTTCCCAAAAAAAAAAACCTCCATTGATTGGAGTTCGATGAAGAAAACGAAGAATTTTTTTTTATTTTTTTTTGACAAATTTCTTATTTGTCCAATAAGTCTCGAAAATTGTAAAAATATACTCAAATACCAAAATAAGTTTTGGAAATACAAAATAAGTCTTGGAAATACAAAATAAATCTAGAAAATACCCAAATAAAGGGTCGTTTGTTTTTTTATCTGAAAACTGAACGGTCCTGAATTTTATTAAAAACTGAATAGTGGCTGAAATTTGAATCTGAATGACATGTTTGTTTTTCATTTTTATCATCTCTGAATAAAATGTCAACTTTCTTGTTTTAAAAATATAAAATGGTTTTAAAACAAGTAATTTGACATGTATACCCTTGTTACTTTAATTGTTATGTATTTTCATTTTGTATGATACAAACAACTAAATAAAAATAATTTAATAAATCTTAAACCATTTTTATGTAATAATTGCAATATATTATTCATGATTAAGATATGATAAATTATTTTTTATTTTTTTTTAAAGGATAAATAATGTTTTAGAAATGGTTTTGATTTAGTGATTAATGTTTTTTTGAGATGTTTATCATAAGTAATAGGTTAAAAGAAATAAATGTATATAATATAAAATTATGATAAAATTGGAAATATGTTATCTTTGGTAGGATAGTTTTGGAAGAAAATATATTAAATGCAATCCAGTGATTTGAAATTAAGTTAAAAGTCAAGTTTTCTTACTTTTAATTTTAAGTTGTTTTTCGGTTTTTAAGTTGTTTGACCACTTAAAAAAATAAACAAAACAACTTAATAATTTCAATTCAGACCTATTAAGTTTTAAGTACAAAGAACAAACGACCCCTAAGTCTCGGAAATACCCAAATAAGTCTCAGAACACAAAATAAGTCTTGAAAATACACAAATAAGTCTTGGAAATACAAAATAAGTCTCGGATACCAAAATAAGTCTCGAAAATACCAAAATAAGTCTTGCAAACACCAAAAAGTCTCGAAAACACCAAAATAAGTCTCAGAAACACGAAAAAAATAAGTCTTGGAAAAAAAAACGCGAGACTTATTTTTGCGAGTGTGTTTTAAGGGTATTTTAGTCAGAACAACACTTTAAATGCTATTCAAAACTTAAGTTATTAATTCGGTAATAGTCTTAAAAGTAAGAGTAGAGAGTGCTATAAAATTTTTCGAACCCTCTACATAAATAGAATATGAATCTATTAAGAACAAATAGAATATGAATATCACATGAACCCTAATAGATATAAAAATATATAAAATATCTATTCTAGATAATTCATGAATCAATTTCCCTTAATTTGATCGTAATTCAATTAATTAATTGTTGCAAACAAGGATAAATTCGTATGGTGTCCGACTTGTATCTTAAAATATATATCCTTAAATCATGCTCCTTAAATGACTAATTAAAGAAGCAAGATAAACCAAAAAGGAAAACAATTCTTATGGATAAATTTAAATCATCATATTGCGAAAATAATGCTTCATTAAAATATAAAATTTGTTCTTTTCAAAATAAAAAAAAATAAAAAATAAAAACATAAAATTTGTTTACGGAATTAAATTCATGTTTATGGCTTCAACTTAGCCCTAACTACAGAAAGGTATAGGTGATTGCTCATTGTAAGCTCCAAGTTCTTCCAAGTTTAAGAATCCAACCAAATAGGAAAATTGTATGAGTTTAGGAATAATATTTCTTCCCAATTTCCCATATATAGTTGGTTTTCCTTTTTTGATAATTTAACTTCTAATTGAGTTGGAAAGATTTTTCAATCATCCATTGACTTTCTAGAACCTTTACAAATCAATTTGGGAACTTTTCTTTGGAATTTGGACCAATTCGGATTTCTTTCTTGTCAAGACCCTCAAAAGATTTTATGATCTTCATTAGGTACTAAAACGAGTATAACTTTCTCTAGAAAACCTAGAATCATGAATTGTAAAATTTACCGCAAACTAGACATCTAGAGCTTTTGAAATACATGCATGTGGATCACAACCCATTTTGATATGTGGAAAAAGTTTTAGCATGCACAACATGGAAGCTCTGGATAAGCACTTTTCCAAACTTCTTTTAACTCACCATTTTACCTTCAAACTTCATTAAAAAAACTAATTTTTGCACAAACTCAACAAAGACATTAAAAAGTCTAATTTCACACAAGAACATAACATAAAACATATGAATTAATTAAGGGTCTCAAATACGAAGATTTATCAACCTAACAAATATTAAAAGGAATTTTTAAATATTCTTAAAATTAGTTACATGAATACTAATTATATAATAAAAATTTTGATTATTATTTTTAAAAAATATAATACAACAAATATATACATTATTATTTATAATATTATAAAAATATATCAATTATATTAGTTAACAAAATATTAGAAAATAAAAATCACATTCAAATATTGCATAATTCAATACGATCTAATACAAAATATTAAGTTTGTATAATAATAATACAATCCAATTGAAACATTCTATTTCAATCTAATGCAATAATAATTAAACAGGCCAAATGTGGTCTTCAAGCAAAACAGTACATAAATCACAGTAGATGGAAACATCAAACATGTTCGACAATTACAAGAGCACATAAATAATGGTAGTTGAAACCATTACATGCTTCCACGGGTGTATCACTTTCAAGTTTCAATGGTCCCAAAAATTGACCATAGTGAAATAATGTCACATGGTTTTGAAAAAAATTAAATGTATGATTTTTTACGATCCAATACTGTACGATACAGTATACCAAATGTGGTCTACAACTCTACAGGTACAAGACTACAAGAGCACTCTTTCAAAAAAAACAAAAACAAAAAACAAAAAAAAACAAAAAAAAAACAAAAAAAAACTACAAGAGCACATAAATCATGGTAGTTGAAACCAGTGGTGGATACAGCCCTGACTTGGATGGGCTGTAGCCCACCCAGTAATTTGTTTAAAAAAAACAAAAAAAAAAAACTATTCATATTTTTCACTTTTAATATTATTAATTATTATTAATTAATACATTGCTTCTAAGCTTTTTCAATTATTCAATTATCTTTTTAAACTAAAAATATTAACAAGTAAGTGAGACTCATGTGATGAGATGAGGCTGGTCTGGTGGTATACCCTTATGCCTAGGCCACGAGATTGTGGGTTTGAGTTATCCCCTCCCAAAAAACCCCGAATTTATGTAATACTTAAAAAATAAATAAAAATTAAAAAACAAATAAAAAACTCATATGTAAGAAATTAAAACTTCTATTAAGTACTTTAAAAATATTTAATTAATGAGATAAGAATGTCATAATAGTAGACTCTTATACGAGACATGCTTTTTCTTTCCGAGTGCTACAATTTTAAAGTACTTAAATTTTATATGTCAATTTTGGGTTTTAAAGTAAATAGTTGAATTAGACTTGTTTTGAAAGATTTGATATTAATTTGTCAATTTCAACAATGTGTATATTTTATTTTAATTAGTAAAAATTCTTTCATACTGACAAAATTTACCATTAAAATAAGAAATAATATTTAATCTTGAATAGTATGACGGTTTACCAATAAAATAAAAAATAAATAAATTTCTAGAAAGCCCATCCTAAAAAGAGTTTCTGATTTTGCCCCTGGTTAAAACCATTACATGCTTCAACGGATGTATAATTTTAATGGTCTGAAAAATTGACCTTACTTTATGTGGTTTTGAAAAAAAAAAAAACAATTAGGAGTATGCATGTTTATTAAGAGTATGGGTGGGCATGGTTTTGAGATCCATGGTTAACCGAATCGAACCAAACTGAAAATACGTATTCGAGTCGAGTCACCTTGTTAAGACGAGTCAATCCAATTTAAAAAAAAAAAATGAAAACTGAGTTTAAGTGAGTCATGGATGATTTTAGGGGTTGGGACGGTTTTGCGATCCGTGGTTAACCGAACCGAAAATACGTATTCAAGTTGAGTCACTTTGTGAGACGAGTCAATCAGATTCAAAAAAATGAAAACCGAGTTTAAGTGAGTCATTGATGGTTGTACCTTGCTAAAAATCAATCCGATCGCACTAAACCGAGTAAATATTAAATATATAAATATATATTATAAAACTAAATATAAATAAATATAAGGTTTATTTTAAGTAATTATACATATTTATATGTTATTTTATTAAATATTAGATTTATATTGATTTAAGTTAATGAATATATTTTTATTAATAGTATATATAAATATATATAATATTAAGTATTAACTAAAATATAAATTTATTCAAAATAAAAAAACTAAAATATAAATAAAATAATACACCAAACCCTACCATCTAACACCTCACATCTCTCGCACTATCCCACGCTGCACAAGTCTCACCTCACCACAAACCTTAGAATTATCACAAGGTCACCACTCATAGCTCTATCTCGCGTCCCGCCGTCGCTCGCGGTTCTCCGTCTATTATTATAGACTATGTTCTATTACACCAACCTACAATATATTATTATGGACTATATTTTGAATTATGATGAAATGTATTATGGATTATTTTGACTCCTGTTTATATTATGAAGTTAATTTTTTTTTTTTTTTTTTAATACTTGAACTTGTTGAATTATTGCCCAAAAGGCAGATGTAGTTAAACACATGTAAAATTTTCATTAGGCCCAAAAGGCCCATCAACCCCAAAACCATATTAAACTGAACCGACTCGAACTGGAAAAAGCAGGTTCAAATCAAGTCAAGTCACCTTGTTAAGTCGAGTCAATTCGATTTTCAAAAAATGAAAACCGAGTATAAGTGACTCATGGATGATTTCTGCCAAAAACTGACTCGTGCCCGCCCCTAATTAAGAGTATGAATGTAATTTTTTTATAAAAAAAAACTGAAATCATGGTGGGTTAAGGGTTTGACGATAATGTGACTCTCACTCTAAGGTAGGGGAGGAGTCTGCTAATATTTTGTAGTTTAATGGTCAAATGTAAAATTATATTTACAATACTCTATTTAAACCCGTGGTGGAGCTTCATTTTTATGAATTGTCCAACCACCAGGCAAGATACCCTTCATAAGAGTATGTATGATTTTCAATTAAAATGTATTTATTATTATTTTTGCATGGTTATAAACTTATAAATATTATAAATAATTGAAATAATAAATGAATAACAGATATAAGAGAGATGATAGAGATATCAGTAGTAATTAACAAATGAAGTAAGAGAGATGGGAGAGAGAGAGAGAGGATATTAACCTGTGAAGATTTGTATTGATTTTGAGTAAATCCCATTTTACAAGGGATATGAGACATATTTATAGGCAAGAGGAGAGGTGGTCACCGCTTGTATGGTGATGATGATGAAGTCAAGTGGGTGCATCAAATGGAGAGATCAAGTGGAGAGGCGGTGGAAAATCCACACCAATTACAACAATAAAGGTTTAGGTACTGTAATTTATCAAATAAAATCCACGGAAAATCCACACCAATTAACTTTTAAGATATTTTATCAAATAAAATTTTAAAATTAAAATAGTTTTTAGATACTGTAATAAAAATGTTGTGGATGCTAGAGAAGTACTAGGAATAATTTTCTAATTCTTGAATACTATTTTGAATCAAGAGTTAAGCACCCATAAGTATATATATATATATATATATATATTTTTTTTCATCATTTTCAACGTAACAATAAATAAAAATTTCATGCTTCAAAAAAATAGAAACTCTTTTATTAATTTTTTTCTTTATCATGCACCAAAAAAATATACGTTGATATATAACTCAATATTTCATGACAACTCCACTAAAAAAATATATTTCTGGCTTCATCCTTGCTTATAATATGTATACTTTAACTTTTAAATTAAAACACTTCCAACCGATACAATTTAATCGGAGATTGAAAATCTATCTTTATTTCATGCAAATATATGAGCATATATATGTCAATGAAAGTCTAGGGTACATAAACTAAACATTAACAATGATTTAGTGTTTGGTTAATCTTATTTTCAAAAGAACTAAAGGATTATTATTTGAGGGGTGAACTTCTCATGAAATTTCTAAGTCCACGTAAAACAAATTATTCTCCGCCTCTCTCTTATATAGGGGTGAAACCAGCTACATCAAATTTGGAGGATTTAAAAGATTAATTTAAAAAATTGATAAAATTTTAAATGAAAAATATAAATAATAAAAATAGTACGTTAAAATTAAAATGAACTTATAAAAATAATCGTGGGTGTTCTCACACCACAAGCTGGCTTACTGCTCACACACACATATATATATCTATCTATCTATCACCCCATCCATTCCTTTGACAACAAAAATGACTCTCCCTCTAGTGCTTGCATCAATCATCTTCATCTTCCTTGCATACAAACTCCATCAACGGCTGAGATTCAAACTTCCGCCCGGTCCACGCCCATGGCCCATCGTCGGAAACCTCCACCACATCAAGCCGGTGAAGTTCCGGTGCTTCGCCGAATGGGCCCAGACCTACGGCCCAATCATTTCGGTTTGGTTTGGTTCAAGTCTGGACATTATCGTTTCGAACACGGAATTGGCAAAACAAGTGCTGAAAGAACATGATCAACAGTTGGCTGATCGGTACAGGAGCAGAGCATCCGCCAGGTTTAGTAGAGATGGTCAAGATCTTATATGGGCCGATTATGGGCCGCATTATGTGAAGGTTAGAAAAGTTTGTACGCTTGAGCTTTTCTCTTCCAAGAGACTGGAGGCTCTCAGACCCATCAGAGAAGATGAAGTTACTGCCATGGTTGAGTCCATTTTCAATGATTGCACTGCTCTTCGTAAGTTTTCTTTCTCTTCTCTGCTCTTCGTAAGTTTTCTTATATGCATGCAGCATGTTAACAACCCAATAATTGTGTTCAAATTTGGTATATTTGCATCCAAGTACTGTGTGAAATATGAAACTTAATGGAGCAAAAAAAAAAAAAAAAAACAGATGAAGAGGAAGAAGTGTAAATGGAAGACCAAATTCAGATAATATATTTTTGCTAATTTGGTTTTTGACCTTAAAACTAACTAACTAAGCTAAATAAAAGGTTAAAAACAAAAACAAAGGCCTTTTAATTGGATTTAGTGTTTTATTTCTTTTTTTGTTTTATAAAATATATCTTTGCTTCATTTGGTTTTGGTGTTGAGTGTACCAGCCATTTTCAAATCAAAATTAGTTCACTTCTTATCAGGATAATATCCAATAGTATTACTAATAAAAATGATTATTAATTTAATAATTGTTGGGAATAATTAAATATTGCAAAGCAACAAATAACATTTTTTTTCCCCTATTTGTGTAATCAAATGTCAAACCAAAACCAGCACCAACCCGACCCAACCGAACTAGGTTGGGTTGCGTTAATTTTAAGATGGGTTGGGTTAATAAAATGTAACCCAACAACTTGACCAATTCAGTTCAAATAAAATAAAATAAAATAAATTATATCATTTCATTGTGTTTATTATTTAATTTTCATTAGTTTTTAATCAAATGTTAAACCAAAACCAAAATAATATCACAAACTACGTGTGGGCACCAACCCGACCCAACCGAGCTAGGTTGGGTTGTGTTAATTTTAAGATGGGTCAGGTTAATAAAATGTAACCAAACTTGACTAATTCGGTTCAAATAAAATAAAATAAATTAAATTAAATCAAATCATTTCATTGTGTTTATTGTTTAATTTTCATTAGTTTTATTTTGTAACCTCATTATTTAAATATTTTTAAGAATAAAATCATGAATTTGGCTAATATATACATAATTTTTAATATTCTTTGTTTTCTACCTGAAATATATAATATATAAAGACTGAAAATATGAAATTATATTGTTTTCTTCTTTCTATATTAATTGAAATGTCATTGATTATACTTCAAAATATTTTTTTCTTAGTTAATTTAATATTTGATTCCGAATTTGATAGAAAAAAATCTAATTATTGTCTATAACTATTATGTTGATTGAAATAAATAATAGATTGTCCAATATTGTGAAATTAATGAGAGGCTTAGATAGAGACGTTCTAAATTGGATAAATTGTTAAAATTTTGTTTTTCAAATTTCCATAACAAACATTTAAAATGTAAATGTATTATATGTTGCGTGTTGATTTTGATGCTTTTAGGAAATTTAGTATGTATATTATATGATATTAGGGTGAAAAAAATATTTTGAATTAGAATATAACGAAGAAAATTTTAATTTGAATTTAAAGTTTAAAGAAGAAAAAAAATTATTTTAAGGTGTTTAAGAATATTTTCATAATTGATAACTAGTTAAAGCTCTCAAACTATAACCTTAAGACTCTAACATCTTGTTAAATGTTAATAATCACTTGATGTGGATTGTTGGAAAAGGACGCCTATATATTTAGGATGACAATGTCTCAGGTTTGAATCGACGTTCGACCATAATATTATAAATTTAAGTTGTTATGTAAGTTCCCAATAATATTTTTGAAGACAAGAGATTTGTCACCTTAACACATATTTTTAATATTTCATCATAACACAAAAGTAGAAAATTTAAGTAGTTAAACTTGGTAATGGTAATTGGAAATGAAGCCATATACTATATTGTCTTTGTATAGGGCCTTGTAATGCTAATTGATTTTGTACAGAAAATAATGGGAAAAGTGTGCTGGTGAGGAAGCATTTGGGATCAGTGGCATTCAACAACATTACAAGGCTAGCATTTGGGAAGAGGTTCGTCAACTCAGAAGGTGTAATGGACAAGCAAGGGGACGAATTAAAGGCAATTGTATCTACTGGGGTCAAGATTGGCGGATCACTCACTATGGCAGAGCACATCCCTTGGCTTCGCTGGATGTTCCCGTTAAAGGAAGAGGCTTTCACCAAGAATGGTGACCGAAGAGACCGCCTCAGCAGAGCTATCATGGAAGAGCACACGCTTGCTCGCCAGAACAGCGGTGGCGCCAAGCAACATTTTGTTGATGCATTGCTTACATTGCAAGACAAGTATGACCTAAGTGAAGACACTATTATTGGACTTCTTTGGGTATGTTAAATCCTAATCCGCCTTTCTTCTTCGAGTTATATATAATGTACCTCTAAAACATTTTTGACAAGAATGTGGTGGCTAATTGGGCGTTTGATGATGTGCACAGGACATGATCACTGCAGGCACGGACACAACTGCAATAACGGTTGAGTGGGCAATGGCAGAGCTGATCAAGAACCCAAGGGTACAACAAAAGGCACAAGAGGAGCTAGACCGTGTGATCGGGTTCGAACGTGTAATGACAGAATCTGATTTCTCAAACCTCCCATACTTGCAATCTGTTGCCAAGGAAGGTCTGAGGTTGCATCCTCCAACTCCTCTAATGCTTCCTCACCGAGCCAATGCTAATGTCAAAATAGGTGGATATGACATTCCCAAGGGATCAAATGTTCATGTCAATGTGTGGGCAATAGCTCGTGATCCGAAGGTCTGGAAGGATCCGCTTGAGTTCCGGCCAGAGCGATTCTTCGAGGAGGATGTCGATATGAAGGGTCACGATTTTCGTCTACTGCCATTTGGGGCGGGGAGAAGGGTGTGCCCTGGTGCACAACTTGCTATAAATTTGGTGACATCTATGTTAGGTCACTTGTTGCACCATTTCACTTGGACACCACCAGAGGGTGTGAAGCCGGAGGATATGGACATGTCAGAAAATCCCGGATTGGTCACTTACATGCGGACCCCATTACAGGCCGTGGCTATTCCCAGGCTGCCTTCACAGTTGTACAAACGTGTGGCTGTTGATATTTAATTTTTCCTTTGGGCTTTGCTGCTTATGTACTTTACCTCCTCCCTAGAGTTTTACTATTTTTCAACTTGAATAAGATGATGATGAATTGATGATATGTTTTTCAAAGATATATTAGCCTAAAAGTTGGCTAAATAAAACACTATCAATTATGTGCAAGTGCAGGGGCGAAGCCAGGACTTATTGTCTGGGTGGACTTTCTACAAAAAAAAGTGACATATAGTGACAAAAATTATTTGTCACTATAAGTAAAGAAATTGTCATAATTTCAATATTGTAACAAAAAAAAAGTGTCACTAACAATTCGTCACTTTTGCCCTCGTCACTAAAAGTATTTGTGACAGTTTTTTGGTACTTGTCACGAATCATAACTTTTAATGATATATTATCACTTGACCTTAATTAGTGACAAAATAAAAATTATATCACTAAATTTATATATGGTGACAATTAACTGTTTGAAAATTTTGTCACTATATATATTTTTAGTGACATTTGGAGATTTTATCACTATGCATCATTTTAGTGACAATTTATTGTTTTAAAATTGTGTCATTATTCACAAACTTAGTGACAATTAACCATGTTAAAATTGTGTCACTATACATAAATTTATCGACAATTAATTATTTAAAAATTGTCACTATACACAAACCTAGTGACAATTAACCATATGAAAATTATGTTTGTTTTAAACAAATTTAGTGACAATTAACAAGAAGATAACAAGTTACAAATTCAATCAAAGTTAATATAATGGTTCATTCAACTATTATTAACTACAAGAAAACTTAAATATAAAAAGTACAATAAGAGATAGATAGTCGGAACACAAGAAAGAAACATATCTTATTCAAAGAAACTTTTATTATATGAAACTCGAATTTGAAATTCTGACCCTGAAAAACAAGTAAAAAAAATCAAATCAAGAGAAGCTTACCTTTTTCTATCAAGGCAGAATTTTCGTTACAATCTTGATGACTTCTACAGATGAATCACAGTTTCAAACCTAAAAAGTGTGTTTAAGGAAAAGAGAAAATAAAGAGAAAATCTAGATATGGTAGTGATAAAGGGAGAACCCAAAGACATGTGAAGATGGAATAAGGTAAAAAAAAACCCACGAATTGTGGAGTTTTTTTTTTCCAAATAAATAAAATTTATTGATTGTGATGCCTTTTAAAAACTAATTATTTATAAAATAAAATCTTTCCTTTTTTATAGGGAAGTTTGTGATTAATTATATTATTTGTCATAAATTATCAAGTTTTTAAACTAATTGTGACAATTATATTTTAAAAGTCTCAATTGAACAAAACATAATGACAAATAATAAAATTTGTCACAAAATAATACCTACTGTGATATATTTGAAATTTATCGCAAAAAAATGTGTCACTAGCTATATGCCACTTTTTTTTGTAGTGGCTAAATGTATAATTTTTTTTTTTTTTTTTTTTTTTTTTTTTTTTTGTATACCACATGCGGTGTAACGATTCGAACTTGGGACATTGTCATACTGAATGAATGTAACTAGGGACATTAGCAAACGAAGTAAGGTTCAAATTAAATTTGTTTATTTTATTTATGGAATGAATGGAGACTTGAGAAGAAATGATAACTTTAATTTGTTCAAGTGTCAATAAAAATATTGAGTATATCACCCTAATGATTCTATTAAGATTATCTCAATTAAATTAAATTATAAACTAGACTATTTTTATGACTTATCAACTATCAAATAATATTAATTTTGCCATTGTTTTATATTTATATTTTTACTTTTTTAAAAAACAATGAAAATAACAAATTAAACTTAATATATATATATATATATATTTTAAAAGCTAGCCTGGGTTGAAGCCCAGGCTAACTTGTTAATACCTCCGCCCCTGTGCAAGTGGTATAATTAGGTTATTCGATCTATCAATAAGTGAGATCTATTAGCGGTCAATACCTTTATACATTGGTTATCTAATTATATTCTATATGAATGGCATGCACACTTGAAAGTATGGGTGGGTATGAGTTGGTTTGGGTTGGGTTTGACTATATACAAACCAAACCATTTTTAATCGGTTTAATTTTTTACAACCCAAACCAAACCATTTATAAGTTAAAACCAAACCGATACAAACCGAAACCAAACCAAACAATGTTTTTTTTTTTTTTGTTGAATTTTTTAATTGTATACAGTATTGTGTTCTCATGTTATAATTTTTGAATACATTTTATAACAATAATAATTACATTATTTTTTACTTTCGACAATAACATTTCTCATTAATTAATTATTTTTTATTACGGCCTCCATCGACAGTACATTATTTCTAACAATGTTATTAGTTGATAATAAATTATTTCCTACCACAATTTCCCTCGATAATTCATCATTTTCGATCACAATCTCCCTTGATAAATCATTATATTCAACCATGGCTTCCCACAGTAATATGGTATTTTTGACCGTGGTGTTGCTCGTAAATACTATATTTCCAACCGTAGTGTTTCTCGATAATACATTATTTCCAACTTATGTGATCATTGGAAATACATTATTTTCGACTGTTGCAGTTCTTGGAAATGCATTATTTTCGACTGATGTTGGCCTTGGAAATACATTATTTTCGGCCGCAATGGTACTTGGAAATATATTATTTTCGATTGTGTGGCTCATCGGAAATACATTATTTCCAACTGATGTGGTCCTTGGAAATATATTATTTTTGACAGCTATGGTACTTGGAAATATATTATTTCTGATTGTGGGGCTCATCAG
Source organism: Acer yangbiense (assembly GCA_008009225.1). NCBI lineage: Eukaryota > Viridiplantae > Streptophyta > Magnoliopsida > Sapindales > Sapindaceae > Acer > Acer yangbiense. Next base: position 52,156,497 of record CM017762.1, on the reverse strand, counting down.
AAATACATAATTTTCGACTGATGTGGTACTTGGAAATATATTATTTCTGACTATAGAGCTCATTGGAAATACATTATTTCTGCCTGGTGTGGTCCTTGGAAATACATTATGTCCAACCGCTATGGCCTTTGGAAATACATTATTTCTGACTTTGGCACTCATCGGAAATAAATTATTTCCGACAACTTCACTCATCAAAAATACATTAATTATGACCGCTACATTCATCAGAAATACATTATTATCGACCGCTACGTTTCGTTGAGAATGCATTATTTCCAACCACAATGCTCCTTGGTAATATATAAATCATTTCCAACCACCATCTCCCTCGTAAATGATCCCCTAACTTGATTTACAAAGCCTTTTTGCGACAGCATAGTTCCTTTATCTCTAACCACTCATAGCCCTCATAAATGTTGTATTTCCGATGGCTCGTCAAAAAAGGATTATTTCTTGTAGTGTTGTTTCTTCAATCCAAACCTCATTGAAACTTGAAGAACTTGGATTCACCTACACCCACAATTGAGTCAAGTGATCATATTCACTTAAGTTCATTTTAATTGATAAACCCTAATTTATCCTCAAATAAATTCTCCTTATTTTGAAAAGTACCAAATTTTAATAAATACAATCTAGAATGTATTTTAAGTAATTTTCAGAAAAGGAGGGCACTATTTGAGGAAATTTGAAACTACAGGGTTCTCCAAAAAAAAAAAAAAAAACTTAAAGCATAACAGAAAGGGAAATTTTAGAATCAGGTCCATATGGGAAAAGATTCCCTGTATTAGACACTAGTACTTATCATGGACTCACAGGAAAAGATAACCTACAGCTGGCACCACACTAGGTACGGTAGTCAAGCTTGGACACCAATGGTGTCGTTTTTAATTGAACCCAGAAACCCTATATTTATCACCAAAACGGCATGTCGTTTAGAGTTAAAGCATGACCATATAAATTCCTTAATTTTCAAACACAACCCTAGCAGTTTCTAGCAGTTTCTCTGACTTGTCTCTTCGTGCTTGTTTGTTCTTGGTACGTTTGTTCTTTTGGTCTTTTTTGAATCTGACATATATTCTTCCTCTTTTGATTTGTTCTGTTTGGGTTTGCTTTGATTGTATATATCAAGAGATAATCTTAAGGAATGATTAAACATCTGGGATCAGTTTGTTTACCTAATTTATCTTTTCATATGATTGTTTGTATATAATCTTACCCAATCAAATTTCTTATAGCAAAAAATTCATCTTTTCCCATTCGAACAGATTATGGTATCTGTTCATGTTGTGATTATAATTTATTATTATGATTTCGGTTTATTGATCATATTTTTGTGTTTCTCTTTTGATCCATCAACTTTGGGATTGTCTTGTGTTAATGTTGTTCTTTTGGCAGAGGAGGTGCATCAAAACATGGCAGAGGTGCATCAAAAATATGATTTCATCGATCCGCATGATCCAATGTGGGTTCGTAGCCCTTTCATAGCTAAATCTGAATTGCCTAAACACCAATATTTCGCTGAATATGCAAACCAACTCCGAGACACTGAGGCAAGTGATTATGAGTTGGTGAAGTTTAGGCCTGCTAAGTTTTGGCCGAGGTATTGTTATTCTAAAACTAATGAAGTAGAAGGTCAATTATCTTTTATTTTTCAATCTTGTTCATCATAAGTTATATTGTATTTTTAAGCTTGATGATGTCCCTTATTTTGCTTTTTGTATTGTTTTGCATTGGGTGATCTTTAACTGGCTAGTGACAAAAAAGAGTGGTTGCTAACACTATCTTGCGTGTGTTTTTTTTCTGCTAGAATAGCACTATTCTTATTTGAATGGCATGGAACTTGTTTATCAAATAAGAAATCCATTGTATATTCTTTTCTTGTATTCATTACTCATCCTTGTGAGGTTGAATCTTATTTAGAAATCACTATTATAACATCTTTTTATAATATCTATGGTTTTCTCCGATTAATGTTCTCGATTAACAGCCCAAAGAATAGTTGATATACTTGGGCTCTTTAGTATAGAACCTGTTCCTTTGATATCAATGTTCTCCATCTCCTGTTGAATGCCTAAAGCTTTACACTTGAAAGTTTTTGCTAATTAGTTTTTATTTTTATTTTTTATCTATAAGCAGAAAAAACAAGTACACAAATGAAGAGGGTGGTGCTGAATCTGAAGGGTCCCAAATAATTGGGAAGAAAAGGAAAAAGTAAGAACGGTGGTTCCTTTGATATCAATGTACTCCATCTCCTGTTGAATGCCAAAGCTTTAAACTTGACAGTTTTTGTTAAATAAATTATTAAAAAAGAGCCGTGTTATCTTTAGATATTTTTTTGCGTTTTTTATTTATTTACTAGGTTGCTAATTAGTTTTTATTTTTATTTTTAATCTATAAGCAGGAAAGACAAGAACACAAATGAAGAAGGTAGTGCTGAACCTGAAGGGTCCCAAATAATTGGGAAGAATAGGAAAAAGTAAGAAGGGTGGTGGTGTTAAAGAAAATACATTTTTCTTCTGGTACATAAATTAGGAAAAGTTTCAAACCAGCTTTGGCGGTGTGACCAATTAACACATCTTTATATTTATGGTTTTTTTTGGATTATTGTTCTCTCTCAATAGCACATTGCTAGAAAGATTCATTGGCACTTTGGTTCTTTAGTATGGAACTTGTCCTTTAATGTCACTGTTCTCCTGTGGAAAAAAGTTGCTTGTTAAATTTAAAAAATAAAATAAAACTCTTAAATTTAAATAATCCAACGATCCATGTCCATTTTCCACCTGACCTCATTCTCCATGATCCTATACAAACCCTTGTTTTTTCTCTTTAAAATTCCCAAATCACACATTCTCTGCATTTTTGAATTTTAATTAGATTCAAATTAGGGTTTTAACGTTTCAAACTTCCAACTTTGAAGTGACCAAACCATGTCGATGAGGCCGAGCACGATGATGGAAGTGCGTCAGAACTGCTACGAGGTGGCGGTGGACGCGGATGAGGGACGGCGGAGAAGAGAGGACAACACGGTGGTGATCCGGAAGAGCAAGAGAGAAGAGAGCTTAATGAAGAAGCGACGCGAAGGCCTCCAACAACAACAGCAATTGCCTGCTTCTGCTCAGGTATCTTCTAGTCAGTTTCGTAAATATTAATTTCATTAGGGTTTTTTATGTTCGTGAAATTTCTGAGCTTTTAAAGTTTTCTAGTTAGGGTTCTTTTTGATTCATTAGGAATTGGATGATTTATTGATCATTTTAGTTGTTATGATGTGATAACAAGAGTCCAGTTTGATCGTTATTGGTGCTGAATTGTTCGGGATTCATGTTTGAATTCGGACTAGTTTCTAGTTTCACATTTGGTGTATTTAATATGCAACTTTGCTGAGTTCAATTTAGTTACAAACTGTTATTGGATCGTTGAGGTTGGAGTGTTGGACGAAGTGTTAAAATGTAGTGATGATTGTTTCTTATATATCTTATTTTGAACGTTTGACTGCAGTTGGAACAACTTCCAACAATGGAAGCTGGTATCATTAGTGCCGATCGTAATGAACAACTCAGGGCCACCATCCTGTACCGGATGTTGCTGTCAGCTGGTGAGAAAATCGGTCCTTGTTGTAAGTTGTAATGTACGATGTATGTGTCAGTATTTTGTAAATAGTCTTAACTGTATTTCACGTTTTCACCAGAGTGCAGCCCTCCAATTGAGGAAGTTATACAATCTGGCGTTGTTCCTTGCTTTGTTTATTTTCTTAAAATGGATGACTCTCCTCGGCTCTAGGTTTGCCAAACGTTTCTCGGTTGTATTATTTTTGTTAGATGTAACGATGTTTTTAACTATGTTTTAAAAAGCGGTTTGAGGCGGCCTCACCTGCCTCTTGGCGAAACCACACCAGTGCGGCCGCACCTGATGCTTTTATTCAAACTCCCACCTACGCCGCACGAGGCGGCTGTATATCCGCCGAACAGCCCTCACTCTCCTGCCTCTCCTCTCACTCGGCCGCATTATTTTTGCTCTGTTAACAGATGGTGATGCTGCTGAGAAGTTGAGATCTACTTTTCGAACGTAAATCTGGGTTGATAGAGGCAAAGTTTTAAAACTCGGAAGGCGGTGCAAGGCGGGAAGGTCTCCGCGAGGCGAGGCGAGGCGGGTGCCTCGAGGCGGTCGCCTCAGTCCGAAAATGGAAAAGAAAAAAAAAAGAAAAAAAAAAAAGAAAATATTCCATAATCTTCAATAAATAAGTTATATTCAACAATACAAACATAAATATCCTAGACAAATGAACCAATGATAAAAGATTTACCCAAATTCATAGTCCAAACTCCAAACTCCAGCTAACGACCAATACCGGCAATACCTAGTTTGATAAACTTAGCTCACAAGAATATATAATCTATAATAATAATAATAATAATAATAAATTAATAAGCAGCCACCAGCTGGCAGCTGCTAGCATCCAGACCAGCTGGAAGCTGTATAGAGAAAGCAGTTGACAGCTGCTATGATTTTTTTTTTTTTTTTTAAAACAAAAAATAAAAACAAAAAAATAAGAGAGATATAGATGAAATAGAGAGAGATGAAGAACAAAGTACAAAACAGATGAAGAAGAGACGAATGTGCGCTGAAGATAAAGATTTTAAAAAATTTTGAATTTGGGAACACGCCGCCGTACACCGCCGCAGCGCCGCCGCCGGAACTGCGCATGGCGGCCACCGAAGGAACCATCAGAATCAGACGTCGTCGACCAGTAACTTTCCCTTCATCGCCGACCTCCAGATCTGCCTCTATCCTATGTTTTAAAAAGGGTTTGAGGCGGCCGCTCTGAGTTTTAAAACTTTGGTTTTTAAGAATCTAGTTGACAAAGGAAGTATATGTTACATTTAAAATTCAAATGAAGTTCTAATCAGGCTTAAATTCTCGTAGTTTGAAGCGGCTTGGGTTCTTACAAACATTGCATCTGGCACAACTGAGAATATTAGTGTTTTACTTGCTCAGAATGCTGTTCCAAAATTAGTGAAACTTCTTGTTTCCCCAAGTGATGATGTTTGTGAGCAGGTATTTTTGTCTCTACTCCCTTCTTGGTTAGGTATTTTATTGTCGGCATAAACTGAATTGTTAACTAAGGTCTTTTTATTTGTTATTTAAACAACTTATAGGCTATGTGGGCATTGGTAAATATTGCCAGTGAGTCTCCCAGATGCCGTGATCTTGTTCTTGGCTGTGGAGCTTTGCATTGGTTGCAGGAAAAATTGAAAAAGCATGACAAGCTTCCTATGCTGAGAAATGCTACCTGGACACTTTCAATTTTTTGTCGGGGAAAGCCACAGCCACCTTTTTACTTGGTTTGCCTTAACGATTACATTTGACTTTAAAGTTGTTAACCTGTTCTTGTCCGGATATACAACTTTTTTATTTGTAGATTGGTTGTGGCTGTAGTTTTTAGGATGTTCATTTGCTTTATTTCTGTGAGCAGGTTAAGTCTGCATTTCCAGCCCTTGCGCAACTTACTCTTTTAAACGATGAAGAAGTGTTGACAGATGTATGCTGGGCACTCTCGTATCTTTCAGATGGTACAAATGACGAAATTCAAGCTGTTATTGATGCGGGTGTATGTCCTCGGCTAGTTGAGTTTTTAACGTGAGTGTTTGTCAAACAATACTGTACTTTTGGCTTATACATGTGCAGTTTTAATGATGTTCGTCACATGTAAGACTGTAAGAGTCCTCAAACTGTTTTGTTATTTGTCAGGCATCCTTCTCCATTTCCATCGGTACTCATTCCTGCTCTTCGTACGGTTGGAAATATAGTCACCGGAGATGATTTGCAGACTCAGGTATTAATGCTTTATTATGTTGATTGCTTAATTGATAATTTATATTTTGTTATGTAAAAATTAATCTATGCTCCCCATTTTTATGAATAAGTATTTCTAATTGCTTTAGAAGGTGGAAATCATCTGTTTCTAACGGAAGCTTACCTAGTGCATCAAGTCGAAATTCTCTTGCCTCTCTGTTGTAGCTGATTGATGTTTTCTTATTGCCTCTCAGTGCATTATCAGCAATCAAGCATTGCCTTGTCTTTTGAATCTGTTGACCAATAATTATAAAAAGAGCATCATGAAGGAAGCTTGTTGGACTATCTCGAATATCACTGCTGGCAACAAGGAGCAGATTCATGTAACCTACAAACCTTCATGTCTTAATTGATTTAATTATTACTTCTGGTTTCTTTTTACATCCAAATTACATATATTATCATGCATATGTTTTAACTATGATAGTATTGTTATGAATAAAATTTTGTAGTCTGTGATTGAGGCTAAAATAATTGGCCCGCTTGTTCACGTACTTCAAAATGCTGAGTTTGATATTAAGAAAGAGGCTGCATGGGCAATCTCAAATGCTACATATGGTGGTACCCACGAGCAAATCAAGTATGCTGATATCTTTTCTCTAGGCTGGTTTTGTTTTGGATAATGTATTGTTCATATCTCATTCATCTCTTGTGGTGATAGGTACCTTGTTAGTCAAGGGTGCATCAAGCCCTTGTGTGATCTTCTCATTTGTCCGGATCCAAGAATAGTTACAGTTTGTTTAGAAGGGCTTGAGAACATCTTGAAGGTGGGAGAATCGGACAAGAGCCTGGGAAACACCGGAGGTGTAAATGTCTCTGTGCCCAGATGATTGATGATGCTGAGGGGTTAGAGAAAATTGAGAATTTACAGTCTCATGATAACACTGAGATTTTTGAGAAGGCTATGAAGATTCTTGAGACTTATTGGTTAGATGTTCTCTTTATATTTATGGTTTTCTTGGATTATTGTTCTCTTTCAATAGCACATAGCTAGAAAGATTCATTGGTACTTTGGCTCTTTAGGAACTTGTCATTTGATGTCACTTTTCTCATGTTGAAAATTACATCAGAAATAATAAAATAAAACTCTTATTTTTCTGTAATTTTTCTTAGTAGTAGGTTGCTAATTAATTTTTGTTTTTGTTTTTATCCATAATCAGGAAAAAGACAAATGAAGGTGGTGTTGAAGGCTGGTGGTAAATACTCGGGAAATACTACTTGGTGCTTTGTCTTATGGAAGTAGTAAGAAGATACCTTTTTCTTCCTGTGATGGACAATTGAAACCAAAAGTTTAGTATTTATCTTTTATTCTATAGATATAATCTATTATAAATCTATTATAAATTTGTCAATTCAGAACAAGCTCATGCTGCTTTTCTTTTTCTCAGACCCTCTCTAGTCTCTCACTAAATTTCTCTCTATGCGTATTTGGTGCATTTTCTTGCAAGTAAAATTTCAAAACACAATGCAATTTATGACATTCATCAATAACTCAAATGCTGGCTATGGGTACGGGAAGGAGAGGATTTTTTTATTTTTTATTTTTTGAAAAATATAATTTAATTATGTTGATTTATAGAAACCAAAATAGCCTCATTAATTTAACATTTGGTGTTTGATAAGATTTGAAAATTTCAGGGATTCTTTTATAATTTTGGAAAGTTTGGAAATAAAAAAACCCACTTATCTTTTTTATTTTTTTATTTTTTTGCCTTTTTTTTTTCTCTCTATCTTGAAGGGGTTTAATATCATCGAATAAGATGTGATACAGTACCTTAATTTTCAAACTATCGTCGACTTTTATTATCCTCCCAAAACCTATTTCAACACCATGAGTGCAGTTCTTTTGATTCTTCATATTCACAAAGTTCCTATAAAATTTGGCACCTGTTACTATAGGTCTTATCTTTTAAAACTCTAATAATGTCATTCTTTTCTTAAACTTCATAAGAAAAAGAAATTATAAGATAATACTAATAATAAATAAGATTTATTATTAATTGAATAAGACTAATTGGAGCTAATGAGATTTAAATTTTTCTACCATGTACTTTACATATTGCTCATAAACCTTTTTTTAAGAAGAATTAAGCCCAAGACACTTATTGAGCTCGGTGAGTCCGTTTAAGTATTAAATTCTTATTCAATTAATTTTAACATTTTTTCATTATAAATTTACTAATTTACCATAACAAACCTTATTGTTATTATTTGTTTTGTACTTCTCATTAAAATCAGAACCAGAAGTTTTTGATTCGGAAAATTAAAACCATGAGTTCTTGATTTGAAAATAAGAACCAGAAGTTCTTGATTCGAAAATCAGTACCAGAAGTTCTTGATTTGAAAATTTAATCAGGACTTGAAGTTTCGTATTCCAATTTTAATCAACACCCGAAGTTCTGTATTCTAATTTAATAAGGATCTGAAGTTCAGTATTCCAATTCAACCAGAACCTAAAGTTCTAGATTCATATGGATCCCAATTTTAAGTAGAACTCGAAGTTCTTCAGGCATAGTTATTGATCAAATGTTTTGAAAATTAATTGAATCAGAACCCGAAGTTCTATATTCCAATTAATTAATTAGAACCCGAAGTTCTGGATTTCAATTTAAATATGAACCTGAAGTTCTGAATCTAATTGACAGAGATTTGAATCTAAATTATATCAAAACCTGAAGTTTTGAGTTCTAATATTTTGACAATTATTTAAAACCTGAAGTTCTAAATCCTTGAAATTATTTAGAACCTAAAGTTCTAAACCCTTGAAATTGTTTAGAACCTGAAGTTCTAAATTAGATTTATCTTTTCGAAACATGGATGAACAATCTAGTTTCAAAAGGGAATTGGGGATATATGTTTGGTCGATAGTGGAACAACGCATACTATTCTTCGAGATAGAAAATATTTCTTGGTTAACCTTGATCAAAGCCAAGGTAAACACTATATCTAGTCTTGCAGACCAAATAGAAGGCTTCGGAAAAGCCATGATTATATTAACAAACGGTACAAAAATAAACATAAATGTTGCTTTATATTCTAGTAGATCCAAAAGAAATCTGCTTGGTATCAAAGATATCCACAACAGTGGATATCATATTGAGACAATAAGTGAGGATAATAGAGAGTACCTTTATATTACATCGCATGTCTTGAGCTTAGAGATGCACATTTTCCCCCGGACCCCCGGATCCCCAAATCCCCACATCCTCATCCCCATTTGGGGAAAGGAATTTGGGGGAAAATGGGGAAATGAGTGGGGATGGGGATGAAAATCATCCCTAAATTGAAATGGGGACGGGGATGGGAGATCCTCCCCCATCTCCATTTCCCCATTCCCCCCAAAACATATATAAATATAATTATATATATATATATATATATTATTTTATTTTTATTCCTTGAAAACCCTAACTATATAAACTCATTTGAAATACTTTATTTTGTAATGGATTTTATTTTGTATTTGTAATGCACTAATGGATTTTATTTGGTATTTGTAATGGAATGTTTTTTTTCTTTAATTTATAATTTTTGGTCAAACGGGGAAATGGGGAATGGGGGAAACGGGGAAACGGGGGAAACAGGGAAATGGGGGAAACGGGGAAATAGGAAAAAATAGGGAAAAACGGGGAACTGAGGTTGAGAATGGAGATACCTCCCCCCCAAAATTCCCCATCCCCATTTTTCCCAGATGGGGAAATGGGTGGGGATGGGAGAAGGGTCTAGGAAGTCGGGATGGGGATGGGGAATGGGGGGGTGGGGGACGACCTATATCCATCCTCATTTCCCCAATGTGCATCTCTACTTGAGCAAGAAGCTCATTTTAGAAAAGTTCAATGCTTATTCATCTAGATTATATTATATAAATATAAAACCAGTTGAACCTACGCAATTATGAACCAGAAGTTCGCAAATCCAAAAACATTTTTACTTTGACATGAGCATCTCGGTTATCCAGGATCTACTATGATGCGTAGGATAATTGAGAATTCTAATGGACATCCATTAAAGAACCAGAAGATTCTATTGTCCAATGAAAATATGTGTACCGTTTGTTCACAAGGAAAGTTAGTGATCAAACCATCCATTACAAAGGTACTTGAGCAAGAAGCTCATTTTAGAAAAGTTCAATGTTGATTCATCTGGATTATATTATATAAATATAAAACCAGTTGAACCTATGCAATTATGAACCAGACGTTCACAAATCCAAAAACATTTTTACTTTGGCATGAGCGTCTCGGTTATCCATGATCTACTATGATGCGTAGGATAATTGAGAATTCTAATGAACATCCATTAAAGAACTAGAAGATCCTATGGTCCAATGAAAATATGTATACCGTTTGTTTACAAGGAAAGTTAGTGATCAAACCATCCATTACAAAGGTTGATTTTGAATCCTCATCTTTCTTACAAAGAATTCAAGGAGACATATGTGGGCCCATTTAGATACTTTATGGTATTAATTGACGCATCTGCACGATGGTCACATATATGCTTATTGTCTACACGTAATACTGCATTTTCTAGATTGTTGACGTAGGTTATTAGACTTCGAGCACATTTTCCGGGTTATCCAATCAAGACCATACAAAGAACAGTGTCTTTTGGTTGTGTCGATGGCAATATGTTTGATGCCAATAGAAACACATAGTGAATATATGTGTTGTGTACGTGTGAAAGAAACACAGTGAAAAAAAATACAAAGAAATACATATTGAAACTGATTATGGCGTGCAATATTATCAACAGGGGGGGATAGATTTTAATCAAGTTATATTACCAAATTCTTGATTAGTCAGTATTCCAAATTTAATCCCCAAACTAGTCACAAAATAAAATCAAGTGTAATAATGCGGAATTTAAAAGACACTCGATTTTTACGAGGAAACCTTCAATCAAGGAAAAACCACGGGCTGTTATGTGCGCCACACACGAACCTCGAATCCACTAATTGCAATAGTATTTACAACCTAGGTTGACCTCTCACAGTTTATAACCCACCACTACTACCCGCATGCCTTTAAAAGTGAACCTAGTCCAATTTGCTTATGGCCTAAGCAACCTTAGACTTACTTCTCAATGAAGAGATTAAATAGCCTATATGAATATAAATGATATCCAAAATGCAAATAGAGTTAGGGAACACTAAATACTTATCTAGGATTATAAGATAACAATTAAATCAATCATAGATATCAAATGCTATATGACATGGCATAAAGCTTAGCTAACTTAGACTAAACAATCCTAGGAATAGCTATAACAATACAACACTCAATCAAAACAACACAACAATCTCTATCTTGTATAATAGAATATAATCTAAGAACATACAAGTAATTAAAGAGATATCTTGTTAAGTAAAACACTAAGAGATGAAATTAGTGAAAAACTTACCAAGAGATGTGTGTTGAGTAAGCCTCATGCAAGTAAGCATCCTAGATATGCTAGAAGATGCTAGATGAAGTTTTGATGCATATGAGAATGGTTTTTGAGTGTTTAGAGAATCAAAAGAGCAACCTTTATGCCTTTTCTCTTAAGTCTCTCTATATTTCTCTTTAGGGTTCATAAAAATGCAAGAGCTGAATTCAGAGAAAGAGATAATGATGTATTTATAGACATCAAGAATAGGGCAAGTGAAAAGACAAGTTTGCCTCTGAAACGCGTCATCGGCGGTTTCAAAACCGCCGAATTGAATCCTGTGAGAACAAGGGATCAACGATAGTTTCCAGGAAGGCACGTCATCAAACAGCATTGACCAACCTTGCCATATAAGCCAAAGGTCAAGGATCAGTCAAAAGGGACGCATCAGCATTCCATGCGGATAGGCCATCTGGCACCAACACAACCTTAGTAGAGATATAAGGCAAATGACACCAAATAGAGCCGAGCAAGCCGAATAGAAGCATGTGCCTGTTTGGCTCTACTCGGCATAAACGTGAAAAATTACATAAGGTTTCTCCACCACCTACAAGGTATACAATGATGACAAAGCAATCACAAGTCAACTGTTGTACAGCTACCAAGAGTCCAACAAGGAAACAATCAGATCTTCTCTCCTATACATCAGGCTATCAGAGTCCAAAGCAGATTCGGATTCAATAGCATTAAATACGTCAATAATATCAAATAGGAAAAGAACCCTAAAATCAACTTTGTAAACCTCTGCTTGTACGCCACGATACCAAACCCTAGCGGCACCGTGTATAAATATAACTGCAAAGCACAATAAATCAGGTAGAAAATCTTAGCAAGAGAGAGAGAGACCAGAGCGTGTATTATTTAAGCAATTATGGTGGATTTGACTTAGTTGCCTAGGCAACAACCCGTGGACGTTTCTCCGATCACCGGAGTTTTACCACGTATCTCGCTTTCTTTATTACTTACTATTGTTACATTCTTTATAGCATCCATATTTGCAAGGTTTCATTAACCTAAACTCGTTGACTGGTTAACCATCGAAAAATCACCGTCAATAATTGGCGCTAGAAGGAGGGGCGAATAGGATTTAACTTTGAGATCCCTTGTGAAACAATGGTTGGCTAAGGAGATGGTAGCGGTTCCAGATACAGCCAGGAATTACCAAACGATGGGTTGGGGGTGGACACCACACTCAACGCCACGGATGCCACCCTAATGGTTGAAGATCAATCAACCGCCATGACTGGCATTCAGCGTTTTCCTCCGACCAATGAGAAAATCGCACAACGATTCTGGGAATCTTTATAACAACTTATATTCGATGCGACCAAGCAGAGGGTTAGCCTTTCCACCACGGAAGGCCTAACCTCACCACATAACCTGCATACCCCGGACCAGTAGCAAGGTAGAATGCGTTCCATGGTAGTTGGCCCAATGCTGGACGCACCCTTAAAGATGAGCTGAAACCCAACGGATCAGCTTGAGACACTATCAGAAAAATAGGCCCGAGATGATAAAGAGCCCAGAGGGGATGAGTATCCCTGAAGGAGGTATAATTCTGATCGAGCAGAACAAGATCAGGGCCAACCAAGGCGACGTACCCACCGGAGGGATCGATCGTCATCATCCGAAGAGAGTGACCGGCACCATCGTCATAAACGCCAAAGCGGCACAATCCGGTTGCATGGCCTGGACCAAGAAACTCAAAAATAAGAACCTGAAGAGCAAAGACCAGGGCTAACCATCAATCAAGGTTTCAACCCCATGGGAGAGCCGAAGGGCGACAGGGACATACTCATACAAAGCCTGACCCGGGAGGTTTAGAATAATCGTCGGCAGATGGATGCTCTAGTCAGGCATTACGGGCGTAACGAGCTATCAGATGATGAATCAGGTAGCCCTTTCATCAATGGCGTCCTCCGAATGCCCTTCCTAGAAAGATTCAGGATGCCACACGTGGAACAGTTCAAAAAGGACATGGACCCAAAGGAGCACGTCAAAAGATATAGAAGTGCTATGGCCCAATACATTCACAACGACGCCCTGCTATGCCTTAACTTCCCACACACTCGGGGATTTAGGTTCTCGGTGGTTCGATAGGCTGCCAGCAGTAAGCATAAGCAACTTTAACGAGTTGAGCAAGGTTTTCTCAAGGCAATTCCTCGGGAATGTACATAAGAAAAAGTCAGTGGCCCATCTGTCTCAACTCAAACAAGGAAAAGATGAGTCTCTCAAAAAGTATTTGGGGAGATTCGGTCAGGAAGTGTCAAAAATTGAAAGCATAAATGACGAAACTATCATCGCCGCATTCATCAATAACTTACAAAACGGCCAACTATCTTTCGATCTAAGGAAAGCCCACCTAACCAGTTATGCAGATATGATGGACATGGCCGGGGGATACGCGCTGGCCGAGGAAAAAGAAATCGTGACATGTGGCTAATTTATACACGGTGGACAGTCGGAAGGGCCCAAAGTAAAGGATAATGCATTCAAAACTCACAATCCAAAAGAAGATAAGCAAAAGAACAAAACTCGGGATGGTCGGGATAGTCGTCGAAGTTATGACCCGAAGACGAATCAACCATATTAGAAGTTTCAGGGGAATTATGCAAACTACACCCCACTAAAGAAGAGTCTGAAGGACGTTCTTACAATTTTAGAAGAGAAGAACATGTCAAAGGAACCCCTTAAACAGTCATTTTTTGCTCGGAGGGACAACACAAAGTACTGTAGGTTCCACAAGGAGAATGGGCATGAGACCTCCAAGTGTTTCCAACCCAGGGACCACATCAAGACCCTTATCCAAGAGGGACATTTGAAAGAAACCGTCCTGAAGAAAACTGAGAAAATGGATGGACACCGAGATAACCGGTAAGAGAGCTGAGGAAGGAAGCTGAGTCCGAAGAAGGTCGAGGATGAGGGGGCAATAAATACCATCTTCAGCGGACTAGCAACTGGAATAAGCAACAGAGAAAGGAGACAGGAAATCCGGGAAGCAATGGAAGCTAGAAGGGACCTCGATGAAAATTCTATCGAGCCCGACCCGAAGAGAATTAAAGAAGGCTAGGACCCGATAATATTCACTGAAGCTGACTCACACGGTGTAGATGTTAGGCCAAACGATGCACTAGTCATTAGTGCTCAGATCAGCCATAAAGAGGTCCACCAGATCCTAATCGACAATGGAAGCTCGGTCGATATTCTAAGCGTAGAAGTATATGACCAACTGAGACTAGACAGGAAAGACCTATAGCATTTTCATACCCCACTTCGAGGATTTGGCGAAGTAGAGGTAAGATCCCTGGGCACGGTAAAGCTACCACTTAAAATTGGAAAAGCCCCCTATTAGAAAACAGTATTGCTCAACTTCGTGGTCGTGGACACAAAGAATTGGCCTTACAACACATTGCTGGGGTGACCATTCCTAAACAAAGCAAAAGCCGTGACAGCCATCTACGCCCTTATGATGACGTTCCCGACGGAGTACGGAGTAGGCGTTGTCAAAGAATCACAAGAGATGGCACGGAGGGTGAACCTTTCAGTCTATAAGGACAGAGAAGATAAGGAAGCCCACCAAGTGTGTGAAATTCGGTCATCCGAACAAGACAGGAATGGACCGGAGGATCAAGCAGAAATATCGGAAGAATTTACGCTCGACCCAAGAGAAGAGCCCAAGGCCAAAAAAGATAAACCAACAGAAGATGTGACTCTAAACAGCAGCGAGTCGACCAAAGTAGTCAAGATGGGTGCGAACTTGCACGAAAACATCAAAGCCGACCTGACCTGTTTGTTGAGAGAATACAAGGACATGTTTGCTTGAAGCCATGAAGATATGCTCGGAATAGACATGAAAATAATATCACACTACCTGACCATCGATTCAAAATTCCAACCAGTAGTACACAAAAGACGGTTGTTCAACACAGAGAGGAGCGCGACAATAAAAAAAGAGGTGGAAAAACTACTCACCGCATGGTCAATAAGAGAGGTCAAGTACCCACAATGGGTAGCCAATGTGGTACTAGTAAAAAAAAAAATAACCAGTGGAGGATGTGTGTGGACTTCACAGATTTAAACAAAGCCTGCCCGAAGGATAGTTTTCCCCTACTAAGAATAGACAAGTTGGTAGATGCCACTGTGGGTCATGAACTGCTCAGTTTTATGGATGTTTACTCAGGGTATAATCAAATCCGGATGAACAAAGCGGATGAAGAAAGAATAACATTTACTACAGATCAGGAATTGTATTGTTACATGGTAATGCCATTCGGCTTAAAGAACGCCGGAGCAACATATCAGAGGCTAGTAAACAGGATATTTGCTCGGTAAATTGGAAGAAATATGAAAGTCTACGTGGACGATATGCTGACCAAAAGTGTCACGGTAGAAAAGCATGCAGTAAACCTGAGAGAAACTTTCAACGTCATAAGGAAATACAAGATGAAGCTTAACCCGAACAAATGTGTGTTCGGTGTACCATTGGGGAGGTTTTTAGGTTTTCAAGTTCACCAAAGAGGGATCGAAATAAACACCAAAAAAATCAAGGCTCTCGCAGACATGGTCTCATCGAAAACGTTGAAAGAAGTACAAAGGCTAACCGGATGTCTCACCTTACTTAATCAGTTCATATCCAAGTCAACGGACAAATGCGCTCCATTTTTTTAAAGCAATTAAAAAAAAGGAAAAGGGCTTGAGTGGAGTAAAAAATGTGAAAAGGCTTTCCAAAAATTGAAAGAATACCTAGGACGAGCACCAATCCTCTCAAAACCTACAGTCGAGGAAACCCTATACCTGTACTTATCCCTCACGAAAGTAACAACCAGTTCTGTGCTGATTCGGCTAGAGGAAGGAATACAGAAGCCAGTATATTACATGAGCAAAGCCCTGCTGCCAGCCGAAACAAGATATTCACTGGTAGAAAAAATGGCCCTCGCATTGGTCACATCAACAAGGAAGCTAAGGCTATACTTTCAGGCACACATAATAGAAGTATACACCGATTGCCCACTCAAATTAATCCTATAGAAGCCAGAACTGTCAAGCCGATTAACTAAATGGGCTTTAAAGCTGAGTAAGTTCGATATCAAATACACTCTAAAAGCAGCATTTAAAGGGCAAGCGGTGTCAGACTTTGTAGTCGAATTCACCGAACCAGACATTAAAGTATGGAGAAAAGCAAGGAAATAACTTCCAATGGAAATTACATGTGGATGGATTGTCAAACACCCATGGTAGCGGGCAGGGATAGTAATATCAACCCTAGAATGAGATGCTGTAGAATGTGCCATGAGGTTCGAATTCAAAGCAACCAACAATCAAGCTGAGTATGAAGCTTTGCTGGCCAGCTTAAGGGTGTGCATAGCATTGGGAGCAGACGAGATAGAAATCTTCAATGACTCACAAGTAGTGGTCAATCAAGTGCTGGATGAATATAAGGCGAGAGATGAGTGCATGATAGCCTATTTAGACGTAGCAAAGAGGTTGCTCAGACGTTTCAAGGAATACAAAATCACTCAGATCCTACAGGAAAAAAATGAGAAGGCAGACGCTTTATCCAAGCTAGCCATCAGCGACAACTTGCATCAGATCTAAAATAATATCAGTCGCACACCTGACTAGGCCAAGCACAACAAAACCAGAAGAACTCATAATAGCGGAAATCCGACTACACCCAAACAACTGGACAACCCAACTCAGGAAGTACTTGGAGGAAAATACTCTACCAGAGGAGGCTTCAGAGGCAAAACACATCAGGTATAGATCGACCTGATACACAATCATAGACGATGAGCTATACTGGAAAAGATTTTCAAAAGCATTGCAAAAGTGCGTTTCGGGTGAAAAAGCCGAATAGATCCTAAAGGATATTCATAGCGGCATATGCGGAAACCACATAGGGGGTAAGAGTCTAGCGCACAAGATACTCAGGTAAGGATTCTATTGGCCAACCCTGTTTGTCGAAGCTCAACGATTCACGGAAAGCTGTGAGACTTGCCAGAAGATCGCCAATGACATTCGGCAACCGCTAGAGCTACTTAGAAGCCTCATATCCCCCTGACCCTTCGCCATGTGGGGCCTCGATCTTATAGGGCCAATGCCTACTGGGGTAAAAGGAGGAGCAAAGCACACAATCGTTGTAGTAGACTACTTCACCAAGTGGGTAGAAGCCGAGGCACTCATATACATTACCGAGGCAAACACCACCAACTTTGTCAAGAAAAACGTACTATAAAGGTTCGGGATCCTGAGTATCATCATAACTGACAATGACACCCTTTTTGACAACAAGAAATTCAAGGAGATGTGCAAAGAACACAAGATCGCAAAATACTATGCCTCGCCCACCTATCCTCAGACTAATGGTCAGATAGAAGTAGTAAACAAAGTGATCAAGCATACTCTGAAGGCAATGCTTGACGCAAAGAAAGGAAACTAGGTAGACAAACTCCATGAAGTGCTATGGGCTTACCGAACGATTGCAGGACCTCCACGGGAGAAACACCATTTTCCTTGGCATACGAAACTGAGGCTATCATCCTGGCAGAAACATCTTTTACCTCCACCAGAGTCTGGTTGTATGACCCAGATCACAACGTCAGCATGCTGCTACAAAATTTGGATGAACTGAAAGAGAACAGAGATAGATCCCAGGTGAGAAACACATCATACCCGTAAAGAGCAGCAATGTATTACAACTCCCATGTCCGTGTACGCAAGTTCCAACTCGGAGACTTAGTCCTAATGAGGGTGTCCCCAAACACCAAGGACAGAGCAGCAGGGTCTCTCGCTGACAAATGGGAAGGACTGTACATTGTTGACGGTATAGCCTGACATGGGGTCTACCTAATTACCCGACCTGGGGGTGGTATAGTACCCCGACCATGCAATACACAATACTTTAAGACATTTTATCCCTGAAGGGTTCCTTCTATTTTTTGATGCTTAATTCAGTTTTTTAGTCTTAGTTCTTTAGCTTTTTAGATATTCAGTTTCTAATAAATGTAGCAATCTACTGAATTTCACATGTTCAGTCCAGTTGTGCAGAATCAATAAAATCCCTTGTAAGAACCTTCCCCAAGAAAGATCAGTTGATTGAAAAAGAAAAAGCAATCTTAAAAGAATAAAAAAAAGAGACAAAGAATGATACGGAACGTCTCATAACAATAAAAACTCGAGCGACATGAAACCACAAAGAGCGAGTGGATAGTGTCTGAGGGGCAGAGAAGCTAAAATAGCATACCCACCTAGTTGGGACGATGCAAACGTATCACCCAGCGAGAAGGCAAACCTCAGGCACCAGGATAATTAGAAAACTGCTCGGGGCACCGTCGGAAAAAGTCTGGTGAGAAGCACAACTGTGTTGGCCAGTATACACTACCCCAACAATTTGGAAAACCCCTGTAGTAGACAAAACCTAGAGACGTCCTAGGTGACTTGTGCAAGGACCTAAGTGTATGGTCGTGGTGGGTCTCGACGTAACACCTGGGTAAGAAGAGAACAGAGTACAAAAACCAAACTAATTACCAGTTAATAAAATACTCGGCTTAGTTATGGATCACTCGGTTCGAACAAAAACCAAACTAATTACCAGTTAATAAGATACTCGACTTAGTTATGGATCACTCGGTTCAAACAAAAGCCAAATTAATTGCCAGTTAATAAGATACTCAACTTAGTTATGGATCACTTGGTTCAAGCAAAAGCCAAATTAATTGCCAGTTAATAAGATACTTGGCAAAGTTAAATGAACCATTCGGCCTTAATTCCTGATTTACGTCTTTATTCGTGTTTATTTTGCGTTTATTTTAAGTTCACAGGCATGGCATTCAAGGCAATTATTCACAAAATAAGGTTGGGTTGTGTTAATTTTAAGATGAGTTGGGTTAATAAAATGTAACCCAACTTGACTAATTCGGTTAAAATAAAATAAAATAAAATAAATCATTTCATTGTGTTTATTGTTTAATTTTCATTAGTTTTATTTTGAAACCTCATTATTTAAATATTTTTAAGAATAAATTCATGAATTTGGCTAATATATACATAATTTTTAATATTCTTTGTTTTATACTTGAAATATATAATATATAAAGACATTTATTGAAAATATGAAATTATATTGTTTTCTTCTTTCTATATTAATTGAAATGTCATTGATTATACTTCAAAATATATTTTTTTCTTAGTAAGTTAATTTAATATTTGATTCCGAATTTGATAGAAAAAATCTAATTATTATCTCTAACTATTATGTTGATTGAAATAAATAATAGATTGTCCAATATTGTAAAATTAATGAGAGGTTTAGATAGAGACGTTCTAAATTGGATAAATTGTTAAAATTTTGTTTTTCAAATTTACATAACAAACATTTAAAATGTATTATATGTTGCGTGTTGATTTTGATGCTTTTAGGAAATTTAGTATGTATATTATATGATATTAGGGTGAAAAAAATATAATGAAGAAAATTTTAATTTTAATTTAAAATTTAAAGAAGAAAATTTTTATTTTAAGGTGTTTAAGAATATTTTCATAATTGTTAACAACCCAGTTAAAGCTCTCAATCTATAACCTTAAGGCTCTGACATCATGTTAAATGTTTAATAATCACTATATGTGGTTTGGTGGAAAATGACGCTCATTCAGCATAACAATGTCTCAGATTCGAATCGTCCCATAACAATATTATAAATTTAAGTTGTTATGTAATATTTTTGAAGGCAAGAGATTTGTTACCTTGACACATATTTTTAATATTCCATCATAACCCATAAGTAGAAAAATTAAGTAATTAAACTTGGTAATGGCAATTGGAAATGAAGCCATATACTATATTGTCTTTGTATAGGGCCTTGTAATGCTAATTGATTTTGTACAGAAAATAATGGGAAAAGTGTTCTGGTGAGGAAGCATTTGGGAGCAGCAACATTCAACAATATTACAAGGTTAGCATTTGGGAAGATGTTCGTCAACTCAGAAGGTGTAATGGACAAGCAAGGGGACGAATTAAAGGCAATTGTATCTACTGGGGTCAAGATTGGCAGATCACTCACTATGGCAGAGCACATCCCTTAGCTTCGCTGGATGTTCCTGTTAAAGGAAGAGGCTTTCACCAAGAATGGTGACCGAAGAGACCGCCTCAGCAAAGCTATCATGGAAGAGCACACGCTTGCTCGCCAGAACAGCGGTGGCGCCAAGCAACATTTTGTTGATGCATTGCTTACATTGCAAGGAAAGTATGACCTCAATCAGTGAAGACACTATTATTGGACTTCTTTGGGTATGTTAAATCTTAATCCACTTTTCTTCTTCGAGTTATATATAATGTACCTCTAAAACATTTTTGACAAGAATGTGGTGGCTAATCGGGCGTTTGATGATGTGCACACGACATGATCATTGCAGGCACGGACACAACTACAATAACGGTTGAGTGGGCAATGGCAGAGCTGATCAAGAACCCAAGGGTACAACAAAAGGCACAGACCGTGTGATCGGGTTCGAACGTGTAATGACAGATTCTGATTTCTCAAACCTCCCATACTTGCAATCTGTTGCTAAGGAAGGTCTGAGGTTGCATCCTCCAACTCCTCTAATGCTTCCTCACCAAGCCAATGCTAATGTCAAAATAGGTGGATATGACATTCCCAAGGGATCAAATGTTCATGTCAATGTGTGGGCAATAGCTCGTGATCCGAAGGTCTGGAAGGATCCGCTTGAGTTCCGGCCAGAGCAATTCTTCGAGGAGGATGTCGATATGAAGGGCCATGATTTTCACCTACTGCCATTTGGGGCGGGGAGAAGGGTGTGCCCTGGTGCACAACTTGTTATAAACTTGGTGACATCTATGTTAGGTCACTTGTTGCACCATTTCACTTGGACACCACCAGAGGGTGTGAAGCTGAAAGATATGGACATGTCGAAAAATCCCGGATTGGACACTTACATGCGGACCCCATTACAGGCTGTGGCTATTCCCAGGCTGCCTTCACAGTTGTACAAACGTGTGGCTGTTGATATTTAATTTTTCCTTCGGGCTTTGTTGCTTACGTATTTTACCTCCTCCCTAGAGTTTTACTACTTTTGAACTTGAATAAGATGATGATGAATTGATGATATGTTTTTCAAATATATATTAGCCTAAAAGTTGGCTAAATAAAACACTATCAATTATGTGAAAGTGGTATAGAGTTTTGTTTGTTATTTAATTTGGAAATGAATTTATGAGCTACTTATCTATTTTGTTGCCTCCAAGGCATTATATATGGGCATTGTACAGTTGTTGGCCACTCGGGAGTATTAGGCGTGCTTTAGTTTTTCACCACTTGGGCTTCAAACCTTTAAATTAAGTGGATCTTATTCGTTTGTAAATCATCTTAATCTATAGAGGGTGGTTGACTCATATTGGTATAATTCGGTTACTTGATATATCAGCGAGTGAGATCTATTAGCGGTCAATACCTTTATACATTGATTATCTAGTTATATTTTATATGGATGACAATAGGACATGCACACTTGAAAGTATGGGTGGGCATTATGGGTGGGCATGAGTTGGTTTGGGTTGGGTTTGACTATACCCAAACCAAATCATTATTTAATCGGTTTAATTTTTTACAACACAAACTGAACCATTTATAAGTTAAAACCAAACCGAACTAAACTGAAACCGATAAAAACCGGTTTGATTCAGTTTGGTTTAATGGTTTAAGAAAAAAAAATTAATTACATTATTTGTTATTTAAACAAATATAATAATATCAAATTATCAATATAAATAATTAAACTCATTATGAATAATATAAACAATAAACTCAAGTCTAGGACAATAATCGTTAAAAAAATTATAAAAAAAAAAAAAAAAACTCAAGTGTAGAACACCTAAAACTTATATTCAAGCTTCCAAATTAATAATATTCACCACCATCCAAGCAATCACTTTGAAGTTTAGTTCACTTCTTGTTGCATTGGCATTGATCCTAGTTAAAAATAATATAATATAGAATTAGGTTAACTTTAGTTTTTATTTTTTATCCGATAATTTAATATATATATATTGAGTCTCTCATAATGGATCCCTTATTTTAATTTTGGTAAGGACCACCATGAAACCATATCGATTTGAACAAATTTTGATCTGAATTTTTTTTGTGGATGATAAGTTTATCGAAATCTACCTATGAATAAAATTTGAGAATTTTTCAAATACTAAAACTATTCTTCTTGAATTTCCTATATTTCGCCTATTTTTCCGATGCCTTCATATTTTAAATAAGGGAGCCGATATTGACACCCATAAAACTTATTAGTACACCCATATTTTATTAAAAAATTTAATTACAAAAATATCCCAAAAGAAATTTACCAATAAGGACAAGTTACTTTAATTAAAAATAAACCAAATACTATATACATTCATTAATTACATCCATATCTTCAACTATATTTCTTTATTAAAAAAAACTTACCTTTCAATAAAAAAAAATAATAAAAAAACCTTATGATAAACCCTAATTAAACTCTAATTTTATTTCAAGTATCAAAATTTCTCATCATCACATGATTATCATATTGTTTTTGTCTTTCTTTTATGTATAGTTATAAACTCTAACAAAAAACAACATTTTTTTTTAACTATAGCTGTAAATATCAACAAGGGTTTTTTTTTTTTTTCAAGATACATATTCCCTTTTATAAGGCTCCTACATTCGAGATATTTCCAAAAGTAAATTGGACCATCATTAAAAAAAGGATTTAATTCCAAAAATAATATGATTTTTTTTTTTTTATATAAATTGGGTGTGGTAATAATTTAAGGGTGTTTATAAATAATATATATTAAAATGAATATATTTATTTCAATGAGGGTATTGTTGGCATTAGGATGGGTGTTTATAGTAATATTTAATTTTTAAATTTTAGACATGGGTGTACTTATAAAAATGGGTGTACTAATAAGTTTTATGGGTGTCAATATCCGTACCCTTTCTCAATTTGATATTTCACTTGGTTAAGGAAATACAATGGGCTTTAACGAGCTTGATATATATTTTTATGTTATTGAGCTGTTATAAAGATAAAGAAAAATATGGTAAAGTTAAGTCAGAATCGGAATTAGACTAGGTTGAACTTAGAATTAATTGGGGTGAAAAAACTTTTTTTTTTAATTTTTTTTTTTTAAGTGAAACTTTTTTTTTTTTTTTTTTCAAAAAGCTAGGGTGGGCTGTAGCCCACCCAAGCCAGCCCTATATCCGCCCTTGTGGCTCCACTCGCTTATGGATGATGGTTCTCCTCCACGAGAGCGGCGTGCCTCCTCCGCACTCGTGAAGGAGCATATCGCTCAAAGTGATCTACTCCTCCACGATGGAGAAAATCTTCCACTGCCGATGGAGTATTTTTTTTAGTTTTTTTTTTTTTTTTAATTAAGAAATTCACGAGCATTTTAGTATTTTTGATAGTTAAACTTGGTCAACGGTTAAATTTGACTAACGTCATAGAAGATGAATGTTAATTTTCAATAAAATTTTCTCCGCATGTAAAAGAGCAAACCTCATAGAAGTACGGTGTAATTTGGTCTATTTTTATACTGATTTCTTTAAATATTTTCACTCAACCAAAAGTGCGAAGATAAAGTTCATACTTTTAAGAAAGATGTTGGTGAGCTTTTAATTTTTGTTTACAAACATCTATGCTCAAAATATATGAAAGTCCGTGAGATTCCAATAACAAATAAAAGTCAACTTTTTTAAGTTTTCAGGTGTTTTTGGCCATTTCAGATGTTAGAGGACTTCAAAAAAATCCAACAAAATATCTTAAATATAAGATGAAAAAACAAACAAGCCATGAATGAAGAATCTACAACAGCTTGCATCAATTTGTACAATTTTAGGATATACAGATTCCTATTGAACTTCAAAACAAATTTGTTGAACAATTTTTCACATTTTATTACCTCAAAAGAGGTGGAAATTGAAATTGATCAAGCAATAACATAATTCTCCCATGCGCCGTATCTTGAACTCAAGCATTCTCCTCCGAGTTGCTGAGCAAACTCCCGATAAACTTCACGAGCACAAACGTTCCAAGACTTTGCCATATCCGCAAGAGACATGGGCTCAGAAAGCTGGCGGAGTGATCTGTTGAACCTCAACCTTGTCTTTGCCATTAGATTAGCCGACTCTTCGCTCACACGGCTGATGAGATAAGAGAAGATATTTTTTAATACGACAATCATTCAAAAAAATTAATTAAAAAATATATGAAACAAATTTATCAAGACAAAGTCAGTTTCCCATCTCTAACCTCCAGTCAACATTCAATCCATCCAGGATTATAGGAGAAGAATTTGGATAATCAGCAGGAACAAGCAACCGTAAGGGAAGTACTGGCAACTGTAAGCAGAAGACCACATTTATCAATCTTAAAACATCAATCAATTATGCGGCATTGTGGCTAGTCAATCTACAAACTCACCATTTTAAGATTTCCATCGAAAGCCACAGCACGGTAAGTGCATCTGACTGTTGTTCCTTCACCAGCTTCATATGTAGCAGTATCTTCAGTTGGATCCAGATCAACCATAGTTTCTACCATCAACTGGTTTGTGTATCTTATTTCATCCAATAAACCTTTGCTGGGCTGCAAATTGTCAATACATATCAATACCTTGCGAGGAAAGTAAATGGCGGAAAGAGGACAGGTGAGACACACACACTAACACAAATAAATGAAACTAGAAGTAAAGAGCAAACACACTTATTAAGAGATTGTAATAGCAGTAGGCAGAAAAGAAAGTTATCTGTATTTGGTATCTCATCCTTGATGGGTGTGTTTCATAAGCCATTCACATCATATTTTAAATTACTATCTAATCATTATTTTCGTTGCAAGATTATTTATGCATAAAAGTATGGAATCTTAGTTGCCAATTTCAGCCTCTTAGAGTCTTAGCATATATTTAACTCTTGTAAAAGAATGTGCGACCCTTAGGTGGAGCTCGGAAAACCAGGATGAGCAAGGACTAGTTCTAATAGAAAAGCAGGACATATTGAGTACCACCATAAAGGCACTGTTTAATAGTGAAAACCATAGGAACAGATGTCAAACCTCAATCCTGCGCCGCTTAATCATATATGCTGCAGTTGATTCTAATAAGTCACAGATCTGACCAGTTGATTGATTGAGATCATTGGTTTGACAAAGTGAAGATGATGATACATTCATGGCCAAGGAGCGTTTGTTTTGCGACCTGAATTTCCCTGCTTGTAAATGACACCTTTGTCCAAACGTCAAATCCTCACCAAAAGCAGCTGTAGAGTCTTTACAAGCTGTTCCAGCTAGCATGTCAGTGAGGTTCACAACTGAGCCAATTTCACAAACGGAGGCACTTAATGATTCAGGTGATAATGATTTTACCTGAAATAATATTAAGGCAATCTCAGAATCATCGTATAATACTACTTTGTAAAGGACAAAATAGTGAATAGCATCTCCGGTAACTACTATGTTGTATGTATTTTCACAAGAACATATCAAAGAATAGGTCAAATGATGACAAACCCAGGCATAATCAATACATAGTTCTTTGTTGAGTAAAGTATAATGTGGCATAGAACCGCAATCTCAGCAAATAATAACCAAAAAATTACTTCATTTTACTAGGTCTAGTGCTTAAAGTGGAAAGGGAGAAAATATACATACTGCATCAAGTAAGCGCTGAAGTGGCTGCTTTGTAGAAGATGATTGCTGATTGCCATCTTGATTGGTAGACTTTATATGAAAACAGGATGTTGATACCCCAGACGAATCAGCGGCAACTGATTGATTAACAACACCATTTTGCATATCAACTTTGGTTAAGGCAACAGTAGTTTGAGGGTGTCCAAAGTATTGCGGAACTGCTAGTGGAGAAGCACTAGATGTTAGAGTCCCATGGTCCGCTGGTATTGAAAATCGAGTTAAGGAAGAAGAAGGAGAAGCTTTTATTAATGGTGGACGAGGAGAATGCAATATCTCCCCACCTATTGAAAGAGGCGAAGGCAAAGTTTTCTGGTCAACTTGACAAGGAGCCACTGGAATTGGAATCCGAGGGTGATGTTCTGAAAGTTGGCTGATCAAGGGCTGCTGATGAAGCACACCTGAAGTCTCAGGGAGTTTGATGTTGGGCATTGCCATCTTTTGCATTTTCTGCTGTATCAGTTGTGGTTGAATATTTCGCTTGAGGTTTTGTGGTTGCGTCATTTGTTGTTTCACTTGTTGCTTCTGTTGCTGGAATGGGTTGACAGTAGAACTTTTCTGAGGGGAATCAAAACCATTCGCACTGGTATTTTGGCCTTCGGATCTTGCCGTATGCTGCAATGAACTAGGTATATTCCTCTGTGTCTGTCTTGTCTGAAGATCAGAGTGTAGTAAACTCGTCATTTGTGGTTGAGAACTTAGGATCCCTTGTTGCGTTGATGATAAAGGAGATGAATCACCCGGTGAAGTCGATTTTGCCGAAGAGAACTGGACTTTCGTGCTCCCCAGTTGCTGCAGCTGAGATACTTGTGACTGTCCATCAGGTGGTTGACGAATTTGTGCATGTTTCTGAACAGAAGCTAATTTCTGCTGCTGAAAAAGCTCAACAGTTTGAAGTATCTTATTCCGGTAGTATTCAAAAACTTTCTTGGGAAATCGAGCCATATCATCATGGCGCAAGAATAAAAATCTGATCAGCTTTTGTACTGTAGTCATTTGTTGATTGTAGTTTTCAGCCATTTCCGGTCCTGGTGCCTGCAGAAATTTTATACATAAAAAATCAGATCAGGAGCAAGTCAATTAGTTGGAGTTGGCAAAATTGAGATTAAACATTGGAATAGCTTATAACCTTTTGACGCATCAGATTCAACATTTTGCAAATATAGTTCAACTGAGGTAAGTATTCTTTCTTCATGGACTGAAGCTGCAAAATGGATGTAAGAAACAGTCTCATTGTTGGAGGATGAACTATAAACATACATAAAATTGAGAGGAAGGCTCTGAAACCATGTTCCATGAAGTCATGAACAAGCATATAAATAAAGAAACTATTATGTATGCTTAGTTCTACAAACAGTTACAGAGAGATTAAACAGAAGTTGCAGCAATTTCAAGATGAATCTATAAATGTAGAATAAAATACAATAGAAATCTACCATCCTACAAAGTAGCATAATATTTTCAACAGAATCCACAAAAAAACTAAAAGACTAATAAAAAATTACCTGTTGGTATGCCTGATCATGATATTCAATTTTGTTTTCCGGTTCACTTGGAGCTGAAGATTCAATTTTTACTGGCACACCTGATGAAACCTCAGCATTGGTTCCTTGTGATAGTTGCTGCTTCTGCTGATTGATTACGTTTTCAGGCTGAATGGAAACAGGCAATGATTGAAGTATTTGATGGGTAGCTTCTTGTTTGCTTTGCTTTTGAGAAACCGGAAGCTGATGATATGGAAGTGGCTGCCTGGTCCACTGGACTTTCTGTTTTGAAGATGTATCCCCCCCTACTTGTTCAAGGATGAGTTCTGACTGCTGATTTGAATTTGATGGTGATCTAAGTATTCTTAATGGTTGCTGCGAATCAAGAACATTACTTTGTAAGTTGACAGGACGCTGCATTGAAATTGGCATGTTCTTCTGGCACGACAGCTGCTGCTTCTCTACAGTATTTTTCTGGCCAAGAAGCTGATTCAGCTGATAAACAATAGCGTTCGATTGCTCCATGGATTGTGATTTCTGTGACTCTGTCAGGCGCTGAGAACACTGAAGTTGACTTGGCTGCTGTTGTTGATGGTGATCATTGTTAAGGATGTCATGCTGGATAGATGAAGCACAGGTATTTGATTGGTGGACCTTGCGCTTTGAAAGCTGATGTTGCAACTCCTGCTGCTGTTGGTATTGCTGATAAACCACCTTCTGCGATGACTGAACTCCAGGAATCTCCCTACAGCTATTTGCAGAGATATCTGGTTGCATTCCTTGGCTAACTGGACTACCAGCTACCTTACTGGTCTGTGTCCGATCTGTAACTGGAGAAAATTGTATTAAAACTGATATTACTCTAGAGCATATTATCATGATTGCTGTGATTGAGACTGCAAACTATCGTTCACAGGAAAGTTACCTGAATTGGAAGAGGTGGCTGCAAAAATACGATGACTTATCTTTTGTATTGATATCATTACCTTCTCAGTTATAATGTATATGTAACCCTCCTGAGCAAAACAGAACACAAGTTTGTATTGGCAAAATTAACACTCAAATAAAATTTATGAACTACAGGATGCAAACCTATTGTAACAGATGTACCTTTGATGTTGCATCCCGGAATGCTTTTTCCTCCAAATGCTGAGCAACTTTAACGACTAGGTTTGAAGCATTGGGATTAGAAGAGGACACCTCTTTCTTCAATAAATCCAGACTTCATTGTAAAAATTAAAAAAGAAAAATAATTAGAGATTTTTCATATTTAATAACTTCACAAAGTTAAAGTAAAAATCAAGAAATGCCAAAATAACAGATGAATATATGACATACATGTTTGGAGTTTCTTTCCAAAGTAACACTAGGTTTCCTGTTTCTTGTAAATCAAAAGAATGGCTCATTTTATATGTAAACTACTGGGAAGCAGAAGAAAATATGCCTAATGTTAAAAAAGAAAAAAAAAAAGAAGAGAAGCAACATGTAGCATATACTGTCCTCCTTATATCTATGACAATGTATTCAACTTAAAACAAGAGATGATAAGAACTCCATGTTTCTGTCTCAAAAGTTTCCTTGCCTAAAGGATGACAAACCATTCTAAGTCAACCTCCTAGACTAGCTCTTCAAGTTCCATAACCATGAGGTCTCAAGTTCAAATTCCCCTCTGCCCCTTCTAGGGGCGGAGATAGAGGGGGGCCAATAGGGGCTATGGTCCCCAACAAAACAAAATTTTAGAAATGTTCCAAGTTTTGATTATTTTAATGGTTGTATATAATATATCTAATTACGTATGTGGCCCCTATTATATTTTAATTACAAACATAATTATTACAATAAATAAAGAAAAAGTATGGCCTTACCAATTATATCTAATTTCATGTATTTCTTTTTACGGCACGTTTACTAACCGAGAATGAAATAAAAGATAATCAAATCCCATAGGAAAGGGAATCAGGGAAGAGAACTTGATTCCTTATATGGGAATGGGAATTTCTCTTTCCAACAAAACCTTAATCTATGATTTGAATGTGGGGCCTATCAATGAAGATTCTCATCCGCGTAGCTTCTGGTATTCTTGGTTTCATTTATTTTTCTACTCGGTTAGAATATTCTCTTATAAAACATACAGTTTCATGTCAATTGTCTTTCTCTTTAGTTGGCCAACTAGACATTGTTGCCTGTTGATGAATTTAAAAGTCGAAAAATGGTTAGTGATGACAACAATTATATGTTTTTAACTAATGTAGGAATAGACCATAATTGTACAATTACATATGACATATGAGACTAATCAATATTACATTTGGTTTGTTAATAACTTAGTTTTTAAATATTAGTATTTTTGTCTTGATCCCGCTAAATCCTGACTTCGCCCCTGGTCCCCCATTGAGTAGTAAAGGGGCATGCTAACTTATCAAATCCTATCAACCTATACCTTAAAATCTATATTTGGTTTAATTCATATCGAACACTTTTCCATTTTAATCTACATAAATAACACTCTTAATTACCAATCCTTAATCCATCTCGAGAAATTAACCTTTAAGAAATTCCATTAAATCCAAAATTCAGTTGTTCATTCTATTATGCGCACTGCATACACTCTCTCTTTCTACTACTAAATCTTCCAGCTTAATGCACATTAAAAAGCAAAAAGGTTTTGCTAAGCATTATTCATTATAAATTTAAAAAAATTACAAATTAATATGCATTGTTGAATAAAAATAATGATTATTAGAACGAAAAGTCACATTTGTTTTCAGATTCAAGCAGTAAGACAAGCCAACACGGCTACAATTACAGGGTAACATGAAAAATTAAGATGACTCAAGTTGTGCACTTTTAGATACATAATTTTTTTCAGAACCAAAAAGACTTCATTAACAATTCGTTCTATAAGATCTAGAAAGACCGTTAAGGTATCAAACCCATCAACCTATCCCCCAAATACTACTGTTGGGCCCTTTTAGATTAAGGTTTTTCAGCCGAGTGATTACTATACTAACATGATATCATAACTACGAGGTCTCGGGTTCAAACCTCCCCTCTGTCCCTTCACAATTGAGCAGTAAGGGGGCGTGCTAACGTATCAAATCCCATCAACCTATGGCTTAAAATCTATCTTTGGTTTGATCAAGATTGAGTGGTTACTAACAAAGATAAAACTTAAATAAAAAAAATTAATGGAATCGGAAACTTGCATATAAAATAAAACTTACATCCTCTGCAGATATTTCCGTCTAACATGTGGCGTGAATTCAGCTCTCCAGTCAGTGTTCTCCGATTTTGGTTCACAAGTCCTTGCAGTTTCAGAACTGTTATCGTTCATGCCGCTGAAACACTTTAAAGAACTGAAAACGAATACAGAAACGAAGGGTTTAAAGCGGAAAAATATTTGGGGGAGACTATGAAAAGTTACGTGACGCCTAAGTTTTTATGTATCAGCCCTCGACTCTCACTATTAACTTATAAGCCGCGTGAAAAGAGAAAAAAAAAATCTATAGGGGATTTTCAATTAGTCCCTGACTTTTTTCGAAATATCAAATTTTAAACCTGATATCTTTTTTAGTACCAGTGATCAATTACTTTTCATAAATACATCCAATTGATCCCTCTGTTAGTCAACAGTCAGTCAAACTTAACGATTGCATAGGCATTTTTGTCTTTAAACAGAAATCATGTCATATATCCTATCTTAGGAGGAGTGATAAATTTAGAAAATGAGAAAAAAAAAAAAAGGGATAATTATCCCGATGGCTATCGAATTGATGACACACTATCAAAATGGCCACTAGATTGGAAAGTTGTTCCAAAATGGCTATTTTTGGCAAACTTTGTGACACTAATGGCCATTCCATCCAATTCTATCCAATGAGTGGCATTTTGGTAAATAAGGGGATACCATTAATTTATTTTAGATATTTTTTGGAAATCAATTTTTTCAATGAGTGACATTTTGGTAAATAAGTGAATGACATTAATTTATTTTAGATGTTTTTTGGAAATCAATTTTTTCTTTTTAAAAAAAAAAAATAATTATTATATTTAGTGTGTGTAAATATATATATACACACACATTAAATATAATTATTCTTTTCAAAAAAAACAAAAGAAATGGTTTAGATCAATACACGTATCTCTTCTTTTTTTTTTAGATTTTGTAGCCTTAATCTTCTTTAAAAAGAAATATATGTGTGTGTGTGTTTTTTTTTTTTTTTTTTTTTTTTGATATGTTATACATATATACACACTAAATATAATTATTCGTTTCAAAAAAGAAAAGAAAAAATTGATTTCCAAAAAAAAAAATCTAAAATAAATTAATGTCATCCCCTTATTTACAAAAATGTCACTCATTGGATGGCATTAGATGGAATGGCCATTAGTATCACAAAGTTAGCTAAAAATGGCCATTTTGGAACAACTTTCCAATCCAGTGGCCATTTTGATAGTATGTCATAAATTCGATAGTTACCGGAGTAATTATCCCAAAAAAAAAAAAAACTCAGTGATTGCATCAGATGCACCACAATCAGAATCCAATGTGGTGCATCAGATGCACCCAAGTTTTTCTTGAGTTGTGTGAAAGAGAGAGTTTCATTAATTGGGCAGCTATCTAGTATGCTAATTGTGAAATTACCAAACAAGTCCTTTTAGTAAACAACAGTGTGCCTACTTGAGAGTTAAACTTGATATTCATTAATGGATGTGAATCACCTTTACTTACTTCCTTTCTTTTTTCTTTTTATTTTTTTTAAGAAATTTGAGGTTTTTTGGGAAAAGGGAGGACTCGAACCCACAACATCAGGGTGCAGGTGTAAGAGATTTTACCAACTGACCAACCTCATCTTGTCTACTTCCTTTCTGCATGTGACCAAGAAAGAATGATTTCAATTATATGGCTAAAATACAATTAAGTCAATTTCATTGGTTTTGAAATTCTTTAAACGTCTATAATTAAATTTTGAAAACTATTATAAATTATTGACAAAATCCTCCTTTTAAGAGTCTTATTTAATTACCACCACCCAATATGCATCAATGGTAAATAGTGGTGTAAAAGTGGGCTGGCACGGCCCATTTGTGCCGGGCCGAAAAAGCCCGTTTTTGAAAACGGGCTCGGCCTGGCACGGCACATCGTTTTTATGTGCCGGGCCGGGCCGGCCTGTTTTCAACAAAGGGGAGCTCGGCACGTGCTGGTGGCCCGGGCCATATGTATGTGTGCCGGGCCGGGCCGGGCCAGCACGCAGGCCTTTTCTTTTTTTTTTCTTTTTTTTTTCTTTTTTTAAATATTGTTTAAACAATTTAGATTATATAATTTTAATTGTAATTTCTCTATCTTATATTAATATATTCTTGTTTATTATTTTAGTGTAATAATAATAAAAAAAAAGATAAATTTATTATTTTATTTAATAAAATAATTCAAAGAATAAATAAAAATAAAATATGAAAGTAAATAAAAATACATGAAAATATGAAATGAAAAATGATTTATTTATTTTGGATTTTCACTTTTACATGATTGCCTCATTAAAATTTAAAAACCTTACCAAGAAAAACCCAATGGGATAAAAATTTGGCAAGGGAAAAAGAGTGCAATCTCTAGCATACGCGGAGCCGTAACTGGCCCGTCTGGCCATCCCGGTTCTGTTGTAGTTATGTCCGGGTTATAGTTTTTGGCTCTTCCTGTTGAGCCATGCATTTGGCCATATGCCTTTTCAAATGACCGGTTCCCGACTTTGGATAGGCATCATATGAGCGTTTACAAAACTTACAGCGATATTTTGTTGTGACCCTACCGTCTGGGTTTGGTATTTCTTCTTTGTCAAAACACTCCCATACTTTTGATATGTACTTTTTAGGTTTGGGAGGACATGATGTCGGTGTTGTGTCGGAACCAGAAGGCCCCACTGCCGTTTCCGTCGACCCAGAAAGGTCTACCGTCCAAAAATTGAGGATGATTATGATCCATTTCCTACAATACAAATATTAACTCATTAATCATTAAAATGGCTAAAGCATAAAATCATAAATATACTAATTAGTAATAACTAAGCATGACAATATATTAAAATTAATTACTAAACATAAAATCATCAATTTACTAACTAAACAAAATATACTAAGTATAAATTAAAATATACAAATATTAAAATTAATTTTTAGACCTAAATTCATAAAATTATAAATTTACTAAAACATAAAATTAATTAATAACATTTAAAGGAAAAAGATACCTTTGAGCTTTGGTGAATTGGTGGAGAGATTAGAGAATAATATTAGACTATTAGAGAATAGAGATTAGAGAGAGTAATGGAGGGTTGGAGAATGGAGAGAATGAGAGTATGAGAGAATAGAGATTGAGAGAAAGTGTATGGAAATTGTGGATTGGGTGGGGGTATTTATAGAAAAATTTGAAATGTGGTAAAAATATAAAATAGAAGAGATGAGGAGGTAAAGTGTAATTTTTTAATCAATTTTGAAATTTTGACCGTTGCTGACGTCAGCAACGGTCAAAATTTCAAAAAATAAAAATAAAAAATTAGTTTTTCAAACGGTTAAAAAAAAAATTATATATATATATATATGTATGGCGAGCTGGCATCCCCTTCAGGCCTTCAAATTTTTTTATTTTTTTTTTAATTTAAAATTTTAAATATCTTAATTAACTTAGTTTGTTATTTGTTAATTGTTAGTTTGGTTACTTTGTTTTGTACTTTTGTTACATACTTACATTATAAATTTATAATATTGTTATATTGTTTAAACATTTTTAATTGTAATTTGTTTATCTTATTTATTATTTGAGTCATTGAGTGTAATAAAAAAAATGTAGAAAATAGAAAGATTTATTATTTTATTTAAAAATAATAATTCAAAGAATAAATAATTATAAAGCTAAAATATTAAAGAAAAAAAAAAGATGAAATTATGAAAATATGAAAAGAAGAATTATTTATTTCTTTTGGAGTCTCAGATTCTTAGTATTACATATTTACATGATTGCCTCATTAAAAACCTTCCCAAGAAAAACCCAGTGGGATAAAAACTTGGTAAGGGAAAAAGAGTGCAATCGTATTACAAGTTAACGTACATGTTGATGTATAAGCAAGAAATCCTAGATTTGGTTACTGTCGGAACTCTCTTCGACATATAAATTACTGAAATTTTGAATAAGTTGTTCGTCTACCGTTTCATGTTGCAACCTCTTTTTCGCACGCTCCCAATCCCGAACGCATGCCAATACCTCTACCATCTCTGGAGTCAAAGAATTTCTTCTTTCTTCAACAATTCTTCCAGTCGTGCTGAATACCTGTTCTGAGGAAACAGTGGAGACAGGGATAACCAGTACGTCCCGTGCTAGGTGTGATAGGATCGGATATTTATAACAGCCGTAGGTTTTCCACCATACCAACAGTTCAAATCCCTTCTCTCTTTCAAATGACCGGTCGTCGAATTGAGCTTCAATGTAGCTTGTCAGTTCAGCACCGGAAGTTGCATCAGCTGATTCAGCTCGTGAAGAAGAAGAACTTGATGAGCCTACTTTTTTTCGGCGTTTTAAAATGTTCCAACTTGTCTGATTCGGGAGTGTCTGGTTCTATTGTTGGTTGCACGTCAACACCACCATACCTGCGCTCATAAGTACTAAAAACTTCGAACAACTTGGTTCGAATGTCAGTAACCTGTGCAGAATAATCTATGCTCAAATATCACCAAGATAATCTAGCAATGTTTCTAAACCAGATAATTTAACCCTAGGATCTATTATAGCACCTAAAGCATAAAGGAAAGGAATTTCAGACCAGTATTTTTTAAAGTTGGCTTCCATGGCAACAACTGCAGGGCCTAAGATTCCATCTTTCCTATAATTGTTTAACAATTCAGACATTTCCACAATATGATGTATTATCAGGGAAGATGTGGGGTAATAGACCCCGGAAAGAGTTACAGTGGAATCGTAAAAAACCTTTAAAAATTGAATAAAGATTTTTGCCACATGCCAATCATTTGGTGTCAATGTTGGTTGGCCAAGTTCGGACATTTTCATGTTATAAAAACCTGAAATAGGTGATTCATATTCCAAACAATTTAGCAGCATTAAATAAGTAGAGTTCCACTTTACCGACATATCTGTAAGGAATCTTCGGGGTCGTAGACCGAAGGTTGTACAGTATCTACCGAATTCATTTAATCTTGGATTAGAACTACAGAGCCAAGCAAGGGCATCTCTAATGCGATCTATACGATCGCTTACTACCTTCATACCAGATTGTACAACTAAATTGATAATATGACATGCACATCGTTGATGGAAGAAATAACCCCCATGTTGCGGGATATTTTTTTCAAAAAACAATGCAATGGAACTAGTATTTGCAGATGCATTATCTAATGTGATAGAAATGACGCAATGCTATATTTCAAAAGTTTCTAAAACATACATAATGCCTTTAAAAATATTTTTTGCGGTATGTGTGTCATCCATAAGACGAAAACCAAGAATTCTTTTTTGTAAATTCCAATCATAGTCTAAATAGTGTCCCTTGACAGTTATATAGTTCTGTTTGGAACATGCGCTCCAAATATCAGAAGTTAATGCAATAGAGACAGTTAGATGCTGTAATTCAACCTTCAACTCATCTCGTTGGGTTTGAAAACATTTTATCAAATCGTTTCGAGTAGTGGTTCTAGAAACAGATTTAAATTGGGGGTTGTATGCAGTTTGAATAAATTCTTCATAAAAAGGGTTGTCACCGAAATTAATCGGTTGATCAGTACATGCAATGTAACGTGCCATGGACTCTCTAGCATGCTTGGCGTCGTAACGCCAAGTTGTAACGGACCCGTCTGGGTGCCGTTGTAGTTGTGTTTGGGTTGTAGTGTCTACCTGTCCGTGTGCAGGCATGCATTTCTCCATATGCCTTCGCAAATGACCGGTCCCTCCCCTAGAAGTGACATAATGCTTTTCACAAAACTTACATTGAGCTCTGTCCATGAGTTGACCATCTGGCATAGTCTTCTGTACTACGTCAAAGCACTGCCATACGTTTGATGTGTGCTTTTTAGGTTTGGGAGGACGTGATGTCAGTGTTACGCCGGAACCAGAAGGTCCTGCTGCCGTTTCCGTTGGCCCGGGGCGGGGCCGGGGCCGGGGCCGGAAAGGTCAAAATAATCATTGTCCATGTTAAGACCATCCAGAAATTGAGGATGATTATGATCCATTTCCTACAATACAAATATTAAATCATTAGTCATTAAAAACAAGCATAAAATCATAATTCATAAATACTAAGTATAAAAATATTAAAATTAATTACTAAACATAAAATCATAAATATACTAAGCATATTAAAATTAATTACTAAACATAAAAATATAATATCATACAAATATTAAAATAATTACTAAAAATAAAATCATAAATATCATAAAAATATTAAAATTAATTACTAAACATAAAATCATAAATATACTAACTACTAAGCATTAACATTTAACATATTAAAATAATTACTAAACATAAAATCATAAATATACTAACTACTAAGCATTAACATATTAAAATTAATTACTAAACATAAAATCATAATATCATACAAATATTAAAATAATTACTAAACATAAAATCATAAATATCATAAAAATATTAAAATTAATTACTAAACATAAAATCATAAATATACTAACTACTAATCATTAACATTTAACATATTAAAATAATTACTAAACATAAAATCATAAATATCATACAAATATTAAAATTAATTACTAAACATAAAATCATAAATATACTAAGCATATTAAAATTAATTACTAAACATAAAAATATAATATCATAAAAATATTAAAATAATTACTAAACATAAAATCATAAATATCATAAAAATATTAAAATTAATTACTAAACATAAAATCATAAAATCATACAGATATTAAAATAATTACTAAACATAAAATCATAAATATATACTAAGCATTAAAATATTAAAATTAATTACTAAACATAAAATCATAAAATCATAAAATCATACAAATATTAAAATATATTACTAAACATAAAAATATAAAAGCATAAATATATTAAGCAATAAGTATAAACATATTTAAATTAATTACTAAGCATTTAATCATAAATATACTAAACATAAAAAATATTTAAATTCATTACTAAGCATTTAATCACAAATATAGTAATATATTAAGCATAAAAATATTTAAATTCATTACTAAACATAAAATCATAAATTGATAAATATACTAATATACTAACTACTAAAGTACTAAGCATAAAAGTATTTAAATTAATTAGTAAGCATTTAATCATAAATATACTAAGCTTAAATATATTTAAATTAATTACTAAATATAAAATCATAAATATCATAAAAATATTTAAATATATTACTAAACATAAAATCATCTACTAACTAAACAAAATATACTAAGATAGTAAGATTACTAAGCATAAATAAAAATATACAAATATTAAAATTAATTACTAGACATAAATTCATAAAATGATAAATTTACTAAAATCTAAGATTCTAAGATTAAATATTAAAATTTATAACAAAGCAAAGCATAAAAATATTAACTCATAAATACACTAAGCATAAAGCCATAAATAAATATAAAATATACATAAAATGTAAGAATAAATATCAAAATTAATAACTAAGCATAAATATATTAATTATTAACTATAAATATAAAAATTTTAAACTAAAACATAAAACTAATTAATAACATTTAAAGGAAAAACATACCTTTGAGGCTTTGAGCTTTGGTGGAGAAATTAGATAATAATATTAATAGAAATTTAGAATAGTAAACTAGTAGAGTAGTAGATTAGTTGTGTAGAGAATACTAGAATAGAGAGAGAGAGAGTAAGAATGGAATAATTAAAAATTTAAATTATGAAGGTGTAGAGAAATTGAGAAAATGAGAAATAGAGATTGAGAGAAAGTGTATGGAAATTGAAATGAGTGGGGGTATTTATAGAAAAATTTGAAATGTGGGTAAAAATATAATATAGAAGAGATGAGGGGGTAAAGTGTAATTTTTTAATCAATTTTGAAATTTTGACCGTTGCTGACGTCAGCAACGGTCAAAATTTTAAAAAAATAATAATAAAAAATTGTAAGGTTAACGGTAAAAAGAGGAAAAAAAAAAAACAGAATGCCCTGGCGGGCCGAGCCCGTCGGCCTGGCAGGCCGGCACGCCAGGCCTCAAATCTGTACCCGGCTCGGGCCAAGTATGTGTGCCGTGCCAGGCCGGGCCTGGAACGGCCCGCCATACTTGGCGTGCCGGCCGTGCCAAGGCCCACCAGGCCCGGCCCATATTTACACCACTAATGGTAAATGACGAATATTTAGTCCGATAATATCTCCGATTCGAATAGTCATACCACATGTAGTATATATATATATATATATATATATATATATATATATATATATTGACATTATATAGCCACCTATCTAGACCAGATATTTTTTTTTTTGAAGCTTTTTGTCATTAGTAGGATTCAAGCCGCTAACTTGTGAGCCATTTGCCCAAGCCCCAAGCTCGTCCATCTACCAGCTGAGCTACACCCCTAGGGCAAGTGAAAAATAAAAAAAAAATTACTTTGCTTACACATGTTAGTTGAATTTAAATGCAATAATAATTTATGATAAAAGTTATATATCATATATAATGATAGCTTCTTTTTTTACCGGAAGCATATGTTTTTAAAAAAGTATTACAAGAACGGGACTTGTCGAGATCAAACAAATACATATGCGGCGGCTCGGATATTTACTCTCATAACGAGAGATAACTGCCCACAAATCGAGGAGAAAACTCCCCACACATGCTTGTAAAATGTGTATTGTAGGATTTGAATCCCTCACCACTGATATGAAAAGAAGGTGCACAACCACATATGCTAAGAGGTTAATGCTTACAAAATAATCAAATAATTCATATCATATATCATATATATAAATATTATATAATTTGTTTTCACGAGGAAGTGACATGTGCCATCTATTTAATGTTATATTATAATATATACTATTTAATTTATTTATTTGGTCATAATATAATGATAGTTTCTTTTAACAGGAAATTGTCATGTATTCTTTTATTTAATTTTCCCCAACTATTTTTTTTAAATATATCATATTATTATAATAGCTTATAAAAATGTTATTAATATATTTTTTTTTGAAAGTATATCATATTATCATATCATTTTATATCATCATATTATAAAAATTAAAAATTAAAAAAAAAAGTAGCCATATAATCATAATAATATCAAATAGTAATATAAAAATATAATAATAGGTTATAATAATCATGTTGTACATATATTTATATATATATATATATATATAGAAATGGTCTCGTTCTGGTCAATGCGCACTGATGTAACTACATCAGTATCAATGCATGTGGATCACTGATTATGGAGAAGTTTTGACAAACTTTGAGTCAAAGTATGTAAATCTAATGGTCCACATTCAACGTACTGATAAAGTTATATTAGTGCGCACTGACTTAAACATTTATATATATATATATATATATATATATATATATATATATAAAATAAAAAATATTGATAGCTTTTTTTTTTTTTTTTTTTTTGGTACAGAGGAGGGCAAACAACCCAGAACAGAGGAACTAAGAAAGAGAAGAGGAAGGACACAATCTAGAGAAGGCCAAGCATATATATTAATTATTATTGTCGCAATACATTATTGATTTTTTTTTTATTTAAATTGGTTTTCATATTTTATTTTATTTTTTGTTAATTACTTAATGTTAAATTGATTTTTTTAATGTAATTTAACAATTTTGAAATTCTTTTTGTTCTCAACACAACAATATAAAGAATGAATGATGAGTTAAACCTAAATCTAGGTTAGGTTTAATTTGTTTGATTATTTATTTTAAACTTTTTTTATATCATAAAATGTTATTACATATAGTATTTTAAATAATATTATTTAACAAAGTTTGTGCATCACACATGTTGGCACATGAGTTAAGAATATTAAACATTATTTTAAATATTCTTAACTCATATTTAAATATGCTTATCCTAAGTTTAGGTGAAATAACAAGTAATATTTAACGAGATGAGGTTAGTCTAGTGGTAAAACATCTCACATATGAACCATGAGGATATGGGTTTGAGTCCTCCCTCTCCTCGGAAAAACCCTCAATTTATGTAATAGTGTAATACTTCAAGAAAAAAAAAACAATATTTAACTTTGACTAATAGTTGATCATAGTTAAATGCAATGAAAAGAGTGAAATGTCCATTTTGTCCTTTATTAATTAATTAATAACAATAAAATAATTAAAAAGAAAAACAAACCAATGGAGATCACCTCTCCTCGCTCGTGGATAAGGGTTCTCCTCTACACTCGTGGGGGAGCGATCTGCTCCTCCATGATGGAGAAAATCCCCCGATGTCACTACTTTTTTTTTTTTTTTTTTTAAGAGCATCTCCTATGGTAATATATATTTTTGAGTTTTTAAGTAGTGATAGATGAGCATTTCTATTGAATAAAAAAAATAGATAAATACATATTTCCATCTCCGATGCAATTATCTAAAATCAAATATGCATTCATTTTATGACCAATCATCATAAAACATTTATTTCACTCTCTTTCCTAATTTATTTTATAATTAAATGGAGCTATAATATTATTGGTGGAAATAGTTAGAAATCCTTCTTACAAAAATTTTTGTCACATCACTTACATATTGAAGATAGATAATTGCATTGAAGATGTTTTTTTCTACCTTATTATCTATCTATCCTATATGTCACTAATTTTTCTTCAAATGCATAATAGTATTGGAGACGCTCTAAGAATTTCAAGAGCATTTTAGTATATTTTTTTATAGTCAAATTTGGTTAACGGTTAATTTTGACCAACTTTGACTTTCGATAAAGTTGTTTCCGCATGTAAAAGAACAAACCTCATAGAGATATGATATAATTTATTCTATTTTGATACTATTTTCTTTAAATATTTTCATTCAACCGAAAGTGTGAAGATAAAGTTGATAATTTTAAGAAAGATCTTAACGAACTTTCATTTTTGTTTATATCCATCTAGAACATGCTCAAAATGTACGAAAATCCAAAAGATTCCAATAACAAACAAAAGTAAACTTTATTAACTTAAGTCACGTTTGTTATCGTTTTTAAAAACTATTTTTAAAAATAATGTGTTTAAAAACATAAATGTGTTCCGTAACGTTTTTTAAAAGTAGTTTTCAAAAAAAAAAACAATGTAAATATATTTGTACTGTTCATAAAATGGGTAAATAATTATTTGGAGAGAAAATTATAGTTTGTTTTCAAAAGATGTTTTGAAAACAATGAAAAACTTTTTTCTTATAACTTTTCAGGTTTCTTTGGCCTATTTCAAATGTTAGAAGGCTTAAAAAAAATCCAACAATATATCTTAAAAGCTACTTTTAAGACGAATTCATACATAGGATGAAAAAACAAACTAGCCATGAATGAAGAATCTACAACAACAGCTTGGATCAATTTGTACAATTTTAGGATATACAGATTCCTATTGAACTTCAAAACAAATTTGTTGGACAATTTTTCACATTTTATTACCTCAAAAGAGGTGGAAACTGAAATTGATCAAGCAATAACATAATTCTCCCATGCGCCATATCTTGAACTCAAGCATTCTCCTCCGAGTTGCTGAGCAAACTCCCGATAAACTTCACGAGCAGAAACGTCCCAAGACTTTGCCATCTCCGCAAGAGACATGGGCTCAGAAAGCTGGCGGAGTGATCTGTTGAACCTCAACCTTGTCTTTGCCATTAGATTTGCTGACTCTTCGCTCACACGGCTGATGAGATAAGAGAAGATATTTTTTAATACGACAATCATTCAAAAAAATTAATTAAAAAATATATGAAACAAATTTATCAAGACAAAGTCAGTTTCCCATCTCTAACCTCCAGTCAACATTCAATCCATCCAGGATTATAGGAGAAGAATTTGGATAATCAGCAGGAACAAACAACCGTAAGGGAAGTACTGGCAACTGTATGCAGAGGACCACATTTATCAATCTTAAAACATCAATCAATTATGCGGCATTGTGGCTAGTCAATCTACAAACTCACCATTTTAAGATTTCCATCGAAAGCCACAGCACGGTAAGTGCATCTGACTGTTGTTCCTTCACCAGCTTCATATGTAGCAGTATCTTCAGTTGGATCCAGATCAACCATAGTTTCTACCATCAACTGGTTTGTGTATCTTATTTCATCCAATAAACCTTTGCTGGGCTGCAAATAGTCAATACATATCAATACCTTGCGAGGAAAGTAAATGGCTGAAAGAGGACAGGTGAGACACACACACTAACACAAATAAATGAAACTAGAAGTAAAGAGCAAACACACTTGCAGTAGGCAGAAAAGAAACTTATCTGTATTTGTTTCCTCATCTACAACAGAAAAGTGATAAAATCCACCTTTGTTCATTTCCTAAACCCAGTAGTAATGCTCTTTAAATTTATGAAGCTTCTGCTTATTCTCTTCCTTGATGGGTGTGTTTCATACGGCATTCACATCATATTTTAAATTACTATCTAATCATATTTTCATTGCAAGATTATTTATGCCTATAAGTATGGAATCTTAGTTGCCAATTTCAGCCTCTTAAGAGTCTTAGCATATATTTAACTCTTGTAAAAGAATGTGCGACCCTCAGGTGGAGCTCGGAAAACCAGGATGAGCAAGTACCAGTTCTAATAGAAAAGGCACTGTTTAATAGTGAAAACCATAGGAACAGATATCAAACCTCAATCCTACGCCGCTTAATCGTATATGTTGCAGTTGATTCTAATAAGTCACATATCTGACCGGTTGACTGATTGAGATCATTGGTTTTACAAAGTGAAGATGATGATACATTCATGGCCAAGGAGCGTTTGTTTTGCAACCTGAATTTCCCTGCTTGTAAATGACACATTGGTCCAGATGTCAAATCCTGACCAACAGCACCTCTAGAGTCTTTAGAAGCTGTTCCAGCTAGCATGTCAGTGAGGTTCACAACTGAGCCAATTTCACTAACAGAGGCACTTAATGATTTATGTGATGATGATTCTACCTGAAATTACATTAACACAATCTCAGAATCCACCATATAATACTAATTTGTAAAGGACGAAATAGTGAACAGCATCTACGGTAACTACTATGTTGTATGTATTTCCACAAGCTAAAGTGAAAGAACATTTCAAAGAATAGGTCAAATGATGACAAACCCAGGCATAATCAATACATAGTTCTTTGTTGATAAAGTATAATGCGGCATAGAACCGCAATCTCAGCAAATAATAACCAAAAAATTACTTCATTTTACTAGGTCTAGTGCTTAAAGTGGAAAGGGATAAAAATCAGAAAATATACATACTGCATCAAGTAAACGCTGAAGTGGCTGCTTTGTAGAAGATGACTGCTGATTGCCATCTTGATTGGTAGACATATGAAAACAGGATGTTGATACCCCAGGCAAATCAGCGGCAACTGATTGATTAACAATACCATTTTGCATATCAACTTTGGTTAAGGCAACAGTAGTTTGAGGGTGTCCAAAGTATTGTGGAATTGCTAGTGGAGAACCACTAGTTGTTAGAGTCCCATTGTCCGCTGGTATTGAAAATCGAGTTAAGGAAGAAGAAGGAGAAGCTTTTATTAATGGTGAACGAGGAGAATGCAATATCCCCCCACCTATTGAAAGAGGTGAAGGCAAAGTTTTCTGGTCAGCCTGGGCAGAGGAATGTTGAGAGATTTTAGGAGAAATTGAACGAGCTTGACAAGGAGCCACTGGAAGTGGCATCTGAGGGTGATGTTCTGAAAGTTGGCTAATCAAGGGCTGCTGATGACACATACCAGAAGTGTCAGGGAGTTGGACGTTGGGCATTGCCATCTGTTGCATTTTCTGGTGTATCAGTTGTGGTTGAATATGTCGCTTGAGGTTTTGTGGTTGCGTCATTTGATGCTTCACTTGTTGCTTCTGTTGCTGGAATGGGTTGACAGTAGAACTCTTCTGAGGGGAATTTATGTCAGAATCAAAACCATTCACACTGGTATTACAAAACAATTTTTCCTGTTGTGCACCCACAATATTTTGGCCTTCAGATTTTGCCATATGCTGCAATGAACTAGGTATATTCCTCTGTTCATGTCCTGTCTGAAGATCAGAGTGTAGTAAACTCGTCATTTGTGGTTGAGAACTTAGGATCCCTTCTTGCATTGATGATAAAGGAG
This sequence comes from Acer yangbiense, assembly GCA_008009225.1. NCBI lineage: Eukaryota > Viridiplantae > Streptophyta > Magnoliopsida > Sapindales > Sapindaceae > Acer > Acer yangbiense. The sequence goes on along the minus strand of CM017762.1, from coordinate 52,111,663 downwards.
ATGAATCACCTGGTGTGCTTGTCAAGGTTGATTTTGCCAAAGAGAACTGGACTTTTGTGCTCCCCAGTTGCTGCAGCTGAGATACTTGGGACTGTCCATCAGGTGGTTGACGAATTTGTGCATGTTTCTGTACAGAAGCTAATTTCTGCTGCTGAAAAAGCTTAACAAAGTGAAGTACCTTATCCTGGTAGTATTCAAACACTGTCTTGGGTATCTGAGCTATATTATCACGTTGCAAGAATAAAAATCTGATCAGTTTTTCAACTGCAATTATTTTTTTATTGTAGTTCTCAGCCATTTCCAGTCCTGGTGCCTGCATAAATTTATACATAAAAAATCAGATGAACGGGAAATAACATTGCCAAGATAAATCAGGGAGGCACAGATCAAGAGCAAGTCAATTAAGTGGAGTTGGCAATAATGCAAAATTGAGACGAAACATTGGAATAGCTTATAACCTTTTGACGCATCACATTCAACATTTTGCAAATATCCTTCAATTGAGGTAAGTATTCTTCCTTCATGGACTGAAGCTGCAAAATGAATGTAAACATTCCTAACTAGTAAGAAACAGTCTCATTGTTGGAGGATGAACTATAAACATACATAAATTGTCAGTCTTTAGTGAAAACTGATCTTATTTCAATGAAGGAGATCTGTACCAGGAGAATAAATGATGGTGTGGAAGGATAGGCAGAACAAAGAGAAATAAGAGAAAAACAGGATGAGATAGGCTTTGTAGATTATGGAACAACGAATTGACATTAAAATCAGTGTAAATAGTTAGCTGATAAACCTTATGCAAATGGAATAGCCATTACAATAAGTATAAATAGTTAACTGATGAGGTATGATTTTTTAGAGAAAGGCTCTGAAAGCATGGTCTACGTTTTCTTGAAGTAGAACAAGCATATAAATAAAAAAATTATTATGTATGCTTAGTTCTACAAACAGTTACAGAGAGATAAAACAGAAGTCGCAGCAATTTCAAGATTAATGAAGTGCAATACTACTTAGCATTAAGCACAAAAGATAAATCTATAAATGTAGTAAGAACAACAATCACATAATAATATAATATAACAGAAATCCAAAAGTAGCATGATATTTTCAACAGAATCCACAAAAAACTAAAAGACTAATCAAAAATCACCTTTTGATATGCCTGATCATGACATTCAGCTTTGTTTTCCAGTTCACTTGGAGCTGAAGATTCAATTTTTACTGAAGGAATAAAGAAAAAGGGTGAGGATAGACAAAAGAAATTATTTATGGGCCTAGTTAACTGACCTTTAAAATATCTCCAAATATAAACTAAGTACGGTAGCAAACGTCCTTACAGATCATGTAATTCACATACAGTTTAACTGTTTAAGTTAGATATTCCAGGACCACTTCAGACATGAAAGATCAAATTCAAATCAACACAAATATTATATTCAGGGAACAAAGAGAATTATATGCAAATGATTGTAAGAGTTGAAAAAAAAAAAAAAAGAGGTAATTCTGTCAATAACAGATAATAGAGTCTGATCAATCAAAAAAGTTATACGATACATTCTCTTAGGCATATTGGCACACCTGATGAAACCTCAGCACTGGTTCCTTGTGATAGTTGCTGCTTCTGTTTATTGATTACGTTTTCGGGCTGAATGGAAACAGGCAATGACTGAAGTCTTTGATGGGTAGCTTCTTGTTTGATTTGCTTTTGAGAAACCAGAAGCTGATGACATGTAAGTGGCTGCCCTGTCCGCTGGACTTTCTGCTTTGAAGATGTATCCCCTACTTGTTGAAGGCTGAGTTCTGAGTGCTGATGTGACCGTAAGTTCATGACATCCAATGGTGATCTAAGCATTCTTAATGGTTGCTGCGAGTCAAGAACATTACTTAGTAAATTGACAGGGTGCTGCATCGAATTTGGCATGTGCTTCTGGCATGACAGTTGCTGCTGCTCTAAAGTATTTTCCTGGACAAGAAGCTGATTCAGCTGACAAACAGTAGTGTTTGATTTCTCCATGGATAGTGATTTCTGTGACTCTGCCAGTACTGTCAGGCACTGAGAACACTGAAGTTGACTTGGCTGTGATATACTATGCTGCTGTTGTTGATGGTGATCATTGTTAAGGATGTCATGCTGGATAGGTGAAGCACAGATATTTGATTGCTGGACCTTTCGCTTTGAAAGCTGATGTTGCAACTCCTGCTGTTGGTGTTGCTGATAAACCGACAATGACTGAACTCCAGGAATCTCCCTACAGCTATTTGCAGAGATATCTGGTTGCATTCCTTGTCTAACTGGACTATCAGCTAAATCACATGATACCTGACAGATATTCTGCAACCTGGAGTTTTGATCAGCACCAACTACCTTACTGGTCTGTATCAGATCTGTAACAGGTGGAGAAAATTGTATTAAAACTGATATTACTCTAGCATATTATCATGATTGTTCAGGTACAACTACTATTGCAGTGATTGAGACTGCAAACTCTCAATTCTTTCTATTTCTATTGGATGTAAGATATTGTTTAAATGTTTAGGGTAAAGTAAAGAGAAAAAGGAAAAAGGGAAACACTACTACAGGATGATAATCAGATCAATGTACATATACAATATGCAGACCAATTCGTGCAGATGACACTGTTGTTGCATTATAATCAAATAACAAATTACCTGAGAAACGAGTTAAGATGAGTCAACAGTAGTTCAAACACTACTTAACTGTGCAACAAAGCCCTCATACATCTTTAGCAATCTCCCATTGCATATTTTTATCATAATTAAATATCATCAATGCTTGAAGACAGGATATTCCAAAAGACTCCTAACAATCACATACATACAATGGAGTATTACACAAGTAATGGTGTCCAGAAACTAGAAGTGCATTCTAAAACTTCTATTCCTTTGTACAATTGTACTTAAATATGATTTACTATTGACAAACAATGAAATTTCAGTTGATCTAAATCATTTACACAAATAATGAAATCTAAAAAGCATTTCAGGCTCTCTTCTGAAGAACTTAAAAGCAAGGCCTACAGGTATAACAGAAAACAAAAAAACCTAGTTACCTGAATTGGAGGAGGCCGCAACAATACGATGACTTATCTTTTGTATTGAATTCATTATCCTCCCAGTTATAGTGTATATGTAATCATCCTGAGCAAAAGAGAACACAAGTATAGGCAATTAACACTCAAATAAACTTGATGAACTCCAGGAGGTAAAATAACAAAACAGATTTTCTATTGGCACCATTTTCTCAGATTTTGTGTTTACAAAATAAGCCTGAGCAACAGAGATCAGAAACAATCTAACTAACACTCAACCAAAATTTGGAGTAGACATAGTATCAAAATTAAAGACAAAGAACCTATGATCCCCAAATCAAACTGGAGTTCCATTCTTCTATTAATAAATCAGGACAGGTTGAACCTTCTCCGTTCTAGGCCCATCTCTCATATAAACGAAATGTAACAATCTCAAGTTCATCACTTGGTTTGTTGAACCCAGTCATAAATTGGTACATTACCAACTTTATTAGTTTCTTTAATTGATTCCAAATTTTCTAATTTCTCAATATCATTTTTCCGGCTACAATTGCATGACAACTTCATCTATTCTGAAATGAACCATGAGCCAGTGAACCCAAAAAAAAAAAATGGGATGATAGGTTGCTACATCTACAAAGGATAAAATCATGGATGAATCAGTTTGCTACATCTAGGACTAAACTTAATTATAACTTTCATTTTTTTATTTTATTTTTTTAATAAAGATTACTCTATAATACTTGATGCCTCATTTGGCTGATTCAGTGAATAGAACTTTGTTTCTTATGTTACTAAAGTAGATTTAGTTTTCTTAAATAAGTTAGATAGATTTGGTTTTCCAGCCTCTACGAATAGGCTTTGATGTGTTCTATATTAGAAAGCTTATATACAAATGAAAATATTTTTCTAGAAACCCCAACTCTTCCTCTCTATTTGTTTGTTCCTCCTCCCTCCTTTTGCTTCTTCTTTCTGCAATCACTTCCTTTTCTTTCTATACTTTTTGTTATTCTCTCTCCTATCTCTTCTGTCTCCATTCTCAATTTCTCTTCAAATTTTTTTTCCTTTCCTCCCTATCAAGTTTGCAGAATTACGGTATACACTAACAAGACTAAGAACAACTAATTTAACAGGAACCAAAATGACAATAGTACTCAGTAACTTGCAAAGAACTATTATCAAAGAAAAAGTAACTAGCAAAGCACCAATAAAAAACAAATTTAGAAGCTTATTGTAACAGATGTACCTTTGATGTTGCATCATAGAATGCTCTTTCCTCCAAATGCTGAGAAGCTCTAACCGTGCGGTATAAAATATCGGGATTAGAAGAGGACACCTCTTTATTCAATGAATCCAGACTTCATTATAAAAAATAAAACAGAAAATAATAAGAGATTATTCACGTATAATAACATCACATATTAGTATATTACTAATGAAATAACATATATCTCATAAAAAGTAAAAATCAAGAAATGCCAAAATAACAGATGAATATAAAGGGTAATCCATAACATAATTAAATAAATATGATATAAATGTTTAGAGTCTCTTTCCAAAGCAACACTAGGTTTCCTGTTTCTTGTAAATCAAAAGAATGACTCATTTTACATGTAAACAACTGGGAAGCAGAAGAAAATGTGCCTAATGTTATAAAAAAGAAAGAAGCAACATGCCGCATAAAAGTGAAAGATTCACAGCATTTCAATTACATGTGGCAATTGACATATAATGTCTTCCTTATATATAACATTGTGCTCACAAGGCAATAAGCATAGTCACATGTTGAAGATCATAATCTTAAGCACTAATGATACTTATTGGGGGAAACCGACTAGCGGCATCTAAAGACTTTAGTGTAGTTTAGTCTACAGGTAATATAAAGAACACCTCATCTGCATTCAGAATTAGAAACAAACTATCTAAGACAATGTATTCAACTTAAAATAAGAGATGATATATAACTTTAAGAAACTTAGGTGATTTCAGTCCCAAGCTCTAGAGTTGAGTACATCACAAAATAATCAAGAACAAAAAAAAGTTGCTACTGGCATGAAATTTTCAATTTTTTAACAGTAAAATGATTTTTCTCTATAAAACCACCTCTTAATAAACAAGAACTTTAACAATCCTCCCCATGCTGCGCAAATCTTATCACGCCAGCACTCCATAAGGTAAAAACAAACCTACTTTTGAAACTTAAAGATAAAAAGAGTTATCAATTTTCCCCATGAGTAACCCTTTGTCTCCATCTCATCTATCTTTTTGTCTTATTGACCTACACTAGAGGAGGTTCACACAGATCCATAGGATAAGAACTCCCCGTACCTGTCACAATAGTTGCCCTGCCTAAAGGATGACAAACCATTCTAAGTCAACCTCCTAGACTAGCTCTTCAAGTTCCATGACCTAAAGTATGAAAAACCACATCTGCTGATATTTCACTTGTACACAACATGCACTGTAAGGAATAATCACAGAGCAAAAGGTAAAAAAATAAATAAATCCTCCTGGAACACTTTTCCATTTTAATCCAGATAAATAACTCTTAATTACCGATCCTTAATCCACCTCGACACATTAACCTTTAGGAAATTCCATTAAATCCAAAATTCAGATCTTCATTCTATTATGCACACTCACTCTCTTTCTTCGACTAAATCTTCCAGATTAATGCACATTAAAATGCGAAAAGGTTTTGCTAAGCATTATTCATTATAAATTTAAAAAAAAAAATTACAAATTAATATGCATTTTTGAATAAAAAAATGATTAGCATTATTCATTATTCTTTATTCTACAACAACAAAAGCAGGAAATTATTAGAACGAAAAGTCACATTTGTTTTCAGATTCAAGCAGTAAGACAAGCCAACACTGCTACAATTACAGGGAAACATGAAAAATTAAGATGACTCAAGTTGTGCACTTTTAGATGCATAATTTTTTTCAGAACCAAAAAGACTTCATTAACAACTCGTTCTATAAGATCTAGAAATACTGTTAACGTATCAAGCACCTCAACCTATCCCCCAAATACTACTGTTGAGCCCTTTTAGATTAAGGCTTTTCGGTTGAGTGATTACTATACTAACATGATATCATAAGTCATAACTATGAGGTCTCGGGTTCAAATTCCCCTCTGCCCCTTCACAATTGAGCAGTAAAGGGGCGTGCTAACGTATCAAATCCCATCAACCTATGCCTTAAAATCTATCTTTGGTTTGATCAAGATTGAGCGGTTACTAACAAAGACAAAACTGTGGACTAAAAGAAAGCTTATCACTCTAACAAGACCTAAACGAAAAACGCGTTCATGGTTCAGAGTGAATAACCAATGCCGATTCACGCTCTTGACTAACAAAACAAACAAAGAAATTATAATTACGATTTTACAAGTGTAGAAACAAATCACCAACAAAAAAAAAAAAAAAAGAATCGGAAACTTGCATATAAAATAAAACTTACATCCTCTGCAAATATTTCCGTCTAACTTGTGGCGTGAATTCAGCTCTCCAGTCAGTGTTCTCCGATTTTAGTTCACAAGTCTTTGTAGTTTCACAATTGTTATCGGCCATGCTGCTGATTCTACCACAAAAGAAACATTTTAGAGAAATGAAAACGAATACAAAAATGAAGGGTTTAGAGCGGAAAAATATTTGGGGGAGATTTTGAAAAGTTACGTAACGCCTAAGTTTCTATATATCAGCTCTCGCTCTCGACTCTATCTATTAACTTATAAACAGCGTGAAAAGAAAAAAACCTATAGGGGATTATAATTTTAGTCCCTAACTTTTGTCGAAATATCAAATTTTAAATCTGTTTGCTTTTTTAGTACCCAATGTCTGCTAATAGATGAACGAGCTTGGGGCTTGGGCAAATAACTCTCAAGTCAGTAGCTCGAATCCTACCACTAGCGAAAGCTTTTAAAAAAAATATCTGGTCCCGAATTAATAGATATTGTCAAAAAAAAAAAAAAAATTGTATATATATATATACCCATGGTCTATTACTTTTCATAAATACATCAAATTGGTCCCTTTGTTATTCAATAGTCGGTCAAACTTAACGGTTGCATGGATATTTTTTTTCTTGAAACATGAATCATGTCACGTGTCAACAAAAATAAAAAATAAAATAAAAAATCAATATTTTATATATCACAAAATAAAATTAATATATAATTATAAATTCAAAAAATAATAACTATTGTTTTTTTATAAAAGGAATTTTCAAATGGAGGGAGAAAAAAAAAACATTTTAGACCTTTTTTTATATGTTTTTTTTTAATTTAAAATTTAAAAACAAAAAACAAAAAAAAAACAAAAAAAATGAAAAACAGACTTCCATCTCTACCGTCCGTCAATGTAATCATGAATAATATCTTGTCATCATTACGTAAAAATGGTTTAGGATTTGTTAAATTATTTTTATTTAGTTGTTTGTATCATATAAAATGAAAATACATCACAATTAATATAGCAAGGGTATAAATGTTAAATTACATGTTTTTAAAACATTTTATATTTAAAAAAACAAATAAGTTGACACCCTATTTAGAAGTGAAAAAAATAAAAATAAAAATAAAAAACAAACATGTCATTCAGTTTCAGGTTTCAGTCACTATTCATTCTTCAGTAAAATTCAGGATTGTTCATGTAAGTTCCTCAAGTTTGATTGGCTTCTTTCGGTGACAAACCACATGTGGGGATTGATGTAAGGGTAGCTTAGGCTTTTGATGGTTGGTGCTTTGCACAACCAAGGCCCTCTTAAGTCCTCAAGAGAAGAAGCACCAAAGGTAATTTCTAAGTGATTACTTGCTTTGAAGAGATAGTTGCACACACTCATAACTCATGCATATATTTAATACTTGTATGTTGTGTGTCTAATATGTGTGCATTAATGTTCATTAATCTCTCTTCTTGCTTGTTTATCTGATTGCATTTTGTATGTCAAATGCCATGACATGTTTAGACTTAGGATTGCATACATTGTGTAAGACGCTGTACAAAGCGCTGTTGAAAGTGCTGTACATATAGCGCCCATCTGAGACCTAGTGGAAAATGGGATTGGCGCTGTATAGACCTGATTGATTTTAATCGGTCACTATTGGGTGGCTGTACAATTGTTGTACAAAGCGTTGTATGTACAACGCTACAGCGCTTTGTACAGCGACACTTTGTTTCCCGAGAAGGACAGAGATTTGGCGCTATTTGGTCACTCTACAGAAGTGTTGTTCGTAGAGCGACTATAAAGATTGTTCTTCATGTTCTTCATGATTTCCCAGGAAGACACTGTACTAGTCGCTCTACGTACAGCAACTTGTACAATACCCAAGGCAAATACAGGGTCATTTTTTCAAAACGACTACACTTCATTTAGTCACCCTATATATATGCCTCTTTCATCTTAGGTCGTTTTTAAGAGTTCAAAAATTATATTTTTCCCTTAGAACATTTTTCAAGAGAAAAAATTCACAATAACTCATCTTTAAACACTCAAAGTAATTCCTTTGTGCATCAAAGTTCATCAAGCATCATCTACGATCATATAAGATGCATCCATGCATGGTTTTGCAACATCACATCTTGTTTGGTAAATTTTTCACTAACTTCATCTAATTTTAGTGTCTTTCTTAGCAAGCCATCTCTTGTATTACTTGTATGCTCTTAGAATATTATTGTAGTTACAAGATATAGATTGTATGTGGTGTATTGATTGAGTATTGTATTGTACATAGCTTTTTAGGTTTGCATAATCTATGTTTAGCTAAGTTTTATGACATGTCATCTAGCTATTGATATCTATGATTGTTTTAATTGTCATATTATCATCCTAGATAAATATATAGGGTTCCCTAGCTCTTTGTGCATTTTGGGTATTCATACATATTCACATAGCCCATATTATCTCTTCATTGAGAAGTAAGTCTTGTGTTGCTTCCGAGATTAGGTTGCTTAAATCACAAGCAATTGGACTAGGTTCACTTATACCGGGATTAGGTAGTGGTGATGAATTATATACCGGGATTAGGTTGTAATCACCTTTACCATTAGTGGATTCGAGGTTCAAGTGCGGCGCACTTACCAGCCCGTGGTTTTTCCCTCTTGAGGGTTTCCACGTAAAAATCAAATGTCTTTTAATTCCGCACTTATTACACTTGATTTATTGCTTTGACTAGTTAAGGGTATTTTCGGAATATTGACTAATAATGAAAATTAGGTAAAATCGGTTAAAAGTTATTCCCTACCCCCCCAGATTAATATTGAACACACCGTAATTTGTTTCAGTTCAGTTTTCAGATAAAAAAATAAACGACCCCTTACTTTTTATTTTAAGTTGTTTGACCACTTAAAAAACAAAACAAAACAACTTAATAATTTCAATTCAAACCCATTAAATTTTAAGTGCAAAAAACAAACGACTCCTAAGAGTTAAGAAAAAAAAAAAAAAACTTACGAATAAGCTTGATTTTTAGGAACCGTACATATGTATATGTATTAAAAAAAAAAAATACCCTGTTTTTCAAAAAAAAAAAAAATCGAAATATAAAAATGTTTTTTGTTACTTTTGTAGGTATGTGATTATCTAGAGAACTCTAATCCTTTTACTAGTTTTACAAATTCTAAGTTTAATCGAATCTAGTTGCAACAAATTAAGTTTTCATTTATCTTTTTTTTTTTTTTTTTTTTTTGAAAAACAAGGTATTTGTATTGACTTTTTAATATATATATATATATATATATATATATATATATATATATATATATATATATATATATATATATTACTGATTACTGTTAGTAAAAAACCAAAATATTCATAAGTTTTGTTTTTCTTTAACTTTTAAAAGAGATTGATCGAGAAAGTATGGAGATAAGATTTTTTATTTTTGAAAAATGGAGAGAGAGAGAAAGAGAGAGTGTTTAATATGGTAATAACAGATTTAGGAAGGAGAGTTTAATATGTAATATTTAATCTAATGATTTAGGAGAGAGAATTTCTTTTTATAATAATTTAATTAGTTTGGAGTGTCTTTATAATTTTTTTGTCTTGGTTAGTAATTTTAATTCAGGTTAAAATTGTCATTAATAAAAAAAATTAAATGAGAGTATAAATAGATAATTTGTGGATTGTAAGAAGAAGCTCTCTTTGATGTATTTATGACAAGTAAGGGACCATGGTTGCTAAAAAAGCAAACAGGTTTAAAAATTTGATATTTCGTTAAACGTTAAAGACTAAATTGATAATTGCCCAAACATATACAATTTTGTAATGACACTTTTCCCTTGGACCAGTTAGTCAACACCCAACAGATAGTCCTACAGTTCCGGGGGTAAGACTTAAGAGTGTGTTTTACATAGCAATTAATAATTAAAAGTAAAAGAAATTATAAAACAACCCCAAAATTTTAAATTGCCAATATACTAAAACAAAAATTATGAAGGGAACCCAAAAATTTTCAAAATTGAAAAGTGAAAATAAAATTAACAATTAAAAAATGTAAAATTACAAAACTCCACCAGCTCATGAAGTTCGTTAATTTTTTTTAATTTATTTATTTATCTTTAAATCATTTTTGCTTTATTATTTAAAAAATATGAAACTTATCAATTTAGTCTCTATGTGTTTCGTGAATTAATGATTTTTTTAATGCAAAATGTTTTTAGTGTCTATATAAAAAAAAATTAATTAATTTCAATGTAAATTTTGTGTTTGGTTTCATGTTTACATTTGACTTTTACTTTTCTCAATATCAACTATATTATTTTTTATAATATGAGATTGGTCCAATGGTTTGCTTCTCACACTTACAGTTGTGGGTTCGAGTCTGTCCCCTCCCCCAAAATTCTGAATTATTGTAATATTTCAAAAAAAAAAAAAATGCTATATTATTTTGTTTATATATTTTTAAAGATTAAATGTTCACATTTAATAAGAATAATTTCAATGTAACTTTTTTTTGTTTATTTAAAATACGATTAAAGTTCATGAGTATCTTAAACTCGAGGGGAGAATCATTTATTACATTAAAAGAAAATGCAACATTATTATCTATTTCAACAACAAAAAAAAAAAAAAAAAAACCATTTATTCTACATAAATGATAAAACAACATAACAGAAAAGATATTAAAAATAAAATTATAATGAACTAACATTATCACACTAGAAACAAATAAAGAAAAAAAAAATGAGAATTCAAACAATTCTCTCCGGTTTGACCAAAAAAAAAAAAAAAAACAAGCATGTGGTTTCGAAATTAGATAAATAAATTCTGTGAATCAAACACCATCAGGGTTTTGATGGAATTCGAAAATCAAAGGTTTTGTGCTACAAGACAATTAAATCTCTAGGGAATTTTTTCGAATTCTTCCAAAAATAAAATTAGAGATTGAGTGACAAATTAGGTCCTGTAGGTTCAGGTTGTTGATTCGGAAATCCCAACATCTGTCCTTGCTCTGCAATCCTGCTACTAGTTGCAGCTCCTAGATTTCCAAGTAATGGAGTAATTTGATTGAAGCTAACATTTTCCATAGGTGGAACTAGAAAACCACCATTTGTGCCCCAATAATTGGTAGATTGATGCTGCAGCAAATTGTGACCCATTGATTCTCGGTCTGGACCACCCTTCAAAAGCATAACCACCCCCAAAACGAAATGGTTTATGGATGATGGAGCTCATGTCACTACAAGAAAAAGCTGTTTTTGCCGCACATATTTTACCACGGCTGTCCATCCGTGGCAAATATTATAAAAAAAAAAAACACTAAAAAGTAACTTCTCATTAAATTTTTCCACGGATTGCAGATTGCTGGTTGTAGGCTGTAGCACACTTGCACCTATTTGCCACGGTTATTTACCACGGATATATCCAGTAATTAGAAAAGAAAAGAAAAAGAAAAAAAAAAAAAAACTAGTAACTTCACTTTACTTTTATTTTGAGTGTTTGACCATTTCACTTTATTTTGACTATTTCACTTTTAAGAAAAAAACAAAAAAAGAACAAAAAAACTAAATTGTTTCAACTCGCACGCCTCCTCCGCCGACCGCCGCCTTCGCCGCTTCCTTCGCCGACCACCGCCTTCGCCGCTGCCTTCTCTGACCGACGCCTACGCCGCCTTTCCGACCCTCACTATTCTTCGCCGTCATCGGTTAGTTGCCTTTCGTTTCCATTCACTGATTTCTCCAACTTGGTTAGTTTAATCTTCACTACTTCTTCATTTTTTTTTAATTCAGAGGTTAGATTGGAGGCTTCTGTTTGTGAAAGAGCCATGACTTGGCTACTTCTTTGCTTTTGGTTGGAGAAGAATATTAGTTTAGTGTTGAGGTTCGATTCAAATTTTTTTTAGCTTAATTACGTTTTTAATTGGTATAATCATAATAAAAATTATCATCTTCAATTCAGTTTTTTAGGTTATTTATGCTTTAATTTTTATCAACTCTGTAATCAGGTTATATTCGCCTCAACTTTGATCCAAATTCGTGTGAGCTTCATAATGTGAAAAAATAATTTTTCTACTTATATTCTGTCTACATCATATCAGATCAGTTCCTCTACCATAGGAACGGACGCAGTAGCGCTAGTGTGCAAAAGGTGGTACGAACTAGACGCAGTGACTTAGAAGCTTTGTGATACACGAAGATGTCAGAGAGGTTGCAGCGTCAGGGAAGCTGAGTTTGACAATGTTAAATCTGACATCTGAGGACTAGATGTTTCGGTTTGGAAATCTTGGACCAGAGGAAGCTCGATAAGTGTTTTGGATTCTCTACTGACGAACTTCCACACGAGTTACTTATGCAGGTGATTGATTCTTGCTTGATAGTCTCTGCTTGTTGAGTTAGATAGATAACAGTTTTTTTTAATCGGTGTTCTTGTATAATATTTGTTTTGTTTTTAATTGTTTGAATGAATTGGTAATTGGTTTTGTATTCACCATTGGATTGACTTTTGGATTCTAATTAGTTAAATTTTTAACTGGATGTTGATTCAGATTGAGGTGAGTCAATATTGGAATCCAACATTTGGGTTCTAGTTAGGTAAATTTTTAACTGGATGTACTAGATTTAGATTGAGGTGAGTTGATATTGGAGATTCTCATGAGGTTGTTTAATTATTTTGTTATATCTATTTTATGTTTTTCCTGATCTAGATATTGATTATATCGTTTAACCATGTTTTGAGTATGATTGATTGTCACACATCCTTGTGTAGATGACTTTTTTAATAGATAAGAGATTTGCTAATTAATTGAGTCAGCTATCAGCACGTGTTGTCCCGTTCGTCTTTACGTAAAATCTTATTGCGGGGGGACTGTTAACGTAGAGGAAATAGGTGAAGGGAGTTAGCAAAGTCGAAGAAAATGAAGCTATTTGATGTGCATTATCACCTCTAAGACCTAAGAATCTTCAACATAACTGATATCCACCACCATCGAGTCTAGGGTCCTCCATTTCACTGTAAATGTAGTTTCTGAGAAGGACTGGAATTTGGTGAAAGATACGAGTGAGATATGAGTGAGTGCTATTCTTCTATAATACCTTGCTATGGAGTTCATCCTTGGTTAGTACACCAATTTGTAATAACAATTTAGTCAAATCTTGTTAATGACTAACTTTGAGAAAAGTTGTTTTTCTTTCAAGTGTGTGCAGGAGAGGGAAATGTAGTTGGTGGCAGGGAAATGTAGGTTTTTGATCAAATGACGGTTCATGCATTTAATGTCTCATTTGTATGCTTGTACTGTGTTAAATTCATTGAGGATTGAGGAAGAGAGAGCAGACTTTTATTTATTTATTTATTTTTTAAATTTGTTTATATATATATATATATATTTCAAATTCTTGCATTTTCAAATATTAGCTGAAATGGGATATGAATTCATTTGTGTGGTATATTTTGTTCCTTCCAGCTTGTTGACGAATGCAGGGAGCACACACGGAAGTTGGTTGAGAAAAAATATTATAGTGGCGCTCAATACACTAAAGTCCAGAACAAGTGCAGCATATGCCCACTGTTACCCGGCTCTAATGCATTTTATATAATTATTTATGATGTCTTTCTTTTCCATATCAATTGGTGAACTGTGATTGTATGATTATTGGTGAATTGTGATTGTATTTGGACACTAATTGTATTTACTTTTATAATTGTATTTACTTCATAAAAAATCCTACTCTTATTGCCTCTTCATTTCTGTAGATTGCTGGATTGAAGTAGCTGAGAAACAAATATATTTGGTTTGGGAAAACGAGAGGGCGGAAGCCATTGCATTCGATGTTACCTCCAAGGTTAATTTCCCGATAATTCCTAGATTTTACGCAATGCTTGTTTTTCAAATTATGTATTTATAATTTTATTAACTATTTTTACAGGTTATGGAGGGTTGAAGAATGATGGTTCTAGATGGTTTAAGAATGAGAGTGTTTTCTATATTATTGTGAGAATATTGTAATTGTGTTCACTACATTAGTAACTTAAGATTTTTTTTATTTAAGGATATTATTTATTCGTTTGTTTAATTTTAATGAATTTCGATAAATCCAACATTAGATATTTTGAAGGTTTCTCTCTATTTTATGATATAATTTAATTTTTCTTTTGTTATCTCGTGAATTTCTTTTTTCATTTATTATTTATATTTAAATCTCTAAAAAAATAGCATAAAAGGAAAAAAAAAATGTTGAAATAATTATTTGCCACGGATAGCTGCTGCAGCAAATATCAAAAACTTTGCAACAGGCTATTGCCATGGGTATTTTGCCGCAGCAAGAACACCTTTTGCCGCGGTAACATCCGCGGTAAAACTTTTTACAACGGCCGTATTTGCAACACCTCAAATCCGTGGCAAATCTGTAGCAAAAGGCTTTTTGCCACGGATTTTGCCGCGGATCTGTCCGCGGCAAAAAACCCTTATTTTTGTAGTGTGTTGACCCCCATAGGCCTGTGAAAATGCCCATTAGAGAACCCCACCATGGATGGATATGGGTACAGTTGTTGAGTTGGTGCCAACCGATCAAAACTTGGCAAATAAGGTTGCTTGTTTTTTTTTAAAACTGCCCGCTCTCTTTTGTGTGCATTTTGGTGGCCACCAAGTGCTTGTGAGTTAGTGAACTTCTTGTCGCAGTACTTGCAAATGAAAAGTCGACTCTCTACTGCCTTATTTTCTTCTGCCACCTTATTCGCTTCTGCTTCTTTCACAACGGCAGACGACTCCAACACTTTCGGAGGTGAATCCGTTTCGAGATGGTCTAACAAGTTAAGTTGTAGCTTGTTGGATCCATGAAGATGATGATCAATCACATCATTGGAAAGCCTTAAATCTAACATGGGTTCTTCTTGTTCAACCTTTGCTTTCATTGTTTCTCTTCAAATTTTGTTGATGAATAAAGAGAATGGATTCGATGGTACTTATAGGATGAGCGGAATAAATATTGCATCTACAAAATATGGAAAGATATATCCAATTTGATTTTCTTGCATATTCTCGAAGATGGTAAAATAGTGAAAGAAAAACCAAGTGTGATGGGGTTTATAATGCACTCAATAGTAAATTCCAACAACAATTCGTCAACCCATATCAACACGTATTCTTATAGAGAGTATGAAATTCTAATATTATATTCCATATAAATGATTATGAAGACTAAACCAGTCAAACTTGCCATAAACGGATGATGAATTATGATCACCCGTCGATATGCCTTAATGGTAAAGAGTGTTTATTCAGTCTGATAATGTTTCAGGTTCGAGTCACCCTACTCGCAAGTGGTATATAAACAAAAAAAAAATGATGAATTACAAGTTTATAATTTAGTCAAAATTATATCCATTATAATCTTCTAACATCAATATGCTTGTAACATCAAAAGCTAGCTAACACTCTAAGTTCCAACTGTTGGATGTGATACTTTTAAATGTTTAAATGATTATGAAGACTAAACCAGTCAGTCAAACTTGCCATAAAATGATGAATTACGATCATCGGTTAATGTGACTTAGTGGTAAAGAGTGCTCATTCAGTCTGTTGGATGTGATACTTTTAAATGTTTAATAATATTAAAAGTAATTATACATAATCCAAAAATTATATAAAAAATAAACTCAAATGAGACAAGCGTATAGTCTATTGCGTGCTCTTTTGGTATCATTAAACCATAACCCTAGATTGTCAAATTGAAATTTTTTGGTACATATGTATGACACATGAGGAAGTGTGGCTGGAGGATTCTCCTCCTTATATTGATCATGTGGTTCGGGCCGATTGGTTTGACATTATGGTTTAATACATTCTATTCTTTAAAAAGAAAAAAAAAATCTAAGTTATGAACAATGATTATTCCTTTGGGTTTTTAATATATCACATGTGTTGTAAGAATTGAAACCTGAGATATTATTAAACCTATGCATCCTTTACAATCAAGTCATATTGAACGGTGTCCAGTGGTAATGATTATTTTTTCTTTAATAACCGATAATTTAGAATAATCAATAGATTATATACATGAATTAAAGTTTGTAATGCTCTACCATTAGAGTATCTCTAATGGTATCATCAAAAGTAGGAAAGTAATCAAATTTTGATTATTTACCCAAAAAAACACTGTCCAATGGAGTCACTAAAATTTAGCAATAACAGTTGTCAATAATCAAATTGCCTCTTCAATCATCAAATTTGAAGATTGACTTTTAATTATCAAATACAAACTTAACCCAAAATAACTGATGTCCTGATTTTATTCTTTCTCTTTCATCTGTGATTTTTTTTTTCTCTTTTTTTCTCTAATCACATATATATCTCATCATTGTTTCAACCCTAAAAATTTCAATCAGGTAAAATTCGTCTCTTTATTATGAATGGATCAATATCCATATCATATACCTTCTCTTGTCTTTTTTTTTTTTTTACCCTGTTCAATAGCAATGTGTTCAAGGTGTTTGACAAATTGTTTGTGTGATTTTATTTTGCAGGAGACTAACAGCCTAGCACACATTCGTATGTAATCTTTTTTTATTTTTTTTTAAAGGCAATTTATTAAAGGAAGAACCAAAGCAACGGCCCCAAAAGGCTACAAAACAAGAGGAAACAGCAACAAAAAAGCAAAGAAGCACAACATGAGCATAACAAAAAACAGAGCAACGACAGAAGCAGCAACCGAACAGACCAGCAGCAAAACAAAAATTATACAAATAATCTATTTTTCTAGTTATTTTTAGCATGTCTATATCAAACCAATTTAACACTTCATCCTCCTCTTCCTCTTTGGATGATGATGGTGGGGTGAAATTAATATATCGAGGTGCTGCTATTGCGTCAATATTATATGAGACACAATGACATCAAAGGGCATTGAGACAAACACATTCTTCAGGGGGTTCAAGAAAAGGGCGAAAGTTCATCCACCATGATAGAAAGTTGGCTCATGAAAATCCCATGAAGGATTACTTTATCGAGGATTGCACCTATTCTGATGAGATGTTTTGTCGACGATTCCGGATGAATAGATTGCTATTTATGCGTATTCATGACACTGTTCTTGAGCATGATCCAATGAACTTTAAGCAACGTCAAGATGCGGCAAAAAAGTTAGGTTTATCTTCTTTGCAAAAAGTCATCGCTGTAATCAGAATGCTAGCTTATAGAATGGCAGCTGATCAATGTGCAATCAGAAAAATCCACTATTTTGTTGAGCAGAAAAAAGAGAAAGAGAAAGAGAAAGAGAGAGTATTTAATATCTTTGATATGATTATGATATATATATATATATATATATATATATATATATATAAAGCTTTTAGAGCGGGAACAATGAAATAAAATGAGAGGGAACAGTGAAATAAAAATGAGTGGGAACAGTGAAAAATGTGTGGCGGGAGTAGATTTTTAATTTAGATAAAGTAGAATTTTGATTTTGATAAAGTGTACCATTGTGGACTACACAATCATCAAATTTAACAATCCCTAAAAAAAATCATCAAATGCTGAGGTGGCAACTTCTAAGGATCCAAATTTGATGATACCATTGGAGATGCTCTTAGTAAAGGTGTAGGCAACTCATGCTAAATCTTTAGTTTTTATATAGATATAGAAAACTGCAAATGTGATTAGTAAATAAATTAAAAGTGAAACAAAATATACTTCTTGAAGTTCATCATTACTTTATAAATCAAAACCTAAATACTTTAATGGTGCGTTTACTAATTGGGAATGAGTGAAATCGGAATCAAGTTCCACTGGAAAGGGAATGAAAGGGAATCGGAATTAACTTGCAAATTCAATTTCTGTGTTTACTAATTTTTTTAGAATTAAAAATGGAATCAAATTTATACAAAGTTGATTATAAAAATACTCTTATATATACAAAATAGCTGTATATATACATTTACATATACATATAAGAGATGTATGAGTATAGCTAATAAATAAATAAAAAGTTTTTTTTTCACAATTCGGTTTTTGCCACAGTATAGTTTTTTTTTTTTTTTCAATTTTTTTATAATTCACAGTTATATATATATATATATATATATATATATATATATATATATATATTAAAATTGAACAGTAAAATATGAAAAAAAAAAAAAAAGAGAGAGAGAATAGTGAAGTATAAAAAAAAGAGTGAACTGCATAAGTCTATATATTTATTGTTAGGATTCTCATATCTTGATTGGTTTATCACGTGTTGGGGATTGTATGTAAGGGTAGCTTAAGTGATTGATATTCAAGCTCAAGACCCTCTCATGTCCTCAAGATTGATAAGCACCAAAGGTAAACTTCTATGTGCTTAATTTGCTTTGAAGAGATTAGTAGCACACACACATTCACATCTCATGCTTAATTCATTTTCTTGTATGTTGTGTATGTGTTGTTATTATGTGCTCATTAATGTTCATTAACATCTCTTCTTGCATGTTAGTTTGATTGCATCTTGCATTGTCCTTTGCCTTAAACATGGTTAGGCTTAGAAGTCATGCATTGCAAATGATGCTATTCAAAGTGCTCTACAAAGCGCTGTTCGAACAGCGCCCACAAGACCTGATGCAAAAATGGTCTTTTAAATGCATCAGGTCTGATGCATTTTGATGTGGCGCTGTACAAAGCGCTGTTTGTACAGTGCCCCTCTGTTTTCCCGAGAGAACAGAGTTGGGGCGCTGTACAGGCGATGTACAAGAGGCGCTATACGTACAGCGCCTAAGGCAAAAATAGGTGTCACTTTTCAAAACGACCACACTTCATTTTGACACCCTATATATATGCCACTTTGACTTTAGGTCAATTAAGTGAGTTGATTTTTTGATTTCATACTTAGAATATTTTTCAAGCAAAGAAAAATACAAAAGAACTCACCTTTAACCACTCAAATCAAATCCTTTGTGTATCAAATTTCATATTGCATCTTCTATGTCTAGATAGAAAGCATCCATGATTGGGTTTGCATCATCACAACTTGCTTGGTAAGATTTTGATTAAGTTCATCTTATTTTAGTATTTTTACTATCAAACTATTCTCTTTAAATTTACTTGTATGTTTTTGATCATATGATAAATACAATAATAGAGAATTAATTGTGATGAATTGATTAAGTGTTGTATTGTGATAGCTAATTAGGTTTTTAATTAATCTTGATTAGCTAAGCTATTTGACATGTCATTTAGCTATTGATATCTAGGGTTGATTTAATTGAATATATCATCATCCTAGATAAGCATTTAAGGTTCCCTAGCCTTGTTTGTTATTTGAATATTCATACATATTCACATAGGTTGCATAATCTCTTCATTGAGAATTAAGACTTGAGGCTAAGATTGCTTAGGCCTCAAGCAAATTGGACTAGAGCCACTTTTAAAGGCCCGCGTGGTAGAAGTGGGGGGTTATTGACCGGAGTGTTAGACGAGGTCTACATAGGTTGTAAACTCCATTTCAATTAGTGGATTTCGAGGTCCGAGTGTGGCACACTAAACAGCCCGTGGTTTTTTCCAATGGTTGGGTTTCCACG
Source organism: Acer yangbiense (assembly GCA_008009225.1). NCBI lineage: Eukaryota > Viridiplantae > Streptophyta > Magnoliopsida > Sapindales > Sapindaceae > Acer > Acer yangbiense. Next base: position 52,091,613 of record CM017762.1, on the reverse strand, counting down.
TATACATCAAGTGTTATTTAAATTCCGCACTATATTACACTTGCTTGTATTTTTGACTAGTAGGGGTATTTTCGTAATATTGACTTGCATGCAAAAATTGGGTAAAAATAGTTAAAATCTATTCACCACCGCCCCCCCCCCCCCCCCCCCCCCCCCCCCGGATAATATATATCGAACACACCTAGTTTATTTGAGAACTTTCATTTATATACGGTGAACTAGTGAAGTATGAAAAAAAAAAAAAAGTTATATATATAAATATATAATTATGTATATAGTTTTTTTTTTAAAAATAAATTAAATGAGGATATTTTTGTAAAAAGATATGAATTCCCCTTTTCAATCAGGAAAGGGAACTTGATTCCTAGGGTGGGTGAGGGGAATCAAGTTCCCTTTCATTCAGGAACTTAATTCCTAATATGTGTGTGGGGTCCATGGAACTTAATTCCCCACAAATTTAGTAAACACAGGAATTTGAAAATGGGGAACTTAATTCCCTTTCCCAAATAGGATTCCTAATTAGTAAACACGCCATAAATTCTTCCTTCTTCCTTCTACGGCCTACTCAATCTTCAAGATCAAGTGTTCAAAGAAAGGTATTCTCCATTATTTTAATTTTATTTTTAATTATTTCATAAGGATATTATGCTTGGGTTTATTTTTGGGTGAATTTTATATTTGGGATGATTGTATTAAATTTTATCAGATTTTATTTTGAATCAACATATTTGTTATTCTTGATTATTTTCATTATTAAATTAGTATTAGTGGATTGAATTATGTATTAAATTAAAAGATTTAAATTACTTTTAAAATTATAAGTAGGAAATGAATTAACGGAATTGTAATTTATCATACATAACTTCTAAATTAATGGGTTAAATGGGTTTTATTGGGTAACACGTAATTTAATAGGTCGTGTTTGGGTTTTGACATATGACACGATTAGTTTAACAGACCGTGTTAGGGTTGAGCAAAAAATTAACGAGACGTATTTGTATTTATACAAACACGACACGATAGCCCATATAACCACCATTATTTACAATGGTTCAACTGGACCAGGGTTAAAAAAAAATTGAACTAAAGTTTGGTTGGGGTGCATCGGGCCCTTGCAATAGTGCAACGCATGAGCGACGCTTGAGACAAGAGGTATAACAGAGAAAGAAGTATACCTTTCTTTGAACACTTGATCTTGAGGATTGAGTAGCTGTGGTTCCCACCGGACTTCAATTCTTCAGCCTTCTTCAGCCTTTCAAATCTTCCTTAAACAAGAATACCGACTTCCACACGTTACCTATATCTTCAGGAAAGTTCCTCTTTCACATCAGTTGAGTCCTGCTTAGTTACCAAACAAGATATAGATAACTGCAAATGTGATTAGTAAATAAATTAAAAATGAAACAAAATACACTTCTTGAAGTTCATCATTATTCATAAAACATAAAATCTTACCACAATTTTACATTGTAATGAAAAAAACAAAAGTCAAACGAAGAATTCAAGTCTTGTAATTAAAATTTAAGTATATCTCTATATTGTTTTCACATCGTTGATGGTTCTCCAAACCACTGCTTTCTTGACGATGATTCAAACCATTAATCATCAAACGCATAGACAGAAATGCGCCATTTCGGCCCCTCACACCATTAATCTTACCAAGTTGTAGGACTTATGATTAAGGAACTTAATATCGGTATCGGTATCAATATCTGGTTTCTAAATTTACGGATATTTCGGGGATATTATCGATATCGGTGGATATTTTGTCAAAAATTAAAAAAATGATGGATATTTACATTTAAAGTTTTTTTTTTTTTTTTTTTTTTTTTTTTTTTTTTTTTTTGTGAAATCTTAGGACAAGTTTAAACAAGTAATTATACATTAAATTAATCATATTTCAACGATAAGTTAGTATAGTTATGAGTTTATTATAAATTATAACATAGATAGAGTATATATATAATTTTAAAAATTGAATATTTAATAGAATAATATTTTATTTCACTTTTACAATATTATATGCAATATAAAGAGATTAAATATTTAATAAACAAATAGATGAATGATTGAAGGAGATTTTCGTTGTTGCATTCATTTATATTCACCGTAACGAATAAATGCATGATGCATATGCATTCATTTTGTTTCTATTTGACATAGGCATTCATTATTAATATTCTTTGCCATACTATTTGGCATAGACATGCATTATTATTCTCTACCATACTATTTTTCAAAATTTTATCATTATGATTCTCTACCGTACGGGCCATACCAAATAATTGAATTCTTATTTATTTTTTATTTTATTATTTGATAAAAATAATTGAATTTCTTTAGATTCTCTACTCAAAAGAAACAATTGTGAGTTTTTACACGTTTTGCACAAATAATTTTGAGATTATTTTATTTGGAATGTCGGCACAAAGTTACAAAAAAATCAATTCTACATATTTATAAATTGATGGGTACATATTTAATACTATTTGGAATTAATTTTACACATTTGAGTCACAAACAATTTTTATTTTATTTTTTTCAAATTGTTTTCACAAAATTTTATATATTTTACACGTCCACTCTTTGGTTTTTTATCCAATATTACTTCAAGTCCTCAATAATTTTACTATTGACTATTATGTTAAGAAAATTTATAAATTTGTAACGCTTCTTCTAAAATAACCCTCAATCTAAATTATTTTAACAATAATTTAATTGTTTAGGATTAAAAAACTTATTTTAATAATATGCAAAATATCCATGGATTTTCGGGGTAAAATTCGAGAAATTTCGGGAATTTTGGGATATTTCGGGAATATCAGGAGATTTTTACGGATATTTCGAAATTGGCCGGATATTCTACAAGATATTAGATATTTACCTGTTTCGATATCGGTCCCTCCAAAATATGGATATATCTATCGATGGATATTTCGGTATATCTATCGATTTTAATTACCCTGCTTATGATTGAGTTTATGTGCTGAGGAAGTGAGGATCAAGATTGACATTTACAGTATCACATTGTTTCGTTAGTTTGTGACCATGGCTCGCTCGCGCTTGTATTTTGTGAAATATTTTGTCGCAATACTGACAATAGAAAACACTTGTCATTGCCTTCCTCATTGGCATACTTCACGACAATTTTGATACGTTGGAAGAATTTCTCTCTAGGCACTCTAAAATATTGAGTCGTTTATGTTCGGAGGAATGATTCGTTGCATTACTAAGGGCATTTTTAGCTCGGATTAAGATCCTCTGCTGTATTGATCTTTTTCCTGATCTAAAACACTTGAGAACAAGACTCTGCATTTAAAAATAATGAAAGTAAAATAAATAAAATAAATAAATTATAGCCATTGATTACACATATCAATAGATCTATATAGCTCAGGATAAAGATCAGCTCAGCAGAGGATCCAAATTCTTTTAGCTCATTGTGAATGCATCGGATAAACTTTTGAATTGTTGAGAGACAGATACAATAGACCATATTTATATACAAATATGGTGTGTGTTTGTTACGTGGGATTGGATCCCATATAAACCAATAGTCCTGCTGTGGTTAAATATTGTCCCGGTTTTTGCTTCTTCTTTTTTTCCTTATTTTAATTAAATTACTTATTTTAATATTTAAAAATTATATTTGAAATATCAATTTAAAAAATAATAAGATGAGGTTGACCAAGTATGACCTTCACACCTATACCACAAGGTTGTGAGTTTGAGTTTCTCTTCCTCTCTCTCTCTCTCCAAACCCCGAATTATTGTAATATTTCAAAAGGAATATAAATTAAACAATAAACGTTATTTTATTTATTTTTTAAAAAATAATTATTTTATTCAAAAAATAATTTCAATAATTCTCTTAAACAATTTTAATTTAAAATATATTTTTTTCTTTTCTATGAATTGAATTTAAATGATTTTATTTATTTAAAAATTAATTTTATATAATTTTATATTAACCTCTCACAAAAGACAATTATTTTCAAGGGGTCTTTGCAAATATAGCCCATCCCAACATTCATTTTTAGAAAATAGCCCATTGGGAAAAAAAATGCATATCTAGCCTTTCTTGATATTAACTTTCTAGGAAATAGCCTTTATAAGACAATAATGCCCTCAACAATTAAACCGTGCAAAATGACTAAATTACCCTCTTACATTGTGTAAGGACGAAACTGCCCTTCTCTTCTTCTCCTTCAGTTGACTGAAGAAAACCAAAACTTTCAGAAATTCGGTCGTCTTCTCCATCGTTCTCCTGTCGACCAGAATCGACTCCATCGAAGTTGGGTCAGTCATTCTTCCCATTTCAAATCCCATTGTTCTCCTTTCGACCGGAATCCACTCCATCAAAGTTGGGTCCTCTCCACTGGAATCTTGCTACCGACCGTAATCTTGACGGTGACGGCGACCAAAATCTTGAGAGTGCCGCCACCTCCTTCAATCGAGCCTCACTGTCAAATCGAGCTTCACTGTCAAGAATACACAGTCAATGTAAATCCCGTAATCACACTTAAGTTTCCAATGTCATTGAATCTATCGGTCATTTATTGTTGTTTAAGTTTGAGACGTTTTTGATAGAATGAGGGATTGATGGTTTTGGATTTGTTGCCCATGAATTGGGGTTTGTGTATGCAGTATTTTTGGGTTTAGTTAAGGTGTTTGATGAAATGTCACATCAAGCTCTTAAGAGGGGCAGTATTGTTGTAGTTAAGGTATTTAGTTTTGTTGGATGCACACATCGTCCTCACTATCTCATGAATAACTGGAAGAAATGCACTCTTGTGAATAGTGTTGTATGGTTTGTTTTCACATTTATTATCTTGTATGGTTTGGTAGGGAAAAGGTTTAGGGAATTTGTATGTGATTTTGTGAGGGTTGATGGTGTATGTATATTTGTTTGTGTTGATCGGTGTTGGTTGTTGATGGTGTATGTATATTTGTTTGTGTTGGTTGGTTGAACCAAAACAGGCCCCTACTATTGATTTATCCCTTTTGCTTTTGTTATTGGTTGCTGTTATTGATTGTGGAAATTGGAAACATAAGATGAGCTAAGGCCGGGAGGAATGTTGTAGGCCTGGGAGGAATGTTGTAGGCCTGGGAACCGTTCCTAGGCCTAAATGAATTGTTCATAGGCACTGACCTGAATTGAATGACAGTAATTGTTATACTGTTATTGACTGATTTTTTTTTTCAGGGTCTAAGGATACCATGTCTTGGGTGTTAGTTCAGTACAGTGAGCATTGGAAGGGTAACACATTGACCAGTCCAATTTCGTTTTCAATACGTCTAACTAAAAAAGAGAATGGAGCGTACAATGAATTGGTGGAAACGATATACCAGCGAACAGGGGTTAGTAGAGACCAAATTCAGTTGAAGCTAACTTCGCATGTGGAAACGGGGGTTAATAAAGTTACATTGACTGTTATGAGTGACGACGATGTAGAGTTTGTGATTATGCATAAGAAAACAGGTTGGGCCACAATTGATGTTGAATTTATCAACAAACATGAATTTCGACCTCCACCAAATCCAATCCAATCCAATCAGAATGTACGGTCTCTCCTGTTAAACCCACCGATATTCCACGGTCTCCGGGGGGTACTCCTAACTATAAATCAGTTAGTGGCAGCAATAATCCGATTGCTTCACCCGGATTTTCGTCAGCAGGAAATGAACAAGCAACGCCAGCATCTACTTCCAAGCATTTAGTTATGGATAATTCAGTTGTGGATAGTTTTGAAAGCATAGATAGTTCTAGAAAGTCTGATAGTTCTAAAACCAGTGATACAGAAGATGAGAGTGGTGGTGGTGATGGTGATGATGATGATGGTGGGATAGCGGCAACAGTTCTTCTAACAGAAGAACAATGGGTGAGTGGAACACCCAACAGTTCTTCACCGTCCTTGTACACACGGTGGATAGTATCAGGTTCAGATCTGTACTCAATACCAGCCGTTCGATCAGTGGATGTGTTTGAAAATCTAGGGGACCGAGGTCCATTATACAAAGGACAGATGTTCAAGGACAAGCCCACATTGAAGAGCGCTGTAGGATCGTATGCATTTGGAGAGAGGTTTGAGCACAAGATTTCATGATCTTCCAATACACGATTCACTGCGCAATGTAGTCAGAGAAGTTGTGGATGGGTTCTTCAGGCATGGAAGTCGAATAAGGGGACTTATTGGCATGTGAAGGCGTTTGTTAATGAGCACACATGTGACAGAAATGACAACTACAACATTGAATTCAAACGTGTAAGTGCTGCTGTGATAGGGGATTTGTATGCAAGTAAATATCGTGATCCCGGGCGCATAATCCGTCCTAAAGATATAGTTTTTGAGATGAGGGAGCAGCATGGCATACACCTCTCGTACAACAAAGCCTATAGGTCGAAGGAGCATGCTTTGAGTCAGGTATTCGGTGATCCGTGGGAATCCTTTCAGAGGTTGCCATCTTATTTTTATGTTTTGGAACAAGCGAACCCCGGGACTATGACAAAGATCAAGACCGACTCCAGAAATCGGTTGAAATATGCATTCATGGCAATTATAGCCTCTATAGAGGGGTTCAATTCTGTTATTAGGCCGGTTATCTGCATCGATGCTACCCACTTGAAGGCTAGGACTAGGGGTGTTTTGTTAGTTACGGTGTGTAAAGACGGAAACAGGATAATATACCCTTTGGCATTTGGGTTTGCAAACTCTGAATGCACAAAGTCTTGGACTTGGTTTTTGAAGAAACTCCATAAAGGGATCCAAAATCCAGACCGTGTCATGTTAGTATCGGATCGGCACAATGCTATATTCAATGCAATGGAAGCCATATTCCCAGATGTAGCACATGGGATTTGTGTGTACCACTTGGCACAAAATCTTAAAAGATTTTGCAAGCAGATGGATGATGTGATGTGGCTTTACTAATGTGCTGGTATGCATACCGTATCGAGGACTTTCACCGTTTCATGGGTGAGGTGAAAGAAACCTGTCCTAAGGTTTACAATGAGCTCCTAGCCGTTGGGGTTGAGAAGTTTTCACGTGTACATAGCCCTAGAAAAAAGGACCTCTTTTATCACCACCAACATTGCCGAGTCAATGAATTCTTGTCTAGTTTCAGTCCGAAAATTGCCTATCACAGCAATGGCGGAATGCATCAGAGATTTGTTGCAAAGGTGGTTCTACGATCGTCGAACAAATGCACGTGAAATGTCTACATACTTGACAATGTTTGCAGACGAACACATCAAAGCTTTGACAAATACAGCGAATAAGTCTGAGATTCACCCCATTCACCACAAAACATTTAAGGTAGACGACAAATGGATTCCTAGAATCATCGACCTTGAAAACAGTTCTTGCTCATGCCGTCAATGGGATTTAGATGAGTTGTCGTGTTCTCATGCAATGGCGGTTGCTAGGTATACTTCCCGGTCTTTTAAGTATGCACATTTATCTGTTATGGTTTATTTACAAGCCTTAAATTGTGTTTGTTGGTATGTTATGGCCTAGGTTCAAAGGTACATCAATCAACTCAATGGCTTCTGACCATTACACAATAGGATATCTTAAACATGCTTATGAAATGGCTGTGAACCCTGTTCCAGATCCCGAATCTTGGGACATTCCTGATGTAATCCGGAACCGTATTGTATTGCCATGGAAGAGAAAAAAGCTACTAGGAAGACCAAAGAAGTTGAGGATACCGTCCGCCGGGGAGAAAAGAAAGTTACAATCTTGTTCAAAGTGCGGAAAAAAAGGACACAATAAATCATGAATGTACACAAATGAAGTTAAATTGCTTAAAGCATACCTAGAGGGGGGGTGAATAAGTTTTTACACCTTTTTCAAACCCTTGAACAAACATTCGTTTGTCCCTCAAGGTAGCCTTACACACAACACAATAAGCCAAGGAAGACATACATAGACAACACGATAATACAATCATAAAAGCAAAGTCTAAGTATATCAACAAGTTATGTGAGGTATAAGAACAAGTAATCATAATAATAAAGAAAGCTTGTATTTCAATAAGTGTTCAATGAATTACAAGAGTGATCAAAATGTCACTAAACAAAAATTACAATATACAAAAGAATCAAAGAAACAAAAATGATCAAAAGAATGAATCCACTAATCACACTATACAAAGACTTGCTTCACAATGTATCACAAGTGAATATTGTGAATCAAGAGAATAAAATATACAATTAAAATATAAGAGAAGAGATAGGAAGAATTAACACAAGAGATTTTTTAACGTGGTAAAACCTCCAAGGAGGAAACATCCACGGGTTGAACTACAACCATTAGGAACTATATTATTGGAAAGTAAACATAGAACATTCACAAAGTGACCAATCTTTAGCTCACCCAACCTAGTGAAGTCTAAGCCTACCCAACCCTATTGGAAAGTGTGAAATCCCTCAATGATGCGAAACCACCATATATTGGACACCACACACAACCAACATCGATGGTAGATTAGAAATTCCTCAAGAGTGCATACACCTCCCGTGTACCCCGCTCTATCGGAGTCTATGTCTAACCATACGCCTAGGCCTACCAATATATTAGCCAACTCCCTATCCAAGGCACTCTTGCCTCTAGGGAGCCTCCCATGCATGACTATCCGAATCCTCCCGACTCTAGCCATGACTCCTTGCTTACCTATCCGAGTCATCCCGACTCTAGGCAAGTCTTCTTGCTTGGCTATCCAAGTCACCCCGACTCTAGCCAAGACTTCTTGCCTTTTGCAAGGACTTCCTAGTGTGATCATGTGAATGCAAATGATGCAAACAATCAAATCAACATAGAACATGTGATCAATACATCCTATGGCACAAGTAGACCTAAACATGTGATATCACAAGTAATCAAGTCTAAATGCAAAAATAAGAGAATAGAAACCTAAGCATGTGAAACACCTAACACATACACTCAAAGTCTCATTCACATACACAACACTTGAATCATAATATGTTCATGAAGTACAAGATTCAAGATGCTATCAATATACAATTAAATGCTAGATATATGAGATTAAAATCAATCAATATACTAGACAAAAATATAGAGCAAGGTTTTGAGATTTACATCAATCAAAACCTATATTCTCTAAATCACAAACAAATACACAAATCCTAGATTTTATTAATCAAAGGATCAAATCAAATCTCAAAGTCATTTTAACACAAAATTAATTCAATTAAGTATCAAACAACCTAAGATGCCATTCTAATCACAATACAACTCACAAACATATGTAAAACCTAGAATCATAGAATCTTGTCAACATTAGTCCACAAATTGAGTTTCAATTAGAATGATAATCAAGCTATCTTTCCAAATAGCTTTTACCAAATATTAACATAGATATAGAAGAAGAAACCCCAAGCAAATGGAAGGTCAAATAACAAGAAATCCCAAAGTTGAGACTCATACCTCGGATTCTGCAGCTGGTTCGGAAATCAGTGTTCAACCACTGGAAATCACGATCAAACAGCCACCAAACCACTTGGAGATGTTAGAGAACTCAAATACGAACACTCTCCAACTTGAATCACTCAAATCCGACTCCGGATGAGGAAGATATGGTGTTTTGAAGTTTGGAAAAATTGGAGAGAACTCTATACGGGAAAACTGAAATGTATCTTCTTGATTTTTCAAAATGAGAGAGAGAGGGAAGAAATAGGAGGAGAGAGAAGGAGGAAACCGGCCAACCATGTGGTGCCACGTCACCCCCTGGCCGTGGGGGGCGCGTGGCCCACACGAGAGCAGAGAGTGCTCCAGGCCGTGGGGCCCACGGCCTCATCCACGGCCAGCCCAAGTGGCCCAAGGCCTGGGCTGTCCTCTCGCGCGCTCCCTCGGTTCTTCGGCCCGTATCTCGGGCGTCCGAGCTCCGATTTTGAATCCGTTTCTGGATTACGAACCGTGACTCTCTCATGCACGACTACGACTACACAAATTTGAAAAATGGTTGAGAAATCATCTCGGAAATCATCGATGAAGTCAACCCAACGAATGAGAACGAAAAATGGCATAGTCAACTTGTTTGGACTCGAAACCTTATGAATGAGTAACCGAAACGACCGGAACTCAATAAGGCATTAAATAAGAACATGTTCAAGTCCTAAACACAAAATACAGAAACATACAAATACAAAGACACACACATATGCTAGTTTCCGGACATAGTCCTAGAAAATGCAAAACACAAAGTTTATCAACTAAATATGAATGCATGAGCATATTTTGCCAAGTGTGTGAAAGTGATATGTAAATGAAATTAAATCATGAAGGAACATACAAGAATGATATGTGTGTGTGTGTGCCTAGCCTTGTAAGAGATAGGAGGACTTTTAATACCTTTGTCGACCAATAATGCCCGAATCCCTTAAAAGCCGGCTTCTTGAATGAATAGAGGTTGAGACGTCCTTCGTCTTCAAAAATCTTCAATTACTAACCACTAAACATTACAAGATAAACACGTTTTGATATGGAATTAATGCCAACACAAACTACAAACCTTACAATCTCCCCCTTTGGCAAATTCCATGACAAAACCCCTAAACAAACACTAAAACAATTACAAAGAAAATTTGGTCACAATGAGTACAATGAGTTACACATATAGACACAAATTAACAACCACAACTAGTCTTGAACTTCAACTTGGTCTTCTCTTGATATCACCTAAAAAGAAACTTGAAAGCACAAGAATATCCAAGAAACAACAAGTATGACAATATCCAATCTTAGGCAAGAAAATAGTAATATATAAGTTCAAATGGATCAAGTATGCTCCCCCTTAATACATACTATCCATCAAAATATTCTAAGCCAAGATTCAACAACAAAAAAAATATTACATGCCATATAGTTCAAGCTAGATACCAAATATACAAACATATAAAAATAACTAAAATGAGACTAAGTAAGCTAGAATTCTCCCATGTGTTTATCATATTTCTCCCCCTTTTTGACATGATATGAAGCCAAAGGGAAAGAGTAAGAACATTATACCTCATGAAGCTTTCTAGCCACTTGTGCCACCAAGGAAAGAAGAACGGTGTGCGGATCTCACATATTGCCTTGTTGTAGTTGATTTTCCTTCCAACTCTTTGATCCTCTCATCTTGAGCAACAAGCTTGGCACTAAGGTCTTCAATCTTCCTTTGTGACGCCTCAATCAACCTATGAGATTCTTCAACCTCTTTCCTCAATTTTAGAGCCCAACTAGGAAGAGCGGGTGAGCTAGAGACAAGGTTAGAAACAATAGAATCACCAAATAGCCTAAGCACATCATTAGACTTTCCCTTGTCCTTGTACGACATGGTTGCCATACGTTTCTCACACAACTTCTCTAAGGGAGGAAGCATAACATCACTATCCAAATTCCTCACACCTTTAGCTAAGCATAATTGAGTTATAAACCCCGGAAATGGCAATTTCTTATCCAAACGACTAGTATAAGCCGCAATTTCAATTTGCTCCACAAGCAATTCACCAAGGTTTATAGGTTTATTAGTTACCAAGGCTTAAACAATCCTAATTTTGTCTCTATTAAGCTCCGAAGCATTAGTAGAAACAATAAGATTGGAGCACACAAATAAATGCCAAAATGCACTAATTTTAGTAAGCTCACCTTGCTTAATAAAAGCCTGTTTCCCCCAAACAAAATCACTATCATCACATAGAGTCTTACCCATCAAGTCAAGATTTTCCAAGATGTCAACATCAAGGAATTCCGATTCAATATCATCGGGCACTTTAAGAAATTCATTAATTTTCCTAGAACAAACTCTAAAGACGACCTTCCTAATGCTTAGAGTAGCACTAGTCACAATAGAACTAGATTTGTAAGCATGAAAAAACTCTCTAACTACGGTCTCATTAGAGATTCCTAACATGTTCACCCATGAATTCCAATTTCTACTCTTAAGCACATCATAAACATAGGATCCAACACAAGATTCCAAGTCAATACCTCTTTCTTGAATTAGCTTTTTGCAACCAAAAATTCCCAATTCATCCACTTTGTTACCTTTGGAAATTTTGGAAGAAATTGTAGGTTTGGACTTGTCAATGGGAGTTGAAGAAGTATTTCCACCAATCTTCTTTGCTTTTCCCATAATCTTGCTATACAAAAACAAACTAAAAACCAAAGTGAGAGGAAACAAAGAAACAAATAAAGAACCAATAAACATATACAAAGGCAAAACACTATATTCAATAAATCATCATGCAAATAAGAATTTATCAAAGCATCTTCATGATTTATCAAAAACAAGAATAATGCCAACAAACAACAACCTTGAAGAACATGTGAACATGTCATAGAAGAGAACAAGAATTTAGCATATTATGCTCCCCCTTGACAAGTGCCTCATCTAAAATCAAGATAGACATATGTTCACAAAAATCACCACACAATCACATCACAAGCAATTTTATTAGATTTGCAAATAAGCTTCACATATCTAAGAGAGTTACATCAAGATTTTCAATCACTCTCATATGTCATCAAAAATTGCTAAAGTATCAAAAATACTAATTAAGCAAACGTGAGTATGTGAAGATTTTGCTTCAAGTATATGAAAAGAAGTAGTTTGATAATCAAGCATGCATACAATTTCAACATCTATTCATCTTAGGCCTTTCCATAAAAAGGTCAAACCGGTTATCATCCGAAATTTTGCTTATAAAGAGAATAGATTTCAACATGTGAGCGTGTGTGTGCATGTGGCTCGTCAACCCATTTCTATTTGTCAACCCGAGCTCATTTGATTATTCAACTATACTCCAAAAGCCTTTTTTTTTTTTTTATTTAGGCTTGAATCAAAGATTTTTTTTTTTTTTATGATTCAATTCAACACTTCTTTGATTTTTCTAACAAAAAACATATACACCTTATGGCGGCTTTCACTCATCACAAAGGCGTAACCCTTTCCAACATTGGGTGGCTTCACAACCAAGGTGTGTAGCCCTTTCCATGAGGGTGCTCGTTGAGTTCTATGTTGCCGAAGCAAATGGATACCAACCATTGGTCATTTTTAAATGTACTAGTCCTTAGGACTTCAAGGTGTATCCAAAGCGAACATCAATCAAGCTCAACATACTTAACAAAACATACAAGAGAAGCAAAGTGCATTTTTTGAAACCAATTTCAAGGCTTAAAAGCACATGATCTAGAAGCAAGTAAAGAGACTTACTTAAGATCTCTACTTCTCAAGAGAGTAGCTATCAAAGAATATGAAGCTCACATTATTCAAAAATTAGCCACTCAGCAATCATACAAATAACAACACACTTCATGAAATAAGATCAATGTGAACACTTATCACCAAAAGATCTTAAACTAGCAAATGTCAAGGAGGACCATATAAACACTATAGTAGCTCTCAATCATGACATGCTACATGAATGTGATACAAACAAAGAGTTGATAGATGAAAAATCAAGTAAGCAAGCAATATGATATAGAGATACCTTTGCTAGCTAATTTCACCAAATACAATGCCTTTACCCTTTTTATGAGTCCTCTTGGCTTGTAAGTCCTCATGACTACAAGTTATAGGTGTGTCGATTCTAAGAGACTAAAGACAATGTAATCCAACTCAAACAAACAAAAAATGACTTTCTTTAAAAGCCATAACAACAATGTTACCAAATAGATTCAAAAAAAAAAACTTCTCAAAAGTTAATCAACAAATTTTGACTATCATAACAAACAAGTGAGATAGCTAAGTTCATGTCAAGTTGTAAAGATACAAAGCAAAAGCTAAGCTTCTTATCAACAACACTAATCTTAAAGCTAACTCACATGTGCAACTTACACTAATGGTAAGAGCACCCACCCTTGACAAATTTTGTCTTGGGTGGACATACACGAACATCATCAAGATTCTCTTTGACCACAATGTTGAACCTAGAGTAAAGTTCTTCCACAACTTGATTCACAATAATATCATTAATACTCTTTTTCTCAACATTGTTTGCAACACATGCAAGGTCAAATTTTGAAGGATATGCATTCTTCACCTTCCGGACATCCTTAACATGCTTTGAAAAATTATCATGCTTTCCATATTTAAAAGCTTTAGCATGCATAGAATTAGGTCCAAGCTCTCTATTCCTAGATGCATTTTCTAAGTTGCAATATTCAATGAATTTATAGCACTTGGGCTTGATATGGCCTAAGGTATTGCAAAAATGACATATGGGAACAAAAAGAGAGATTTTACCTTCCGGTGGTGGTGGAGGACAAATGGGAGTTTCAAGGGGTACCTTATTCTTCAATTTGTTCTTCTTCTTGGAACATCTCTTCTTAGGAGCTTTTTCTTCAACAATGACTTCGCTTGTAGGAAGTGATGCTTCTATGAGCTTCTCCTCAACTACCGCGTCACTTGAGCTTCCTAAGGACATATTAGAGATGATCCTATCCTTTTCAAGCACAATACCCTCAACTTCGCTAAGCTTCTTGGCAAGAGCATTCTTTTCACCTAAGAGCCTCCGAGTTGTTGAGACAAACTCATCCACTTGTAGCTTGATCAAATCATCTTAAGCACTTTTAATGATTTGGATCAACCTCCTCATCCAACGAATCTTGACATACATCCTCTAGGATAGAGTGAGAGGTCATGAATGCAACAAAGTTGCTTACCAACTCTTCTGCACTAGAAGACTCATCACTTGAGCTCTCCTCATCACTAGAGATATCATCACTCCATGTGGATTTCTTCATTATGTTGCTTGAGTAAGTGATCAAATCTAAGTTGATCATCCTTTGGAATACAAGAACATCTTCTTCTTTGCTTTTGTAACTAACACTCTTTCAAGCTTATCAACAAATTTGTTAGTAGACAAATGCAATGAAAAAAAAAAGAACCTTTTCCACAACAAATAAAGAAGGACAACTATGACACAAAAACCTAAGCAATTTACACGTAAGTATAAACCGGATCTTGTCGAGTGCCGTCCGACGACCCGCTATGATACCAATTGAATGTACACAAACGAAGTTAAATTGCTTAAAGCATACATAGAGGGGGGGTGAATAGGTTTTTACACCTTTTTCAAACCCTTGAACAAACATTCGTTTGTCCCTCAAGGTAGCCTTACACACAACACAATAAGCCAAGGAAGACATACATAGATAACACGATAATACAATCATAAGAGCAAAATCTAAGTATATCAACAAGTTATGTGAGGTATAAGAACAAGTAATCATAATAATAAAGAAAGCTTGTATTTCAATAAGTGTTCAATGAATTACAAGAGTGATCAAAATGTCACTAAACAAAAATTACAATATACAAAAGAATCAAAGAAACAAAAATGATCAAAAGAATGAATCCACTAATCACACTATACAAAGACTTGCTTCACAATGTATCACAAGTGAATATTGTGAATCAAGAGAATAAAATATACAATTAAAATATAAGAGAAGAGATAGGAAGAATTAACACAAGAGATTTTTTAACGTGGTAAAACCTCCAAGGAGGAAACATCCACGGGTTGAACTACAACCATTAGGAACTATATTATTGGAAAGTAAACATAGAACATTCACAAAGTGACCAATCTTTAGCTCACCCAACCTAGTGAAGTCTAAGCCTACCCAACCCTATTGGAAAGTGTGAAATCCCTCAATGATGCGAAACCACCATATATTGGACACCACACACAACCAACATCGATGGTAGATTAGAAATTCCTCAAGAGTGCATACACCTCCCGTGTACCCCGCTCTATCGGAGTCTATGTCTAACCATACGCCTAGGCCTACCAATATATTAGCCAACTCCCTATCCAAGGCACTCTTGCCTCTAGGGAGCCTCCCATGCATGACTATCCGAGTCCTCCCGACTCTAGCCATGACTCCTTGCTTACCTATCCGAGTCATCCTGACTCTAGGCAAGTCTTCTTGCTTGGCTATCCAAGTCACCCCGACTCTAGCCAAGACTTCTTGCCTTTTGCAAGGACTTCCTAGTGTGATCATGTGAATGCAAATGATGCAAACAATCAAATCAACATAGAACATGTGATCAATACATCCTATGGCACAAGTAGACCTAAACATGTGATATCACAAGTAATCAAGTCTAAATGCAAAAATAAGAGAATAGAAACCTAAGCATGTGAAACACCTAACACATACACTCAAAGTCTCATTCACATACACAACACTTGAATCATAATATGTTCATGAAGTACAAGATTCAAGATGCTATCAATATACAATTAAATGCTTGATATATGAGATTAAAATCAATCAATATACTAGACAAAAATATAGAGCAAGGTTTTGAGATTTACATCAATCAAAACCTATATTCTCTAAATCACAAACAAATACACAAATCCTAGATTTTATTAATCAAAGGATCAAATCAAATCTCAAAGTCATTTTAACACAAAATTAATTCAATTAAGTATCAAACAACCTAAGATGCCATTCTAATCACAATACAACTCACAAACATATGTAAAACCTAGAATCATAGAATCTTGTCAACATTAGTCCACAAATTGAGTTTCAATTAGAATGATAATCAAGCTATCTTTCCAAATAGCTTTTACCAAACATTAACATAGATATAGAAGAAGAAACCCCAAGCAAATGGAAGGTCAAATAACAAGAAATCCCAAAGTTGAGACTCATACCTCGGATTCTGCAGCTGGTTCGGAAATCAGTGTTCAACCACTGGAAATCACAATCAAACAGCCACCAAACCACTTGGAGATGTTAGAGGACTCAAATACGAACACTCTCCAACTTGAATCACTCAAATCTGACTCCGGATGAGGAAGATATGGTGTTTTGAAGTTTGGAAAAATTGGAGAGAACTCTATACGGGAAAACTGAAATGTATCTTCTTGATTTTTCAAAATGAGAGAGAGAGGGAAGAAATAGGAGGAGAGAGAAGGAGGAAACCGGCCAACCATGTGGTGCCACATCACCCCCTGGCCGTGGGGGGCGCGTGGCCCACACGGGAGCAGAGAGTGCTCCAGGCCGTGGGGCCCACGGCCTCATCCACGGCCAGCCCAAGTGGCCCACGGCCTGGGCTGTCCTCTTGCGCGCTCCCTCGGTTCTTCGGCCCGTATCTCGGGCGTCCGAACTCCGATTTCGAATCCGTTTCTGGATTACGAACCGTGACTCTCTCATGCACGACTATGACTGCACAACTTTGAAAAATGGTTGAGAAATCAGCTCGGAAATCATCGATGAATTCAACCCAACGAATGAGAACGAAAAGTGGCATAGTCAACTTGTTTGGACTCGAAACCTTATGAATGAGTAACCGAAACGACCGGAACTCAGTAAGGCATTAAATAAGAACATGTTCAAGTCCTAAACACAAAATACGGAAATATACAAATACAAAGACACACACA
Source organism: Acer yangbiense (assembly GCA_008009225.1). NCBI lineage: Eukaryota > Viridiplantae > Streptophyta > Magnoliopsida > Sapindales > Sapindaceae > Acer > Acer yangbiense. The sequence continues at coordinate 52,074,203 of CM017762.1, read as the reverse complement.
TATGCTAGTTTCCGGACATAGTCCTAGAAAATGCAAAACACAAAGTTTATCAACTAAATATGAATGCATGAGCATATTTTGCCAAGTGTGTGAAAGTGATATGTAAATGAAATTAAATCATGAAGGAACACACAAGAATGATATGTGTGTGTGTGTGCCTAGCCTTGTAAGAGATAAGAGGACTTTTAATACCTTTGTCGACCAATAATGCCCGAATCCCTTAAAAGCCGGCTTATTGAATGAATAGAGGTTGAGACGTCCTTCGTCTTCAAAAATCTTCAATTACTAACCACTAAACATTACAAGATAAACACGTTTTGATATGGAATTAATGCCAACACAAACTACAAACCTTACAAATCAGCTTGTCCAGAACCATCATCTAGCACAAGCAAACCAGCCAAAAAACCCCGATCATGTGGCATATGTAAGAAAGAAGGTCACAACAGACTGAACTGCCCGGACAAGCCACTTGAACCTACCTTGACTGACACGAACGAAGATATTGCCGCTGGGCCTGCAGTGTAAGTGTCTTAGGTGGGTGCTGAACCAAAACTGTTATTGGCTGCTGATATTGCTGTTTTTATTGGCTTGGGGATGCTGTTATTGATCTTGAAAACAGAAGATGAGTTAAGCCTGTGAGTAATGTTTTAGGACTGGGAACGGTTCCTAGGCCCAAACTAATTTATTCCTAGGCCTATAAATTCTTTCTCAGGCTCAGTTGTCTGTCGTTGCCATGTCATCATTGTACATCGTTATTGATGCTAAAAGGAAGGAAATAAGCCCAGGAACTGTAATGCCTAGGAATAACTCCTAGGCCCATGGTGTATTTAATTTTGATTTAAATATAATTTTTTAAATTTTTTTTTTTTTTTTCGATTGCATAGGATGTTTTTTTGTATCGGTGTGAACCCATCAGAATCGATTTAGGAAGTGTAAATATAACAAGGTAGATTGATTCAAGCAACGAGATCAACTCACAATTTTTTGAAGAACTCTTAGGCATTTAGGGGTTTATATTTGAAAGGGTTGTTTACTACAGGTGTGTAATGGGCAGGAACGTCCTTGTTCGACCGTTCGATAATCTCAAAACTTCACGTCCATATTTTCATTGATACCCCTTCATCGTTGGACCATGCCGATCGTTTAGATTACTGCGGGGCCCTCATAATTTCCTAGACGGACGAAAACTGTAAGGCCTAGGAACCGTTCCTAGGCCCAACACAATGTCTTCCTAGGCCTGTAAACTCTTTCCCAGGCTCAGTTGTGTGTCGCTGCCACATCATCATTCGTTATCGATATTGGTGCTAAAAAGAAGGAACTAAGCCTAGGAACATAAAGGCCTAGGAACCGATACTTTAAGCCTAGGAACTGTTCCTAGGCCCATGGTGTATTTAATTTTGATTTAAATATAATTTTAAAAAAATTTCTTTTTTTTTTCCGATTGCATAGGATGTTTTTTTGAATCGGTGTGCACCCATCAGAATCGATTTAGGAAGAGTAAATGTAACAAGGTAGATCGATTCAAGCAACGAGATCAACTCACAATTTTTTGAAAGAACTCTTAGGCATTTAGGGGTTTATATTTGAAAGGGTTGTTTACTACAGGTGTGTAATGGGCAGGGACGTACTTGTTCAACCGTTCGATCATCTCAAAACTTCACGTCCATATTTCCAATGATACCCCTTCATCGTTGGACCATGCCGATCGTTTAGATTATTGCAGGGCCCTCATAATTTCCTAGACGGACGAAAACTGTAAGGCCTAGGAACCATTCCTAGGCCCAACATAATGTGTTCCTAGGCCTATAAACTTTTTCCCATGCTCAGTTGTGTGTCGCTGCCACATCATCATTCGTCATCGGTATTGGTGTTAAAAAGAAGGAACTAAGCCCAGGAACATAAAGGCCTAGGAACCGATACTTTAAGCCTAGGAACTGTTCCTAGGCCCATGGTGTATTTAATTTTGATTTAAATATAATTTTTAAAAAATTTCTTTTTTTTTTTCCGATTGCATAGGATGTTTTTTTGAATCGGTGTGCACCCATCAAAATCGATTTAGGAAGTGTAAATGTAACAAGGTAGATCGATTCAAGCAACGAGATCAACTCACAATTTTTTGAAAGAACTCTTAGGCATTTAGGGGTTTATATTTGAAAGGGTTGTTTACTACATGTGTGTAATGGGCAGGGACATACTTGTTCGACCGTTCGATCACCTCAAAACTTCACGTCCATATTTCTATTGATACCCCTTTATCGTTGGACCATGCCGATCGTTTAGATTATTGCAGGGCCCTCATAATTTCCTAGACGGACGAAAATTGTAAGGCCTAGGAACCGTTCCTAGGCCCAACATAATGTGTTCCTAGGCCTGTAAACTCTTTCTCAGGCTCAGTTGTGTGTCGCTGCCACATCATCATTCGTCATCGGTATTGGTGCTAAAAAGAAGGAACTAAGCCCATGAACATAAAGGCCTAGGAACCGATACTTTAAGCCTAGGAACTATTCCTAGGCCCATGGTGTATTTAATTTTGATTTAAATATAATTTTTAAAAAATTTCTTTTTTTTTCCTGAATGCATAGGATGTTTTTTTGAATCGGTGTGCACCCATCAGAATCGATTTAGGAAGTGTAAATGTAACAAGGTAGATCGATTCAAGCAACGAGATCAAATCACAATTTTTTAAAAGAACTCTTAGGCATTTAGGGGTTTATATTTGAAAGGGTTGTTTACTACAGGTGTGTAATGGGCAGGGACGTACTTGTTAGACCGTTCGATCATCTCAAAACTTCACGTCCATATTTCCATTGACACCCCTTTATCGTTGGACCATGCCGATCGTTTAGATTACTGCGGGGCCCTCATAATATCCTAGACGGACGAAAACTGTAAGGCCTAGGAACCATTCCTAGGCCCAACATAATGTGTTCCTAGGCCTGTAAACTCTTTCCCATGCTTAGTTTTGTGTCGCTGCCACATCATCATTCGTCATCGGTATTGGTGCTAAAAAGAAGGAACTAAGCCCAGGAACATAAAGGCCTAGGAACCGATACATTAAGCCTAGGAACTGTTCCTAGGCCCATGGTGTATTTAATTTTGATTGAAATATAATTTTTTAAAATTTCTATTTTTTTTTTCCGATTGCATAGGATGTTTTTTTGAATCGGTGTGCACCCATCAGAATCGATTTAGGAAGTGTAAATGTAACAAGGTAGATTGATTCAAGCAACGAGATCAACTCACAATTTTTTGAAAGAACTCTTAGGAATTTAGGGGTTTTTATTTGAAAGGGTTGTTTACTACAGGTGTGTAATGGGTAGGGATGTACTTGTTCGACCGTTCAATCATCTCAAAACTTCACGTCCATATTTCCATTGATACCCCTTCATCGTTGGACCATGCCGATCGTTTAGATTATTGCAGGGCCCTCATAATTTCCTAGACGAACGAAAACTGTAAGGCCTAGGAACCGTTCCTAGGCCCAACATAATGTGTTTCTAGGCCTATAAACTCTTTCCCATGCTCAGTTGTGTGTCGCTGCCACATCATCATTCGTCATCGGTATTGGTGCTAAAAAGAAGGAACTAAGCCTAGGAACATAAAGGCCTAGGAACCGATACTTTAAGCCTAGGAACTGTTCCTAGGACCATGGTGTATTTAATTTTGATTTAAATATAATTTTTAAAAAATTTCTTTTTTTTTTCCGATTGCAGAGGATGTTTTTTTGAATCGGTGTGCACCCATCAAAATCGATTTAGGAAGTGTAAATGTAACAAGGTAGATCGATTCAAGCAACGAGATCAACTCACAATTTTTTGAAAGAACTCTTAGGCATTTAGGGGTTTATATTTGAAAGGGTTGTTTACTACAGGTGTGTAATGGGCAGGGACGTACTTGTTCGACCGTTCGATCATCTCAAAACTTCACATCTATATTTCCATTGATACCCCTTTATCGTTGGACCATGCCGATCGTTTAGATTACTGCGGGGCCCTCATAATTTCCTAGACGGACGAAAACTGTAAGGCCTAGGAACCGTTCCTAGGCCCAACATAATGTGTTCCTTGGCCTGTAAACTCTTTCCCATGCTTAGTTGTGTGTCGCTGCTACATCATCATTCGTCATCAGTATTGGTGTTAAAAAGAAAGAACTAAGCCCAGGAACATAAAGGCCTAGGAACCGATACTTTAAACCTAGGAACTGTTCCTAGGCCCATGGTGTTTTTAATTTTGATTAAAATATAATTTTTAAAAAATTTCTTTTTTTTTTCCCGATTGCATAGGATGTTTTTTTGAATCGATGTGCACCCATCAGAATCGATTTAGGAAGTGTAAATGTAACAAGGTAGATCGATTCAAGCAACGAGATCAACTCACAATTTTTTGAAAGAACTCTTAGGCATTTAGGGGTTTTTTATTTGAAAGGGTTGTTTACTACAGGTGTGTAATGGGTAGGGACGTACTTGTTCGACCATTCAATCATCTCAAAACTTCACGTCCATATTTCCATTGATACCCCTTCATCGTTGGACTATGCTGATCGTTTAGATCATTGCAAGGCCCTCATAATTTCCTAGACGGACGAAAACTGTAAGGCCTAGGAACCGTTCCTAGGCCCAACATAATGTGTTCCTAGGCCTGTAAACTCTTTCCCATGCTCAATTGTGTGTCGCTGCCACATCATCATTCGTCATCGGTATTTGTGCTAAAAAGAAGGAACTAAGCCCAGGAACATAAAGGCCTAGGAACTGATAATTTAAGCCTAGGAACTGTTCCTAAGCCCATGGTGTATTTAATTTTGATTTAAATATAATTTTAAAATTTTTTTTTTTTTTCCGATTCCATAGGATGTTTTTTTGAATCGGTGTGCACCCATCAGAATCGATTTAGGAAATGTAAATGTAACAAGGTAGATCAATTCAAGCAACGAGATCAACTCACAATTTTTTGAAAGAACTCTTAGGCATTTAGGGGTTTATATTTGAAAGGGTTGTTTACTATAGGTGTGTAATGGGTAGGGACGTACTTATTCGACCGTTCGATCATCTGAAAACTTCATGTCCATATTTCCATTGATACCCCTTCATCGTTGGACCATGCCGATCGTTTAGATTATTGCAGGGCCCTCATAATTTCCTAGACGGACGAAAACTGTAAGGCCTAGGAACCGTTCCTAGGCCCAACATAATGTGTTCCTAGGCCTGTAAACTCTTTCCCAGGCTCAGAGAATCATGCAAATTTACTCGACACGTCATCTATTGGTAGTGGGTTACAGATGGATCCCTCTATATCTTCTTCTTCTCATTACAAACTGTATCCCACTAAAAGTAAAAGTAAACCTTCATCTTCCTTAGTCAAACACGCAAAAAATCCTCTTATTATTGATGTGAGTATATATATAAAACTTCATCTTCTCCCATCGTCCTTCTTCCTTCATCTTCTTCACAGAACTGACATCTCTTTCTCCCATCATCCTTCTTCCTTCATCTTCTTCTCAGAACTAATATCTCCTTCTCCCATCACAAAACCTTTTTTTCGAACACTAATAGGGAAGAATTCTGTTTATGTGGTTTTCAAAGGAAGGAAAACCGGTGTGTTCAGTTCGTGGCCTGAATGTCACGAACAAGTAGTTGGTTTTCCAGAAGCATCTTGCAAGAAGTTTAACTCAACCGATGAGGCATATCAAGCGATAAGTAGACGTTCCGTACATTCAAGCCATTCTTGCCCAGAATCTTCTGTCAATGTTACAGAGAAAGTATCTGAGAAGAGTGAAAGTACTGGTGTCATGTTGTTTATATTTGTACTCGTGTTTATTTTGGGAGTTATAGTGGGTAAGATCGTTTGAAAGGTCTGTTTTTTATGTTTGTTTGAGTTATTATTTTGTTCTGTTCTACTGGTAGGTCTATTTAGTCTAGACTAATGAATGAATGAATAAAATGACAGTCTTTGACATGGCTGTGAAGCATGTATTTAAAGCAGACAAAGTACTTCCATGAACTTGTTAAACAAAACCATTACAGCATGTGAAAAACAAAAAAAACAAAAAACAGAACATAAATATTGAAATTTGTTTTTGTTCAGGGTGATGGTGGAACGTTGAAGTCCATCAACCTCCTCTGCAAATGTTCAACAAGTTGGTAGAGTCCACTGATTTCGTTGTCCTTTGCTTCAATCTCAACTTTGGAGTAGATGATTTCAGCCTCCAGATTCTGAAATTTCCCCATCAAAACAGTATAATCATCACGTAGCCGGTTATAGTTTTCACGCTCATTGATGACGGTCTCCTCCGCCATTGCAACCCGTTGACGCATTACTTCCAAAACGGCATTCATCCTGTCATTGTCACTGCCCCTACCGTTTCCTGCCATTCTGTGTAAAAATGAAGTGATGAAACAAATAACAACAGAGGAAGATTGAATTATTTTTTGAGGAAAAACTGAGATTGGGTGTTTATATAGTCACCTGATTACATTGAAGAATGAACTATTGCAACCAATGAACAACCAATGAACAACCATTGTAACTTAAATGAACGGCGGGTACACTAACCAATGTAACCTTTACATTTAAAATGAAATGAACCGGTGTAAAGCTGTTTAAAATGAAAAGCCACCAATTTATTGCGGGCGTTGGAACCAGTCTCCTAGGCCTGGGAACAACTCTCGTTGGCTTGGGAACACGTCCTTTAGTCCTTAGCCTTGGTAGCAACTATCCTAGGCCTGAGAACAACACTCCTAGGCATGGGAACAATTCTCCTAGGCCTGGAGTCTTCGCTTTGAGATCAACTGTCCATGTCCTTGAGTCCTTAGCCATGAGAACAACTCTCGTTGGCCTGGGAAAAAGGAGCAAGTTTCCTAGGCCTGGGAACACGTCCTTAAATCCTTAGCCTTGATAGCAACTATCCTAGGCCTGGGAACAATTCTCCTAGGCCTAGGAACAACTCTCCCAGGCCTGGAGTCTTCGCTTTGAGATCAACTCTCCATGTCCTTGAGTCCTTAGCCTGGGAACAGTTATTGGATAAATACATCAAGTAACAATGATGGTGACTGGGACCATTGTTGGTGACTACAAGTATCGTAAGCCTGGGAACATTCATCTTAGGACTACAACAGTTGTTTCCAGGCCTAACAGATTTTTCCCAAACCAAAAAAATACAACATTCCCAAAAATACACACAGACTAAATAAATGATTCTGAAGCTGTACATGATTCCCAAGCTGTACAAGTCTATTGGATAAATACATCAAGTAACAATGATGGTGACTGGGACCATTGTTGGTGACTACAAGTATCGTAAGCCTGGGAACATTCGTCCTAGGACTACAACAGTTGTTCCTAGGCCTAACAGATTTTTCCCAAACCAAAAAAATACAACATTCCCAAAAATACACACAGACTAAATAAATGATTCTGAAGCTGTACATGATTCCCAAGCTGTACAAGTCTATTAGATAAATACATCAAGTAACAATGATGGTGACTGGGACCATTGTTGGTGACTACAAGTATCGTAAGCCTGGGAACATTCGTCCTAGGACTACAACAGTTGTTCCCAGGCCTAATAGATTTTTCCCAAACCAAAAAAATACAACATTCCCAAAAGTACACACAGACTAAATAAATGATTCTGAAGCTGTACATGATTCACAAGCTGTACAAGTCTATTGGATAAATACATCAAGTAACAATGATGGTGACTGGGACCATTGTTGGTGACTACAAGTATCGTAAGCCTGGGAACATTCGTCCTAGGACTACAACAGTTGTTCCCAGGCCTAACAGATTTTTACCAAACCAAAAAAATACGTCATAAACATTCCCAAAAATGCACAAGTGCACAAAACATTCTCAGACAGTGTAAATGATTGATTCTGAAGCTGTACATGATTCCCAAGTTGTACAAGTCTATGGGGAGTTACGGAGTTGACCATTCGTGTAAATCTCAATTGCAATGGCCTTTCGAATATTTTTGATATTCTTTTGTCCAAAAATTGATTTCCATGGAGTTGGTACTCCAGCCATAATCAACTCCGCATACTTCAGTAAAAAGGCACCACAACTGTTTCTGTTAAATGATGGGATATGTCAAACATTAGTATCTTTAGGAAAGTAAATAAAGTCCATAAAAAGTACATAAATATGTCAAACATACCCATCATCTTGTTGTGGAATGAGATCACTGTGCATGCTTTCAGCTGTGAATGGGGTGTTACGAGGATCCATCTTGATTTGTTGGTAGTAACCAGCATGCTTCAACGTAGATGGCAACAGGTAAAGCAGGCCACGAATTTCCTTCATCCGAGGATTAAGTCCGCTCCTCCGTTCATTCAATGAGTCATATACCATTACTTTTCCTTCCTTTAGAAGTACATGGCATAACATCCAATGGCCGTGAATGTGGCACGGAACGAGCACCTGTATATTCAATAGATACAGATTATTTAAGGAATTAGATAATGACAATGCAACGTAATTTCCAACAACTTACTGAATCCAACTGCCACCAAGGTTGAGGGTATAGAAGTTGATGCCCTGTAACATGTCTCAGGATGTCTGAACTTGGCTGGTAATTTAAAGGAACGAATTCTGGGTAATCTTCCCAGACATTGACAGCTTTTGGAGACGGATCACTGGTCTTCTTGACCCTTTTTTTCCGATCTTTTTTCCCTTGAGGAGAAGGATGAGAATTACTTTCTATTGGCTGACTTCTTTCCTGGTCTTCTTTCTCAAATCGGGCTATGTCCTTTTGCGTGTCCAGCAGTTTCATTTCATCTGCCCACATCTTGCTTATGCTAGTCTGTCATCAAAAAATACATTAATTAACAATTTTTCAGAAACATGCATAAACACATTTTCAAATACTGTATCATATAACTAGGGTGATACTTACGAAGAAAGATATGTTCACAAATCCAATATTTTGCACATAGTTCAGCTCACTGCTCGATCACCTCCTCCATAGGATATCAAAGTAACTATGAATATGCTGTGTATATGCAGTGATGTACGTTACGAAATAAGTTACATAAATGCTTAATAACGAGGAAGAAATAGATAGTTAAATTATGTTACCAAATCTGATATTCACGTTTTGACGTTGACCAAGTCTTGAAAATTTTGACGCGTCATGGGAATGATTTGACTCGTATAAATACTATTAAAAAATGAATACATAACATTAGTACAAATATTTTCCAATGAATACATTGAAGTCATGCCAATATAATAGATCACAGGAATGGAATATTACCTAACTTGGTCGTTGTTTTTCAGGAAAAACGTGAACTCAACTAAGTCTATATCTTCCTCGTTTGCCTTTGATTTTTTTGTCTTCTTGGGCATCGGATCTGTGTACGGGTCATTGAGATACCTTGACCGCTTTCGAGCCCTCTGTTTATCAAGGTCTCTATATTCAACATTAGGGTCCGCCCCAGTAAGTGCTACCACACTACTCGGGAAGGTCTCGCCAATAAAACACACGGCTGAGGATGGATATTATTCCAAGTCAATGATAGATTTTTCCCCCGAGTCCTACAAGCCAATTAAATATGTAGTAAAGTACAAACCATTGCTATACTCATATGCATGATAAAAACACTATTATAGAATTGTTCCCAGGCGTAAGGGAATTATTCCCTAAACCCTAACAGAATTGTTCCCAGGCCGAGCAGAATTATTCCCAGGCCTAAGGGAATTGTTCCCTAAACCCTAAGACAATTGTTCCCTAAACCCTAAGACAATTGTTCCCAGGCCAAACATAATTGTTCTCAGGCGTAAGAGAATTGTTCCCTAAACCCTTGCAGAATTATTCCCTAAACCCTTACAGAATTGTTCCCAGGTCGAACAGAATTGTTCCCTAAACCCTAAGACAATTGTTCCCAGGCCGAACATAATTGTTCCTAGGCCTCGACCATATACATAAAATAAACACTATTATCCTTAGTTATGGATATAAATGACAAAACCACTATTATATTTATAGAATGTACCTTGACCATCACATCACCCTCGATTGCAGTAGACCCAACAGCCAGAAGAGCCTCAACAACAGCTTCATGTTCCTCAACATCTTGCTTCTCAACAGCCTTATCCTCCTGAACAGCCTCATCCTCCTGAATAGCAGCCTTCTCAACATCATTAACAGCAGCTTTCTCAACAGCATCAATAACAGCCTTCTCAACAGCATCCTCCTCAACAGCAGCTTTCTCAACAGCATTCTCCTCAGCAGCACCCCTATCACCAGCACCCCTATCACCAGCACCCCTATTACCAGCAGCCTTATCACCAGCATCCTCCTGAATAGCAGCTTTATCACCAGCAGGCTTACCACCAACATCCTCCTCATTAGCAGCAGCATCAACACCAACATCCTCATCATCAATAGACTTATCCTCCTGAACAGCAGCTTTATCACCAGCAGGCTTACCACCAACATCCTCCTCATTAGCAGCAGCATCAACACCAATATCCTCCTTATCAATAGACTTATCCTCCTGAACAGCAGCCTTATGACCACCAACATCCTCCTTCATCTCATCATCTTACTCAGCACCCTTTTAAACATCAACATCAACATCAATAAATTAGTGGATATTATTAACGACTAAACTATTATATATAAATAATAATATATTTTTTAACAACTTTATGCATCTAACCTTCATCTAATTTCTAATCTTTGCAAATTCATCTTTACAAAAGGCAAGGATACGTTCCTCGCTGTCAACCATAGCAGCACGTAATTCTACATATAATTCTGGGATTGTGGAAGGCACCTGAATTATGCAATAATTAATACTACAATACATACAACAATAGCTTACTAAAAATCTAAAACCAAATAGTGTAGATAGAATTATACCTTAGAATTCCCATCGGAGAATAGACGCTTCTTCGAAGAGGGGAATATTCACCTGAAAATGTACTTCTACTTTTCCTCACTGAACCTCTTATCTCCTGCTTCTTAATAGAAGCGTCAATCCCATCACGTCATTGTCACCTGTCTGATGATCATCAACTTCATCGTCATCACCACCAACAGCCTCTTCTTCCACTTTACTTGGAGGTGGAGGAAGAGCCAACTTCTCCCTCTTCTTTACGGTTAGTGGTTGACACACGCGTTTCAGGTTCAATGACTTGAAGTAATCTGTATCCTTTTCATAGTTTTCAACTTCCCAATCAAGTAAAGTCATCTGCATATTGGGAATAAACAATTATTACCGAATTTCCGAAGATAATTATCCCTATATAACTAAAAAGAAAGGGTCATTAAGTACCCACCGTTGTATTGAATGATGATTCAATATCTTGAATCTTTTCATCAAATGCCCATCTAGTGAACTGGGGATACCCCGTACCAACTCTCTTTCCGACTCGATCATCAAAACGAATTATCCTCTCCATGGCCTATACCTATACAATTTCAACTAACTAATATCAATATAGGAAACATAATAACAATTCAACAAAGTATGAAACGGGAAACACAATAACAGTTTTGCTATGCTGAAAATATGCTATATTTCCTTTTTTAAAACTTACCTGAAGTGCTAGAGGGAACCCGGACAAATTGTAGGTATAATACTTCGATTTCTTATTTTTCTTCTGTTCCCCACTCTTATCTTCCAAACTCTTCTCTTCCACACTCTTCAGCTTCCCTTTCCCTTTCCCTTTCCCTTTCCCTTTCCCTTTCCCTTTCACTTCTACTAACTTCTTGTTCTTCTTCTTCTTGTCTTCTTGTTCTTCTTCTTGTTCTTGTTCTTCTTCTTCTAAGTCTTCTTCTTCTTCTTCTACTGCATTCTTAATTTTCTGCAACTTACCCTTCTTGTCTTCCTTCTTTGTTTGACCTCTCAGTCGGTTCAGCCGTCCCTTCAGTACACCCTTGAGAAAATAAAATTTAAAACTGAATATGTAAGAACCCCATGGAAATTTTTTGAATTCTTCTTCCTTTTCAGCTAATGTAAACAGCCAACCCGGGATGGCTGTGGTCCGTCCGTCATCCGTGCCAAAGAATTGGCTCACCGTATATATATTCAACATCTTGTACTCATCTTCACTCTGTTCAGCTGTCATTTTCCTCAAAGTGGCGTACAATACCTCTACAGTCGGCCTTTTTCCTCTGAAAATTCTTCTAAGCATCGAATCCTCTGATACTTCGTTGTTGTTTTGAAAAGCTTCGGGCAGCTGTCCCATATTCAACCCACTGCATAAACAAAATTCCTCTTGGCCGAAACGGGCTTTCGAATTCCCCAACCCAAACCACATCTCATCTTCTCTTTGTCCTTTGGGGTGATTGATTTCTCTTTTCAAAATATTGTGAATAAGCTGCCCGTAAAGTGTCAATGGTTCTTCCAACTTCAAATATATGCCGAAGGGGCCCTCCTTGAATTTTTCCTCCAACCCAAACTTCTGTAGGACCTCCTTCAAGTTTGTAATGAAATATTGTTTACTTCCACTGTTTACTCTAACCGTTACCCAGCTCTCATGGTCTGGGAACCGCCACAAGTTTGCATTCGGATTTCTCCTCGGCATCTAAACAATGAAAACAAAAGGAAAACATCAGTCCCAGGCTTATGAAAATAAGTCCTAGGCTCAAAATTATGCATTTATCATCAGTCCAAGGCTCACAGATTACATGCATTCTCATTCAACATCAGCAGCTGGTTCCTAGGCTCACAAAATACAAACATACATACATGCTCACAAAATACATGCATCCAGTCGTAGGCTTATATAAATCAATCCTAGGCACACAAATTACATGCATCATCCATCCATCTAAAGCGTACTCTCTACATGCAAAATAAGTCATTTACTATCTGCAAACGTTTTTCTTCCCTCCCAATACCCAAAACAAAACATTTCCAGTGTAGTTCACAGCAATCAATCAATCAATAATGCTTGCCCTTCAAACATAACACACACTCTCCAAATACACATACAAACACGCCAAAAACACAAACAACAGAACAATCTACATCCCAAAACACATAGAAGAACAAACTCCAATAAAAAACACAATTTTCAACAAATTAGTACCTTTAATTTGGTTTGCGTTTTCTAGGGTTTGGGTGCTTCCTTCAATGCCGATGGCGACGGCGACAGCGACAGACGGCGACGGCGACGAGGACAATGACGACCTTCTGCTTATCCTTCCTCTCTCAATTTCTGGTTTGTTGTTGTCTGGGTTTGCGATTTCTTTGTTGTTGTCTGGGTTTGGGTGCTTCCTTCAATGCCGACGGCAACGTGACGGCGACAACGACGACCTTGTGCTTCTCCTTTCTCTCTCTATTTCTGGTTTGAAGTTGTCTGAGTTTGCGATTTCACACAGAGCAGAGTTTCTGCGACTGCGACGGCGACGAGGGCGACGACGACCTTCACAACAACATCGACCTTCTGCTTCTCTTTCCTCTCACTTTGGGTTTTCTGGTTGTTGTTGTAACCGTTTATATTCGCACAGAGCAGAGTTTTTGTGGGAAATTAGAGTGTAATTTAGTCCATTTGTGGGGAATCAGAATGGGGGGGGGGGGGTAATATAGTAAACTTAATCAAGTTTTATTTAATCAAACATTGACCGAGGGTATTTAGGAAATTTCCACTTGAGGGCCACTTAAGGGTATAGTCATAAATAGGGTTGGCCAAGTGGCTATATATGCACTTTTTTTTCCAATGGGCTATTTCCTAGAGAGTGGTTGTTGGGATGGGCTATTTTCGCTAATTAACCCTATTGAGAATTATTTTTTTATCCAATCCCTATTATACAAAACAAAAGACAATATTATTTTAGTCAAATCCGTACTGCACCAAACATATCATAATACTAATTTAGTTAAATTCAATCCAATCTTATAAAAATAGTCCAATCCTGCACACCAAACGCCAAAAGATACTTATTATGCAGATGTAACAGAGGAGACAATTACTAGAACTTTTCCTCCGCTGAAGACAGACAAAGGAAATTAAAAAGGAAGAAAAACAAAGAATTCAGCTCAAACAAAGAAAATATCAATGAACTTTACAACAATGCAGGATATGTCATCCTTACTTTTCCTAGTGACCGCCTCTTGAAGTCACCTGTCAAGGTCCCAATTGAAGTCAGTAAAACTAAAACTTCAATCACATTCCGACTAGTTAATAACAAAAAAAGGGGTTGGAACTTGGAACTTGGAACTCGAGGAAGATTGAAAAGTGATATGGAAAATAACATGAGGTGATTATCTTCCATATCCCATCGCTTCCCAGAATGATGAACTCTGCATTATCATCAATTGTCTCCTCTGTCACCAATCCTTCACAACGTTACGCTTTTGCTCCTTGGAAGCGTGACATCGCACCTAGGCATCTGATGGGAAGTTCTTCCCTTTGCCCATTTGAAGTTCTTTTACGCGATCGATCCTCGGAAATGGTTTCAATTCTAAACATTCACACGTACATTTCAGTTTGAAAAATCACGAAGTTTTCAACTTGAATTCAAACAATAAGCTTAAACCCCATTGCCATTCAAATTAAAAAAAGAACGAAATTCATACAAACAAGACGTGTGCAAGTGTTCAACTTCACCGTTTTAATTTTTCTTTCTAAGAATAATTTTTCCAAATCATAATAATATATCATCTTATTCCCACTTTGTGAATCATGCATATTTCTCTTTTCAACTCCATTTAAATCATAGCATTTTCTCGACAACCAAACACTGACTAAATTGAAAAAGTCCAAACAACCACCCCACTTTTGCCTTTCTTTCCACCACCTTTATTGATCTCCAACCACCCCAAACATCAGAACAAAAGCCACACCCACCCAAAACATACTGAAGCTTCAAAATCTTCAAGCACAAGCTCACACCCACACTCAAATGGCCACCACCATGAGCGCCAACCTCTTATCAATGGAGGAGATCGACACTTGATTTTGCCTACGAATAGGAAAGAAAAAAGACACAAAAAGAAAAGAGAGAGATATATGAAATCGCCCCTACTAATAAGCTCTTCAAGATCGGAGTCGGATAGTCGGTGATCTTCACTCTTTCTTCATCTTACTCGGACTCATCCCTTGGTGAGTTGGCGGTGGATGAGGGCATTTTTGTGAATAATTTTTTTATTTTTTATTTTTATTTTTTATTTTATCTACTTTTGTAACCGGTGATTTTTTTTTTTTTTTTTTAAACTTTTGTTATAAAAAATTTGGGTTAATTGCACAAACATACCATTTTTTTATCTAATAAAGCAATTTTTCAAACAAATGCCCTATTCAAACACAAACATCATAATTGTAATGTGCTTAAGGTATGGAAAGTCAATAGTGCCCTTGGGTAAGAGTAGGGATGGGCGTGGGGGCCCAATGGGGCAGGGGAGGGTACCCCCACCCCCACCCCCACCCTCACCCCCATTCCTCAAACCTCCCCCTACCACCTCCCCCAAAATCCATTTGGGGGACCAGTGGGGGGGAGGTTCCCCCACCCCCACCCCCACCCCCACCCCCAAAACCCATTTCCTCCATTTCATTTCCTTTTCAATTCTAAATTTTAAATTTTCAATCCGAAAAGTAATAAAAACATAATAAAAATACAATACAAAATCCAAAATACAATACAAAATAATTGCATAATACATATATATATTATTTTGGGGGTTAATTACACCTTATAAATGAACAACCATAACATTTAATTTTAATAATTTAATATTCTAATTTATAATTTGTTTTAATTGTTAACATTTTTATATATAAATAAAAATAAAAATAAAAATAAAAATTATATATATATATATATATATATATATATATATATATATATATATATATATATATATATATTGGGAGACCCAATGGGGTTTTGGGTTTGGGGGGAGGTACCCCCACCACCTCCCCCAAAATATGTTTGGGGGCAAAGTTTGCCCCCACCCCCATCCCCAAAATCCATTTGGGGGCAAAATTTGCCCCCAAAACCCCTTGGGGGATGGGGCCCCATGGGGAAACGCCCATCCCTAGGTAAGAGGGAGAGATTATTTTGGTGAGTAATGCTAGATGACCCAAAAAATTGACCCAAACCTATGTGGCAACATCACATGGGATCTTTGGGAAGAGTGATGTGGGCCCATGTTGTGTGTGATGTTGCCATATAGGTTTGGATCCAAAATTTGGGTTACTTTTTTGGGTCCTCTAGCATTATTGTATTTTGGTGGATAAATTTCACAAACAACCATGAATTTAAGTGTAATTATATAAATATTCTTTTTTTTTTCTAATAATTACATAAATATAATTTATCGTCAGTTGACTTTTGTTAACTTTAACCTTTAACCATATTTGTATCCCAAAATAACTAAACTTCCATTGAAAACTTATTTATCTTTTCTTTTATTATTTAAATATATTAAAAAATATTTACTTAAAAATTGAAAAAATCGGTACAATTTTTTTATTGCTTTCTTTCTATCATTTTTTTTTAACACAATCAGAACCCACAAAATTGGAAACATGGCTGTGTTTAGTGGGTTTTGATTGTGTTTAGTGAGTTTTGTGGGTTTTGATTCTGTTGATTAAATGTAATTGTTTGTGGTTTTGATTGTATTGATGAAATGAAATTGTTTGTGGGTTGATGAGCATGAAATTGAATGTTTTAGTGATAAAGTTGGTTTTTAAAATCTGAAAATTTGGTGTTTGGGGACATGGAAAATGTAAAAAAAAAAAAATGATAGAAAGAAAAATAAAATAAAAGCAAAATAAAAATAAAAAATTGTACTCATTTTTTCAATTTTTTAAGTAAATATTTTTTAAATATTTTTAAATAATAAAAGAAAAGATAAAGGGACAACTTCATTTCTAACCATTTAGAACATCGAGTAATCGTTTATAACCTACTTTCAAATTTTAATTATTTATAACCTAGTTTTTGCGCTATTACCATAATGCCCCTATATAAAAGCCCCCATCTAAAAAAAACCTTCTCTCCACTCTTCTTCTCTTCCACGATCTCCCATCTTCTCCTCTTTCCATCTTTATCTTCTTCTTCCATTTTTAACTTCAAAAATTTTTTTATTCCAACTTTTACAAAATCAATTGGAAGGGAAGTTTGATTCCGACTTTTACAAAACTTTGATTCCGACTCTTCCGATTTGAGGGAGATTGCTTAGGGAAGTTTTTTTTTGAGAAAATCAATTGGATTAGCTCTTGAAGTGGTTAATGTGTGTAAAATCTTTAAGTTTTTGCATTATTTTTTATAATTATAGTTTATATAAACATGGGTTTTGTGTTATTGTAAAAATTTGGGTTGGATTTGGCAAGATCCATGAATTTTTCAAGGAATTGGAAATTTCCAGAAGGTTTCACGAAATTTTGGAAAAATTCAGAAAAAAAAACCCAAAGGTTTCACGAAATCTTGAAAAAACCCAAAGGTTTCACAAAAATTTAAAAAAACCCAAAGGTTTCACGAAATTTTAAAAAATCCAAAGGTTTCACGAAAATTTGAAGGTTTCACGAAATGTTGGAAAAACCCAAAGTTTTTACGAAATTTTGGAAAAACTCAAAGGTTTCACGAAATTTCGTGAAACCTTATGAAATTTTCCAAAACTTCGTGAAACCCTCTGGAAATTTTCGATTTCGTGAAAAATTTGTAGATCTTGCCAAATCCAACAGAACCAAGTTTACTTGATGATCTCAGTTTCTAGGACAAAATATTTTGTAACAGTCGGAATCAAAGCTTTGTTGAATTTGAAAATGGAAGAAGAAGAACATGATCGTGGAAGAGAAGATGAATAAAGGAAAAAAAAAAATTTATTTAAAAAAATTATGTTAGTGGGGGTATTTGTGTAATTTTGGCTAGAGATTGAAAGAATTTATTACAAAATGGTTATAAACAATTAAAATATGAAACAAGGCTAAAAACGATTTCCCAATAATTTATTTGGCTATAAACAGCAATTTTCACAAAGATAAATAAGTTTTTAAGGGCAGTTTAGTCATTTCGAGATACAAATATGGTTAAAGGTTAAAGTTAACAAAAGTCAACTGACGATAAAGTATATTTATGTAATTATTAGAAAAAAATGAATATTTATACAATTACACCTAAATTCAAGGTTGTTTGTGAAATTTACCCACCAAAATAACCTCTCTCTTTTACCTAAGGGCACTATTGACTTTCCATACCTCAAGCACATTCCAATTGGGATGTTTGAGTTTGAATAGGGTATTTGTTTGAAAATTTACTTTATTAGATAAATAGAGGGTATATTTGTGCCAAAAATTTTAAATTTATATTTTTAAGCAATTTAACTATTTACACGTAAATGATACCAAATATTTAACAAAAATCTGAGCTTAAGGGGGATTTTAGGGATTTGGATTCTGTGCTGATCTGATTTTTTCCCAGTCTTTTTAAAACATGTGATTGGTTGTTAATAAAGTGGTTGTAGAAACTAATCACGTCTTAACCACAAATTCATTACAATGTTTATGTGTCATGAGATTATGTGAGGTCAGTAAAAAGATCAGATTAGCAGAGAATCCAAATTCGGATTTTGGATATCTTATTTAACGGGAAGGGGATTTCATGGAATATGAACTAGGGGGAGGTTTTCAATTAATGAAACTAGAAGGGGAAAACGGGGATATGTAAAACTAGAGGGACAATATGATAATATCCCAAAATAAATTTCCGAAAGAATTGGATTACGAAGCTTAGAGCATCTCCAATGGGCTCTCTAAATGGCCGTCTTAGCTAAAATAGGGAGTCAATTTAGCTTTTTTGCACTTCAAGGGGCTCCTTAAATGGCTCCCTATTTTAGAGAGCCTCTTGGTGGCTTTCCAAATGTAGGGAGCTCCCTATCTTCTCTCTCTTATGTTTTTAATATTTTTAAATTGATTTTGTTATTAAAAAAATGATATTATGAGAGCTTGGTTATTAAATACAATTTAAAACAAAAGTTTAGCAAAAATTTAGGGAACATAGTTGGAGTGATATCATGAATAGTTCTTAGCTAAAATAACATTTGAGCTAAAATAGCTAAAATTTAACAAAAATTTAGGAAGCATGGATGGAGATGTTCTTAGAAGGTGCAATCCAAAGCCAAAACGAAAGAGAGAGCGGAGGAAACTTCTCTCTCTCCCGTACGGAAACTCCCCTGTATCTCAACTGTCTTCAAAATTCTGTACTCAAATTTTATTGTGGGTGAGAGAGATGGGTTTGGAGATTTTGGAGCCAAACACATGCATTCGAGGATGCTGCACCAGCTCTTCAATCCCTCTTCATTTACCTCCTTCTTCTTACACTCTTCTCTCCCCAATTGCCAGAGGTAATAATATTACCAAACCCTTGTTGAGTTTTCTCATTTCGTGTTTTTTTTTTTTTTGTTGAGTTCATTGGGTGTGTGTTTTAGGGGCTGAGAGTGTTGTTTATGAAGCCATTTTGGATGGAAGAAAAGTTGCTGTTAAGAAACCAGTCTTGTCCACTTCTCATGATTTGGACAAGCTCCATCAACAATTGCAGCTATTATGGTCTCTCTCTCTCTCTTAAATCTTTCTCTTTGTGTGTATATTTGTTCTTAACTGTTTTAATGGTTTAATGGGTTTGATGGTTTGTTGATTTTAGCGAGCTGGATCATCCGGGATTGGCCAAACTGTTAGCGGCACATGCCAAGCCGCCCAATTACATGTTCTTCTTCGAATTTTACGAGTCTCTGAATCTCGCGGAGAAGTTACACGCTGAAGAATGGAGTCCGAGTATCAATCAGGTGCTCATGATTGCTGTCCAGTTAGGTAACAATAACTCTCTCTTAAGCTTCCACTCAACCCATTTTTATTAAAATATGAGGAAATGGCAATTTGTGTTCAGATTCCAGAAACCTAATCATTCAGTGCTGAAGGTTGAGGTTTGAATTGAAAGAAATAACATAGCATGATAATTTGTTACTTTTGTTGTACGATGCTTTAGAAAATCTGGATTTCGTGACAATCGTTTTTTAGGAATTGAATGAAGTTGTTTTCATATGTTAACTAAAAGAGATTGTTCTATGTAGAATGTGATACAATTGTGAAACTTAATCCTGATCGTGGACTGTGGAGTGTAGAGATTGGCTTTTACAGATTGCTCCACTATATACTTAGAATTTTCTTGAAGTTCTATATGAGGTTTTATTTAAGATTTTCATAGTCTCGGCAACCTGACCTCTGCACTTCTCTATCTCTCTTTTGTTTCTCTCTTATAATGCTTAATAGCTCATTAGCTCATGATGCTAAATTTCCTCTAATTTTATTTCTATCATTTGATGAATTTCTACAGCTGGTGTGAGGTAAATATGATTTTAAACAACTGTATCTATGTAATGGGCTTTATTTCTTGGTATTAGAAGCTTGTACCCAGAACTTGTAGAAATGAATTTCTGTAACTTGAAACTTAAAATTATGTTAGAGGATGTGACTAACCATGACATTTTTCTTCTTTCAAGATGTCTTATATTTTAAATGAAGTGGTTACAGAATATGAAAATTATTTTGTAGCATTTGAATTGGCATTTGACTCATATTAACAGACTTGAGACCCCAAAGCTACCGTTGCAGCATCTTAACAAGCTAATTATTCTTTGGCCGCCTTAAGTAAGGCTGTTATGCCTTTGACATGTTACCTCATGATGGTACAAAATTGTAGATTGTTTTGATGAATAATTACCAAATGGGAAAGATTCTTTAATGCACCAGATTTGAAAGACTTTAAATATGGAAAATGAGGATAACACACGAAGTAGAATGACCAAAATGACAACTAGACTGAAGCAATGATCTGTTAACCATAGGCTGTTGTAGTTTGATTGCTCTATTATTTTTAGTTCAAATTGGAGTTGGCAAGGTATGATTTAGGCTATGCAGATCTTCTAGTAGTTCAGGGTGTCATTTTTTGGTAAATCGATGATAGCTCTACCATTCTTAAATTTGTTGTCAATTCGGTTGGCCTTACAAGCTTGCTGTTGCATATCAGATATTCATTTGTCTGTTAACTAAATATTTATTTATGATGTTGGATGATGTTATATTCTTTTCCCTTTCCAATGTTTTCCTCTTACAGCTAAGGCTTTGCAGTATCTGCATAATCTCGGGATTGTACATAGGGATGTGAAACCTGCAAATGTTCTAGTAATCTTTCCCCTATACGCTCCTGATTTTCTTGGTCTATAATTTTGTCTTTTTTTATTCCAAACTGTGAGTAAGTAATTTGAAGTGAGAAGAGATAAGCGTCGAGAAATATAATTAAATACATGTTATGCAGCTTGACAGTAACCTTTATCCACACCTAGCAGACTTTGGTTTGGCAGAATACAAGAAAAATCTTAAAGAAGTTTCTTTTCAGAATTGGAAATCATCTGGCAAGCCCACCGGTGGTTTCCATAAAAAGAACATGGTTGGTACGCTCATTTATATGGCTCCTGAAATTTTGAAGAAAGAGATTCAAACTGAAAAATCGGATGTCTACAGCTTTGGAATAACAGTCAAGTAAGGGTTTGAGACAGGTGTTCAATTTGTGCCAATACTCTTAACTGAAAAGTCAATTTGAAAGAAGGGGAGAAAAGTGTGGTGCAATCATGATTCAAAAATTTCCATCTTGGAATGAAAGACTTATTGCAACTACCTTTCACTAATGAAATCCTTGTTTGATTTTTAAATATATTTTGGTTTTGTGACTTTGGGTTGTCAACTTTTTTAAAATAATAGTTAGTGATATTTTTTTTCTGAAAAGAATTGATGGATTTTTAGAATAAATAGATGTCAGAGTGATCAAGATTTTAAACCTTCCTCCCTCACACTTCTCTCTATATATATTTTTTTCGTGGTGTTTCACCCACCAATTTGATGGATTTCTTCTTGTTCCTGATAACACGAAAGTGAACATACTCTTATTTATGTTCATTTTTTTTTATGCTTTAGGCCATTTGTTGATTTAGTTAATAGGAACCTCCTTGCGATCCCCCTGAAGGGAACTAAATTGTTTCCATATCAGTGATTATGTTCGTCACATAACCAAGTTGTGAGTGGATACCTTGGAATGAGGACAAAATAACTGCACTATTCATCTGGGGCATCCTACACCTCTAAGTTAATTCAGAAAAATATATAAATCTACAAATGCATCTATTTTTGCTGTTATCATTCTCTGTAATATAATTGATTGACCATGATGGAACAGTTTAGGATGTTTAAATACTAATAATAGTCACTGGTTATGGTCTCATACTGTGTAGTTTATATGATTGCTTTTTCACATTTTGACCGTTAATGTTGGATGATTGCTTAATAATTTTTCCTTTAAGAAATTGATGCTCTTTAAAGGCCTTTAATTTTATAAAAAATATGAATTGTTCCATTTCTGCTGCAGTGAGCTTCTTACCGGTGTTGTCCCATATACTGACCTCCGTGCAGAAGCTCAGGTTAGTGTTTCTTAATCACATCCAGCCTGCTTTGTAGTTTATTAGAGGTGCTTTGGTACAATTTATTTTGTAATTGGATTGAGTTATGTATAATCATGATTCTCTATTGGCCAACAAAACATATGATAATCAATTGGACCGGCAATTCATCTTGCAATTGCAGATCATTGAATTAGATCATTTTCACGATTATTGTCATTTTTAGTATTCTGAAATACATACGATTCAAGATTAAACAATTTCACTCTTCCCTGGAAGGGCAAACCATCCAGCTGAATTGTTGTATTTTATGGTAATATAATTTTTTGTTGATGACTTTATTTCCCTTCGTTTATCCAAAGGGATAAAGCCCTTTTGCATCCATGTAAGCAGGTTCAAACTCTGACCTCTTCCACATAGTTTCAAGAGAGAATATGCCACTTAATGTTGTCGACATATTTGATAGTAATCAGTAATCACTTAGCTAGGTAAAATATCTTAATGATTAATGCGATGGGGATTATATTTTCTTTAACCATGGAACGGGCTAAATTTTACCATGAACTTTCAATTAGCTTTTGGAGAAGGTCATATTCAAGCTGCAGGTTTAATTTCTTATATCCTCTGTACACTCTGGAAAAG
Source organism: Acer yangbiense (assembly GCA_008009225.1). NCBI lineage: Eukaryota > Viridiplantae > Streptophyta > Magnoliopsida > Sapindales > Sapindaceae > Acer > Acer yangbiense. Next base: position 52,051,162 of record CM017762.1, on the reverse strand, counting down.
TTGGAGAAAAAAATATTCTAACTAGATTGTATTGTTTACAATTTTTGGTAACAGAATCTGGAACATTCTAGATGCCCAACTTAGTAAGCCTTATCTTAATAAAGTGGTTGGTACCATCTATCTTGTCTCATCGTATTTCTTAGTAGCCGTAATGGACTAATGATCCACACTACAGGGGTGAATGATTTGGCTGCTGAGAATAGTTTTGGCTATTTTCATGGGTGATGTAGAATATATATATATATATATATATATATATATTTTAATAAATTTTAAATAAAAAAAGAAAAGAAAAAGGTAGGATAAACAATGTTATTGGGGAGAGACCAACCCACTTATAATAAGTTAGTGCAGAGATCAACTCAGGGTTTATACATAAGGACAAATCACCTATCTTTGGCCACCTCTAATACCTCCCCTTTGCATCCTATTTTCCTTGGGTTGGCAAGTGTGTTTTGGTCTGGTGTGAGGACTTTGTTAGATTTACGAGTGCCGCTCCAGATATATTACTTGATTCTTAATTAAGCAATTGCTGATCTTCAAATATCTTGGCCATATTAGGAGTTCCTTTTAAATTGTTTAGGTTTAATTCTCTTCTATTCCATCGAAAAGTTATCAGGCATTTTCTCCCATGTCACCCGTTCTTCAAGCCATTGCTGATATTATGTCCCAGTTTAATAGTATAGTGATTCATTTTAACATCCAATGTGATTCCTGTTAATGTCAAATGTTGTTTGATTGTCATGTTATTGTTGATCTTTATGCAAACCATTGTGTATGTACACAATAGCAGAAATTGCATGAGTAAGTATTCTAGTTGTGAGATTTGCCTTGTGCTAGCTTTCAAAACTAAGGCCATACCGGCCATCACTAATTGATGTATATGTATACTGCTGGCAGGCCCACACTGTTCTGGAGATGAACTATACCGAGCAGCAACTTACTGCTGCTGTAGTTTCTGATGGACTTCGACCTGCTCTTGCTGGTCTTGAGTCTGGTGTGCCAGCAAGTGTACTGTCATTGATACAGAGGTGTTGGGATGCAAACCCTCAAAACAGGCCTTCTTTTTCTGATATAGTTTCAGAACTTGATTTATTATTGGAAAATAGAAAGAGTGTGAAGGAAGAAGATCTGCTCCCTGGTAAAGCTTCTTCCCTTCAAGATGATAACATCATGAATAGGGTCAACAGTGTGCAAAGCTATCAGGAGAATATCAACTGGTCTGCTCAGGGAGAACATTCCTCCAAGATCACTTCTAATGAAGCTGATTCTGATATGAGAATTTGGAGTAAATCCATAAATGATGCTTTGACATACTATCCAGTAATTTCATGGGGTTCATTTGCTACTTGTGGCAGAAGGGAGACTATGGAGGATACACATTTTCTCATCCCCCATATGTGCAATGAAAAGGATATCCATGTTTTTGGTATCTTTGATGGTCATAGAGGTATGCGTAATGTCAACCTCTAGTAGGCTTTATATGTTTTGACCATGATCTGTTAAAAAATCTCATCTGAAATGACTTACAGAGGAAAAAAAAAAAAAAAAAAAAAAAGAGGATTTTTTTTTGTTCGAAGATAATTGTTTTATATAAGTATGTATCCTTTACTTTATTTTCATTTTTCTTATTAATTTTCTCGTTCCAAGTGTTATAAGGCTTTGATTGCATTATAATGTGTCTGCATGTTTCTCTGCAGGTTCAGCAGCTGCTGAGTTTTCAGCTCGAGCATTGCCAGGATTTTTGCAAAATTTAGGTTCCACAATCAGGTTTTTTCCACTCTGAAGCTTCCCCTCCTTCAACACTTTGCCTATTGTATGGATTTCTTCAATAATTGACTAATCTATGTATTAGTGCAGTCCTGTCAATGCATTGTTGGAAGCATTTGTTCGGACAGATGCTGTGTTTAGAAATGAACTGGATTCTCATCGTAAATCCAAGAGAGTCATTCAGAAAGACTGGCATCCTGGTTGCACTGCTGTTGCTGCTCTAATAGTTAGAAACAGGCTTTTTGTTGCTAATGCCGGTGATTGTAGGGTGATTTTATGTCGGGGTGGCCATCCTTATGCTCTAAGTCGGGTGAGGCAGGACTTGTTTACTTTTGTATACTTGGTTTTTGTGGCTTATTATAATGTGTTACGTACTAGTCTAAAACTAAACAACTTTGACCTGCTAGGATCACGTAGCAAGCTGCCTTGAGGAGAGAGAGCGTGTTGTTAATGCAGGAGGACAAGTTAAATGGCAAGTTGATACATGGAGGGTTGGTCCTGCTGCACTCCAGGTTATATTCTTTATCCTCTTTAAGATTTTTGTTTGGTGTTGTCATAGATGATAAATGTCCTTTTAAACAAAATTGTGTTTCAAAATTTTCATTGTTGAAAATCTCATATCACAGTTCTTGGAAACCATACTTGGAAATATTCTATAGAAAGCAAAACTGTATCTACATGATTATAGATTATCATTTTTACGAAAATTTGTTTTTATTGACTGAAAATATTAATAAAAAAAGGAATAAAAACTGAAAGATCTCTAATTTTGTTATGACAAGCAGGATCTTTTAGTACAAAGCCTTTGAGCTAAGTTGGCTTTGAAGATTTAATGTTCACATGAATCCCTATTCTTCCTCGGTTATGGTCAATTTTCTTAGAAACAGCTCCAAGGATAAGCTCGTTGACTTGCAATTATGACCTTTTGCCCATAATTTTCTAAGCAGCTTGTGACCAGTTGCTTTTTGCTGTGGAACTTGTTGCCATTTTGTTTTTAGGTTTTATTGTAGTCTTTATTTATATAAATACGAAGCAGTTGCTGAGGTTTTGAAAGTAATCAACTTATGCTTGGTGAAACTCCTGTGACAAGAGATTCCTATATTTATTGCAATAGTCCTAGTTTGAAATATGTTCTAGTAAAACTGATGAATTAGTCTTGTTGGAACTATTTTTTAGTAAAACTGACGAAACAGTTTCAGTTGGAACTAAGTTTGAGACTCTGAGTAAATCCGACACATTAGTCTTAGTTGGAACAATGTTTGAGTAGAACTGACAAAAATCAGGATATAACAATAGGTGGAGGAAATCCTTGCTGCTGATTGTCTAGGGAAATGCAGGAATGAGAAAGCATTTAATTGCTCTTTGTTCTTCCTTCTCAGAAATGAAATCAACAATTTATGGTCAGCAACCGGACAATGTAAATATTTATACAATAGAACTTATACTTTCATTAAACATCAAGATAGTGAAGTAGCATTTTTTGGAATAATATATATATATATAAAAACAAAAGATTAATTTTGAGATTGTTAAAAGTATCTCACATGTTTAAATATTGTATTTGATATAGCTTCTTATATAATGATTGGATCATGCACCTAATAACTTAAGCTCGTGTGTTGGATTTGTCTAAGAGGATATGAGAGCCACATTTTTTTTTCTAATTTTGTGTTTGGATACCGTATTTGGTTTGTATCTCATATGGATGTAAGTATGTAACTTGACCACTCAACAGAATAGTCCTGTCCATGCAAATATTGTATAAATTTGTTGTACATGATATTTATTATTATTTCATATATTCATTTAAGAATTTGGATAATTATTTATTGGTAACATTTAAATGCATTTTGCTGATGTGAAAGTAAATGTAGTTTGAAGGTCAATATAATATTTGAAGACATGTCAATTATTATGATAGATAGATGGAGTGAATTGGTGTAACAAAAACAGCTAGTTCTCTTTCCTTTATTAATCTAGTTTGGAGGTTTTTAACCTTCAGAAATGTGAGAACCTGCATGAGCGGTTATTATTTAGAAATAATAATAGTGGATTTTGTTCCCCATAAAATGATCAAATGCTTCATCAATATATTTATTGCTTTAACAGGTCACTCGCTCCATCGGTGATGATGATCTGAAGCCTGCTGTGACTGTTGAACCTGAGATTACTGAAACTGTACTATCATCAGAGGATGAATTTCTGGTAAGGACCATTATTGTATGGATGGTCGTTTATCAGCATAACAAAGAAATTCTAATATCAGAAGGTTTTTTATTTTAATATTTTGAGTACCAAATTATAGAAACCCAAATGTCAAGACATAATTTAGAAAGTTGAGTTTTGGAAAAATTGATATCAAGTGTAGCATAGCAGCGTAGGAGAGAAAAACATTTTCTGCATGTCAGCTTGTAGTAGCTATACTAATATTTATTTCTGCTGAGACTTCATTAATTTTTGGAATAACTATTCAGAATATCCAAATTCTCAAAGGAATGGAATAGTGAAAACTTGGTGAATTTTCATTTTATTCAATTCTTATAGATTTCATTGTTTTTTTTTTTTTTTTTTTAAAGTTTATAGATTTTATTGTTGTAATTTCAATTTTGGGGTTTAATATAAAACCTGAAACTGCATCCCAGAGCCAGGTTTTATTGTCATTTCCATAATAGAAAATTCTACTATTATATGAAAATGACTGAAATTGTTGCATTAACATGAGAAATAAAACTATTGAGATGTTGATTTCCAGGTGATGGCTAGCGACGGACTCTGGGATGTCGTGAGCAATGAAGAGGCTGTGAACATAATCAGGGACACTGTCAAAGAGCCAGGAATGTGTTCCAAGAGATTGGCAACGGAAGCTGCAGAACGTGGCAGCAAAGATAACATCACAGTCATCGTTATATTCCTGCGGCCAGTATCTACAGCCGAAAGAATATACTAGGTCAAGCTCTTGTATATTCTCCTCCAAATGCCACTGCCGAATACCAGTAGCGAAATTCACCAGACTGATGGAAGTGTTTGTATATTTTTCATCTCAGCTTATTTAGTTATAATATATTGCTTGTATCTTCATTTTTTTACTATTGAGGGAGACATAACTTGTATTGTATTAATTTGCATTCACAATATTTGCATTTTTTTACTAGTGGTAATTGTTTTAATTCAAATATTGAAAATTGAAGACATTCTTACTCAACTGTATGGATATTGGATTTTATGGAGTTTAAAATAAATCTTATCAAGTTTCAGGATGACACAACACAGAAGGTAATTTGCTTCAAGTCAATGTGATTCGAAGGTTTCCATTACCGAGGTCGCGGTTCAAACCAATGTGACTGTCAATGGCCTTGAGGAAGACAAAGAAACTAAGAGAATGACATGAAATCATATATGTAATATAAGGTTTGAGATGTTTGGTTGGGGTTGGAGGCATTAAAGATTGGATGTTCTGGTGCATGAGAAAGTGTAGAATAAAGCTTCAGGATTCATGAAGCATTCTAGCTTTTCTGCTTGGAGTATCTTGAATTGAAAGTTTTTTCTTGTAGTGAGAAGTTGCTATTTTCTGCCGTGTTTTCAAAAGGCCTTTAAATGGCTGATAGGAATAGGTAAGAGAGAAGTGTTTACATTAATTCAGGGTTTTTTTGGTAAGGGGGAGGGCTCGAATTCGTAACCTTATGGTATAGGTGTGCGGGATTTACCTTCGGACCGACCTCATCTTGTCAAATCTCATTGGGGTTTGGGGTTTATAAAATTCTTTTCATCTGAATCAATCTTACCATACTATTATTTAATAAAAGTATAAATTGAATCTATGCATTTTCAAACACTAATATAATTTTTGCAGAATAAATGAATAATGCTACTATGAGTTATAAGATATTGACAATTGACATGCTACACTATTTGGACAGTAAATACTATTTTTACAAACAGTTTAAATATGTGTAATTTAATTAGAATAATATTTTTAAAAATTCATGCTAAATGATTGGTATGAAATCAGAGAGAAAACCATAAGTAGCTATCTAACTTATCATACTTTTGTTTTTAACCACTTTTGAATTTTTAATTGTTAATAACCACTTTTTAAAAAAAAATTCAGTTTAGTACCTTCAATTACCAGAGTACCCCTGAAAATAGTGTTCTTTAAACCTCGAAACAAACTTGAAATCACGACTAAATTGAAATACACAAACTTGAAATCATGCCTAAATAGAAACATTAAAACTTGAAATCATGCCTAAAATAGAAATATTCAAACTTGAAATCTGGACTAAATTGAAATTAGACTTAGGTTTTTTTCCCCTTTTTCTTCTTCCTTTTCTTCTTCCTCAGATTCAAATTAGGTTTAGGGTTTTTTGATTTCTCCTTTTTATTGCAGGTGCCGTCGCTGGAGAGCTGTCGCCGAGCTTCCGGACGTCGCCTGGACCAACGGGCCGCTGGTTCGTGCGTCGACCAGGCGACGCCTTCGTGCGTCGCTGGTTCGTGACGCCGGCGGCCCGCTGGTCCAGGCGTCGCTGGTTCGTGACGCCGGCGGCCCGCTGGTCCAGGCGACGTCCGGCAGCTCTGGCGACGGCACCTAGAGGAGAAGAGATAGAGAGGATCGGGAGAGACAGAGAGCAGAGGAGAGAGAAGGAGAAAGAGAGAAAAAAAGAGGAGAGAGAGAGTGTTGGGGAGGTTTTTATACGAGGGTTTTTCAGTAATTTCTCAAAAAAGTGGTTAAAAACAATTAAAAGTATGCATGTGGTTAAAAAATAAAATCCCATAATTAGATGGGTCAGTTTTGGCAATTTCCACTTTAAATGTTTTTGGTGATGTGTTAGAGCATTTCCAATGCAAAAGTAGTTTGCATACCAAAAATTGTCGACATGGTATAAAGATAGACTTAATAGACAATCAATTCAAAATTTAGTCTCCAATGTTTCTGTTTAAATCACATTTATTTTTAATGACGTGTCCAATTTTTATTTTTATTTTTTAATTTTATTTCCTTACCAAAAATATTTGAGAAATTAATGTCAATTTTAAATACTTGCCGAGTCAACCTAAAAAATAGATGTGCAACAAGCCGTTTGAAAGTAGACGGTCATATTGACAACGTCTAATACATTTTTTTTGCCACGTCAACGAGAGGTTTAATATGCACAGTTGTATTGAAGATACATTTTTTAATAGACTGTCTATCTATCATATGTGACATTTCTTTTTTTCACAAGCCACTAGAACATCTTCGATGCAAAAATGGCTTGTGTACAAAAAATTGTTGACATGACAACAATACCAAGAGACTTACTTCCTATGTGGTATAAAAATAGACTTGATAAATAATCAACTTAAAATTTGGTCTTCAATGCTTCTGTTTAAAACACATTTATTTTTAATGACGTGTCCAATTTTGTTTCCTTTTTTATTTTTTATTTTATTTTCTTACGGGCAATTACTAATTAGGTCTTTGACTTTTTTTAAAATTCCAAGTTATTTGCAACTTTTACAAAAGTGACCAAATTGGTCCTCATATTTTTCCCAAGTGCCAAATTAGTCCCTCTCTTTTTAAAAGTGACCAAATTGGTCCCTCTAATGGTTTAACGGTGTTAAATATAACAGTTGACTTTAACAATTTTAGTTAAAGTACGTACATACCCTTTATTTATCATATTAAAACAAAGTTGTTTTGTCTTTTGTGCATTAAATTCACCATTATAATTACACCAAATCCTAAAATATTATTAATGAAACACCATTTGTACCTTTTTTAATTAAAATTTTCTAAAAAAATCTTTAAAAAATTTAATAAGACAATGCAAATTATACCCTTATTTTATAAACAAAGTTACTATTTATTCCCAGTTTAGTCTTTTACCATTTTTATATAATTGTTTTTTTGTTAATATCATGCAAGCCACAAATAAAATAATAAAAAATATACATGTGTTAAAAAAAAATTGTGCATGTGTCATTATTATATTGTTTAGGAGCAAAGTACAATTTTACCCTTACACGATTAAAGTTGACTGACGGAACTTAGTTAGAATGACTAATTTGGCACTTGAAAAAAAATAAGGACCAATTTGGTCACTTTTGTGTAAAAGTCGCAAACAACTTGGAATTTAAAAAAAAGTTCAGGACCTAATTGGTAATCGCCTTTTTCTTACCAAAAATATATGAAAAATTAATGTTAATTTTTGAGTCAATCGAAAAAATAGCTGCCGTTTGAAAGGAGACGGTCATGTTGATAATGTCTAATATTTTTTTTACCACATTAGTGTGAGGTTGAATATGCACAATTGCATTGAAGATATATTTTTTAATAAACTGTCTATTTATCCTATGTGACATTTTTTTTTTTTTTTTTCACAATTCACTCTTGCATTAGAGATGCGTAACTTCCTCATGGTTACGGATGTCTAAATTGAGGCTAATTTAGTAAACTGAAATGAGCACGGGTGGACATAATGGTAAACATGTCCAAATATTGAGTAAAACGGGATAGGTCAGCATATGAGCATTCACAAAAGACTCTTCAAATAAGATATTTGTTAAAGTCAAACAAACCACATCAGCATATTTAGTTCCAACAGACTCTTCAAATGAGATTCTTTAAATAAGATTTTGCTTCTCTCTATTCAATATTGAAGAGCAACTTCTCCATCTTCAATTATTATTATAGTATTTTTTATATCACATCATCATTAATATTTAATATATATATCTTTTTTTTTTTTTTATCTTTTTAATTAAAATCAATTAATATATAATAAGTTTTAATTTATAAATTTTATCATCCTAAAAATTATACCATTAAAAAGATCTAATCTAGATCTTTAAAATGATACTAATATTGAATATTTAATAATAACATATTAATAATTTGAAAGGTTATTTAAATGATTTTCATATCCACCTAAAAGTAATTAGATTTATTGGCGGGGAGGAAGGAATTTGAGTACTTTCACTCCTCAAATTTAAGGGTCTTTTGAAAGAGCTCTTCTTTTTTTACTCAAATTAGCACATAGGTAGGTAAATAGATATTTGAAGAGTAAAAATAGAAGAGTCTTTTTGGGATGCTCTAATGGTTTAGGGGGGGTGTATTCAATTAGGATTTCGAAAGACTTTTAAAGACTTTTTTTAAGTGGATGACTTTTACAGATTTTATGGACTTTTATAGATTTTACAAGATTATGAAAAACCTTCATAGACTTTTATTTAAAAAACTTTCATTTCAAAAGACTTTCGTAGATTTTCATTTTAAAAGACTTTTATAGACTTTTATTGACTTTTAAATATAATGTATACTTTGTTTTAGCAAAATTATTTATATTTATCATGTCAATAAAAATATTTTTTCAAATGAATAAAAAAAAAAAAAAAAACCATCGATAATTAAACTTGACAAAAACACTCATGTCTATATATGTGATTTAAAAAAAATTATTTTTATTTTAATTATATTTTGCATTATAAAGACATTATGCTCCCTTTTTTTTTTTTTTTTTTTTTTTTTTTTTTTTTTAATAATTAGTCAAAATTTTATTGTTTTTTATAATTAGTCAAAATATTATTTTACATAAATAAAGTTCATTTGATTTGTTTCGGTGTTGTTTAGTTGCTTTGAAAATATATGTAAAAAAATAAAAAATCTTTCGTTTTTATTTGCATAGCTGATGAAGAGTTGTTTTATATTATTTTTTAGTTTTTTTTTTTTTTTTCTTTTTTGTTATAGATTGTTGATGTATGTTATATATATATATATATATTTTATAATGTTTATTCATTTTAAAGTTATTCGTTTTATTTTATTTATGAAATTTGTTAAGAATGAGTGTGCTTTTATTTGAAAATAGAACATATGTTTTCGTGGTTGATTTTTTCAAAGAGTTTTATATTTTTCTTCTAAAGTGAAATTCTTTCTAATTTTTTTTTTTTTTTTAAAAGTCATTCAAAGTCTTTGGTAGGAATGGAAGATAAATTGTGAGATTTTTTATAACTAAAAAGTCATTCAAAGTCATTGATATTTTAAAGTCGTTAAAAGTCATTGAGATTTTGAATACCTCATAATTTTCATAAACCGTTAAAAAGTCTTGATTGAATACCACATAATTTTTAAAGACTTTTTAAAGTCTATATCGAATACCTCATGACTTTTATAGAGTTGTTAAAAGTCTACATTGAATACACCTAAACTTTTTAAGAGGAAATAAGGGTATATATCACTTTTTAAATTTTGACTTGTATAACTATCACACTTTAATAACTTTTGTTTTAATAGCACCAAAAATGGAATTTGGACAAAAATACCCCCCAACTTCTTTTCTTTTCTCTTGTGTGTCCTTCACCTTCTTCTTCCTTTTTCTAAAACCTCAATTGATGGAGCTTCAATGGAGGTGCCACCGCCGACCGGTGAGTTAACCGGCAAAACCACCGAGAAAACGTTTGTCAAGTGCCAATCATTGTAATCGAAGTGTTCGTTTTCATTTTCGAGTTGTGTAGAGAGAGAAATGAAGCAAAACCCAAACCGTCGTGAATCTTCATCGTCCGATCTATAACGATCCATCACGAATCTAACGAAACCGATGGTGCCAATGAACTCGGCATCGTTCGATCTTCCAGATCCAACTATCTTCGGAGTCAACCGACGCCGTCGTCGGATCGTCACTGTCACCATTGATGGAGGTCGAACAGAATAAGTCCTGAACAAACTTGAATTAAGTCTCGAAACACATGAATAAGTCTCGAAAAAAATCATGAATAAGTCTCGAAACTGCAAATAAGTCTCAAATTTTTGAGAAAAAAATAAAAAGGAAAAGAGTAAGTAGGGGTATTTTGGTCTCATCACCTATTTTGGTGCTATTAAAACAACACTTATTAAAGTAGTGCTATTTGCACACGTCCTCCCCAAAAAAGTGCTATTTAATTTTTGAACCCACTTTTTAATTCCATAAAAGATATTAAAAGTTTTTTAAAATTCTAATTGAATACACTCTCCTTGCTCTATACCTGATCTGGTTTAATGTTTAACTCGGTCCCAACCCGAGATCCGTTTTAAGTATTCCAAACCCGCCCCAAACGGATCGGGATGGGATTTTTGCCATCACACGAACCCATGCCATGCCCATGATTACTTGGCCGTTAAGGAGACGCCAACTAACATTCACAAGCACTTATAAAACCGACATTCAAAGGCACTTACAAAATCGGTTTCTGTGGTTTGAAACGCAGTATAGTATAGAATCGAATCGAACATTTTTTTTGTGTGAAGATGAAGCGGTCTTTTATAGCATTTAGTGTTGTTGTGGTTGTGGTTTGTGGGTGGTTCACTGAATTGGGTCTTTGCAGCGAAGAAGACAATCTCATCAAGATGAAACTCGGAGGCGTTCACGACTGCAAGGGTTCTCAAAATAGCGCCGAGATCGAGAGCCTTGCTCGATTCGCTGTTCAAGAACACAACAAGAAACAGGTCTTTTTTTTTTTTTTTTTTTTCACTTCTCAATTTTATTAATTTAGTTTTGTTTTCAAAAAGTCAATTAGGGTTTGCTATTTCTCTCGTACTATTTTATGCGATCTGATTTGCTTTTCGTCGATTCGCTGTTCCATGTTCATGTTTGTATATTTGTGATTGTTGGTTTTGATTTTGTTATATAAATATATATATATAATTCATTTTTTGTTCGATTGGTTTGTAATTTTCTTGTTGCAGAGTTGCATCCTTTTTCGTGAGTTTTTAAAGCTCCGTAATTTTATAGTTTATTAATTATTTTAATTAATTTATTTAAAGTTTAAAATTCCTTGTTCACTTTTGTTTTGTTTATGTGAGTCGAATCTGTAATCTTATTTATGGTGGTTTGGTATCTATTGGATTGATAATCATAGTTGATGATTTGATAAATACCAATTAAATCTGAAAATATTAATACCAATTAAAATAGTTGATGATTTGATATCCATTGGATTTTAATCCAACGGTACAAATAAATAAGAGGTTTAAACAATAAAAATTGGAAAAATTGGATATAGATTATGAGTTCTCTGGTACTATCTGGTATACTTACAATTGCTGTATTCTATATTATGGCTTTGAAAGATGATATTTTTATGTGACATAATTTTGGAGGTGCAGAATTCCCTTCTTGAGTTTGCGAGGGTGTTGAAGGCGAAGGAACAGGTTGTGGCCGGCACGTTGTACCATCTAACTCTGGAAGCTGTTGATGCTGGCAAGAAGAAGATATATGAAGCCAAAGTGTGGGTGAAGCCGTGGATGAACTTCAAGCAGTTGCAGGAGTTTAAACATGCGGAGGATGGCCCTTCCTTCACTTCTTCGGACCTCGGTGTCAAAAGAGGTAAGGAATTTACTTTTTTTCCTGTATGTGCTAGAAAAAAATGCTTAAAGAATGTGTTGATTTTCTCAGTCTTTGGGTTGGTTCATTGAGTTGATCGGTTTTCATTGCTTTTTATTGTATGGCAAGTTAAACTAGAGAGGCACAGAAGTATCCATTTGTCCCTTTTATGTTCAAAATAATATGTTTCAATTTTTGTTTATAATTCCATACATCTAGGAATTGGTGAACCACTTTAAACACTATTTTAGGAAGAATTGTCATTTAGCTGGTATTATGATGAAGTCAGTGCTGGTGGAATGATATTTAGTTTGATATTTAGTTTGTGGAAGAATTGCTGCCGGTGGAATGAACATAGAGAGCAATAAAATTCACATGGTCTTGGATGCATTTATTTGATTAGTCATATTTTGAATTTGGTAGGCACTGATCCTCATTATGACTGCTTTGTTTTTTAATTGTTCTCTTCTTCCTATATGTTCTATAGCTGTGTTTGAGGATTTTCAAGCTCCCTGACATCATCTTTCTTTTTGTTGCAAATATTTGATCTCATCAAAATGAAAGGAGAAAATGATACAAGTTTATTATCCAACTGCAAGTTACCAGGGATGCCTAAGTCCCAAGTTTTTTGTAGCATGTCTATGATCTTATGTCTTATGATTTTGGTATTATGGGTTTCTTCACGTAGTGGTCAACTTTCTGTTTGAATGTTATTGGCTCTTCACATAGAGCCGCTTGCACTGGCAATTGGTGGTGTCAACTGTCAACTGTCAACTGCATTAAAATCCAGACCAAGTTCCTTTAGATAGAGAATTTTCTGATGTGTAAAAATGTGCTCTGCTTTCACTGAAGAGTTTTTCCAAGCAAACTCAATAGTCCATGTTCTTTTCCATCAGCGAATGGCATCACTGTCATCCATTGAAAACATAATTTAGGTGCACCCCTTTCCCGTAAAGCTAACTGTAATTGTAATAGAGGCATGTTGCAACTTCTATATGGATTTTACTATGACGTGGTATCTGGATCCGTTTTCTATCGGTTATGATATTGCCAGAGAATATTGTTGAGTGTTGATTAATTTGGTCATTAGACAAATAAAAAGAACAAGGAAAGGAGAGGTCTAGTATAATTAATTGTATCATTTTGTAAATCAGATGGATTTGGACTAGAATGGCGAGCAGTGCCAACAAATGATCTAGAGATCCTAAGTGCAGCCAATCATGCACTTAACTCCATCCAACAGAAGTCCAATTCATTATTTCCATATGAACTTTTAGAGATCCTTCAAGCGAAGGCCAAGGTCGGCATTTCATGTGACCTGCAATAACTGTTATCTCTGGATTGTATTCTTCACAAGTTTTGCCATTCTAAGGTCTGGGATCTCGCACGTTTTTATGTCTGGGATCACGGTTCTCTATATTAGAGAACCACTTCTCTAACGTTATGGAGGGGTCCCGATTCTATAACGTTAGAGATTTTTGATCCCGGACATAAAAACGTGCGGAAACCTAGGGCTAAGAAAAGCACTATACACACAGACACATATATTAATGTACACTGTTACCAAAACAACATTCACCCTTACCTCCAGTCAGAGTCTATGTGTAGTGTCTGTCCAATAATATAAGTTTGTGTTCTCACTGATATAGTTTTGTTGAAATGCAGGTCCTTGAAGATTATGCCAAATTTATCTTGCATCTGAAGTTGAGGCGGGGAAGTAAAGAAGAGAAGTTCTGGGTTGAAGTTATTAAGAACGGTGAAGGAAAGTATATTTTGAATTAAATGGAAAACTATTACTCCTGAACTTAGCAATTATGTGAATATGTTATATTTGTGGATTGCGGCTGCTGTCTAATACAATACAATCAGTAGAATAAGACCCCCCAAATCAACAACTATGCTTTTATGTGTAAATATGTCCACTACACAATATATGGATTGACCATGGTTGCCTCTGTATACTGTTGTTTGTATATATAGCTCTAGGTTGCATCTTCTTCCTCCGTCTCTTATATTACCTGTGAACTCCACCTTCATTTTTGAAATGAGTGGATTATAGGATTTTTGCTTTATTCAATTAGATCAATAGATGCAAATTGAAATGCAATTAAAGGTTGGTTTGAATAGTTGGGGTCCTGAACCTATGCTTTTTCCCGGAAAGAAATTTCTTGTACGATTTTTAACTGGTCTTAGGAAATATATAGCAATAGATTTTGTAATTGTATAACAAAGCTGCTGGAAGTGCATCAATTAGGAATTAGACACAAGTTTTGCTTGCATAGACTTATTATTGTTTATTATTGCATTTAGGAGAAAAACTTGGATGGAACAACTACCCTATAACTTTAAATCTTATTTGTTGTGTTATTCACTTGGCATAATTTTAGAGGATTTAACTACTTATAGGATAAGTATTTTTATTTTTGTAGACCTTTAAATTTCAAGTGTACTAAAGGCATGTTTGGCGGACAGTATTGTATATGATTGTATTGGATAGTATTGGACAATGGATTAGATTTAGTACTCTACTCTGTTTGGTATTGGAACCAACTAAATTAGCTAATGTATATTTTTTTAATTAAATTAAACATTTATAAATATTAAATAAAATATAATTATAATATTAAAATTAAAATATAATGAATGAATGAATATTTTATTTTAAAAAAAGATTATTGTTTTTCAAAAAGCAATCTCAACCGGAGACTCCAACCGATTTCCAACTTGTGGCCGTCATTGTCTCTTCCAGCCGATCTCTAGCCTCCTCGACCGTTGTAGGCTGTAGATAGGCCGTAGATCGGGCAGATTAGCACTGGTATGGAAGAGGCGTTGAACTCATTCATGAAGGAGGTCGTACCTCCTCTTTTCTTCATGGAGGTGGCCATGCTTCCGCCACAATAAAGGAGGCACGGCCTT
Source organism: Acer yangbiense (assembly GCA_008009225.1). Classification (NCBI taxonomy): domain Eukaryota; kingdom Viridiplantae; phylum Streptophyta; class Magnoliopsida; order Sapindales; family Sapindaceae; genus Acer; species Acer yangbiense. The sequence continues at coordinate 52,036,139 of CM017762.1, read as the reverse complement.
ATCCTTTGCAACGGAGGAGGCACAACCTCCTCTGAATTGATCGCTGATGGCATCCTCGATGAAGGTCGATGCCGGCATCTATAAAGGAGGCGGCTTGCCTCCTCTTCAATGGAGCAGGCGTTGCCTCCATCTTTTTTAGGGAGGCTGTTGGCCTCCGTTCTTGAGGAGACCAGTTGGCAACCTCGACGACGAGGTCACCAACTAGTATCCTTTATAATGGGGGCCGTTAGCCTCTTGAAGGAGAAAGTCAAATAGTCTCCAAGATGTAGGCTGTTTGACCTCACCTTATTTTATTTTATTTTTTAAAAAAAAAATCATTTAAAAAAATTTAATCAAATCTAATCCGGCTGTGGAACACCATTCTTAATCGTATAGCTTAATACGGTTCGGATCGTATAAAATCAGTACGTCGTACAACTCAATACGAATATAAAATGTTACCAAATGCCGTACAATAATAAATTAGTACGGTACGGTGTGCTAGTCCTGTCCAGTATAGTATACCAAAAAGGCCCTAAGTAACTCCGTAGATTTACCCTTTGTTTCAAAAACTTAAGGTTAGTTATCAATTTAGTCCCTATATTTTAGTGAAATATGAGTTTCTTAACTATCTTTTCACTCTTTAATTCATACGGTCCATAAGTTTTTGCAAATACATTAATTTAGTCTCTATGTTAGTCAACCGTTTGTCAAAGTTAACAGATTCAATGATAGTCTTGTCTTTAAATAGGTAACATGCCACGTGTCAACACCAAAAATTGAAAAACAAAAATAAATATTTATAAAATTCAAAAATAAAATTAATTTAATATATATATATATAAACAAAACAAAAATTAAAATAATTGAAAAAGAAGAGATGGACTATATGGATTGAAATTATTGAAAATTCTCAAATAATTGAAATTAAAATTTGAGAAATTTTCAAATACTTGAACTATTTATCCCGATTATTTAAAATATGAAGGCATCGGAAAAATAGGCGAAATATAGGAAATTCAAGAAGAATAGATTTAGTATTTGAAAAATTCTCAAATTTTATTCATAGGTAGATTTCGATAAACTTATCATCCACAAAAAAAATTCAGATCAAAATTCGTTCAAATCGATATGGTTTCATGGTGGTCCTTATCGAAATTAAAATAAGGGATCCATTATGAGAGACTCATTATATATATATATATATATATATATATATATATATATATATATATATATATATATATAAAATTATCGGATAAAAAATAAAAACTAAAGTTAACCTAATTCTATATTATATTATTTTTAACTAGGATCAATGCCAACGCAACAAGAAGTGAACTAAACTTCAAAGTGATTGCTTGGATGGTGGTGGATATTATTAATTTGGAAGCTTGAATATAAGTTTTAGGCGTTCTACACTTGAGTTTTTTTTTTTTTTTTTTTTTTTTTTTTAACGATTATTGTCCTAGACTTAGAGTTTATTGTTTATATTATTCATAATGAGTTTAATTATTTATATTGATAATTTGATATTATTATATTTGTTTAAATAACAAATAATGTAATTAATTTTTTTTTCTTAAACCATTAAACCAAACTGAACCAAACCGGTTTTTATCGGTTTCAGTTTAGTTCGGTTTGGTTTTAACTTATAAATGGTTCGGTTTGTGTTGTAAAAAATTAAACCGATTAAATAATGATTTGGTTTGGGTATATTCAAACCCAACCCAAACCAACTCATGCCCACCCATACTTTCAAGTGTGCATGTCATATTGTCATCCATATAAAATATAACTAGATAATCAATGTATAAAGGTATTGACCGCTAATAGATCTCGCTCGCTGATATATCAAGTAACCGAATTATACCAATATGAGTCAACCACCCTCTATAGATTAAAATGATTTACAAAGGAATAAGATCCACTTAATTTAAAGGTTTGAAGCCCAAGTGGTGAAAAACAAAATCACGCCTAATACTCCCGAGTGGCCAAAAACTGTACAATGCCTTGGAGGCAACAAAATAGATAAGTAGCTCATAAATTCATTTCCAAATTAAATAACAAACAAAACTCTATACCACTTTCACATAATTGATAGTGTTTTATTTAGCCAACTTTTAGGCTAATATATATTTGAAAAACATATCATCAATTCATCATCATCTTATTCAAGTTCAAAAGTAGTAAAACTCTAGGGAGGAGGTAAAGTACGTAAGCAACAAAGCCCAAAGGAAAAAATTAAATATCAACAGCCACACGTTTGTACAACTGTGAAGGCAGCCTAGGAATAGCCACGGCCTGTAATGGGGTCCGCATGTAAGTGACCAATCCGGGATTTTCCGATATGTCTATATCCTCTGGCTTCACACCCACTGGTGGTGTCCAAGTGAAATGGTGCAACAAGTGACCTAACATAGATGTCACCAAGTTTATAACAAGTTGTGCACCAGGGCACACCCTTCTCCCCGCCCCAAATGGCAGTAGGCGAAAATTGTGACCCTTCATATCGACATCCTCCTCGAAGAATCGCTCTGGCCGGAACTCAAGCGGATCCTTCATGATCTATTGCCCACATAGTGACATGAACATTTGATCCCTTGGGAATGTCATATCCACCTATTTTGACATTAGCATTGGCTCGGTGAGGAATCATTAGAGGAGTTGGAGGATGCAACCTCAGACCTTCCTTGGTAACAGATTGCAAGTATTGGAGGTTTGAGAAATCAGATTCTGTCATTACACGTTCGAACCAGATCACACGGTCTAGCTCCTCTTTTGCCTTTTGTTGTACCCTTGGGTTCTTGATCAGCTCTGCCATTGCCCACTCAACCGTTATTGCAGTTGTGTCCGTGCCTGCAGTGATCATGTCCTGTGCACATCATCAAACGCCCGATTAGCCACCACATTCTTGTAAAAAATGTTTTAGAGGTACATTATATATAACTCGAAGAAGAAAAGCGGATTAGGATTTAACGTACCCAAAGAAGTCCAATAATGGTGTCTTCACTGATCGAGGTCATACTTGTCTTGCAATGTAAGCAATGCATCAACAAAATGTTGCTTGGCGCCACCGCTGTTCTGGTGAGCAAGCGTGTGCTCCATGATAGCTTTGCTGAGGCGGTCTCTTCGGTCACCATTCTTGGTGAAAGCCTCTTCCTTTAACGGGAACATCCAGTGAAGCCAAGGGATGTGCTCTGCCATAGTGAGTGATTCGCCAATCTTGACCCTAGTAGACACAATTGCCTTTAATTCGTCCCCTGCTTGTCCATTACACCTTCTGAGTTGACCAACCTCTTCCCAAATGCTAGCCTTGTAATGTTGTTGAATGCCACTGCTCCCAAATGCTTCCTCACCAGCACACTTTTCCCATTATTTTCTGTACAAAATCAATTAGCATTACAAGGCCATATACAAAGACAATATAGTATATGGCTTCATTTCCAATTGCCATTACCAAGTTTAATTACTTAATTTTTCTACTTATGGGTTATGATGGAATATTAAAAATGAGTAATGCTAGGCGTCCCAATTTTTTTCCCCAAATTCTGTTCAAAACGATGTGGCACGTGAGGTGTCAACATCATATCAGTTATCATATAATCTCATGATTTATAAGATGTTGACACTTCACGTGCCACATCATTTTGGATAGAATTTAGGAAAAAAAATTGGGACGTCTAGCATTACTCATTAAAAAAAATGTGTCAAGGTAACAAATCTCTTGCCTTCAAAAATATTACATAACAACTTAAATTTATAAGGACGATTCGAATCTGAGACATTGTTATGTTGAATGAACGTCATTTTCCACCAAACCACATCGAGTGATTATTAAACATTTAACATGATGTTAGAGCCTTAAGGTTATACATTAAGAGCTTTAACTGAGTTCTTAACAATTATGAAAATATTCTTAAACACCTTAAAATAAAAAATTTCTTCTTTAAATTTTAATTTAAAATTAAAATTTTATTCATTATATTCTAATTCAAAATATTTTTTTCACCCTAATATCATATAATATACATACTAAATTTCCTAAAATCATCAAAATCAACACGCAACATATAATACATTTTAAATGTTTGTTATGTAAATTTGAAAAACAAAATTTTAACAGTTTATCCAATTTAGAACGTCTCTATCTAAACCTCTCATTAATTTTACAATATTGGACAATCTATTATTTATTTCAATCAACATAATAGTTAGAGACAATAATTAGATTTTTTCTATCAAATTCGGAAATCGGAATCAAATATTAAATTAACTTACTAAGAAAAAATATTTTGAAGTATAATCAATGACACTTCAATTAATATAGAAAGAAGAAAACAATATTATTTCATATTTTCAATAAATGTCTTTATATATTATATATTTCAGGTATAAAACAAAGAATATTAAAAATTATGTATATATTAGCCAAATTCATGAATTTATTCTTAAAAATATTTAAATAATGAGGTTTCAAAATAAAACTAATGAAAATTAAACAATAAACACAATGAAATGATTTAATTTAATTTAATATATTTTATTTTAGTTGAACCGAATTAGTCTAGTTGGATTACATTTTATTAACCCAACCCATCTTAAAATTAACACAACCCAACCTAGCTCGGTTGGGTCGGGTTGGTGCCCCCACGTAGTTTGTGATATTATTTTGGTTCTGGTTTGACATTTGATTAAAAACTAATGAAAATTAAACAATAAACACAATGAAATGATTTATTTTATTTTATTTTATTTTATTTGAACTGAATTAGTCAAGTTGTTGGGTTACATTTTATTAATCCAACCCATCTTAAAATTAACGCAACCCAACCTAGCTCGGTTGGGTCGGGTTGGTGCCCACCCATAGTTTGTGATAATATTTTGGTTTTGCTTTGACATTTGATTACACAAATAGGGAAAAAAAAAAAAATGTTATTTGTTGCTGTGCAATATTTAGTGTTTGTGACCACCATTATTCCCAACAATTTCTAAATTTTTTTTTTGAAAAGGAAATTTTATTAACCTAGAAAAGACTTACATCAAACTTGGGCAATCGCCCAAGACAGCAGAAAAAATCTCAGGAGGACAATCCTCCAACCAAAAACCATCCCTCTCAATTGTCAAAACAAATTTGGCAAGACTATGAGCGGCCATATTCGCTAATCTAGGAGCGAAGGCAACCTTACAATCGGGACAACCAACAATGATATTTTTAATATCTTGAAAAACAAAACTAATCTCAGAATAGGGGAGAGGGCCATTATCTAGAATTAAGTTCACAACACTCAAAGCATCAAGCTCCACCAAGCAAGGCCACAAACCAGCATCACGCGCAAAACACAAACCTCTGAGGAGAGCAACAACTTCAGCCACCAAAGGAGAGAAACCAGCCGAAATCTTCTGAGCGTTAGAACTGATCGCGCTATGAATGTTCACATTTAGCGCCCCTTATTCCTACCTTTTGTGTTTGTATTCGAGCACTTTTGTGTGCATAACGTGTGTTTTTGTTAAGTTCAGGTAATCTGACCAGTCAGGAAGGTTTTTGCATTAAAGTGGTTAAAAGAGGAGCAAAACCATGAGAAGAAGACACGGCTGGACATAAGCTGCCAGCCAGGAAGCTTGAAGTCACCAGGAATCACGGCAGGTTCGTGACGGCGGGAACATTCCAACCGTCCCGAAGGTTTGAAGTTGCCAGAAATCACAGCGAGTTCGTGCGGCGGGAAATAAGCAGCCGATAGCTTTTCAGAAGCCACGTCAAATTCGTGACGGTGGGAAAGAAGACCCCGAGAAGCTTACCAGAGGCAGCGGCGGGTTCGAGCGGCGGGTTTGAACCCGTCGGAGGCACGTCCAAGGGCCAATTTAGCATTCCTTGCCTCACTTGAAGAAAAACATATATATACTTCTCTCTCCTGCAGAACAAAGGGTGAAAAAAATAGTATAGAATAGTTCTTAGTAGTTTTTGGGTAATTTATCATAGAATAGATTAGTGGTTAAGAAGCTTTCACTTGTAATCTTTGTAGCTAAAAGGTATTGATCTTAGTAAGTACCTTGCTCATCAATCTCTTGAAGGTTATTGTGATCATTTGGTTTGTATTGCTGTGGAGGAAGGAGAGGTCGGCCTTGATTCTTCGAGGGTAGTATTTCTTCCTTTTGTTCATTAATATGCTATACTTGATGATCATGTGTAACTAAACACTTTGTTGGGGAATTTATGAAAGTATTGATGTAATCACTTATTACCACTTTTTCTTATATGAATCATTTGTGTTTGTATGCTTGAATTGATGAAATCATGTCATATATCTCATAAATCTTAGAAGCATGGATTGGTTAGCTTAGAGTTAATGAAATACTAAATTCTTGATGTTGAATTGAGTATTGTCATTTAATACTCCTTGATAGAGTGTGTGTGTTAATACAATATTCTAAGAATTCACTCTATAGGCTTAAGTCCACAACTTACATTCATTAATGATTAATCTAAACTCAGAGGATTTATTAAGTGAGTGGTTGATTGTGCCGATGGCATAAGTGGAACAACACTAGTGATTTGATCTTTAGTGCATAAAAGTGGTTATTTGTGGTGCATCGTTACTAATTTCATACATTCCCTAACATCTTAGCTTATCAATTATAATCTTTTATTATCACATTAGTTTAATTCCGTAAAATGCTCACTAATTCTAGCATTTACCAGTTATTTGATTCTCTGTGGACCGATACCCTTACTTTGTACACTATACTAGCATAACAACTTGTACTATTGCAAAGGGTGAAATACTCGCGCGTTCAGTAATATAACCGTGGTAATTTAGAACATATTATAGTGTAATTAAAGACCCGGTTAGGACGCGTCAAGAACCCATAACACTACCAGTCCAATCCCTGACAATAATTCCAACCCCCACGGTGCCAGCAGCTTCATTAATGGCCGCATCAGTATTCAATTTGAACAGACCAACATCAGAAGGCTTCCAAATCCGTGGAGGCCTACTCCCGCTGTTAATCACCATAGACTTCACAGCATTGGATTTCTGAAAATCTAATAAGAAAGACTTCGCCCAAGGCACCACCTCATTACTAGACAGAAGCTGCTCATCATTTCTCATCAAATTTCTGCGAAACCACACTCTCCAAAGAACTAAGCAGAGAAGCTCAACCTCAGCACCAGCGAAACTGGTCATACACAGAGAGAGGAAGTCTAGTAGCTGCCAATTATCATTCACTTTCAAACCTTTGACAAAACCACAAAAAGATCGGATAAATTTCAAGGAAGGACAAGACCAGAGAGCATGGATAGTCGTCTCAGGACACTGGCCACAGATCAAACAAGTGGTATCAATACGCATTCCGCGTTTGGCAAGATTCACACAAGATGGGATCCAATTCAAGCAAGCACGCCAAATGAAGATTTAAACCTTATTCGGAACATTCATATGCCACAAAAATTTCCACCAAGAATCCGAAGAATTAAGCCCAGAAGAACCGTCACCTGAAACCAAACTACAACCAAAATGGTAGCCACTTTTCACCGAGTACACTCCAAGCTTGTCAGGATGCCAAATGATTGAATCAGGAGTCAAGGTCAGGGGCCTAGGCAAACTCAGAATCAGATTAACATCATCAGGCAAGAAGGATTCTCGAATGAGCAGCCCATTCCAGCCACCCCCTGGCAGCAAAACGGACGCAACCTTTGCAGCATTACCCAGACAAGGAGGAGAAATCGGCTTAAAAGTGATTGGCCTAGGCAGCCAATGATCCTCATACATCCTCACAGAAACCCCATCACTAATTCTCCAACGAGAACCTACACGTAAGAGCTCCAACCCCCATATAAAACTCTTCCAAAGATAAGAATAAGAGCTGCCTGCAGTAGCTTGAAAAATAGAAGACTCAGGAAAATAACAATGCTTCAAAATTCTCGCAGCGAGAGAATTCGGATGAGAGATCAGACGCCAACACTGCTTAGCAAGGAGAGCTTGATTAAAGATGAAAAGGTCCCGAAAGCCTAACCCTCCCTTCTCCTTACTCGTACACAACTTCCTCCAACAGCCCCAATGAAGTTTCTTCTTTCCAGCATTGGACCCCCACCAAAAGCCAGCACACAGTTTATGAATATCCTCCACCACCCTTTTCAGAAGCTTAAACAGGGACATCGCGTAGGTAGGGATAGCTTGAACAACTGCCTTAAGCAAAACCTCCTTACCAGCAGTAGAGAACAGCTTGCTTTGCCAACCACGAACTTTACCCCAAACCCGATCACGAATATTTGCAAAACGTTGGGTCTTATTCCTGCCTGCAAAGCTAGGTAAACCTAGATAACGCTCATGACAACCCACCAACCGGACTCCAAGAATATGAGCCAAACCTTCCGCACGACTTCGCGACACCTTTTTACTAACACAAACAACAGACTTTTGGAAGTTAACCTCTTGGCCTGATGCTCTAGCGTAGGCATCTAGGATATTTCTAATAGCCCGACAATCTTTTCCCGAGGCATGGGTGAAAATCATGCTATCGTCGGCGAAAAAAAGGTGAGAAATTTTCGGCCCGCTTTTAGAACAACGAAAACCAGCCAAGTCCTTCCTCTTCTCCGCCGCATAAAAAAGCTGGGAGAGCCCTTCAGCACACACCAAAAATAAATATGGAGATAAGGGATCCCCTTGACGTAAACCTCTCGTGGGACGAACCGAACCGAACCATAAACCTCCCCGTTTACTAGGAAGGAGAAGGAAACCGACGTGACACATCTCATGATCCTACTAATCCAAGCATCCGAGAAACCCAACTTATGAAGCATACCAGACAGGAAAACCCATTCCACCATATCATAGGCCTTAGACAAATCAAGCTTCAACGCCATCGCCCCCACTTTCCCATTCTTCTTCCTGTTAAGAGCATTCATACACTCGAAACCGATGATAACGTTATCCGAAATCAACTGGCCCGGAATAAACGCACTTTGACTCTCCGAGATAACCTCACCCAAAACCACCCTGAATCTATTAGCAGTAGCCTTAGCAACAATTTTATACAAAACGTTGCATAAACTAATAGGCTGAAGATCCTCCATTTTCTCAACCTTCTCAATTTTCGGAATCAACACAACCAAAGTATTATTAACCAACTCCAAATCATGACCCTCGTTAAGGACACCAAGGCACGCTCTAGTCACTTTCTCGCCCACCGCATGCCAATACTTTTAGAAAAAAAGAGCCGATAAACCGTCAGGCCTAGGAGCCTTTGTAGGATGCATACAAAAATTGCCCTCCGGACTTCATCAGCAGTGAAATCAGAATCAAGGAAAGCTTTCCTACTCTCAGAGACACATGGTCTAACACAAGAAAGCACCTTATTTAGATCACTAGGGGCAGGTCTATTCGATTGAAACAACCCCCTAAAATAGTCCACAACCACATTACATATGTCCTTAGGATCACTTTTCCAAGAGTTCACATTGTCAAAAATTCCATGAATACGGTTACGGGACCTTCTAGCCGAAGCACAAGCATGAAAAAACTTAGAGTTATTATCGCCTCCCCTCAGCCAATTTTCCCGAGACCGTTGCCTCTAATACAATTCCTCCACTTCCAGAAGCTCATCTAACTCCCTCTCAATTTTCCTTACATCATCCCACGAACTATTCCTAACCAACTCCGTAGCAAAAGCCAACTCACGTTGCTTAGACTTTATATCCCTATTCAGTTCCCTCTTATTGCCAGTATACCACTTACTCAACTCTGCAGTGCAATGAATCACGTTCCTTAAAACATTGCTGATCGCATAACCACCATAATCAGCCGACCATGTCTTCTTAACCAACTCCAAACACTCAGGTTTCTCCATCCAGCAATCCTCAAAGTGGAAGCGACGCCTCCCACCATTACCATCAGCAGAATTTGCATGACAAACCTTCACCAGCAGCGGTTTATGATCAGACTTCCAATACTCCAAGTGAGTGATTTTCAAATCCAAAAACAGATCCCTCCAAGCGAAGTTGCAAACACCCCTATCAATCCTTTCTTGAACCATTTCTGAACCACTACGCCTATTACACCAAGTAAAGGCAGGCCCCAAAAATCCCAAGTCCTGCAAACCACAATCATCCAAGGCTGAACGAAAATTGTTCATCAAAACAAGTGATCTTAGGGAACCCCCATCCTTTTCCGAATTCTCTAAGATTTCATTAAAATCACCTACGCAAAACCACGGAAGGTCATACATACCATTTAGGCGCTGAAAAAGCGACCACGCATGATGCCTTTGGTTTGACTCGGGGTGACCGTAGAAACCAGTTAACCGCCACAGAACATTCCCATTAGAGACAACTTTAGCATCAATATGAAATTTAGAAAAAGAAAGCAAACTAACATCAACATTATCCGACCAAAAAAGACAAAGACCTCCTCTTCGACCCTCACAGTCCACCACTAATTTACCACAAAAACCAAGTTTAACTCGAATATTTTCCATCCAAGCAGAATCCACCTTCGTTTCCATTAAAAATAACACATCCGGTCTATGAGCTTGCTTGAAGCTCCGAAGAATACGGAATGCCCGAGTACTTCCCAGTCCCCGAACGTTCCAACTTAAGATTTTCATTGCAACCGGTAAGCCGGTAGAGACCGACCCGCCAATAACACATTGATAGATAGACTACCATCTTCCGAAACTGATTCACGCCGTTGCTTCTTATCAACCGGGACCCCACCATCAACTAAGCCCCGCTTCCCTAAAAAACTGTCATCTTGTGACCCATCATTCTTCCCTTGTCGAGATTCAGTCCCAGCCTGACCAACATTACTCCCCACACCCCTAGCCCGTCTTTTCCAAGATCCAGATGATCCTTGGGTCTGACTTGTATTAGTACTTGTAGTCACCATACCCATCTCAGCCCTGGCAGCCGAATTAGACTCCCCAATGTTTCCATTCCCTTGGTTAACCCCAATGGCAACATCTGCCGAAGTTTTCCTTACTTTCATCTTTGTAGTAGCCTTCACAATATCTACCGATATTGTATCGGCCTTTGCATCTTCAGTTGGCTTATCAAGTGGACACTTGCCAATACTACCATTGCTAGCACTCACATCCCCCTCCACCTGTGCCAGAGATTGAGTCTGAGTACCTTTGAATATAAACATTCCCATGCCATTATTAACGTAGGAGTTAGACTCCTGTACTATCTCAGCATGGCAGTCATCATTGTTTCCATCACTCACAATCCCACTTTCTTTCCCTTTTGAAGAGTCACCCTTCCCTGGTTGCATATGATGACTCATGGACCATCCTTGTGTCGGCTCCCCAACTTCCCCATTGTCCCGGACTTGCTTTGCAACCTCTGAACGGCCCTCATTATTACCAGTAAATCTACGCCCCTCACCGTGATCATATTTGCCTTCCGATCGTCTACCCCAAAACCCCTTTTTTTTTGCAGGTGCAGCAACCTTCAGCCAGAACCCAAAGGGGAGATCCTCTCCTGCTTTCGTAACAACCCCACCACAACCCTCCGGACACTCCCTCGTTGCATGCCCGAGTAGACCGCATCAGAAGCAAAATTCTAGGAGTCTCTCATATTTGATTAGCATCACAGACTCCACACCATCCCCCAAAACGTCTATTCGCAAGAAACGACGTAAAGGTTTATCAACTTCTAGAGCCACACGAACACGTAAAAACTTGCCCATGCAAACACCCGACTCCCCCCCCATCTACCTCGACAACATTACCAATGATACTCCCTAAGAACCGCCCAATCTCTGCCGTCATACATAACATTGGGACGTTATGTAGTTGCACCCAGAACTCTGCTAGTTTGAACTGCATATCCCGAATCTCCCTCCTACCTTTCGGTTCTTCAAAGATAATAAGAGCGTTATCAAAACTCCAGGGGCCCCCTGCTATCACCATCCGCTTATCCCCTGGATCACTAAATTGAAAAGCAAAAATATTATGCGAAACCGTTTCTATATTCAATCTCCCTTTTACACGCCAAATCTTAGCCATGAAAGCCATAAAAGCTTCCCTATTAACTTGTTGTTTTGATAGGATTTTTCCCACCAAACTGGAGGACATCATCTGAGACCCCTCCACCCTCAACTCTTTTTTCAGCGTTCGAACCGGTCCCTCCCAGTCCTTTAGTGTCATTGTCACACACAACCTAGCAATTTCCTCTACATCCATCAGCTCCAGTTGTTGACAAAAACCCTAGAAAGGATGGCTACACCTCTACTTTTACTCTCTTAGGGTTTAGAGAAACCTAGAGAGAAAAGACTTTTTAACAATTTCTAAATTAATAATCATTTTTATTAGTAATACTATTGAATATTATACTGATATGAAGTGGACTAATTTTGATTTGAAAATGGCTGGTACACAGTCACTCCTTAACACCAAAACCAAATGAAGCAAAGATATATTTTATAAAACAAAAAAAATAATAAAACACTAAATCCAATTAAAAGGCCTTTTTAAAAAAAATAAAAATAAATAAAAAAAAAAACCCTTTTATTTAGCTTAGTTAGTTAGTTTTTAGGTCAAAAACCAAATTAAACAAAATATATTATCTGAATTTGGTCTTCCATTTACACTTCTTCCTCTTCATCTGTTTGTTTTTTTTTTCCTTTTTATTTTTATTTTTGGCTCCATTAAGTTTCCTATTTCACACAGTACTTGGATGCAAATATGCCAAATTTGAACAAAATTATTGGGTTGTTAACATGCTGCATGCATATAAGAAAACTTACAAAGAGCAGAGAAAAGAAAGAAAACTTATGAAGAGCAGTGCAATCATTGAAAATGGACTCAACCATGGCAGTAACTTCATCTTCTCTGATGGGTCTGAGAGCCTCCAGTCTCTTGGAAGAGAAAAGCTCAAGCGTACAAACTTTTCTAACCTTCACATAATGCGGCCCATAATTGGCCTATATGAGATCTTGACCATCTCTACTAAACCTGGCGGATGCTCTGCTCCTGTACCGATCAGCCAACTGTTGATCATGTTCTTTCAGCACTTGTTTTGCCAAATCCATGTTCAAAACGATAATGTCCAAACTCAAACCGAACCGAACCAAACCGAAATGATTGGGCTGTAGGCCTACGCCCATTCGGTGAAGCACCGGAACTTCACCGGCTTGATGTGGTGGAGGTTTCCGACAATGGGCCATAGGTGTGGACCGGGTGGAAGTTTGAATCTCAGTCGTTGATGGAGTTTGTATGCAAGGAAGATGAAGATGATTGATGCAAGCACTAGAGGGAGAGCCATTTTTGTTGTCAAAAGAATGGATGGGGTGATATATATATATATAGAAAATAGAATATATATATATATATATATATATATATATGGAAATTATCCTATCAGTGCATCCTGATAGAATTATATAAAGACATTGAATATGAGCCACTCGTTTTACATACTTTGACTTGGTATGTATGCACTTGTCAAATCACTGTTATAAATGAGTGGCTCACATTCAATATCATGATAAAGTTATATCAGGATGCACCGATAGGAACGGGACCGTATATATATATATATATATATATATATATATATATAGATTTATATTTATATGTGAGCAGTAAGCCAGCTTGTGGTGTGAGAGCACCCACGATTATTTTTATAAGTTAATTTTAATTTTAACCTAATTTTTTTTTTTCTATTAGAATTTTATCAAAATTTTTAAAATTAGTCTTTTAAACCCTCAAAATTTGATGTAGCTAGCTTTGCTCTTATATACGAGAGGGAGGTGAAGAATAATTTGTTTTACGTGGGCTTAGAAATTTCATGAGAAGTTCACCCCTCAAATAATAAATCCTTTATCAGTGGGAGCAGCCCTCTCTCTAGTTGTGAGAGTTGTAGTCTATTTGTACCCTCTCCCCGATAGTGGGAGTAGTATTCCGGGCCGTGCTTGTAAAGTCTAATCTTGATGGGTCCTGTCTACAATTGTAATTGTAATTCCAAAAAAAAAAAAATAATAATAATAAAAAAAATCCTTTAGTTCTTTTGAGAAAAAGATTAACTAAACACATTATCACAACAATTTTTGTGCATATATAATATATATGTGGCATCAAATTTCAATAATTGTTTATGTTTAGTTTATGTACCCTAGACTTTCATTGGCATTTATATGTTCATATATTTGCATGAAATAAAGATAGATTTTCAATATCCGATACAATAATTGTATCGGTTGGAAGTGTTTTAATTTAAAAGTTAAAGTATACATATCATAAGCAAGGATGAAGCTAGAAATATATTTTTTTAAGGAGTTGTCATGAAATATTTAATTATATCAACGTATATTTTTTTGGTGCATGATAAAGAAAAAAAAATTAATAAAAGAGTTTCTATTTTTTTGAAGAATGAAATTTTTATTTATTGTTAGTTTGTTACGTTGAAAATGATGAATATATATATATATATATATATATATATATATATATATATATATATATATATATATTTATGGGTTCTTAACTCTTGATTCAAAATAGTATTCAAGAATTAGAAAATTATTCCTAGTACTTTTCTAGCATCCACAACATTTTTATTACGGTATCTAAAAACTATTTTAATTTGTGATTTTTAGTCATTCATACATTTGCATTCATTTCATTCATTCGTAAACACTATGAGTGGAAATAGTGGAGGAAACGAGGGTGCTTCTAGAATGAGGCCGCCCCTACTCACCTGGTCAAATTATGCCTCTTGGAAAGGCAAGATGGAGTCGTACATATGTCAAATCCATGACCGTGCTTGGATAGCGGTTAAAGACGGCTACGCTCCACCAATGATGATTCTTACGGGTGGAGGAGAGGATGTGCTCAAACCAAAGGCTCAGTGGAATGCGTAAGAGTTCGAGGAATCGAAGTGGAATAGGAAGGCGATACATGTCATCCTATGTGCCATGGACAAAAATCAATACAAACTGATTCAAAACACTAGGATCGCCAAGGAGGCATGGGACATCCTAGAGACGGTACATGAGAGAACCGAAGTGGTTAAGGACTCGAAACTTCAAGTTCTCCAAACTCAATTCGAGACGCTTAGAAATGAGGAGAACGAGTGCTTCAATGACTTCGAGTCTAAGTTGATGGACATAGTCAACCAAAGTCATCAACTTGGTGACCCTTATTCGGATAGGAGGATCAAGTATAAAATTATGAGATCTCTCCCCGAAAGATTTGAGTCCAAGGTAATGGCTTTAAAAGAGAATAGCGAGTACAAGGATATGAAGCCGAGTGAAGTCATTGAAAGGCTTCTAGCCTATGAGTTAAGAAAGGCTACCACATCACCTCCTAAGAAGAAAAAGAATATTGCTTTGAAGACTTCCAAGCATGACAAGAAGGAGGATGACTCAGATGAAGACATGGCACTAATTGTCAAGAAATTCAAGAAGTTCTTGAGTCTACAAAAGAATGGTTATGGCTTAAAGGGGGATGACTTCAAGAAGAAGACCAAAGTCAAGAATGATGAGCCAAACTAAGAGATGTCTTCAAGAGAGGGGATTCAATGCTACAAATTTGGAGGATTCAGGCATATCTCTCCGGAGTGTGGAAACTTAAAGGATAGAAGAAAAGGGAAGGCGATGGCCGCCTCATGGAGTGAAGATGAGAGTGAAAAAAATCCTTCAAGTGATGAAGAGCTTGCCATTAAATACACGGCATTTGGAGCCACTCATGTAGAAGTTGAAGAAAATGGAAAAGATGCCTTGACTTGTGATCCCAAAGAAGAACTAGATGAAGAAGTAGCTAAAAAAGTTGTTGGTGTAGCTACTCATTGGGATATGGCTCATATAACATCAAGTTACCAAGGTGAAGGTCATGATGAGGAAAATGACTCCATTTGTGAGATGGAAGGTATATGAGATAACTCAAGTGTTGGGAATTCGTCATCTCACTCCACAAATGGAAATGTGGAGAGTATGGATCTTCATGGCTACATAGTCAAGTTTGAAAGCTCAAGGATGAGGAACAAGCAAGAAATTAGAAGATTGAAGAGGAGAATCTAGAGCTTTCAATGCAAGTTGACCACTTGAGTGGAGAAGTGGTGAGATCCATGAAGGATGAAGATAAGCTAAAAGATGAGTTAGCTTTATCTAAGAGGAGAGAAGAAGGGTTGAAAAGAGAGCTTGAAGAAGCTAAAGCCTCAATGGCTAAGATGGCTTCAAGCACCGAGAAGCTTGACCACATGTTAGGAGTTGAAAAAAGGCCAAGTGACAAGGGAGGTCTTGGCTACATTGATGACAAGAATGCTTCCTCTTCAAGCAAGATAACCTTTGTCAAGAGCATGGACTTCAAGAAGTCTCCTCCTCCTCAACACCCTAGGAAGAAGATTGACCTAGGAGAATGTTCAAGAAGTGCCCAAGTAAAGGGTGACACCAAAAGGTCAAGCTCATGCTCAACCAAAAAGGGCTCCTCATGCTAACTTCCCTCAACCAAAAATCCATCAAGGGAAGAGACCAATCATGCAAGCTCAACCAAGCAAGCAACCTTGTCTTGGTCAACACCAAAGATGGAGAGATCCAATCCAACAACCAAGACAACCACAACGACAAGGGAAAAGCACCAAGGCATGCATAAGGGAATGGTATGATTCCTAACTTTATTCTCACTTGTCATTTTTGTGGTATTAATGGTCACATTAGACCAAGTTGCTCTCATTATATCAAAATCCGTAGAGTTGAAAGCATGATTGAAAAGAAAAAGGCTAGAGCTAAGATGCATGTTCCTAAGAAGGATAAAACCCATTTACATGATCCTTTGACTTCTAGAGTTCATGAAACTTTGACCACTAGGATTGAAAATATGTCACCTAAATGGTTAAGAAAAGATGAACCCGCCCGCTATGATACTAACTTGTCTCCCATAGGTTCAACTAAGTCCAATGGACTTGGTAGGTCTATAGGACCTCATGACCTTCATTGATGAGGTGTGGTAATTGACCCCATATGGGGAACTCAAGCAAAAAGAACAATTTTGCATACTTGTCACATGCAAAAATTTAATAATCATTATGCTTCTTTTTTAATTGCTTGAGTAGCTTGGTTGCACATATGCTTATATGTTTTTCTATTCAATAAGTGTGAACCATTACTTCGTGTGCAATACATGTCATATTTATGTTTAAACATACACTACTATAGAAAAGGTGAAAGAGATCACTTAATACAGATCGCTTTATGAAAAAATGATCTCTTTTACGAAGTGATCACGTAAAATAAATCACTTAATTTAAAAGTGATCTTATTTTATAGAAGAGTTATTTAAATAGATCAGTTTATGAAAAAGTGATCTTTTTGTTTATTTAAGAATAGATCATTGTTTTACTAAACTATTATATTTTTATTTTCTAATAAAAAAAATATAATTTTGATAATTAGGTTTTCAGTTAACTGTACATAATACACGTCTTTTCTCTTTATCTCCATTGTTTCACTTTGCTCACTTATATTAAATCTCTCTCCCTCTATCTACTTTTATGATCTTCTCTCTACAACAAGATTCTCTTTATTTATTTTTATTAAAGCCCTAATCTTTTTAACAATTGTATATGGCTTTAAGTCGAGTTTTTTTTTTTTTTTTCATTTCACAGTTGTGTTTTGCTTTGAAGAAGTATAAACATCACAAAAAATGTATGTTCTAGGGTTTTCTTCTTTTTAATTATTTTAATTATGTGACTATATATTTTTGTATCTTGATTTCAAATGTGAAATTGATAATTGATAAATGAATATATCTAGGGTTTTTTTTTTCAAGGTTGGAAAATCAAAGTCTAGCAATCATTACTTGGAAAAAATAATTTCAACAAGGTATGACACTTATTTCATTTGATATTTCTAAATATATTTAGAGATAATACATATATTTGAAGTAATTTGGTATATATTTAAAGAGAAAATTGAAGAAGTGCATGTTTGTAGTTGTTAGATTTTAGTTTTATATATTTCATATCAGTAACAATTAATTTGCATACCAACTGTTTGATAAAATGTTCCTACAGAGTTAAACATTATATTGGATTATATGCAAAAAAAAAAAAAAAAAAAAAAAAAAAAAAAAAAAAAATCATATTCAAAGTCCGTCATACAATCCCAAAAGTAAGTTCTACTATTAACATTTTTTTTTTTTTTTTTTGGAATTGTGTGAAAAGTTTTTTTGTTTATTGATATTATTTTGTTACTTCTTGTAGTCTTTGAGAATGCAAAATTTAATATTTTAATATATTTTAAATATATATATATGGGACAATCTATAGAACACCGGTGTTTCTATACACCTTTAAAAAAAAATCCAGCTCATCAAATCTTTACCCTTGATTTGTCCAACTTTCACATCTAATGGTTATGTTTTAAAGTTGTTGTGATTCCCTATGCATTCTAATATTACCTTCTTAGCAGGTCACAAAACCTAATGAACGTTTGTTCTTCACAAAGCCCAATAGTTACCGTTTTTAATTTTCCTCCTTCCCAACGCTATTTTCTTCTCCTTTCCAAATCCAATTCTTCTCCTTCCCAATGCTATCTTCTGAACTTTTCTGGTTTACCAGCTCAAAAACTCTTGTGAACTTTTCTTTGTTACCAGCTCAAATACTTCAATCGATTTTTTTCCAAACATTCACTTCAATCGATCATTCGTCTTGCTGATTGGTGTTTCGATCTGGTGTTCTAATTTGTCTATTTGTGTTCGTATTGAAATCTTGTCTCCAACCCATTCTTTTTTGCTTCATCAAGTTTGATCTCACAGGTAAACATCCACTTCGATCGATCATTCGTCTTGCTGATTGGTGTTTCGGTCTAGTGTTCTGATTCGTCTATTTGTGTTCGTATTGAAATCTTGTTTCCAACCCATTCTTTTTTGCTTCATCAAGTTTGATCTCACAGGTAAACATCCACTTCGATCGATCATTCGTCTTGCTGATTGGTGTTTCGGTCTAGTGTTCTGATTCGTCTATTTGTGTTTGTATTGAAATCTTGTTTCCAACCCATTCTTTTTTGCTTCATCAAGTTTGATCTCACAAGTAAACATCCACTTCAATCGATCATTCGTCTTGCTCATTGGTGTTTTGGTAAGGTTTTCTGACTCGTCGATTTGCGTTCGTATTGAAACCTCGCCTCCAACCCATTTTTTTTTGCTTCATCAAGTTTGATCTCACAGGTAAACATCCACTTCAATCAATCATTCGTCTTGCTCATTGGTGTTCTGATATGGTGTTCTGACTCGTCTATTTGCGTTCGTATTGAAATCTCACCTCCAACCTATTCTTTTTTGCTTCATCAAGTTTGATCTCGCAGATATGTCTCTTTTGTGTCTTTTTTTGATTAGCTTTGAATTCAATATGAAATTACTTATTGTTTGAATCGTTATTTTTTTCTCATCTTTACAATACATCTATGGTTGTTTTGATTAGTTTCGAATTCAATATGAAATTACTTATTGTTTGAATAGTTATTTTTATCTCATCTCTACAATACATCCATGGTTGTTTTGATTAGTTTCGAAATCAATATGAAATTACTTAGGGTTCGAATTCATAGAATCAATGATGTTTTCCTGTTTGTAATTGTTTCTTTATCTTATCTCTATAATAATCTTTCTATAATTTTGAAGGTGAATGATTCATGTTCAAAATCTCGATGATTCCTTACATTGTTGTCTATAATCTATGTATAAATTCTATGCTGAATGATGCATATTCAAAATCTTGGTGATTCCTCGCATCAATATTGTTTTTCTGTTTTCTATTACTTTTATTATAATTCAACACATATTATTGCGATCAAAAATTTACTTATACTTCTATCATCTTGTTTTGACTTTGTATAATAATGGCTAGGAGTGGATCGCAAAGTAAGTCTAATAACAAGGATGAATTGTTTTTAACACCAAATAATATGTGTTCTGCTGGGGTTAATTCTGTGCAAATTTCGTCATAGGAAGGCAGTGACAATCAAGATGTTGATTTGAATCATATCAAAAATATGAAATTTGATTCTGTGGAAGATGCAAGATCATTTTATCTTGGTTATGCTAGGGGTAATGGGTTTGGTATAATAGCGACGAACTTGGACTATGATCGTGAACGTAGAGAATTAAGGAGAAAGTGGGTTTGTGATAAGCATGGATCAAGAAGGGAGGAGTATTTGACCGATAAAAATAGGAAACGCAAGCCAAGGCTACAAACAAGACAGAACTGCAAAGCTTGTTTCTCAATTGACATAGACAGTCATACGTTAAAGTACATGGTAAAGGTATTCATCGATGATCATTCACACAAACTAGCAACTTTATGTGAGGTTTCATCCCATTGATCTCACAGAAACATAGATAAAGGAGACTATACCCAAATTGACGCCATGGGCAAAAACTTCATAAGAGGTTATCAAACATTCGAGTACATTGTTAACCAGAAATGGGGATACTTGAAAATTAGATTCACTCAGAAGAACTTGTATAACAAGATTGCTAAGATGAGACGATTAAATTTTTTTGGAAAGTGATTCACCAGCAGTAATTTCGTAATGTTGTAAAAACCAAAGGCAGACCCATCGATCTGACTGCACCTACCACACCAGCAATCAAGCGTGAAAGACCAAATCAATGCCGTATTTGCCACAATTCTGGGCACGACTGGCGTAATTGTCCATAAAAAGAATCAGACAGTTAGTCACTTTCATTAGTGTTTGGGTTCATGATGCATTTGAATTTTGTCATTGGTTGTTTTTTAATTATCCTGAATGTTAGTTACTTTCATTATTGTTTGTTGTTTTGATAATTCTCATAGGGTTGTTTGTTATATGATTTCAATTGACATGTACTTTGTTTGATTTATGGAGTTTGAGCTGGACCACATGGACACATAAGTTTCTATAGACTAAAAAAACTCAAATGTTATAAGATGACTTTCATTGAAATTTAAGTAGTTTTGTTTGTATATTTTGTATTGGGCCATAGGGAGCCAATATGTTTTAAGATGTATTAATAAATGAAATAGTTTGAGATTACGTTTAGAAAAGAACGATCAAATAAAAGATGAACCGATTATATTATAAAAGAATTAATTATGTGTCTATAAGCCCAACAAATGCTTCAAAGACAACCCAAAAGATTTTATTGATTATAAAAGGGCCAGTGTTGATTATAAAAGCCAATTTGTTTTTATTTGTTGAAAGTTGCCCTATACGTACTTAGCTAAAATTATCTTCTAATTCAAAACCTATGCTTATCTTACCTCTGATGCCAACTATTAAGGTACAACATAGATAATCTAATATGAAGAAATTTTAGACTTGAAATACATGGTTACAAAATAGATGTAATGCGATCACGTCAACAAAAAAAATGCTATTACAGGAACCATAGTAATGTAACGTTATGTAGGATATCACATTTGATATTAATCGATTACACCACAGTACACATTGTTTTAGGAATTTAGACAGTAGCCAAAGAAAGGCAATCAAAGACAGAAATATAAAAGCCCGAGTTTTCTGAATGATTGCCCTCTTCCTAGCTAAATCAAACTCCAACACCCGAACACGATCTTTTAAGCTCATATTTTCTCTTTCGTAGAACTGATGAAGTCGTTCCGACCTAGGCAATTCCCTTTGTAACCTCTGCATTTCTTCATTCAATGACATATCAGCTGTGATAATTGTAACCGGTACTTCAGGTCCCAACCATTTGAAGAAATTGCATCCACCAAATTCTTTATGTAGTATTGAAACAAATTAACGGTGTGTATAAAACTATCTAGAGGGGGGGGGGGGGGGGGGGGGGGGGGGGGGTGAATAGATTTTAATCGTTATTACCCAATTTTCGCGTTTAGTCAAATTTACGAAAATGCCCCAAACTAGACAATATAATAATCAAGTGTAATATGGTGCGGAAATATAAATGACACTTGATTTTTACGTGGAAACCCTCACGGGAAAAACCACGGGCTGGTAAGTGCGCCACACTCGAACCTCGAATCCACTAATTGTGATAACGTATACAACCTAATCCACGTTTGGCGGCCTAATCCCGGCCAATATCCCGCTACCACTACCCGCAGGCCTGTAAAAGTGGACCTAGTCCAATTTGCTCATGTGACCACCTAATCCCGGTGTCCGACCTAATCCTGGTCTATCACACAAGACTTACTCCTCCAAAGAGATCACACCCTAAGTGAATATACAATGATATCCAAATATGCAAGAAGTGCTAGGGTACACTAAATGCTTATCTAGGATTATATGATGATAATAAAATCAATCCTAGATATCAAATATAGCTATATGACATGGCATCCAACTTTAGCTATGTTAAGGATAACCAATCCTAAATACAATAGCTATCACAAATAACCCACAAACATTCAAAATATTAACTAGTTGATTAAAATACAATCTATCAACCTAGTTATCAATAAATCACACAAGAATGTTTATGTCATAGCTTTTAGGCAATAATGACCTAATCATTTAAGCTATCAAAAATAATCTCAATCATATAATGAGATTAATTAGCTAGATATAAAATAGGCATGAAAACCTAGCTAATATAAATAACCCAATCAACACATAATCTCAATCATGTATGTAGAAATTAATCTAAACACATACAAGTAATAAATGAGATAAAATTGATAAGTAGAAACACTAATTATGTAAGATAAAAGTGTTCAACAAATCATACCATGTGTGTTGAAGAAGACCCATGCATTAGCACGTGCTAGATGAACCTAGATGATGCCTAGATGATGATTTGTGCATGTGGGAATGGGTTTAGAGAGATAAAGATGTAATCTTTAAGCTTTTTCTCTCAAGTCTCTCTTTCTCTCTCAAGAATAAGGAGCCTCTCTCTCTAGGGTTTGATTTTGTGGCTCTGCCCTCAAAATGATGAGAAAGATATGTATTTATAATGCCCAAATGAAACTATGTCGTTTTGGAAGAAATGGAAAAATTATGGGCATTTTCGCGGTACTCGCGTCAGTGCAGTGGCTCAATATTCGAGCACTTCGAAACATGACCAAACGACATCGAAACCTTTCGTATGATATATCGTTGGAAAGGTATGGATGTCTACTTTCTACTAGTTTTTATAGAATGAAATTTTGATGTCTGTAGAAAACTTTATGGTCAATTGAGTGACCAAAGGTCAGAAACGGACAACAACAGAGTTGCCCTGTTTTGGTTGGAACTTTGGAGATTTTAAAACCAATCCAAACGGTCATAAAATATTACGAATAATATACCGTTGGAAAGGTATGGGTGTCTAGTTTGTACAGAAATTTTCAAAACTCATTTTGAAGCTTTGTGTAAAACGTTATGGTCACAAGACCATGCAAAGGTCAGTTTTGAAAACACTTAAAACATTGAAATCCAATCTTTTGAAACTAGACACCTTACTCCAATCAACCAAACCAAAACTACCACTTATCCAAGAGAAGGATGAGACCTTCTCAAGTGGTCAACCATCACGCTAAGACATGCACACCATCGTGCAAGCGCAGACGTTTTCGATCACACAAACGGAAACGAATTACACCACACTTAAGACTAATCATGAAGTGCAAGTGTGGGTATTGAATGCATCCTAATGCCTAACATGTCATGGCATTATCATTGAACAAGATGCACTCAATTCAAACATGCATGAATAAAATTCATGACTTTGCATCCTAATGCCTAAACATGTCATGGCATTTCAATAAATTAGATGCAATTAAATAAACATGCATGAAGAGATATTCAACAATTATGAATGCACACATATGAAAACACACAACATATAAGTATAAGAAATATGCATGAGTTGTGAGTGTGTGCTACTATGATCTCTTCAAAGCATGTAAGCACTAGAATTTACCTTTGGTGCTTCTTCTCTTGAGGTCTTGAGAGGGCCATTGAACTTTCACCAATTCCTAAGCTACCCTTACAACAAGCCCCACATGTGGTTTGTCCACGAAATAAGCCAATCAATAATTGGGAATCCTTACAAGTATAATATTGAAATGTAAGCTGTATTACTTCATAAATCAATCTATATGAATATAGCTTAAAATAGTCACTTATAGTTCAATAACATTTCCTTTGGAACACCCTTCGAATAGTCTCTTATGGTTCCAAGGTGTTATACATGGTAATATATTATCTCAATGGTAATCCACATTTGCATTTTCCCTCCCCATACCCATGTACGTTTGATGAAGAGGAAGATGACATTAACAAAACCTTTTATTGTGCAAGTAAGCAAATATGAATACAACCTTCCCTAATAAAACAAACAATTTGCAACTACTACTGTTTTTCATTAAAAAAGAAATCTAAATATCCAGATTTATCAAAACAATTTAAAAGTTAGATTAAGTACATGCAAACACTTGATCAAGTCTATAATTGCGAATATTATATATAAAATTTAAAGAATTTAAACTTAGCTACAACTATAAACTTCAGACAATTTATTTTTATTTAAAAAAAATAATACAACAGTTATGATGAACTTTAAACAAACTCAAAAATCATGAAAACTTAGCTACACCATCTCGGTATGAATGTGATAAACCATCACACCATTATCAGACCTAGTCAAGTATAACTTTCCATCTTTTTGACTTCCAACTACATATGACAACCAATAACCATCACAAAAAATTGAAATATGTTAAATCGAAATTATTAAATTACAAAATTAGTAATCGGAAGTTATGTAATAAGAGAAAAAAAAAATAAGCAACCTGGTGTGGTGTAGATTGTTTCAAGTTTGATGGATGTACACAACAGATCATGAGAGAAACATAGAGAGAGAGAGAGAGTTTTAGGGTTTCTGAAAGTTATGTATGGTGTTTAGAGTGAGTATTAGGGTTTTATTTATTTATTTATATATCATATTTATAAAATTACTCAAATAACCTTAACATACCATAAAATATTATTTCAAACGAGGCATTTATTGCACAGATTTCAACATATTTTTTTATTCTTTTTTCCTTATTTTTTAATATCCCGAATCATTAAGAATAAAGATTTTCTGGAAGCAATTAATGTTTCATCTTCTCTTTCCATATTACTAATTTTCATATACTTTTATTAAATTATATTCATTACATTTAGGAAATAAAAAGAAATGTTTGTGTTTTTTTTATTACATATGTTTCAAAATATTTGTTTTTTTATTTTTCCTTTTTTTTTAATATCCCGAATCCATTTTTTTAATATAGGTTTTCTGGCAGCAATTAATGTTTTATCTTTCCTTTATTAGTTATAACAATATTACAAAATGTTATATAATCATATAATTCATGTCTCCATATGTACATAAAGTGATTTAAGCATTCATAGTGTAATGTTGATATCAAAGGATATCAAAGTTATACTTATATCATATGAATACTCGATTCATGAATGTTCCCATATGCACATAATAAGTTTCGAATAACTAACATATAGTAATTATAATGTTATTACTAAATGTGTACAATTGCTCAATTCATGCATGGTCTCATATTAATTTTTTAAAGTATGAGATATAATAGTAGAATATTTTTTATTTGTAAAGTAATCAAAGTTTAATAAGATTGAATATGTTGACACAACATTGAACATTTTACTTGACCGATGCTTGAATTTTTTTCATAAAGACTTGTTTTCAAATAAATATATCAAAGCATGCAACTACAATGTTACAGATTGTTGCATAACTATAAAATTCATGTTCCCATGTGCACATAAAGTGAGTTAAGTATTCACAGTTAAATATTGATATATAGGATATCAAGGTTATACCTATATCAAATGATTGCCCAATTCATGTCTCCATATGCACATAATAGAATATCAAAGTTATATCTATATCATATGATTGCACAATTCATGTTCCCGTAATTATATGTTTATTAATTGAAATTTATTAGTTATAACAATATTACAAAATGTTTTGTTACTATACAATTCATGTTCTCATATGCACATAAAATGATTTAAGCATTCATAATGATGTTGATATCAAGCATTATCAAAGTTATACATATATTATAAGCAGAATTTCACAATGTTGTAGAAAGCGCTAGGCGCTAGTCCGGCGGTGACCCACCGCCTAGTGCCTAGGCCGCCTAGTCGGGGACTAGGCGGGGACTAGGCGGTAGGCCGGAAGTCGGCCGGCCGGCCGGCCTGTCGGAAGCTGATCGGTGGCCAGTCGGAAAATTTTTTTATAGTTTTTTTTTTTTTTGGTTTTTTGTTGTTGATTGATTTCATGATTTGCAAAACAAAAATGTAATATGCAAAGTTATCCATATGCAAAGTTACTGCTGTTAGAATGATAATATGCTAAGTAATACTAGTTTAATAATAAATAATGTAATATATTATATATATAATTATATATGTATATATAATTTAACTTGCGAGAGATGTTGGGAAATGGTATATATTCTAGAATCTAGATGCTTAGAATACTATTATATTAATTAATTACCAATTGTATATTTGTATTAGACTATTAGTCGGTTGAGTTGATTCTGGATAGATTTTTAATGCTGACAACTTCTTTTTAGTTTTTTATTTTTTATGATACCCAAAATGGGAGCCACTGAGCCACAAACGCCAAAAGAGAACATAGTAGAACACTGGCAAGTGGCAACAGAGAAGAAACAAAAGTACAAAACCAAACAGAGAAACACTAGCACCATTTCTCCATTTCTCCTAGTCTCCTGCCTCACAAATTTCCCCAAAAAAAAGCTTTGCCTTCGTCCTTTACAGTTTACAGCTTCTAAACTAATTAATTTAAAAAATTCAACTTAAAAAGTCAAAATCCCCAAATTGAAAACCCTAAATTGGAAATAAACAACTCACAAATTGACTGACGGCGAGGATCAACCTAAGACTAGGTTCGACTGACGGCGAGGATCGATTGACGGCAACGACGATGGACGGCGAAGGATCGACTAACGGCGACGGATCGACGGACGGCGACGGCTGGACTAGGTTCGACTATTTTGCTTCTCTATTTTTGAAACTCTTGACTTGTAGCAGCTTAGGTCTTCACTGTTGCCTCTTTCCCTCTTTGATCGATCGATCAAAAATCAATAAAGTTTCTTTTAATGAAACCCCCAAGGTTCGACGCCGTTCTGGGATTTTTTTTAATTTTTTTTTTCGAACGTCAACGCTGTTGACCACTGCCGACTTGGACCGACTTGGAACGATGTTGACGACTAGCTCCGCCTAGATCCGACGTTGACCGACGTTGACCAAAAACGACTAATACAGCCGACTACACCAAAGTCGGGGCGGAAGAGCGCCGCCGAGCGCTTAGTCGGCGACTAGGCGGCTCTAGGCGGCGCCTTTTACAACACTGGAATTTCACATAAGTTCTATTTTTTTGGCGATTTGTCACATTTATAAATGTCTTTCCATATTCATCACTTTAGTTCTTATTTTTTCCAAAACTCATCACTTTAGTCCATTTGACTAAATATTTGAAAGTCAACTATTTTAAAACATATGAAAGTACACTTTTACCCTTATTACTATTTAATTTAGCTAAAATGGTTATCTTAGTTTTAAATTAAACTGAAAAACAATAAAATTCTGAATAATAAAATCTTAAATAAATAGATTAAAAAAATATTAAATAAATAATAATAATAAAATCCATTAATTTTTTCTTATTTTGTATTTTTTTTTTTCATAATGGATATTATTTAGCTAAAATGATTATCTTAACTTTAAATGATTATTTTTCATTATTTTTTTGTAATATACTTATTTAAGATTTTATTATTGAGAATTTTATTGTTTTTCATTTTAATTTAAAGTTAAGATAATTATTTTAGTTAAATAAAAATCCATTAGAAAAAAAAAATGTAAAATAAGAAAAAATTAATGGATTTTTTTTATTATTTATTTAAGATTTTTTTTTTATAATATATTTATTTAAGATTTTATTGTTGAGAATTTTATTGTTTTTCATTTTAATTTAAAGTTAAGATAATCATTTAGCTAAATTAAATAGTAATAAGGGCAAAAGTGTACTCTCACAAGTTTTAAAATGGTTGACTTTCAAATATTTAGTCAAATGGATTAAAGTGTTGAGTTTTGAAAAAAATAAGGACTAAAGTGATAAATATGGAAAGACATTTATAAAGGTGACAAATTGCCAAAAAGATAGGACTTATGTGAAATTCTGCCTATATTATATGAATGTCCAATTCATGTATGTTCTCATATGCACATAATATGTTTCGAATAATTAACATATAGTAGTTATAATGTTAATACTAAATGTGTACAATTGCTCAATTCATTTTCCCATATTCATTTTTATTAATTGAAATTTATTAGTTATAACAATATTACAAAATGTTTTATAACTATACAGTTCATGTCGCCATATGCACATAAAGTGATTTAAGCACTTATAGTTTAATGATGATATCAAATTTTGTTAATATAATAGTATAATTGACATTATTTATTTAAAGCATGAGGTATAACAGTAGAATATTTTTATTTGCAAAATAATCAAAGTTTAATAAGATTGAATTAGATGTTATATCATTGAACTATACACAATAAGTTATATGCAATTATATAACGTGAAAATAACACAAAAAATGAAGCTGATTTGAATTATGTAAATACATTGGGACATGCGTGTTGTGTAACTATTGTAATTTGAATCGGAAAATATACAAGCATGTTGTTATTTTAATTTAAATATTGTTGATTGGTATTTAAAATTTAATGAGACTGTATTAATATATGAAATCCATAGATTTTGAATTTAGGTGTGTACATACGAATTATGTAGGACATTGATTTAGGGCATAAAATATGTAAAGAGTTTAGGGCTTTCCAAAAATATAAGGATGTAGGACTTCTGATTTAGATTTTGTTATGCATTCATGAATATATGACCAATTATTATTTATATTTTAATAAGATTGGCCAATTGGGACACATGTTTATCCACACTTCTTACGTTATTCAATGAAATTTTTATTTGCTGGTTGATATTTATTTATTTTTTTAATAAGATAGATTGTAATCATTAATATAGATTAGGAATCTCTTAACTTCAAACTCTTCATATTCAACCTTTTAATATATTTCCTTTCTATTGATTGTTTTAGTTGACAAGGGTTGGTCCGAATTTAATACAAAGCCATCTGTAATGTATGCACAACCTGAAATTTATTATTAAAACAATTTCCAATACAAAGCTAAAATATAATTTCATTTTCTTTTAACTTAAAAAGACTTTTAGCCTCTCTCTCTCTCTCTCTCTCTCTCTCTTCGATTCACAAATTGAAACCCTAAATAAGACTCTTTTCATCACACTATTGTTGTTCCTTTCACAAAACAATGTCCATCACGCAGTTATTCTTCTGTTAACGAAAATCTTATGTGATCAGATTTACAGACCTAAGAGGTTTGTGAAAATCGCATGATCTGCTCTTTGTAAATGTTTATATTTCTGCATCAATGTTTATATTTGTGGATTTTTTTTTAAGGTTTTTGCAAGCTTTTGTACCCACACATTTGAAGGTGTTTTGATTGGTTTTGCAATCTCTGCATGTATTTTTGAAGGGTTTATTGTGATAATTCGTGTTTGAAAAATATTTTTACACACTGAATGCATAATTGTATTGTCAAAATCCCAAACTCTTCGAAAAGCATTCATCTGCGTTGCTTCTTCTTTCATCTGCTATGTGTTAGATATGATTACAATGGTTCAATATGAACATGATTAACTTTGGCATGCAAGTTTTGAAATTAAAATCAAATTTGCTTGAACATGTTTCGATGGATAATTTTTGCTCCAAAGATTTATGTTTTATTGGCTATTATTCTTGTATGATGATAATTTTTGTTTGGTCTTGGTTAAAATTCTGGTTTATTGTTTTTTAATTATAACATATCGGCATTGTACATGTATTGTGATTCAGTTAATAATTGTTGACATTTCAGTAAATATGTGTTATTTATAACGCATTAAACATAATTTCATAGTCAGTTACAAATTTGGTATGTATGTCTTATTCTTTGTAAAAATTTTAAAATTAGTGTTTTGTAGGGATTTGATACTTAATATCATGAAAAATGGTGAAAAGAAAACGCAGCCTTTGTTAATTCAGGATGTTAAGAAGAAACTTATCTATGTGAAAATATCAGTTAGAATCTGTATTATATATTTTATGCGATAGAATAGTTGTTTGTATAATCAAAATGTAAAACATATAATAACATTTAAAAGAGTATTTGTATGTAAAGATTTGCATTGTCAAATGCATGAAAAACTTTACTATTAAACTGTCAATTAGAATCCATATGAACTAATTTATGTGATCATATTTTTTCAGTAATCACAACTTAATAATAATATGTTTTAAAAGAGTATTAATATATGAAGATTTACATTGGCAAAAGTATGAAAACCTTTTGTGTAAAAATATTAGTTAGAATCCGAATTAAAAATAGTGTATGTGATAACCCTTTATAGACATATATAATCTCATTTAAAAGGTATTCGATTTATAATATTTACTTTGATAAATGCATGACAACCCTTTCTGTATCAATTACAATAAGAATTCATATTATATATTAATTTTAAATGAACAACAATGTAAAGTTAATTTAATAATTCACATGGAAAGTGTGCAATTGGCAAGGAAACACTAATTAATCATACATTACAAAGCAATAATAGCCTATATTGCATTTTCGAGAAAGTAATATCATCATTTTGTTTTTTTATTTAATAAAAATATTGATCATGCATTGGACAATTAGTTAATGCCTATAGGGTTATCAAAACCTAAATATTTTAATGAAGTTTAAATAAAACATCCATTGCATGTAAGCGGCGGAACTTTATTCAATGAATTAGTTACATCCCTTTATCCAAGAAAATTTATTGATGCTTTTAAGACGCGATTGTGAATTTGGTTGGATGAATAACATAATTAATTTATCCGCGTGCCTTGGTTGTTGTATTATCCTTTTGTTATCCATTTAAGTATTTATTGAAAAATGCATGTAAATACAATGCATGTACATTACTCAATTAATTTGATGTTTTCCGATATATATAATTATTATTTATGGATAACTGTTTTCATACAAAATTTCAAACAATACACTTTCATTAGTCTATTCCCATCCTTTAAAAAAAAAACACCTGTAAAAAAAACAAGGTGTATAATTCAATTATTAGGAATACTAATACCTTAATATTCATATTCATGATTGCCAATTGCATTAATATGGATATTTTTGAGAGTTAATTTAATAATTCGCATTAGAAGTGTACAATTGGCAAGTAATGAAACACTAATTGACCACACATTACGAAACAATAATAATCTATATTGCATTTTCGAGAAAGTAATATCATCCTTTTGTTTTTCTATTTAATAAAAATATTGATCATGCATTGGACAATTATTTAAAGCCTATAGGGTTATCAAAACCTAAATATTTTAACAAAGTTTAAATAAAACATCCATTGCATGTAAGCGGCAGAGCTTTATTCAATGAATTAGCTGCATCCCTTTATCCAAGAAAATTTATTGACGCGTTTAAGACGCGATTGTGAATTTGGTTGGATGAATAACTTAATTACTTTATCCGCGTGCCTTGGTTGTTGTATTATCCTTTTGTTATCCATTTAAGTATTTATTGAGAAATGCATGTAAATACAATACTCAATTAATTTGATGTTTTCCGAGATATATAATTATTATTTATGGATGACCGTTTTCATACAAAATTTTAAACTATTTACATCTAAAGGAGTCTATTCCCATCCTTAAAAAAAAAAAAATTTTAAAATGTTTATAATTCAATTATTAGGAATACTAATCCCTTAATATCCATATTAATGATTGCCAATTGCATTAATATGGATATTTTCGAGAAAGTTAATTTAATAATTCGTATGAGAAGTGTGCAATTGGCAAGTAAGGAAACACTAATTGACCATACATTACGAAGTAATAATAAACTATATTACATTTCCAAGAAAGTGATTTTATGCTTTTGTTTTTCTATTTAATAAAAATATTGATCATGCATTGGGCAATTAGTTAAAGCCTATAGGTTTATCAAAACCTAAATATTTTAATGAAGTTTAAATAAAATATCCATTGCATGTAAGCAACCGAGCTTTATTCAATGAATTAGCTGCATCCCTTTATCCAAGAAAATTTATTGATTCGTTTAAGATGCGATTGTAAATTTGGTTGGATGAATAACTTAATTACTTTATCCATATGCCATGATAGTTGTTTTATCATTTTGTTACCCATTTAAATATTTATTAAACAATGCATGTACATTACTCAATTAATTTGATGTTTTCCAAGATATATAATTATTATTTATGGATAACTGTTTTCAAACAAAATTTTAAACGATATACATCTAAAGGAGTCTATTCCCATCCTTAATTTTTTTTTT
The DNA here is from genome assembly GCA_008009225.1 of Acer yangbiense. Lineage (NCBI taxonomy): Eukaryota > Viridiplantae > Streptophyta > Magnoliopsida > Sapindales > Sapindaceae > Acer > Acer yangbiense. Next base: position 52,003,707 of record CM017762.1, on the reverse strand, counting down.
TTTTAAAAAGGTGTATAATTCAATTATTAGGAATACTAATCCCTTAATATCCATATTAATGATTGTCGATTGCATTTTTATGGATATTTTCGAGAAAGTTAATTTAATAATTCGTATGAAAAGTGTGCAATTGGCAAGTAAGGAAACACTAATTGACCATACATTACGAAGTAATAATAACCTATATTACATTTTCGAGAAAGTGATATTATGCTTTTGTTTTTCTATTTAATAAAAATATTGATCATGCATTGGGTAATTAGTTAAAGCCTATAGGGTTATCAAAACCTAAATATTTTAATGAAGTTTAAATAAAACATCCATTGCATGTAAGCGACAGAGCTTTATTCAATGAATTAGCTGCATCCCTTTATCCAAGAAAATTTATTGATTCGTTTAAGACATGATTGTAAATTTGGTTGGATGAATAACTTAATTACTTTATTCACATGCCTTGGTTGTTGTATTATCCTTTTATTATCCATTTAAGTATTTATTGAAAAATGCATGTACATTACTCAATTAATTTGATGTTTTCCGATATATATAATTATTATTTATGGATAACTGTTTTCATACAAAATTTTAAACTGTATACATCTAAAGGAGTCTATTCCCATCCTCAAAAAAAAAAAAAAAAAAAAACAAAGTGTATAATTCAATTATTAGGAATACTAATCCCTTAATATCCATATTAATGATTGCCAATTGCATTAATATGGATATTTTCGAGAAAGTTAATTTAATAATTCGTATGAGAAGTGTACAATTGGTAAGTAAGGAAACACTAATTGACCATACATTATGAAGTAATAATAACCTATATTGCATTTTCGAGAAAGTGATATTATGCTTTTGTTTTTCTATTTAATAAAAATATTGATCATGCATTGGGCAATTAGTTAAAGCCTATAGGGTTATCAAAACCTAAATATTTTAATGAAGTTTAAATAAAACATCCATTGCATATAAGCGACAGAGCTTTATTCAATGAATTAGCTGCATCCCTTTATCCAAGAAAATTTATTGATTCGTTTAAGACGCGATTGTAAATTTGGTTGGATGAATAACTTAATTACTTTATCCATATGCCTTGATTGTTGTTTTATCATTCTGTTATCCATTTAAGTATTTATTGAAAAATGCATGTACATTACTCAATTAATTTGATGTTTTTTGAGATATATAATTATTATTTGTAGATGACTGTTTTCATACAAAATTTTAAACTATATACATCTAAAGGAGTCTATTCCCATCCTTAAAAAAAAAAAAAAAAACCTGTAAAAAAAAAAACAAGGTGTATAATTCAATTATTAGGAATACTAATCCCTTAATATCCATATTAATGATTGTCGATTGCATTAATATAGATATTTTCGAGAAAGTTAATTTAATAATTCGCATGAAAAGTGTGCAATTGACAAGTAAGGAAACACTAATTGACCATACATTACGAAGCAATAATAACCTACATTGCATTTTCGAGAAAGTAATATTATCCTTTTGTTTTTCTATTTAATAAAAATATTGATCATGCATTGAGGAATTTGTTAAAGCCTACAGGGTTATCAAAACCTAAATATTTTAATGAAGTTTAAATAAAACATCCATTGCATGTAAGCGTTAGAGCTTTATTCAATGAATTAGCTTCATCCCTTTATTCAGGAAAATTTATTGATGCGTTTAAGACGCGATTGTGAATTTGGTTGGATGAATAACTTAATTACTTTATTCACATGCCTTGGTTGTTGTATTATCCTTTTATTATCCATTTAAGTATTTATTGAAAAATGCATGTAGATACAATGCATGTACATTACTCAATTAATTTGATGTTTTCCGAGATATATAATTATTGTTTATGGATGACTTTGTTCATACAAAATTTCAAACTATATACACCTATAGAAGACTATTCCCATCCTTAAAATAATAATAAAAAAACATTGTAAAAAAAAAAGGTGTAAAATTCAATTATTAGGAATACTAATCACTATTAAACCCACCCCCCCTACCCAAAAAATAAAATAAATAAATAAATAAATAAAAATTGGAAGAAATCTTTTTGTATTTTTTAAGTCAAGTGGTGATTCCTGCATTTTTTATAGGGATTTATTAATTTTTTTTTGATATATTTAGATACAACCTAGGACAAAGAAAAAATGACCAAAAAATATATAAAAGGGCACTTTTTAAATTACCTTATGTGATTTGGTGATCTATGATGTATTTTTATAGGGATTTGGTTTCTTTTCTATATTTTGATGCAAACAAGACAAAAAAAAATATGGAATGACTATTTTTCAAATTATCTTATGTGGTTTAGTGATCCATGATGTATTTTTATAGGGATTTGGTTTCTTTTTTATATGTTGATACAAACAAGACAAAAAAACAATGAACAAAAAATATATGGAATGACTCTTCTCTAGATTCTTTAAGAGTTCATACACTTACGAAACGCACCATAGCAGGTGTTATCTGAAATACAAACAAACCTAAAAGATGTGGTCGCAAAAATAATAACACCTTAAAGATGTGATTACATAAGATAAAATTAAAAATACACAAAATAAAAATAAAAATAACAAACACTGTTTCTTCTTTCTAGGATAGAATGGGCACCTTAACCTATCATTCACATTCACCTTATACTTGCTAGCCTTCGGATCTTCATATGGCTTCTAAGTGTATTCAGTGAACTCAGAAATACTAAAATACGTCTCTTCTTCGGAACTATACTCCATCTGAAAATAGGATATTAATCATATTTTTATCATGTAACAAATATCATAATAGAGAAAAAATAAAGGAAGAAACAAAAGGAGATTTACAATATAAAATGAAATAGAGATATAAACTTTACATTGTAAGCCATTGTCTTTGTCTGTAAATGGAGCAAAAGAATGATTTTAGAGAAGATATATTGAATTTATTTTATAGGAAAAATGAAACAATTGATATTTTAAGGGAGGCTGAAGACACACCTTATGTATTAGGGGAGATGCTTCAGTACCTCAAAGGTCAGAGGTGAGTTGCAATTGGCACACCCAGCCATTAAAATATCACCACGTCATTAATTTTACAAACTCAACACAAACATTGCCATGTGAAAAATAACCTGCCGAGTCACGAATTCCAACCTATCTTCCATTTATTATTTTTAACTACCATCTTCGTAGGTTCACCTTAACATCTCCATCTCTGGAAAAAAAAAAAAATCATAGCTCCATATCTGGATTTAAAACCCAACAACTACAATTTTCATACATTTTATTATTAAAAATATATAAAGAAATTATATTAAAAATAACTAAAAATTAAAAGATAAAACCTTTATAAATATGAATCTCAGATCTTTTTCTCTTACCATCTCTCATTATCATCTTCGACCCATCATCTTAGTCTCAAAATTTTAAAACCCATCAACTAAATTTTCCGTATACTATATTTGTGTATAAATTTTTTTTACCATAATAAATCAGAAACATAAAAAAAAAAAAAAAGTTTTGATTTAGTGATTTAAACAAAGAATGGAGGCTAATCAAATTATTTAAACTTTTAAAAAAATTAAAAAAAATGGATTTAAACTAATAAAACAAATGGATTTAATGATTTAAACTAATAAAACAAATGGATTTGCATAGCCATCAAGAGAGAAGGAAAATAAATCGATTGAAAAAAAGAAGAGAAGAAGTTTCTTGGTCAAATGATGGAAAAGGAAAAAGGAGCATATATGAACAAAAAAAATAAAAATAAAAGGGAAAATATAGAGATTTGTAGAGATGTGAAGAGAGAGAAGGAGTTTTTGATGTGGCAGTGTTGGTGTTGGGTTTATAAAATTAATAACATGGTGAAATTTGACTGGCCGAGCGTGCCAACTCATCTCTTGACCAAGAGGTACTGAAGCATCTCACAGATTCTAATTAAGAGAGTCATTAAGGATCTCTTTGAGCTGTACATGTACAAATTGCAGATCCTCCATAAATTAATTATAAATTGATAATAACAATTTATTAAAACCATTAATTGTAGCTGCATGCATTGATATATTTATTTGAAACCAAGTCCCTATGAAAAAATTCACACATTGATCAAGTAAATTGTTCAATGGTGTGTCAACATGTTCGATCTTATCAAACTTTGATTATTTTGCAAATAAAAAATATTATACTGTTATATTTCATACTTTAAAAAATTAATATGAGACCATGCAAGAATTAAGCAATTGTACACATTTAATAATAACAATATAACTGCTATATGTTAATTATTTGAAACATATTATGTGCATATGGGAACATGCATGAATTGGGCATTCATATGATATATGTATAACTTTTTTTTGGAAGAAGACTTCATTACTCAGCAAAAGCATAAACTACATCATCTTTAATCAAAGTACGAAGCCAACTAGGATATCCCTTAATATCAACATTACACTATGAATGCTTAACTCACTTTATATGCATATAGGGATATGCATTGTATAGTTATAAAATATTTTGTAATATTATTATAACTAATAAATTTCAATTAATAAATATAACTACGAGAACATGAATTGAATAATTGTACACATTTAGTAATAACATTATAAATACTATATGTTAATTATTCTAAACATAATATGTGCATATGAGAATATGCATGAATTGGACAATCATATGATATAGGTATAACCTTGATTTCCTATATTATTGTGCAAAAGGCATTGGTCAAAAAGTGATGCAAGGTGTATATTGGACAAAGATGTCGATGGCTGATGAACTCCCTGGAAATCTGACTTGAGGAGTTGAACCACAATTTCAGTGGGTTATTTTGACATGGTGTCAGAACAACGAACACAAAAAAATGTGAAGGAAAATCTTAGGATGGTTCGTTCCTAAGTGGTTATACCTTGTGGTGGGGTATGTTGATTCTCAGTATGAAGAATCATGGATGTGGACAAAGGTCTTGAAAATTCAAGTCAAAAGGGAGAATTGTTAGGTTTTGACTTGTATTTCTAAGCGAACCAAATGTGAACCAAACAAGACTAAACTGATGTGTTACTTCCTAGAGATGTGGGATAACATTTGGAAGTTGAAGGTGGTGTTTAAGAGAGGTTTGAAGATCGAAGAAGAGCTAAAGAAATGGAATCCGAAAGGAGGCATGGTGCGGATCGAGGTGTGAACAAGCGCATGGACCGCGGCACACGAAGTGGTCGATTCTCGACATTTGGTGCAAACCGCAGTGGATGTAAGAGGCACAGACCGCGGTACCCGGAGCGGTCGGGACCAGAATGTTTTATAGTGTAGGAGAGATCCAAGGGAATATTAGTGGATCTAGTTAGAGATCCGTGGGTGATATTCATGGGAGGCCTAGGGGATATTGGGGGAGGAGGTATGGTGAGGATCTTGTGAGCGTGGTTTGGGGTTAGGTGTGAGAGAGAATCCTGAAGTATATGGTTGTAATGTATTATCATATGGTGGAACTTTCTCTGTCCTCCTAACGGCCCGTAATTTTTTTACTCGATTTAGGTTTTTCATGTATATTTTGTGTTGTGATTGTTTATTTTCTCTCATCTATTTCTTTTGCTATATTGACGTTATTAATTGCTATGAGTTATAAGCAAGTATTAGGTACGACGTTTCCGCATTCATCGGTTCAAAATCCCCAACAAGAAGCGGAAGAAGAAGAATCAACTTAAATACCGAAAAAGCTTCGATCGATATCACTTATCAAGCATGTATTATATTTTTTCCATAATTTTTTCTGAAGAACCAAAGACCGAAAATGCTTCGAAGAGGAAGAATATAACACTACAAAGAGCTAAGATCCTTATCCTAGTTTTTACAAAATTGTCGTATCTCTGTATCATACCATATCCGTATCCTGTACCCGTATTTGTATCCATGCTACATAGTGATGCTTAAATAACTTTATATGCATATGGAGACATGAATTGTGTTGTTATAAACATTTTATACTAACGTTATAAGTTCTAAATTTTAAATATTAAAAACATATTGGAATATGAATTGTATTGTTACATGTTTGGCATATTAATATATATTAACATCTCTTGATATTAACATTACATTATGAATGCTTAATTAATTTTATAAACATCAATGAATGTGATAAAATGATCACTTTTACATGAAAAGGATCCTTAATCATATGTTAACAACATGCATCATAACATTAAAAAAAAAAAAAAAAATTGTGCATCATAAGGCAACCCTACATTAATTTATTTTTTATGTTAGAACAATAAAATAACATCATATGGCCAAATATCCTTAGTTGAATTAATTGTATAAAGAGAAAAAAAAAATGGAATCGTATAGCCAACTAATTTGAGCTGCCTAACAATATTCAAAAAGTTAATATGTTCAAATAAAAAAAAAGTTAATATTTTAAAACCTTTCGTTTCTAAATAATAATAAAAATTCAAACATTTCTTTTTATTTCCTAAATGTAATGGATCTAATTTAATAAAAGTATATGGAAAATAGTAATAAGGAAAAGGAAGATGAAACATTAATTGCTTCCAAAAAAACTCGTATTCTTAATGGATTCGGGATATTAAAAAAAAATAAAAAATGATTAAACAAATATTTTGAAATCTGTACAATAAATGCATCGTTTAAAATAATATTTTATGGTGTGTTAAGGCTATTTGAGTAATTTTATAGATATGATCTATAAATAAAAAAACCCTAAAACACACTATAACATCATACATAACATTCAGAAACCCTATCTCTCTCTCTCTCTCTCTCTCTCTCTCTTTGTCTTTTTTTCTCTCACAGTTTATTCTGTACATTCATCAAACTTGGAACAATCTACAACACGCCAGGTTGCTTACTTTTTTTTTTTTTTTTTTTCTGTAATTTCATAACTTTTGATTACTATTTTTGTAATTTAATAATTTCGATTCAATATATTTTAATTTTTTGTGATGATTACTGGTTGTCATATGTAGTTAGAAGTCGAAAAGATGAATCGTTATACTTGACTGAGTCTAATAATGGTGTGATGGTTTATCACATTCATACCCAGATGGTGTAGTCACGTTTTTATGATTTTTGATTTTGTTTAAAGTTCATTATCACTATTGTATTTTTTTTTATAAAAAAAATTTGTCAAAAGTTTATAGCTGTATCTTAAGTTTGAACTTGTTTAAATTTTATATATAATATTCTGCAATTATATATTTACTTAAGTGTTTACATGTAATTATTCTGACTTTTAGATTGTTATTTTTCTAAATTTGATAAATCTGGATATTTAGATTTCTTTTTTATTGACAAATAGTAGTAGTTGCAAATTGTTTGTTTTGTTGGGGAAGGTTGTATTCATATTTTCTTACACATGCACAACCTGAAATTTATTATTAAAACAATTTCCAATGCAAAGCAGAAATATAATTTCATTTTTTACCCTTTTTTTAATATCAAAAGACATTTAACATCTCTCTGTCTTCGATTCATGATTTAAAACCCTAAATACAACTTTATCATCACGCCGCTGTGTTTGTTGAATGGTTTCTTATGATAATTCGTAATCTCTGCATGTGTTTGTTAAAGGGTTTCTTATGATAATTCGTGTTTGTAAAATATTTTTGCACACACTGAACATGAAAAATATGTATGTCTTATTCTTTATAGAATCCATATTCGAAAAACATTTATTAGTGTTGCTTCTTCTTTGATCTGCTACGTGTTTGATGAATGCTTTGTAGTGATAGTACCTGTTTGTTTAATGGCCAATGTTTGATATGATTGCAATAGTTCAACACGAATATGATTACCTTCGGCATGCAAGTTTTGAAAATGAAACCAGATTTGCTTGAACATGTTTTGATGGATAATTTTTGCTCTTCGAAGAGAATTTATCGGTTGCTTATTCTTTGATCTGCAATGTGCTTGATAAATGGCCAATGTTAGATTTGATTACAATGGTTCAATACGAACATGATTACCTTATGGATGCAAGTTTTGAAATGTACAAATATGTTTGCTTGAACATGTTTCAATGGATAATTTTTGCTCCCCATATTTATGTTTTTTTGTCGTTTATTCTTGTATGATGATAATTGTTGTTTGGTCTTGGTTAGAATTCTCGTTTACTATTTTCTAATTATAACATATCCATATTGTTTTATTCAAAAAAAAAAAAAAAAAAAACATATCTACATTGTACATGGATTGCGATTCAGTTACTAATTGTTGACATTTCAATAAATATATGTTCTTTATAAGGCATTAAACATAATTTCATTAGCACTTAGAACTTTTATGTGTATATCTTACTCGTCGGTTAATGTGTTGGTGGTATCCCACTAATAGTCTGTTACGCACTCTATTGAGCTGCATAGCATACTATTGGTGGGTTACGACCAACACATTAGAGGGATATGTTATATGCATAAGTTAGAATCCATATTAAATATGGTTTGTGGTCACAAGTTTATTCAATATATCATGAATTGCCAGTTAATGTGTTCGTGGTATCCCACCAACAGTCTGTTACGCACACTATTGAGCTGCATAGCACACCGTTGGTGGGTTACGACCAACACGTCGGTGAGATAGGTTATATGCATTAGTTAGAATCCATATTAACTATGTTTTATGGTCACGATTTTAATCAATGTATCAATTGTAATAACAATCCATATTATATATGTTTCGTGATCGAATGTCTGTTTTGGAATTACAATTTAAGACATATAATCATATTTCTTAGAGTGTTAATATACGAAGATTTGTATTGATATATGCATAATAACTTTTTCTGTAAAAATATCAATTATAATACAAATTAGATATGTTTTGTGATTACTTATATTTCGTTACAAACACAATTGAATATGTATAATTAACATTAAAAGTGTTGATTTTATTTATATAATCACAATTTAATATGTGTAATCACATGTAAAACGTATTCCGTATATAATACTTGCATTGATAAATGCATGACAACAATTTTTGTATCAATTACAATAAGAATCCATATTTTAAAGACTGTTGATATACGAATATTTGTATTGATAAATGCATGACAACATATTCTAAAAATATAAATTAGAATACATTTTATATATATTGTGTGTTTGAAAATTTATTATTACAATCACAACTTAATAAGTATAATTACATCTAAAAGAGTCGATATAAACAGTTTCAATTAGAATACATATTACATATCTTATGTGATTGACTATTTATTTGTATAATCACTAAGTAAACAATATAATCGTAAACAGTAACAATGGGTTTTGGGTCTTGGGGTTCTTGGGCTTGTCTCTTGACGAGCTAGAACCCTTTGAGGCTTGGGCTAGTCATTAGAATACAATTTACATAAATTCTGTGTTTGAATATATATTATTACAATTACAACTTTAGAAATATAATCACACCTGAAAGAGTCGATATAAACAATTTCAATCAGAATCCATGTTACATATCTTATGTGATTGATGTTTTATTTATATAATCACTAAATAAAAAGTATAATCGCAAACAATAACGATGGGCTTTGGGTCTTGGGGTTCTTGGGCTTGTCTCTTGATGATCTATAGCCCTTTGATGCTTGGGCTAGTCATTACAATACATTTTATATATATTCCATGTTTGAAAATATATTATTACAACTACAATGTAATAAGTATAATTACATCTGAAAGAGTCGATATAAACAGTTTCAATCAGAATCCATATTACATATCTTATGTGATTGACTTTTTATTTATATAATAACTAAATAAATAGTAACGATGGGCTTTGGGTTGGGCTTGTCTCTTGACGAGCTAGAGCCCTTTAATGCTTAGGCTAGTCATTAGAATACAATATATATAAATTATGTGCTCAAATATATATTATTACAATTACAACTTCAAAAGTATAATTATATCTGAAAGAGTCGATATAAACAGTTTCAATCATAATTCATATTATATATATTATGTGATTGAATATATATTTATATAATCACTGAATAAACAGTAACCATGAGTTTTAGGTCTTGAGGTTCTTGGGTTTGTCTCTTGATGAGCTAGAGCCGTTTGAGGCTTTGGCTAGTCTGACTTTAATAAGGTTTTTTTTTTTTTAAAACTTAAAATAGTATTTGTGATCGCAAATATTTTAATACAATCACAACATGATTATGTAAATATCGCTCGTTGTAAAGGGTGGAACAGTTTTATTGAAACACTGTGTAATGCGAATCCCACATCGAAAAATAAGAAGGGATTAAAATGATTTATAAGTAGTAAAGTAATGTCTAGACATTGAATAATAGGCCTCCCAATTGGGCCTAGCATTTAAACATATTGAAGTAATGATGAGCTTTGGATCTTGGGGTTCTTGGGCTTGTCTCTTGACAAGCTAAAGCCTAACATATTAAGAGATGTATGTTGGATCTATAAAAAGCATAACAAAAAATGAAGTTTCTGGATTACAATTTTTTTTTTTTCCATATATACTACTGTTGTTGTTATGAATGATGTAAGTACAATGGGCATGTATGCATGGTGTGGGACTATTATCAATTATTTCATTAAAATAAGAAAAAAAAAAAAAAAACTTCTCTTACTAGACAAAATAATTAAATATATCGAAATTGGACACTAGGACAAGGGGGTTGTAAACCTGTACCCAAAGCTCTATCAATTCTCTTACTTTGTTGGACATTAGATTCACCAGCCCTATTATATTTTTAACTATTCACCTATATCGACTATTATCACACATTCCGAATTATGTTTACCTGTATCTAATGTAATCACACATTTCAAATGATATTTACTCATATCGAGTGTTATCACACAGTACAAATGCAAATCGAATAATGGGAACAGACTTAATTTTAAAAATAAAAGATTGATGTTTAAATTTGAAACGCATTTATTGTTTTTGTCAGCTGCATGGATTTATTTTTTTAAATTTGAAAAGAAAAGATTGTTTTACCTAGGGAACATTTAATAAAGCAAAAATTTAAATTGCCTTGGATTAAATGGCAACCTACACAACAAGTTTATAGGTAAACAACAGGTAGAGGTGTTTAGCACACCGTTGTCCTATAGACAACCCCTATATATATATATATATATATATATATATTTGATTTCCATTTACTAGTAAAAGTAGTTTGTTTTAATATTTTTATATAAGTTGTTATAGTATCATATTAATTTTAAAATGTATATGTCAATCCATTTAAAGAAAATTATGAGGATACAGAGCGTTGCAATTACAATAGCATTTAAAGCAACAAAAAAACTTTTGTTAATCAATTCATTATATATATATTTTTTCAAAAGTTCTTATTCCTGTTGATCATTGTTGTATTTTATGTTATGCAGATTCATAAGAAGTCTTCTTATATAAAGAAGATATTGATATTATTCAAGACGATATGATTGAGTTTGCGAGGGATTGCATATGAACATTGAAATATTGAACTTTGATGGAAAGCTGTAGTGCATATAATGTTAGGTTTGTAGTTTGTGTTGGCATTAATTCCATATCAAAACGTGTTTATCTTGTAATGTTTAGTGGTTAGTAATTGAAGATTTTTGAAGACAAAGGACGTCTCAACCTCTATTCATTCAAGAAGCCGGCTTTTAAGGGATTCGGGCATTATTGGTCGACAAAGGTATTAAAAGACCTCTTATCTCTTACAAGGCTAGGCACACACACACACACACATATCATTCTTGTGTGTTCCTTCATGATTTAATTTCATTTACATATCACTTTCACACACTTGGCAAAATATGCTCATGCATTCATATTTAGTTGATAAACTTTGTGTTTTGCATTTTCTAGGACTATGTCCGGAAACTAGCATATGTGTGTTTCTTTGTGTTTGTATGTTTCCGTATTTTGTGTTTAGGACTTGAACATGTTCTTATTTAATGCCTTATTGAGTTCCGGTCGTTTCGGTTACTCATTCATAAGGTTTCGAGTCCAAACAAGTTGACTATGCCACTTTTCATTCTCATTCGTTGGGTTGACTTCATCGATGATTTCTGAGATGATTTCTCAACCGTTTTTCAAAGTTGTGTAGTCGTAGTCGTGCGTGAGCGAGTCACGGTTCGTAATCTGGAAACGGATTTGAAATCGGAGTTCGGACGCCCAAGATACGGGCTGAAGAACCGAGGGAGCGCGCGAGAGGACAGCCCAGGCCGTGGGCCACTTGGGCTGGCCGTGGATGAGGCCGTGGGCCCCACGGCCTGGAGCAGCCTCTGCTCCCGTGTGGGCCACGCGCCCCCCAAGGCCAGGGGGTGACGTGGCACCACTTGGTTGGCTGAAAAACTCCTTCTCTCTCCTCCTATTTCTTCCCTCTCTCTCTCATTTTTGAAAATTAAGAAGAAAAATTCTGATTTCCCGCAATACATTCTCTCCAATTTTTCCAAACTTCAAAACACCATATCTTCCTCATCCGGAGTCGGATTTGAGTGATTCAAGTTGGAGAGTGTTCTTATTTGAGTCCTCTAACATCTCCAAGTGGTTTGGTGGCTGTTTGATCGTGATTTCCAGTGGTTGAACACTGATTTCCGAACCAGCTGCAGAATCCGAGGTATGAGTCTCAACTTTGGGATTTCTTGTTATTTGACCTTCCATTTGCTTGGGGTTTCTTCTTCTATATCTATGTTAATGTTTGGTAAAAGCTATTTGGAAAGATAGCTTGATTATCATTCTAATTGAAACTCAATTTGTGGACTAATGTTGACTAGATTCTATGATTCTAGGTTTTACATATGTTTGTGAGTTGTATTGTGATTAGAATGGCATCTTAGGTTGTTTGATACTTAATTGAATTAATTTTGTGTTAAAATGACCTTGAGATTTGAATTGATCCTTTGATTTATAAAATCTAGGATTTGTGTATTTGTTTGTGATTTAGAGAATATAGGTTTTGATTGATGTAAATCTCAAAACCTTGCTCTATATTTTTGTCTAGGAGGAATTGGTCCAAAATATCACCTTTTTAAAGTGAATTGGTGAGAATGTCACTGGTTTAATAAGTTAAGTTTAAAAGGCACCTATTATGGTGAACTACCAAAATTGCCCTTAGTTAAACATTTATGTTATTCTCTTTGAGTTGTTCTCTGCAACTCAAACGAAGGCTTGAAATACTCAGTTACTCTCTCTCTACAAATAAAAGTTCAAGGTCTTGCCCCGACTTTCTTCTTCAGTAAAATAAGGTAATATTTCTTGAACTTGCTTCTTTGAAGTTGTTCACATTTTAGTATGTAAACTTGAAGCCATTTTGAAAATGATTTCGTGCCTTTTTGAAATATTTTCGTGCCTTTTTACACTGTCATCGTGCCTTTTGAAGTTGTTATCGAGCCTTTTTGAAAAAAATTTCGTGCCTTTTTGAAATATTTTCGTGCCTTTTAACACTGTCATCGTGCCTTTTGAAATTGTTATCGAGCCTTTTTGGAAAAGTCTCGATAACTTTTCCAAAAGGCTCGATAACCTTTCTAAAAGGCTCGATAACCTTTCTAAAAGGCTCGATAACTTTTCCAAAAGGCTCGATAACTTTTCTAAAAGGCTCGATAACCTTTCTAAAAGGCTCGATAACTTTTCCAAAAGGCTCGATAACCTTTGTAAAAGGCTCGATAACGTTTCCAAAATGCTCGATAACTTTTAACACTGTCATCGTGCCTTTTGAAATTGTTATCGAGCCTTTTTGGAAAAGTCTCGATAACTTTTCCAAAAGGCTCGATAACCTTTGTAAAAGGCTCGATAACTTTTCCAAAAGGCTCGATAACCTTTGTAAAAGGCTCGATAACTTTTCCAAAAGGCTCGATAACTTTTAACACTGTCATCGTGCCTTTTGAAATTGTTATCGAGCCTTTTTGGAAAAGTCTCGATAACTTTTCCAAAAGGCTCGATAACTTTTCCAAAAGGCTCGATAACTTTTAACACTGTCATCGTGCCTTTTGAAATTGTTATCGAGCCTTTTTGGAAAAGTCTCGATAACTTTTCCAAAAGGCTCGATAACCTTTCTAAAAGGCTCGATAACTTTTCCAAAAGGCTCGATAACTTTTCAAAAGGCTCGATAACCTTTCTAAAAGGCTGGATTGATTTTCAAATTTATTCGTGCCTTTTAACAATGTCATCGTGCCTTTTGTAGTTATTATCGAGCCTTTTTGACAAAAATATTTCGAGCCTTTTTGAAAAAAGTTTCCAGCCTTTTGGTTGATTTCGAGCCTTCTTCAAAAAATATCTGTGCCTTTCTGAACAAAGTTTCGAGCCTTTTAACAAAATATTCGTGCCTTTTCGAAATTGATTTCGAGCCTTTTTGACAAAAATATTTCGAGCTTTTTTGAAAAAAAATTCGAGCCTTTTTCAAAAAATATTCGAGGCTTTTCATGTAATATTTGAAGACATTGTGTAATCATGGGTTTTTGTTAATGGTTTGTGATTATTAATTTGACAGCCTCATGAATCGGGTTAGAATAGTAATATCTTACAACGGTCGATGGGACCAGTTACCCGACGGAAGTCAGAGGTTTGTTGGATCCGATAACCGGGGAATGTACGTGTCAAACAATATGACTTACGAAGAATTGGTGACGATCGTGCATACTATTGTGAACTATGATGTAAACAAATACAATTTTGAGTTGTCATCAATATCACTCGTTCCTGGCAGTACGTGTCGCACATTGATAAGGAATGACGACGATGTCCAGTTTATGCTAGGGGAAGATCGAGTGATCCCTCAAGTGTGTGTCAGTCTAACTGAGCGGACAGCTGGAGATGTGGTAGGGAATAATATTCCTCCTCCTGAAAATACCCAACAGTTTGGATCCTTTAGCGGTAGCAACCAAGTGTTCACCCAAGGGGGTCCCAGCGAAGGTGTGGGAAACATGTGTGGTGTCCCAGAAGTTGCGGTCGACCATGCACATGCAGCTGAAATTCAATTGGGTGATGTGGGTGATGTGTTTGGCAATCGAATTGAGCAGTACAATGAGCAATACGATGTGCAGTACAATGAGCAGTACGATGTGCAGTATAATGAGCAGTACAATGAGCAGTACAATGAGCAGTACGATGCACAGGACAATGAACAGTACGATGTGCAGTACAATCAACAGAGCAATTACCCGAACCATGAACAGGTTGATACTGAGGCAAATAATGAACATGTTCATGATCTCCAAAATGTAGATGAAGAGCCTGCACAAATGCAAACAAGCGGTAGACGTGTACAAGGAGTTAGTTGCACTGCACCAGATATGCCTGGGACTTCTGAGGTCCGTTGTAATATGACATCATCTGATTCTGTTAATGCGAGAACTTGGGTTATTCCAGGAGCAGATTCATACTCGTTTGGTATTGGTACAAGCAGCACCTTGGCAGCGCAAGAACCGAGAACCATGATTTATAAAGGTCAATTTTTTCCGAGTAAAAAGGATTTGAAGAGGCTAGTTGGCCATTTTGCGATGCGGCAGAACTTTGAATGGAAGGTGAAAAGGTCTAATAAGACAACTTTACATTTGGTTTGCATCATTGACGACTGTACGTGGAAATTAAGAGCGGTGAGGAGAGAAGAAGGTACTTACTTTCAAGTCAGAAGTTTTGTCAACGAACACAGCTGTCCCTTGGAGGAGATTCACCGTCGCCACCGACAAGCTGGTGCAGTCATAATCGGAGAAGTCGTTGCCCCTAGACTTCAACAAACCGATGGTCGTCTCATGCGTCCGAAGGACATAATCGCCGATATGAAAACAATGTATGGCATCCAAATCATGTACAGTAAGGCACATGATGCCTTGCAATATGCATTGTCATTAACCTATGGAACGCATGAAGAAAGTTTCCAACTGCTCCCATCTTTTGCGTATGTTCTCGAACAGCAAAATCCGGGCACAATCACGGACTTACAGTGCGATGATCATGGTAAATTCCTTTACTTTTTCATGTCGTTAGGGTCCTCAATTAGAGGTTTTCGGAGGTGTATGCGTCCTGTTATTGCAGTAGATGGTACCCATTTGAAGGGAAGATTCGGGGGTACAATGTTTGTGGCAACTGCACAAGATGGAAACGAACAGGTGTATCCAATTGCTTTTGGGTACGGTGACTCAGAGAACAACCTTTCATGGGAGTGGTTTTTAGAATGCTTGAGGGGTGCCCTTGGTCATATAGATGATCTGGTTTTCATTTCCGATCGCCATCCAAGCATTGAAGCAGGGATTTCTAAAGCGTTCCCTTATGCAACCCATACCGTTTGTGTCTGGCATTTTGGTGAAAATATGAAGAAGCGATTCCACAGAAAGGATGTTGCCCAGATAATGGATTACGCTGCTAGGTCGTACATTGAAATCTAGTATGATCGGCACATGGAGGAGTTACGTAAGCTGCACCAGGGTGCATACGATTATGCCATTGATGCCGGTCCACAGAAGTGGTCCCGCGTTCACTGTCCCCAAAGAAAGTACAGGTTGATGACCACAAATGTTGCAGAGTGCATAAACTCATGCCTAAAATTCGCTCGGCAACTGCCACTAATGACACTGGCAGAGTTCATTCGGAATATGATACAGAAGTGGTTTCATGATCGTCATGCAAATGCACAGTCCATGCGTCATCGATTGACCGACGCCGCACATCTTTTGATCCTCAAACGTGTCGAGAAGTGCGGTTATATGACCGTAAATCCAGTTGACTGGAACATATTCTCCGTCAGACACAAGGGAAAACAGTGGACGGTTGACTTAGCCCGGAAGACATGCACATGCAACAAATTCCAAATGGACTTTTTACCATGTAAACACGCACTTGCAGCGGCAAGGTACATTACAATTTACAGTTAACGGTTTATATTATCCAAACGTGAGTCTCACCCTTTTCATTGTTGCAGGGAGCGAAATTTGGATTTTACATCTCTGTGTGCGGACTACTACAAGAGGGAGACACTTATTGATGCATACTCAGTTCCTATTATGCCTGTTGGCCATCCTGCTTCATGGGTTGTGCCATCCGACATCGCATCACGGGTGGTTTTAAATCCAAAGGCGAAGAGGCAATCAGGTAGACCAATGGAGGGTCGACATGCCTCGTCTTCGGAGAGGACAACCACACAGTCGTGTAGAAGGTGTGGACAACCAGGACATAACAGCAGGAGGTGTTCCAACCCACCTATGGTTAATGAAGGTCCCAGCACAATTGTCCCCGAGGAATACCGCCGCAAGTGCAGTATCTGTCATAAAATTGGACACAACAAACAAACGTGCCCTGAGAAAGACTGTACCGTGGAATGAATGGAGCCTTACTTACAAGAGGAAGACGAATTGCCACCCTTGGTTCTTATGTTTTATGTAGAAGTAATATGATTGATTTCATGTTCGAATTTCGTTTCTTATAGTGTTTATGTATATCCCAACTTTATTTATGGATTTCAATGTATGAAATGTGTTGAACTTTTAATACATCAATCTCTCCAGCCACCTTCATTGCTTGAACTTCCCCAGCCACTACCCCCAGATGCTACAGATAGACCTGGCAAGGTTCCGGTTCTAACCGTCGAATCGGGGGGGTTCGTAACCGGGAAAACCAGGATCGGAACCGGATTTTTGGTTTCGATTCAAGAACCAGAACTGGAACCGGGGGAGGCCGGTTCCGGTTTTGGTTCTAATTTTTTTGAAAATATATTACAAAAGGTTCGGTTCTAAAACCGACGGTTCCGATTCCAGAATCGGAATCGAAACCGAAACCGCCAGTTTCAGAACCGAAACCGAAACCAAAACCAAAACCGGAACCGGGGGACCCGGTTCCGATTTCGGTTTCGATTTCGATTTCGATTTCGGTTCCACCAAACCTTGGAACCGAAACTGTGCCACCTCTAGCTATAGATGAGCCCCCAGTTGCAGGGCTTCACATTGGTACCATAGCAGCAACTGATCTAATTGATGGTGCTGACTCATGCTGAGGATCGTCGATATGCCTCTGGAAATATGCCACAAGCCGATCAATGTCCTCAAACATCCTTTTACTGAACTTAAATCCCTTGGGATATAGACCAATATACTCATGATGGGGATTTGTACTTCGTATATAAGTTAGAATGAATGTTCCCGGATGCTCATGAGAAATGCCAAAACAGTAAACTATCCGTGTGGGATACTCTGCTTTCTCAATCCTTAGATGCTTATCAACTTCCACAATAGTACCTTTGTTTTATGAGGAACATGTCTCCAACCTGATGTCTTCCAACATCGTTCAAACTTTCACAACCATGCTCGATACAGTTGTTTGGTGAGACCCTTGGTTCTTATGTAGAACTAATGTGATTGATTTTATGTTCGAAAATATATTAGAATTTAGTTGTTCGTCTAATGTCATACTAGATGCTTTATTGAATTTGCTGTATTGTTTATGGATTTCAATGTATGAAATGTGTGTGTTTAACTTTGAACTGCAAACACTTCAAACACTTGAAGAAAAAAAATTCATCATTTCATTACTCAAAAAATGTTATGTACATCAACTACATCTACATCAACTATATGGGCTTCGAGTTACAAAAAACCTCGACGGCCATCTTCTCCCGGATGGTGGCCATATCAGCTTCGGACCAGTCGAAGGTATCCCTGTTCGCCACCAGGTACTCAATAATTTTCAATGTATGGGCCCCACAGTTTCCCCTGCAATTAACCACGTGAACAAACATTATAATGGGATGCTATTAAAACCGATTGTGATAGAATAAGAACTTCAAACAGTCATACCCCCGTTCCTGTTGCGGCACACGGTTGGCGTGCACGTAGAACATCCGGAACGGCTTTTCTTCCCTTTTGTACGTCGCATCACCTCTCTGTCTGTTCCGGTGAAAGTGTACCGCATCCAGCATCGAGGGTAGCAACCACCTTAAGCACGCGAACTGGGTATTCCTATGGCTATATCGGACCTTCTGTCTGAACGGGTCAAACACGAAAATGTGCCCTTTCACAAGGTTGACGCTGGCCACGACCCAATGGTAACCTCCGAGGTTGCAAGGAATCAGAACCTGCAGGTGTTTCTCCAAAGTGTTAGCAAATTTTTTTATTATACAGATGGACGCAAAGTCAAATTTACACTGACCGTGTCAACGTCGTGCCATGGCAGGTTTGCCTGCGGGAGCAGGCCACATACCACCTGAAGCTCATCACGAGGATACTGGCGATCCAGCACAGTCCAACCATCTGGGGGTCTCTTGTCCTCACCCATGCAGATTCTCTGCCAGCTATGATATGCCAATGTCTGTACATAGAAAATTAACCGACACGTCAGGCAAAAGATATTTGAACACATCAAGGTAGAAGAGAAAAC
The DNA here is from genome assembly GCA_008009225.1 of Acer yangbiense. Taxonomy (NCBI): domain Eukaryota; kingdom Viridiplantae; phylum Streptophyta; class Magnoliopsida; order Sapindales; family Sapindaceae; genus Acer; species Acer yangbiense. Next base: position 51,984,385 of record CM017762.1, on the reverse strand, counting down.
CGTACTCAATAAACACTTACATAGAATTGTGAATCTAGTATGTTGGTCCTCCTATCGTACACAGTGGGGAATGCTCGTTGACGTTTCCGGAGAACGTTGCAGTATGCGTCAATGTGCTGACAAATATCAACAATTCGTATTGTTAGGATTCAACCATTTGTGAATGAAACTTCTACAGGTGAATCAAGTGAGGAACATACCGAATCGTCCAACTCCATGAAGTTGGTTTGAAACCGGTGGAACCAAGTCACATTGACACCAACTGGGTGGTGCAGATCCACATCACGTCTGCATAATTGGAAACAAATTTAACATAATACTTACTTGTACCTGTGGACGAAAAAACTATAAACAGATTGTAAGTTTTTAGATTATACTTACAATTCCCCTGTCATGCTCCTCTTGTAGGCTAGGTACGCCGCAAGCTGGTCAGGATCTACCAATTCGTGTGGCATCCATTCATGTGCTGGCTGCGGATGCGGCATCGTCCGTGGCCTCTTCGGTTCACAGGGGTTTGTGTATGGGCTCCGCTCCATCCAACCTCGACGTCGAATCCGGTCTCCACGCCTCAGGGGTGGTGGACTCCGGTCCAAATCAGGGTGATCGGGGTGGTGTGAGGAGGAACTCGTTCCCTGTTGATCACCTGAAATCGATCGGTGGGGTGTCAAATGACATACCGGAGGTCGGCTGGGGGGGTCGGCTACACTCGGGTCGACCGAAGGTCTATGCTCGTAGGAGGAACCTCGTACGCTGGGATCGACTGGACGATCACGCTGGGTTGTGGCGTCAGGGGTGACCTCCTGGAAATGTATAGGTGTGAGCTCCTGGAAGTGAACAGGATCATCCAGCAGCTGTGATGAGCGGACTGTGGTGATGTCCTCAGGCAGTACCTGCTCCTGGGAGTGAACAGGATCATCCAGCAGCTGTGATGAGCGGACTGTGGTGATGTCCTCAAGCAGTACCTGCTCCAAGACTGCTGGCTCTATATCACCTGCTGTCTGTGTACCACCGCGCACCTCCTCTCGTGCTGTCACATCATGACCCTGCGGATCTGAGACTGTGTCTGTGGTACGTGGCTGCCTATGGCTGGTCCCTCGGTCTGTCCACCCTGTACCTGTGGGAGTAAATGCTCCGTCATGGTCATCAAATGGTTGGTCATCGAATGGTGGACCATCCATACGGTGCTGCGACGTCGGACCCTGTTGGGCCCGGATCAAATCCAGCAACTCCTGATGCTGCGCAGCTCTTTTCTCTTCACTCGTACGGAAAGCCTCCATGACATCCGTACGTAATGTTCGAACAGCATCCATCACCTCTGCCAATTTATGCTCCCAAGCCTGAAAGGAATTCGGACTCTGTCAGTACTAAAACTATTAAGTCAATTGAAATTAAATCATGTGGTCCTAAAAATGCTTACGTACCTGTGGACGCTCTCCGACGCCTCCCCGTGAATGACCTTGAGGTCCAGGCTGTCTGTCCAAATTGAATCGTACCCGCCTACGCCTCACGGGAGTAGGACTGCTAACCTCCGGTTCTGAATCACGTCCAGCTGTAGGTTGTCTGGGCAAAGTCACGCGTACCCGCCTAGACCTCGTGGGACTCCCACGGCCATTGCTGACATCCGGGTCTGAGCCCTCCGTATCACTGGGTCCAGAGTACGAAGGATCCATATCACTAGGTCCGCAAGAATCCTCCGTATGACTGGGTCCGCCAGTCCTATGTAGTTCCGGATCCGGGAGGCCTCCAGATAAATCTACAGCATAGTGATCATACATAGTGGGTCCCTGATCTATGCCTTCGTAATACCGTTGACCCATCTCAACAGTTGTCGCCACCAATTTAGACCGCGCAGACATCTGCAATTGGAGTTACATCATTGTAATTACATCATTGTAATTATACACATACTAAAAATTATAAACATTAACAACAACAATATTTACAGTTTCAGAGAAAATCTCATCCAGCTTTTTCCCTCGCGGTCGCTTAGTCAACTTCCATTTCAGAATACGTGGAGGGGGTAGCTCGGGGTTAACCCTGCGGATCCCACATTTTTTAATGCCAAGGGAGGGGATAACCTCAAAAGCAAATACCTGCGTAATAGACAAGTATGATCACAAGTAAATACATCAGTCATATAAAAAATTCTCAATTAAAGTACGGATGCAAATTGTAAATGCTAACCAATAGTGCGTGCGCTAGACCGTATATGTTGTAGGACTCGATGGTGTCAACGCCCTGTCCTGCCTGTCGTGCTGCCTCCCGTGGACTATCCAAAGCATGCATGTAACCATAAATAGACCGCCTATACACGTATGCGCCCCATGGGAACGCATCAAAAGTGTCCAAGTCCTCGACTACTCGAAACTGCCATGCTGGAACTTTAAATCTCTCGTCCACCCCCATCAGTATCCAGTTCAGCAAAAACAATAATGACAGCTTCACTGCATCGTACTGCGAATGGAAAACACCAATCCGAAGCACCCCTCTCAGCTCTTGAAACTCGATGACTCGACGCTGGAAGTACCGGTCGTGTATGCCATTCTGTACCACCATATCATAACTCGCTGTGTCGGGAATCACTCCGAACTTCAATCCGGTGATTAGACAAAACTCAACCTTCGAGAACCGGACCGTATGGTTCCCTAACAGAAATCGTATCTCATCTTCCGGCCCGTTGTGATGCAACTCACGTAAAAGTAGCCGATGGACAATGCCGCCAGAAAAATTAATCTCACGATGCATCCGGAGGAAATGACCGAAACATGATTCAGTAAACCGACGTCGGTCTTCGATCCTTAGATTTTCAGGTACTCTTTCAAGTGCATTGTCGATATCTCTAAGGTCATCAAAATGGTCATGCCGAATAATTTTTCCATTGAACCATTCTCCCACCGGGGTTTTAAGGAAATCATTCGGATTCGCCATCTGCATATTGACGGAAAAAAAGCAAATAAGTTACTGAAAAGACTTGAAAACTGACGGTAAAATTCAAAACTGCACGATAACAGTGCAAAAAGGCACGATAAAATTCAAAAAGGCTCGATAACACTACAAAAAGGCACGATAACATTACAAAAAGGCACGATAACATAAAGGTTCAAAAAGGCTCGATAAAAGTATAAAAAGACACGATAACATCAATGTTTAAAAAGGCTCGATAACATATCAAAAAGGCTCGATAACAGTTCAAAAAGGCTCGATAACAGTAACAAAAGGCACGATAACATATAGGTTCTAAAAGGCTCGACAAAAGTTTCTAAAAGGCTCGATAACTTTTCAAAAGGCTCGATAACAGTAACAAAAGGCACGATAACATATAGGTTCTAAAAGGCTCGATTTTGTTTCAAAAGGCTCGATAACTTTTCAAAAGGCTCGATAACTTTTCTAAAAGGCTCGATAACCTTTCTAAAAGGCTCGACAAAAGTTTCTTCTAAAAGGCTCGATAACTTTTCTAAAAGGCTCGACAAAAGTTTCTTCTAAAAGGCTCGATAACTTTTCAAAAGGCTCGATAACTTTTCTAAAAAGGCTCGATAACCTTTCTAAAAGGTTCTAAAAGGCTCGATAACCTTTCTAAAGGCTCGATAACCTTTCTAAAAGGCTCGACAAAAGTTTCTTCTAAAAGGCTCGATAACTTTTCAAAAGGCTCGATAACTTTTCTAAAAAGGCTCGATAACCTTTCTAAAAGGTTCTAAAAGGCTCGATAACCTTTCTAAAGGCTCGATAACCTTTCTAAAAGGCTCGATAACTTTTCAAAAGGCTCGATAACTTTTCTAAAAAGGCTCGATAACCTTTCTAAAAGGTTCTAAAAGGCTCGATAACCTTTCTAAAGGCTCGATAACCTTTCTAAAAGGCTCGATAAGACTGCAAAAAGGCTCGATTCAGTTTCAAAAACTCTCGGAAACCCAGAACTTCATCGTTTTCACTACCAAAAGGCTCGAAATTTTTTCCTAAACTAAAACCCTAACCTAAACTCATCAAACAAACATAATGGACAACAAATGCGTGAGAGATAAAGACATACCGTGGTCGGTATTGACTTCGCCGGTACGTCGGTACTGTAGCTCCGTCGACGGTGGTTCGTCGTCACAATTTGGTCGACTGTTGCGCCGTCGGGGTTTTCTCTCAGAGCTTTTCTTCCAAAGTTTCAAAACAAAGAAACAGACAACAAAGGGGTATTTTCGTCTGGTCCCATTAAATGGTGCCTTTTAAACTTAACTTATTAACTTGGTGCCTATTCCCCAAAAACCAACCCAAAAGGTGCTATTTAATTTTTGAGCCCTTTTGTCTAGTATATTGATTGATTTTAATCTCATATATCTAGCATTTAATTGTATATTGATAGCATCTTGAATTTGTACTTCATGAATATATTGTGATTCAAGTGTTATGTGTGTGAATGAGACTTTGAGTGTATGTGTTAGGTGTTTCACATGCTTAGGTTTCTATTCATGTATTTTTGCATCTAGACTTGATTATTTGTGATATCACATGTTTAGGTCTATTTGTGCCATAGAATGTATTGATCACATGTTCTATGTTGTATTGATTGTTTGCATCATTTGCATTCACATGATCACACTAGGAAGTCCTTGTAAAAGGCATGAAGTCTTGGTTAGAGTCGGGATGACTCGGATAGCCAAGCAAGAAGTCTTGCCTAGAGTCGGGATGACTCGGATAGGTAAGCAAGAAGTCTTGCCTAGAGTTGGGATGACTCGGATAGGTAAGCAAGAAGTCATGGCTAGAGTCGGGAGGACTTGGATAGTCATGCATGGGAGGCTTCCTAGAGGCATGAGTGTCTTGGATAGGGAGTTGGCTAACATATTGGTAGGCCTAGGCGTATGGTTAGACATAGACTCCGATAGAGCGGGGTACACGGGAGGTGTATGCACTCTTGAGGAATTTCTAATATACCATCGATGTTGGTTGTGTGTGGTGTCCAATATATGGTGGTTCCGCATCATTGAGGGATTTCACACTTTCCAATAGGGTTGGGTAGGCTTAGACTTCACTAGGTTGGGTGAGCTAAAGATTGGTCACTTTGTGAATGTTCTATGTTTACTTTCCAACAATATAGTACCCAATGGTTGTAGTTCAACCCGTGGATGTTTCCTCCTTGGAGGTTTTACCACGTTAAAAAATCTCTTGTGTTAATTCTTCCTATCTCTATCTCTTATATTTTAATTGTATATTATATTGTCATGATTCATAATATTCACTTGTGATGTATTGTGAAGCAAGACTTTGTAGAGTGTGATTTGTGGATTCATTCTTTTGATCATTTTTGTATATATGATTCTTTTGTATATTGTAATTGTTGTATAGTGATATTTGATCACTCTTGTAATTCTTTGAACACTTATTGAAATACAAGCTTACTTTGTTGTTATGTTTATTTGTTCTTATACCTCACATAACTTGTTGATATACTTAGACTTTGCTCTTATGATTGCATTATCGTATTGTCTATGTATGTCTTCCTTGGCTTATTGGTTGTGTGTAAGGCTACCTTGAGGGACAAACGAATGTTTGTTCAAGGGTTTGAAAAAGGTGTAAAAACCTATTCCCCCCCCCCCCCCCCCCTCTAGGTATACTTTAAGCAATTTAACTACGTTTGTATATATTCAATTGGTATCAGAGCGGGTCGTCGGACGGCACTCGACGAGATCCGGTTTATACTTACGTGTAAATTGCTTAGGTTTTTGTGTCATAGTTGTCCTCCTTTATTTGTTGTGGAAAAGGTTCTTCTTATTTTTCATTGCATTTGTCTACTAACAAATTTGTTGATAAGCTTGAAAGAGTGTTAGTTACAAAAGCAAAGAAGAAGATGTTCTTGTGTTCCAAAGGATGATCAATTTAGATTTGATCACTTACTCAAGCAACATAATGAAGAAATCCACATGGAGTGATGATGTCTCTAGTGATGAGGAGAGCTCAAGTGATGAGTCTTCTAGTGAAGAAGAGTTGGTAAGCAACTTTGTTGCATTCATGACCTCTCATTCTATCCTAGAGGAAGTATGTCGAGATTCGTTGGATGTGGAGGTTGATCCAAATCATTAAGAGTGCTTAAGATGATTTGATCAAGTTACAAGTGGATGAGTTTGTCTCAACAACTCGGAGGCTCTTGGGTGAAAAGAATGTTCTTGCCAAGAAGCTTAGAGAAGTTGAAGGGTTTGTTCTTGAAAGGGATAGGATCATCTCTAGTTTGACTCTAGGAGGCTCAAGTGACTTGGTAGTTGAGGAGAAGCTCATAGTAGCATCACTTCCTACAAGCAAGGTCGTTGTTGATAAGAAAGCTTCTAAGAAGAGATGTTCCAAGACCAAGAACAAATTGAAGAATAAGGTACCCCTTGAAACTCCCATTTGTCCTCCACCACCACTGGAAGGTAAAATCTCTCCTTTTGTTCCCATATGTCATTTTTTGCAATACTTTAGGTCATATCAAGCCCAAGTGCTATAAGTTCATTGAATATTGCAACATGGAAAATGAATCTAGGAATAGAGAGGTTGGACCTCATTTTATGCATGCTAAAACTTTTGAATATGGAAAGCATGATAATCTCTCAAAGCATGTTAAGAATGTCCGGAAGGTGAAGAATGCATATCCTTCTAAATTTGATAATGCATGTGTTGCTAACAATGTTGAGAAAAAGAGTATCAATGATATTATTGTGAATCAAGTTGTGGAAGAACTTTACTCTAGGTTCAACATTGTGGTCAAAGAGAATCTTGATGATGTTCGTGTATATTCACCTAAGACAAAATTTGTCAAGGGTGAGTGCTCTTACCATTAGTGTAAGTTGCACTTGTGAGTTAGCTTTAAGACTAGTGTCGTTGTTAAGAAGCTTAGCTTGTTTGCTTTGTATCCTTACAACTTGACATGAACTTAGCTATCTCACATTGTTTGTTATGATAGTCAAAATTTGTTGATTAACTTTTGAGAAGTTTTTTTTTGGAATCTATATGATAACATTGTTGTTATGACTTTTAGAGAAAGTCATTTTTTTGTTTGTTTGAGTTGGATTACATTGTCTTTAGTCTCTTGGAATCGACACACCTATAACTTGTAGTCATGAGGACTTACAAGCCAAGATGACTCATAAAAAGGGTGAAGGCTTTGTATTTGGTGAAAATAGCTTGTGAAGGTATCTCTATATCATATCGCTTGCTTTCTTGATTTTTCATCTATCAACTCTTTGTTTGTATCACATTCATGTAGCATGTCATAATTGAGAACTAGTATAGTGTTTATATGGTCCTCTTTGACATTTGCTAGTTTAAGATCTTTTGGTGATAAGTGTTCACATTGATCTTTTGCATGAAGTGTGTTGTTATTTGTATGATTGATGAGTGGCTTAATTTTTGAATAATGTGAGCTTCATATTCTTTGATAGCTACTCTCTTGAGAAGTAGAGATCTTAAGTAAGTCTCTTTACTTGCTTATAGATCATGTGCTTTTAAGCCTTAAATTTTGGTTTCAAAAATGCACTTTGCTTCTCTTGTATGTTTTGTTAAGTATGTTGAGCTTGATTGATGTTCGCTTTGGATACACCTTGAAGTCCTAAGGACTAGTACATTTAAAAATGACCAATGGTTGGTATCCATTTGCTTCGGCAACATAGAACTCAACGAGCACCCTCATGGAAAGGGCTACACACCTTGGTTGTGCAGCCACCCAATATAGGAAAGGGCTACGCCATTGTGATGAGTGAAAGCCGCCATGAGGTGTATATGTTTTTTGTTAGAAAAATCAAAGAAGTGTTGAAATGAATCAAAAAAAAAAAAAAAAAAATCTTTGATTCAAGCCTAAATAAAAAAAAGGGCTTTTGGAGTATAGTTGAATAATCAAATGAGCTCGGGTTGACAAATAGAAATGGGTTGACGAGCCACATGCACACACACGCTCACATGTTGAAATCTATTCTCTTTATAAGCAAAATTTCGGATGATAACCGGTTTGACCTTTTTATGGAAAGGCCTAAGATGAATAGATGTTGAAATTGTATGCATGCTTGATTATCAAACTACTTCTTTTCATATACTTGAAGCAAAATCTTCACACACTCACGTTTGCTTAATTAGTATTTTTGATACTTTAGCAATTTTTGATGACATATGAGAGTGATTGAAAATCTTGATGTAACTCTCTTAGATATGTGAAGCTTATTTGCAAATCTAATAAAATTGCTTGTGATGTGATTGTGTGGTGATTTTTGTGAACATTTGTCTATCTTGATGATTAGATAGGGCACTTGTCAAGGGGGAGCATAATATGCTAAATTCTTGTTCTCTTTTATGACATGTTCACATGTTCTTCAAGGTTGTTGTTTGTTGGCATTATTCTTATTCTTGATAAATCATGAAGATGCTATGATAAATTTTTATGTGCATAATGATTTGTTGAATATAGTGTTTTGCCTTTGTACATGTTTATTGGTCATTTTTTTGTTTCCTCTCACTTTGGTTTTTGGTGTTCTTGTTGTGCAAGATAATGGGTAAAGCAAAGAAGATTGGTGGAAATACTTCTTCAACTCCCATTGACAAGTCCAAACCTACAATTTCTTCAAAAATTTCCAAAGGTAACAAAGTGGATGAATTGGGAATTTTTGGTTGCAAAAAGCTTATTCAAGAAAGAGGTATTGACTTGGACTCTTGTGTTGAATCCTATGTTTATGATGTGCTTAAGAGTAGAAATTGGATTTCATGGGTGAACATGTTAGGAATCTCAAATGAGACTGTAGTTAGAGAGTTTTACCATGCTTACAAATCCGGTTCTACTGTGACTAGTGCTACTCTAAGCATAAGGAAAGTTGTCTTTAGAGTTTGTTCTAGGATGATTAATGAATTTCTAGAATTGCCCGATGATATTGAATCGGAATTCCTTGATGTTGATATCTTGGAAAATCTTGATTTAATGGGTAGAACTCTATGTGATGATAATGATTTTGTGTGGGGGAAACGTGCTTTTATTAAGCAAGGTGAGCTTACCAAAATTAGTGTTTTTTGGCATTTGTTTGTGTGCTCCAATCTTATTGTTTCTACTAATTCTTCGGAGCTTAATAGAGACAAAATTAGGATTGTTTATGCCTTGGTGACTAATAAACCTATAAACCTTGGTGATTTGCTTATGGAGCAAATTGAAATTTCGGCTTGTACTAGTCGTTTGGATAAGAAATTGCCATTTCCGGGGTTTACAACTCAATTGTGCTTAGCTAAAGGTGTGAGGAATCTTGATGGTGATGTTATGCTTCCTCCCTTAGAGAAGTTGTGTGAGAAACGTATGGCAACCATGTCATACAAGGACAAGGGAAAGTCTAATGATGTGCTTAGGCTATTTGGTGATTCTATTGTTTCTAACCATGTCCCTAGCTCACCCGCTCTTCCTAGTTGGGCTCTAAAATTGAGGAAAGAGGTTGAAGAATCTCATAGGTTGATTGAGGCGTCACAAAGGAAGATTGAAGACCTTAGTGCCAAGCTTGTTGCTCAAGATGAGAGGATCAAAGAGTTGGAAGGAAAATCAACTCCAACAAGGCAATATGTGAGATCCGCACACCGTTCTTCTTTCCTTGGTGGCACAAGTGGCTAGAAAGCTTCATGAGGTATAATGTTCTTACTCTTTCCCTTTGGCTTCATATCATGTCAAAAAGGGGGAGAAATATGATAAACACATGGGAGAATTCTAGCTTAGTTAGTCTCATTTTAGTTATTTTTTATATGTTTGTAAATTTGGTATCTAGCTTGAACTATATGGCATGTAATATTTTTTTTGTTGAATCTTGGCTTAGAATATTTTGATGGATAGTATGTATTAAGGGGGAGCATACTTGATCCATTTGAACTTATATGTTACTATTTTATTGCCTAAGATTGGATATTGCCATACTTGTTGTCTCTTGGATATTCTTGTGCTTTCAAGTTTCTTTTTAGGTGATATCAAGAGAAGACCAAGTTGAAGTTCAAGACTAGTTGTGGTTGTTAATTTGTGTCTATATGTGTAACTCATTGTACTCATTGTGACCAAATTTTCTTTGTAATTGTTTTAGTGTTTGTTTAGGGGTTTTGTCATGGAATTTGCCAAAGGGGGAGATTGTTAGGTTTGTAGTTTGTGTTGGCATTAATTCCATATCAAAACGTGTTTATCTTGTAATGTTTAGTGGTTAGTAATTGAAGATTTTTGAAGACAAAGGACGTCTCAACCTCTATTCATTCAAGAAGCCGGCTTTTAAGGGATTCGGGCATTATTGGTCGACAAAGGTATTAAAAGACCTCTTATCTCTTACAAGGCTAGGCACACACACACACACACATATCATTCTTGTGTGTTCCTTCATGATTTAATTTCATTTACATATCACTTTCACACACTTGGCAAAATATGCTCATGCATTCATATTTAGTTGATAAACTTTGTGTTTTGCATTTTCTAGGACTATGTCCGGAAACTAGCATATGTGTGTGTCTTTGTGTTTGTATGTTTCCATATTTTGTGTTTAGGACTTGAACATGTTCTTATTTAATGCCTTATTGAGTTCCGGTCGTTTCGGTTACTCATTCATAAGGTTTCGAGTCCAAACAAGTTGACTATGCCACTTTTCGTTCTCATTCGTTGGGTTGACTTCATCGATGATTTCCGAGAGGATTTCTCAACCGTTTTTCAAAGTTGTGTAGTCATGGTCGTGCGTGAGCGAGTCACGGTTCGTAATCCGGAAACGGATTTGAAATCGGAGTTCGGACGCCCAAGATACGGGCCGAAGAACCGAGGGAGCGCGCGAGAGGACAGCCCAGGCCGTGGGCCACTTGGGCTGGCCGTGGATGAGGCCGTGGGCCCCACGGCCTGGAGCAGCCTCTGCTCCCGTGTGGGCCACGCGCCCCCCACGGCCAGGGGGTGACGTGGCACCACTTGGTTGGCTGAAAAACTCCTTCTCTCTCCTCCTATTTCTTCCCTCTCTCTCTCATTTTTGAAAATTAAGAAGAAAAATTCTGATTTCCCGCAATACATTCTCTCCAATTTTTCCATACTTCAAAACACCATATCTTCCTCATCCAGAGTCGGATTTGAGTGATTCAAGTTGGAGAGTGTTCGTATTTGAGTCCTCTAACATCTCCAAGTGGTTTGGTGGCTGTTTGATCGTGATTTCCAGTGGTTGAACACTGATTTCCGAACCAGCTGCAGAATCCGAGGTATGAGTCTCAACTTTGGGATTTCTTGTTATTTGACCTTCCATTTGCTTGGGGTTTCTTCTTCTATATCTATGTTAATGTTTGGTAAAAGCTATTTGGAAAGATAGCTTGATTATCATTCTAATTGAAACTCAATGTGTGGACTAATGTTGACTAGATTCTATGATTCTAGGTTTTACATATGTTTGTGAGTTGTATTGTGATTAGAATGGCATCTTAGGTTGTTTGATACTTAATTGAATTAATTTTGTGTTAAAATGACCTTGAGATTTGAATTGATCCTTTGATTTATAAAATCTAGGATTTGTGTATTTGTTTGTGATTTAGAGAATATAGGTTTTGATTGATGTAAATCTCAAAACCTTGCTCTATATTTTTGTCTAGTATATTGATTGATTTTAATCTCATATATCTAGCATTTAATTGTATATTGATAGCATCTTGAATTTGTACTTCATGAATATATTGTGATTCAAGTGTTATGTGTGTGAATGAGACTTTGAGTGTATGTGTTAGGTGTTTCACATGCTTAGGTTTCTATTCATGTATTTTTGCATCTAGACTTGATTATTTGTGATATCACATGTTTAGGTCTATTTGTGCCATAGAATGTATTGATCACATGTTCTATGTTGTATTGATTGTTTGCATCATTTGCATTCACATGATCACACTAGGAAGTCCTTGTAAAAGGCATGAAGTCTTGGTTAGAGTCGGGATGACTCGGATAGCCAAGCAAGAAGTCTTGCCTAGAGTCGGGATGACTCGGATAGGTAAGCAAGAAGTCTTGCCTAGAGTTGGGATGACTCGGATAGGTAAGCAAGAAGTCATGGCTAGAGTCGGGAGGACTTGGATAGTCATGCATGGGAGGCTCCCTAGAAGCATGAGTGTCTTGGATAGGGAGTTGGCTAACATATTGGTAGGCCTAGGCGTATGGTTAGACATAGACTCCGATAGAGCGGGGTACACGGGAGGTGTATGCACTCTTGAGGAATTTCTAATCTACCATCGATGTTGGTTGTGTGTGGTGTCCAATATATGGTGGTTCCGCATCATTGAGGGATTTCACACTTTCCAATAGGGTTGGGTAGGCTTAGACTTCACTAGGTTGGGTGAGCTAAAGATTGGTCACTTTGTGAATGTTCTATGTTTACTTTCCAACAATATAGTACCCAATGGTTGTAGTTCAACCCGTGGATGTTTCCTCCTTGGAGGTTTTACCACGTTAAAAAATCTCTTGTGTTAATTCTTCCTATCTCTATCTCTTATATTTTAATTGTATATTATATTGTCATGATTCATAATATTCACTTGTGATGTATTGTGAAGCAAGACTTTGTAGAGTGTGATTTGTGGATTCATTCTTTTGATCATTTTTGTATATATGATTCTTTTGTATATTGTAATTGTTGTATAGTGATATTTGATCACTCTTGTAATTCTTTGAACACTTATTGAAATACAAGCTTACTTTGTTGTTATGTTTATTTGTTCTTATACCTCACATAACTTGTTGATATACTTAGATTTTGCTCTTATGATTGCATTATCGTATTGTCTATGTATGTCTTCCTTGGCTTATTGGTTGTGTGTAAGGCTACCTTGAGGGACAAACGAATGTTTGTTCAAGGGTTTGAAAAAGGTGTAAAAACCTATTCACCCCCCCCCCCCCCCCCCCCTTTAAGCAATTTAACTACGTTTGTATACATTCATATAAACGTTCAAATGTTGAAATTTGTTGAAAGTTGTAGCGTTGAACTTAGATGAATATTGTGAAGTTTTTTTTTTTTTTTTTTTTTTTTTGGTTTTGAGATGTCTTGTAAATTGATTTGAATTTAATTGAATAAAGTTATTGAAAAGAAAATCAATTGTAATGTGAGTTTTTATGAATGAATGTTTATATATATATATATAATGTAATCATTGTATTATGATAAAAAAACATTCAATTATTAGATTTAAATAAAAAAAAAATTATATTTTGACAATAAATAATAAATAGATCATTCTTTTATGAAAAGTAAATGTTATTTAATGTCTTGAATAGTGATCACTTTTTTAATAAAAGTGATCTTTATTGGATTTTACTAGATCACATTTTAAGTGATCTCTACTAGAGATTATTTTTAAGATCACCTTAACGGAGATCGCTTCAAAAAGTGATCTCTATATGATTTCAGATCATTCAAAAAGTGATCTCTATGAAGTTTTTTTTGTAGTAGTGATGCATTTTTGGATTAGGAGATTTACTTATGAAGTACTCTTTGAATGACCTATAGTTATCTCTATGACATGATAATTTTTTAAATGACATGATTAAAATGAAAAAAAAAACATGAAATTCTTATAACATGCTTAAAATATGAAAATCATGAAATTCAAATGACATACTCAAATGAAAAAGCATGAATTGATGTTTGCAATTCTTAAATGCAAAACAATATGTGAAAAGCTAATGAGACTCAAATGAATAAAGGATCTTGCATCCGTTCTAAGGATTTTAAAATCCAAAGTCTCTCTTTTATTATTTGTTGAACATGGCTACTATCATACGGGTATCTTACCCTGAAAAATCGAATAGGGTGCAAAAGTCGCTTATGCCTTATTTTACTTATAAAGTTGGATATAGTTGCTCATTAAAATTGAATGATTGATAACTCTATATCCTTGCTTTGATTAATGACAAATGGTGAAATTGGTTTGAATTCTTTAGGAAACCTTTGTCATTTGTTTTGCCAAATTTCATTACTTTTGGATTTGAATGCAACATGTCTTGCATGCAAAGCATTATAATCACACATTTTTATAAAATAAATCTCCTTACTTCTCTTCCAATTAATTGTGTTGCATAAAGTGCATTATATAATTATGCCAATGTCTTGTATGCTACTATCTCTCTTTACTACAAGTGACCCAGTTGGGGATACTCTTTTGCCTATATCATGACAAAAAGGGGGAGTAGTATGTGATAAGGGAGAGTGCTAATTGAGAGTAGCTAATTCGCACATTGGGGAGAGTGCTTAATTGAGGGGGAGTAACCCGTTGAGGGGGAGCATTGCATTTCACATACATTGTATGATGTTGTGCTTAAATTCTTTAAATGCAAATGATTGTTTTAATTTCACTTGATCATCTCATATTGCACTTGTATTGGAAAGTGTAGAAACTTTGTTTTGAATGATTGGTTGTTCTACAAGAGATTAAAGACTTGAAGTTTTATCTTTTGAATATCCCTTTGTAATGTAGAAAATCTTTATTGACCTTTAGTTTCTATTTTGCTGTGAGGATCAATGTGAGTGGTGGTTTTGTCACGAAATAGCCAAAGGGGGAGATTGTAAGTTCCTCAAAGTTTGATTGGCTTATTTCGGTGACAAACCACAATTGGGGTTTGAAATGTAAGGGTAGCTTAAGTGATTGGTGATCAAGCTCAAAGGTCCTCTCAATACCTCAAGATGATAAACACTCCAAAGGTATATCTCTAGTGCTTAGTTTTCATTGAAGAGACTTAGTTGCACACACACACTTATCATGATTGCATATATGTATATTGCTCTTGTGTGTATTCTCTTCACATGTCACATATCACACTTGCACTTCATTGTTGTATTTTGTTGTGTGTTAATGTGTCTAGTAATTCGTTTTCCGAATATTGTTCGGAAAAGTCTGTGCATGCTCGATGGTGTGCTTGGTTTAGCATGAGAATCACCTTCGGAGAATGCCCTTGGCTTCTCCTTTGGTTTCACCAAAAGTGGTGAAACGGTGGTTTGATCAGCGGTTTTGAGTCTAGAAATTTTTGGAGCAATTTTGCAGTTATGATCGACGACTATGACCGTCGTTCGAAACCGCTGATATGACCTGATTGATTTAAATATCTTGGTCTCAAATCGATGGTTGGATTCGGCGGCCATGAAACCGCCAAATGAAACCACTGTTGATCCTCTGTTCTTATGGGATTCAATTCGACGGTTGGATCGACGGTTTTGAAACCGCTGATGGAGCGTTTCAGGGGCAAACTTGTCTTTTCACCTACTATGTTCTTGATGTCTATAAATACATCATTATCTCTATCTCTGAATTCAGCTCTTGCATTTTTACGAACCCTAAAGAGAAATATAGAGAGACTAAAGAGAAAAGGCACAAATGTTGCTCCTTTGATTCTCTAAACACTTAAAAACCTTTCTCATATGCATCAAAACTTCATCTAGCACCTTCTAGCATATCTAGGATGCTTGCTTGCACAGGTTTTGTTCAACACACATCTCTTGGTAAGTTTTTCACTAATTTCATCTAATCTTAGTGTTTTACTTAAGAAGACATCTATTTAATTACTTTTATGTTCTTAGATTATATTATATTATACAAGATAGAGATTGTTGTGTTGTTTTGATTGAGTGTTGAATTGTGATAGCTATACCTAGGATTGTTTAATCTAAATTAGCTAAGCTTTATGCCATGTCATATAGCATTTGATATATAAAATTGATTTAATTGTCATCTTATAATCCTAGATAAGCATTTAGTGTTCCCTAGCTCTATTTGCATTTTGGATATCATTTATATTCACATAGGCTATTTAATCTCTTCATTGAGAAGTCTTATGGTTAAAGTTGTTTAGGCCACAAGCAAATTGGACTAGGTTCACTTTTAAAGGCCTGTGGGTAGTAGTGGTGGGTTATAGACCGTGAGAGGTTTAAGTCAACCTAGGTTGTAAACACCATTGCAATTAGTGGATTCGAGGTTTGTGTGTGGCGCACATAACAGCTCGTGGTTTTTCACTGATCGAAGGTTTCCACGTAAAAATCGAGTGTCTTTTAAATTCCGCATTATTACACTTCGTATGGTCTTGATTGGATAACTCGAAAAATGTGCTCAAAGTCTAATAACCTGTGTCAACAATCTAGAAAAGGCAGTATTATGTGTAGACAATAAGCATATATGTGACCATCGTGCAGATGCGTCAATTAATACCATAAAGTATCTAAATGGTCCACTCGTTGAGTGGATGTGCCCACATATGTCTCCTTGAATTCTTTGTAAGAAAGATGAAGATTCAAAATCAACCTTTGTAATGGATGGTTTGATCACTAACTTTCCTTGTGAATAAACGGTACACATATTTTCATTGGACAGTAGAATCTTCTGGTTCTTTAATGGATGTCCATTAAAACTCTCAATTATCCTACGCATCATAGTAGATCTTGGATAACCGAGACGCTCATGCCAAAGTAAAAATGTTTTTGGATTTGTGAACTTTTGGTTCATAATTGTGTAGGTTCAACTAGTTTTATATTTATATAATATAATTCAGATGAATAAGCATTGAACTTTTCTAAAATGAGCTTTTTGCTCAAGTAGAGATGTATATTGGGGAAATGAGGATGGATATAGGTCCCCCCCCCCCCCCCCATCCCGACTTCCTAGACCCTTCTCCCATCCCCACCCATTTCCCCATTTGGGGAAAATGGGGATGGGGGATTTTGGGGGGAGGTGTCTCCATCCCCAACCCCAGTTCCCCGTTTTTCCCTGTTTTCCCCATTTCCCCGTTTCCCCCATTCCCTTGTTTCCTCATTTCCCCGTTTGACCAAAAATTATAAATTAAAGAAAAAAAAACATTCCATTACAAATACCAAATAAAATCCATTAGTGCATTACAAATACAAAATAAAATCCATTACAAAATAAAGTATTTCAAATGAGTTTATATAGTTAGGGTTTTCAAGGAATAAAAAAAATAAAATAAAATATATATATATATGTATGTATATATATAATTATATTTTAATTATATTTATATATGTTTTGGGGGGGATGGTGAAATGGGGATGGAGGATATATTTATGGGGAAAATGGGGAAATGGGGATAGGGGAGGGTCTCCCATCCCCGTCCCCATTTCAATTTAGGGATGATTTTCATCCCCATCCCCACTCGTTTCCCCATTTCCCCCCAAATTTCTTTCCCCAAATGGGAATGGGGATGTGGAGATTTGGGGATCCAGGGGAAAATTGTGCATCTCTAGGCTCAAGACATGCGATGTAATATAAATGTACTCTCTATTATCCTCACTTATGGTCTCAATATGATATCCATTGTTGCGGATATCTTTGATACTAAGTAGATTTCTTACGGATTTGCTAGAATATAAAGCAACATTTATGCTTATTTTTGTACCGTTTGTTAATATAATCGTGGCTTTTCCGGAGCCTTCTATTAGGTCTGCAGGAATAGATATACTGTTTACCTTGGCTTTGATCAAGGTTAAATTCAAGAAGTATTTTCTATCTCGAATAATAGTATGCGTTGTTCCACTGTTGACCAAACATATATCCCCAATTCCCTTTTGAAACTAGATTGTTTATCCATGTTCCGAAAAGAGAAATCTAATTTAGAACTTCAGGTTCTAAACAATTTCAAGGGTTTGGAACTTTAGGTTCTAAATAATTTCAAGGGTTTAGAACTTCAGGTTCTAAATAATTTCAAGGATTAAGAACTTCAGGTTCTAAATAATTGCCAAAATATTAAAACTCAAAACTTCAGGTTTTGATATAATTGAGATTCAAATCTCTATCAATTAGATTTAGAACTTCAGCTTCATATTTAAATTGAAATCCATAACTTCGGGTTCTAATTAATTAAATTGGAATATAGAACTTCGGGTTCTAATTAATTAATTGGAATATAGAATTTCGGGTTCTGATTCAATTAATTTTCAAAACATTGGATCAATAACTATGCCTGCAGAACCTTGAATTCTACTTAAAATTGGGATCCATATGAATCTAGAACTTCATGTTCTGGTTGAATTGGAATACTGAACTTCAGGTTCTTATTAAATTAGAATACAAAACTTCTGGTCTTGATAAAAATTGGAATATGGAACTTCAGGTCCTGATTAAATTTTCGAATCAAGAACTTCTAGTTCTTATTCTCGAATCAAGAATCTCATGATTTTGATTTTCCGAATCAAGAACTTTTGGCTCTAATTTTAATGAGAAGTACAAAACAAATAATAACAATAAATTAATAATAAAAAATGTTAAAATTAATTGAATAAGAATTTAATACTTAAACGGACTCACTGAGCTCAATAAGTGTCTTGTGCCTAATTCTTCTTTAAAAAAAAGGTTTATGAGCAATGTGTAAACTACATGGTAGAAAAATTTAAATCTCATTAGCTCCAATTAGTCTTATTCAATTAATAAAATATCTTATAATTTCTTTTTCTTATGAAGTTTAAGAAAAGAACGACATTATTAGAGTTTTAAAAGATAAGACCTCTAGTAATAGGTGCCAAATTTGATAGGAACTTTGTGAATATGAAGAATCAAAAGAATTGCACTCATGGGGTTGAAATAGGTTTTGTGAGGATAATAAAAGTCACTGTATCACATCGTATTCGATGACATGAGAGAGAAAACCAAAATTAGCCATCCAAAATATTAGAATTTTGTTTCTAACCACATATGAAATTTTAATCGTTAATAACCACATTTTTGAGAAATTACTTGAATGCCCTCATATAAAAACCATCCCTAAACACACACACTCTCTCTTTTTCTCTCTCTCCCCTCTCCTCTCTCTCTCTTCTCCTTTCTATCCCATCAAAATCTTCACCTGGTTCATGATCAAATTCTAATCATTGTTCCTGCAAATCGAACACCAATGATCGAATTTCGATGGTTCTTCTTGCTTCTTTGTTCGTTCTTCCTCTTGCTTCTCTATTCGTTCTTCATGATCGAATTCCAATCGTTGTTCCGATTTGCTCTAAATCTGTTTAAGTTGTGTAAATATCATTCATTTGTTCATTAATTGAGTTACAAACAGTTACTTTAACATGGTTTTAGCGTTACTGGATCACTTTTGTGTGTTTTTGTGAAGAATTAATTTCAAAAAAGTTTACAGATTTTTCCAGAAGATTTCAAGGTTCACAGATTCGATAACTTGAAATCTTCTGTTAAAACTTGTTGACAAAACTTGAAATCTTGACGAAAAACTTGAAATTATGAAACTTGAAATTTCAATCACGAACCAGAAGAGTTTCAACATTTCAAGTTTTTATAGAAGATTTCAAGTTTTGTTAATAAGTTTTAACAAAAGATTTCAAGTTTTCGAACCCGTGAAACTTGAAATCTTCTGGAAAAATCTGTAAACTTTTTTGAAAACGATTCTTCACATAAACACACATGATTGATGCATTAAAGCTAAAACTATATTAAAGTAACTGTTTGCAACTCAATTAATGAACAAATGAATGATATTTATCGATTTAAAGCAAATCGGAAAAGTTTTTCTCATTGACTTCGTGAAATCCACAACAAGATTATGAAGAACAAAGAAGAACGATGATGAAGAACAGTGAAGAACGAAATCTTAAACAATGGTGCAGCCATTGGTGTTCGATTTGCAGGAAGGTGATGAAGAACAACTACAGTGATGAAGAACAGAGAAGCAAGAAGAAGACAGTGAGAAAAATAAACAAAAGAAAATAGAAATATTAATTTGGGGGCATCTTGGTAATTTATGGACACCACTGAATTTTTTTTCAAAACATGGTTATTAACAATTAAAGTTTCGTATGTGGTTAAAAACGAATTTCCCATGTTTAGAGTGGTTATTTTTAGCAATTTCCACATGAGATATTAAACCCATTCAAGATAGAGAAAAAAAAAAAGGAAAACAAAAAAAGATAGAACAATTTGAATTCCATACAGTGGGTTTTTTTTTTTCCAAACTTTCCAAAATTATAAAAGAATCCATGAAATTTTCAAATCTTATCAAACACCAAATGTTAAATTAATGAGGCTATTTTGGTTTCTATAAATAAACATAATTAAATTATATCTTTCAAAAAATAAAAAATAAAAAAAATCCTCTGCATCCCGCACCCATAGCCAGCGTTTGAGTTATTGACGAATGTCATAAATTGCATTGTGTTTTAAAATTTTAATTGCAAGAAAATGCACACCAAATACGCATAGAGAGAAATTTAGTGAGAGACTAGAGAGGGTCAGAGAAAAAGAAAAGCAGCATGAGCTTGTTCTGTATTGAAAAATTTATAATAGATTTATAATAGATTATATCTATAGAATAAAAGATAAATACTAAATTTTTGGTTTCAATTGTCCATCACAGGAAGAAAAAGGTATCTTCTTACTACTTCCATAAGACCAAGCATCAAGTAGTATTTACCACCAGCCTTCAACACCACCTTCATTTATCTTTTTCCTGCTTACGGATAAAAACAAAAATTAATTAACAACCTACTACTAAGAAAAATTACAGGAAAATATCTTGATCATGTAAGAGTTTTATTTTATTATTTCTGATGTAATTTTCCACAAGAGAAAAGTGACATCAAATGACAAGTTCCTAAAGAAGCCAAAGTACCAATGAATCTTTCTAGCTATGTGCTATTGAAAGAGAACAATAATCCAAGAAAACCATAAATATAAAGAGAACATCTAACCAATAAGTCTTAAGAATCTTCATAGCCTTCTCAGAAATCTCAGTGTTATCATGAGACTGTAAATTCTCAATTTTCTCTAACCCCTCAGCATCATCAATCATCTGGGCACAGACATTTACACCTCCGGTGTTTCCCAGGCTCTTGTCCGATTCTCCCGCCTTCAAGATGTTCTCAAGCCCTTCTAAACAAACTGTAACTATTCTTGGATCCGGACAAATGAGAAGATCACACAAGGGCTTGATGCACCCTTGACTGACAAGGTACCTATCACCACAAGAGATGAATGAGATATGAACAATACATTATCCAAAACAAAACCGGCCTAGAGAAAAGATATCAGCATACTTGATTTGCTTGTGGGTACCACCGTATGTAGCATTTGAGATTGCCCATGCAGCCTCTTTCTTAATATCAAACTCGGCATTTTGAAGTAGGTGAACAAGCGGGCCAATTATTTTAGCCTCAATCACAGCCTACAAAATTGTATTCATAACAATACTATCATAGTTAAAACATATGCATGATAATATAGTAATTTGGATGTAAAAAGAAACCAGAAGTAATAATTAAATCAATTAAGACATGAAGGTTAGTAGGTTACATGAATCTGCTCCTTGTTGCCAGCAGTGATATTCGAGATAGTCCAACAAGCTTCCTTCATGATGCTCTTTTTATAATTATTGGTCAACAGATTCAAATGACAAGGCAATGCTTGATGGCTGATAATACACTGAGAGGCGATAAGAAAACATCTATCAGCTACAACAGAGAGGCAAGAGAATTTCGACTTGATGCACTAGGTAAGCTTCAGTTAGAAACAGATGATTTCCACTTACAAAAGCGATTAGAAATACTTATTCATAAAAATGGGGAGCATAGATTAATTTTTACAGAACAAAATATAAATTATCAATTAAACAATCAACATAATAAAGCATTAATACCTGAGTCTGCAAATTATCTCCGGTGACTATATTTCCAACCGTATGAAGAGCAGGAATGAGTACCGATGGAAATGGAGAAGGATGCCTGACAAATAACAAAACAGTTTAGGGACTCTTATAGTCTTACATGTGACAAACATTGCTAAAACTGCACATGTATAAGCCAAAAGTACAGTATTGTTTGACAAACACTCACGTTAAAAACTCAACTAGCCGAGGATATACACCTGCATCAATAACAGCTTGAATTTCGTCATTTGTACCATCTGAAAGATACGAGAGTGCCCAGCATACATCTGTCAACACTTCTTCATTGTTTAAAAGGATAAGTTGCGCAAGGGCTGTAAATGCAGGCTTAACCTGCTCACAGAAATAAATCAAATGAACATCCTAAAAACTACAGCCACAACCAATCTACAAATAAAAAGGTTGTATATCCTGACAAGAACAGGTTAACAACTTTAAAGTCAAATGTAATCGTTAAGCAAACCAAATAAAAAGGTGGCTGTGGCTTTCCCCCTACAAAAAATTGAAAGTGTCCAGGTGGCATTTCTCAGCATAGGAAGATTGTCATGCTTTTCCAATTGTTCCTGCAACCGATGCAAAGCTCCACAGCCAAGAACAAGATCACGGCATCTGGGAGACTCACTGGCAATATTTACCAATGCCCACGTAGCCTATAAGTTGTTTAAATAACAAATAAAAAGACCTTAGTTAACAATTCAGTTTATGCCAACAATAAAATACCTAGCCAAGAAGGGAGTAGAGACAAAAATGGAAAAAGATGGAATTAAAAAAATTGAATAGCAAATACCTGCTCACAAACATCATCACTTGGGGAAACTAATTAGCAACCCTTCTTGTCTTTAACACTACCACCCTTCTTACATTTTCCTTTTCTTCCCAATTATTTGGGACCCTTCAGGTTCAGAACCACCTTCTTCATTTATGTTCTTGTCTTTTCTGCTTACAGATTAAAAATAAAAATAAAAACTAATTAGCAACCTAGTAAATAAATAAAAAACGCAAAAAAATAACTAAAGATAACACGGGTCTTTTTTAATAATTTATTTAACAAAAACTTTCAAGTTTAAAGCTTTGGCATTCGACAGGAGACGAAGTACATTGATATCAAAGGAACCACCGTTCTTACTTTTTCCTTTTCTTCCCAATTATTTAAGACCCTTCAGGTTCAGCACCACCCTGTTCATTTGTGTGCTTGTTTTTTCTGCTTTTAGATAAAAAATAAAAATAAAAACTAATTAGCAATGTAGTAAAATTTTTTTAAAAAAAAAAAAAAGGCCAAAAATATCTAAGATAACGCAGGGGTCTGCGATATTATAAAAATATGTTATAATAGTGATTTCTAAATAAGATTCAACCTCACAAGGTTGAGTAATGAATACAATAAAAGAATATACAATGGATTTCTTATTTGATAAACAAGTTCCTTGCCATTCAAATAAGAATAGTGCTATTCTAGCAGAAAAAACACACACACAAAAGACACTCTTTTTTGTCACTAGCCAGTTAAAGATCACCCAATGCAAAACAATACAAAAAGCAAAATAAGGGACATCATCAAGCTTAAAAATACAATAAACTTGAGATGAACAAGATTGAAAAATAAAAGATAATTGACCTTCTACTTCATTAGTTTTAGAATAACAATACCTTGGCCAATACTAAGCAGACCTAAACTTCACCAACTCATAACCACTGTCATGCAGGTAGATCTTAGCTTCATAGAAGCTATTATCTGAACATTGTAAAGTTAAAAAATATAGTACGCTTTCGATCAGCATACAGTTGGAGCTCAGAATCTGGCTAAGCTTTAAATTAGCACCCTGCATAAGTAAAGATGCAAAGAAAATTCATGAATTGGTCCAAAGACTAATTAGCACCATTAAAGCAATGAAGAGAAAGAAAAAAAAAAAAAAAGCAATTTTAATAAAAACAAACCTTAACTAAATTGGAATATAGAACTTCAGGTTCTAATTAAATAATTGGAATATAGAACTTCGGGTTCTGATTCAATTAATTTTCAAAACATTGGATCAATAACTATGCTTGCAGAACTTCGAGTTCTGCTTAAAATTGGGATCCATATGAATCTAGAACTTCAGGTTCTGGTTGAATTGGAATACTGAACTTTAGGTTCTTATTAAATTAGAATACATAACTTCAGGTCCTAATTAAATTTTCAAATCAAGAACTTCTGGTTCTTATTTTTTTTCAAATCAAGAACTTATGGTTCTTGAAAAATTTAAATCTCCTTAGCTCCAATATAATTAGTCTTATTAAATTAATAAAAAAAAAATTCTTATTTATTAGTATTATCTTATAATTTCTTTTTCTTATGAAGTTTAAGAAAAGAACGACATTATTAGAGTTTTAAAAGATAAGACCTCTAGTAATAGGTGCCAAATTTGATAGGAACTTTGTGAATATGAAGAATCAAAAGAATTCCACTTATGGGGTTGAAATAGGTTTTCTGAGGATAATAAAAGTCGACGATAGTTTGAAAATTAAGGTACTGTATCACATCTTATTCGATGACATTAAACCCCTTCAAGATAGAGAAAAAAAAAATAGAACAATTTGAATTCCATAGAGTGGGTTTTTTTTTTTTTTTTTTTTTTTTCCTAACTTTCCAAAATTATAAAAGAATCCATGAAATTTTCAAATCTTATCAAACACCAAATGTTAAATTAATGAGGCTATTTTGGTTTCTATAAATAAGCATAATTAAATTAAATTTTTCAAAAAATAAAAAATAAAAAAATCCTCTCCATCCCGTACCCATAGCCAGCATTTGAGTTATTGATGAATGTCATAAATTGCATTGTGTTTTGAAATTTTACTTGCAAGAAAATGCACACCAAATACGCATAGAGAGAAATTTAGTGAGAGACTAGAGAGGGTCTGAGAAAAAGGTATCTTCTTACTACCTCCATAAGACAAAGCACCAAGTAGTATTTCCCGAGTATTTACCACCAGCCTTCAACACCACCTTCATTTGTCTTTTTCCTGCTTATGGATAAAAACAAAAACAAAAATTAATTAGCAACCTACTACTAAGAAAAATTACAGAAAAATTAGAGTTTTGTTTATTATTTCTGATGTAATTTTCAGCAAGAGAAAAGTGACATCAAATGACAAGTTCCTAACGAGCCTAAGTACCAATGTATCTTTCTAGCTATGTGCTATTGAAAGAGAACAATAATCCATGAAAACCTTAAATATAAAGAGAACATCTAACCAATAAGTCTCAAGAATCTTCATAGCCTTCTCAGAAATCTCAGTGTTATCTTGAGACTGTAAATTCTCGATTTTCTCTAACCCCTCAGCATCATCAATCATTTGGGCACAGACATTTACACCTCCGGTGTTTCCCAAGCTCTTGTCCGATTCTCCCGCCTTCAAGATGTTCTCAAGCCCTTCTAAACAAACTGTAACTATTCTTGGATCCGGACAAATGAGAAGATCACACAAGGGCTTGATGCACCCTTGACTGACAAGGTACCTATCACCACAAGAGATGAATGAGATATGAACAATACATTATCCAAAACAAAACCAGCCTAGAGAAAAGATATCAGCATACTTGATTTGCTTGTGGGTACCACCGTATGTAGCATTTGAGATTGCCCATGCAGCCTCTTTCTTAATATCAAACTCGGCATTTTGAAGTAGGTGAACAAGCGGGCCAATTATTTTAGCCTCAATCACAGCCTACAAAATTGTATTCATAACAATACTGTCATAGTTAAAACATATGCATGATAATATACGTAATTTGGATGTAAAAAGAAACCAGAAGTAATAATTAAATCAATTAAGACATGAAGGTTAGTAGGTTACATGAATCTGCTCCTTGTTGCCAGCAGTGATATTCGAGATAGTCCAACAAGCTTCCTTCATGATGCTCTTTTTATAATTATCGGTCAACAGATTCAAAAGACAAGGCAATGCTTGATGGCTGATAATGCACTGAGAGGCGATAAGAAAACATCTATCAGCTACAACAGAGAGGCAAGAGAATTTCGACTTGATGCACTAGGTAAGCTTCAGTTAGAAACAGATGATTTCCACTTACAAAAGCGATTAGAAATACTTATTCATAAAAATGGGGAGCATAGATTAATTTTTACAGAACAAAATATAAATTATCAATTAAACAATCAACATAATAAAGCATTAATACCTGAGTCTGCAAATCATCTCCAGTGACTATATTTCCAACTGTATGAAGAGCAGGAATGAGTACCGATGGAAATGGAGAAGGATGCCTGACAAATAACAAAACAGTTTAGGGACTCTTATAGTCTTACATGTGACAAACATTGCTAAAACTGCACATGTATAAGCCAAAAGTACAGTATTGTTTGCCAAACACTCACGTTAAAAACTCAACTAGCCGAGGACATACACCCGCATCAATAACAGCTTGAATTTCGTCATTTGTACCATCTGAAAGATACGAGAGTGCCCAACATACATCTGTCAACACTTCTTCATCGTTTAAAAGGATAAGTTGCGCTAGGGCTGTAAATGCAGGCTTAACCTGCTCACAGAAATAATTCAAATGAACATCCTAAAAACTATAGCCACAACCAATCTACAAATAAAAAGGTTGTATATCCTGACAAGAACAGGTTAACAACTTTAAAGTCAAATGTAATCGTTAAGCAAACCAAGTAAAAAGGTGGCTGTGGCTTTCCCCGACAAAAAATTGAAAGTGTCCAGGTGGCATTTCTCAGCATAGGAAGATTGTCATGCTTTTCCAATTGTTCCTGCAACCAATGCAAAGCTCCACAGCCAAGAACAAGATCACGGTATCTGGGAGACTCACTGGCAATATTTACCAATGCCCACATAGCCTATAAGTTGTTTAAATAACAAATAAAAAGACCTTAGTTAACAATTCAGTTTATGCCGACAATAAAATACCTAACCAAGAAGGGAGTAGAGACAAAAATGGAATAAGATGGAATTAAAAAAACTGAATAGCAAATACCTGCTCACAAACATCATCACTTGGGGAAACAAGAAGTTTCGCTAATTTTGAAACAGCATTATGAGCAAGTAAAACATCAATATTCTCAGTTGTGCCAGATGCAATGTTTGTAAGAACCCAAGCCGCTTCAAACTACAAGAATTTAAGCCTCATTAGAACTTCATTTGAATTTTAAATGTAACATATACTTCCTTTGTCAACTAGATTCTTAAAAACCAAAGTTTTAAAACTCGGAAGGCGGTGCGAGGCGGGAAGGCCTCCGCGAGGCGAGGCGGGTGCCTCAAGGCAATCGAGGCAGCCGCCTCAGCCCGAAAATGGAAAGAAAAAAAAATAACAAAGTAGAAAATATTCCATAATCTTCAATAAATAAGTTATATTCAGCAATACAAACATAAATATCCTAGACAAATGAACCAATAATAAAAGATTTACCCAAACTCATAGTCCAAACTCCAACTAACGACCAATACCTAGTTTGATAAACTTAGCTCACAAGAATATATAATATATAATAATAATAATAAATTAATAAGCAGCCGCCAGCTACTAGCATCCAGACCAGCTGGAAGCTGTATAGAGAAAGCAGTTGACAGCTGCTATGATTTTTTTTTAAAAAAAACTAAAAACTACAAAAAAAAAAAAAAAAAAATAAGAGATATAGATGAAATAGAGAGAGATGAAGAACAAAGTACAAAACAGATGAAGAAGAGACAAATGTGCGCTGAAGAAAAAGATTTTAAATTTTTTTGAATTTGGGAACACGCCGCCGTACACCGCCGCGGCGCCACTGCCAGAACTGCACATGGCCGCCACCGACGGAACCATCAGAATCAGACGTTGTCAACCAGCAACTTTCCCTTCATCGCCAACCTCCAGATCTGCCTCTATCAACGCAGATCTACGTTCAAAAAGTAGATCTCAACTTCTCAACAGCATCACCATCTGCTAACAGAGCAAAAATAATGCGGCAGATGAGAGGAGAGGCAGGCGAGTGAGGGCTGTTCGGCGGATATACAGCCGCCTTGTGCGGCGAAGGCGGAAGTTTGAACAAAAGCATCAGGTGCGGCCGTACTGGTTCGGTTTCGCCAAGAGGCAGGTGAGGCCGCCTCAAACCGCTTTTTAAAACATAGTTAAAAATGTCGTTACATCTAACAAAAATAATACAACCGAGAAACGTTTGGCAAACCTGGAGCCGAGGAGAGTCATCACTTCTAAGAAAATAAACAAAGCAAGGAACAACGCCACATTGTATAACTTCCTCAATTGGAGGGCTGCACTCTGTGAAAACGTGAAATACAATTAAGACTATTTACAAAATACTGACACATACATCGTACATTACAACTTACAACAAGGACCGATTTTCTCACCAGCTGACAGCAACTTCCGGAACTGGGTGATGGCCCACAGTTGTTCATTATGATCGGCACTAATGATACCAGCTTCCATTTTTGGAAGTAGTTCCAACTGCAGTCAAACGTTCAAATAAGATATATAAGAAACAATCATCGCTACATTTTAACACTTTGTCCAACACTCCAACCTCAACAATCCAATAACAGTTTGTAACTAAATTGAACTCAGCAAAGTTGCATATTAAATACACCAAATGTGAAACTAGAAACTAATCCGAATTCGAACATGAATCCCGAACAATTCAATACCAATAACGATCAAACTAGACTCTTGATATCACATCATAACAACTAAAATGATCAATAAATCGTCCAATTCCTAACGAATCAAAAAGAACCCTAACTAGAAAACTTTAAAAGCTCAGAAATTTCACAAAGATAAAAAACCCTAATGAAATTAATATTTACAAAACTGACTAGAAGATACCTGAGCAGAAGCAGGCAATTGCTGCTGTTGTTGGAGGCCTTCGCGTCGCTTCTTCATTAAGCTGTTTTCGCTCTTGCTCTTCCGGATCACCACCATGTTGTCCTTTCTTCTCCGCCATCCCTCATCCGCATCCACCGCCACCTCATAGCAGTTCTGACGCACTTCCGTCATCGTGCTCGGCCTCATCGACATGGTTTGGTCACTTCGAAGTTGGAAATTTGAAACGTTAAAACCCTAATTTGAATCTAATTAAAATTCAAAAATGCAGAGAATGTCTGATTTGGGGATTTTAAAGAGAAAAAACAAGGGTTTGTATAGGATCGTGGAGAATAAAGTCAGGTGGAAAATGGACATGGATCATTGGATTATTTAAATTTAAGAGTTTAATTTTATTTTTTAAATTTAACAAGCAACTTTCTGATTTGGAAAAGTAATTTTCCACAGGAGAACAGTGACATTAAAGGACAAGTTCCATACTAAAGAACCAAAGTACTAATGAATCTTTCTAGCAATGTGCTATTGAGAGAGAACAATAATCCAAAAAAACCATAAATATAAAGATGTGTTAATAGTTCACACCGCCAAAGCTGGTTTGAAACTTTTCCTAATTTATGTACCAGAAGAAAAAGGTATTTTCTTTAACACCAACACCCTTCTTACATTTTCCTTTTCTTCCCAATTATTTGGGACCCTTCAGGTTCAGCACCACCTTCTTCATTTGTGTTCTTGTCTTTTCTGCTTACAGATTAAAAATAAAAATAAAAACTAATTAGCAACCTAGTAAATAAATAAAAAACGCAAAAAAATATCTAAAGATAACACGGGTCTTTTTTAATAATTTATTTAACAAAAACTTTCAAGTTTAAAGCTTTGGCATTCGACAGGAGACGGAGTACATTGATATCAAAGGAACCACCATTCTTACTTTTTCCTTTTCTTCCCAATTATTTGGGACCCTTCAAGTTCAGCACCACCCTCTTCATTTGTGTACTTGTTTTTTCTGCTTTTAGATAAAAAATAAAAATAAAAACTAATTAGCAATGTAGTAAATTTATAAAAATAAAAATAAAAAAAAGGCCAAAAATATCTAAGATAACGCAGGGGTCTGCGATATTATAAAAAGATGTTATAATAGTGATTTCTAAATAAGATTCAACCTCACATGGATGAGTAATGAATACAAGAAAAGAATATACAATGGATTTCTTATTTGATAAACAAGTTCCATGCCATTCAAATAAGAATAGTGCAATTCTAGCAGAAAAAACACACACACACAAGATAGTGTTAGCAATCACTCTTTTTTGTCACTAGCCAGTTAAAGATCACCCAATGCAAAACAATACAAAAAGCAAAATAAGGGACATCATCAAGCTTAAAAATACAATATAACTTGAGATGAACAAGATTGAAAAATAAAAGATAATTGACCTTCTACTTCATTAGTTTTAGAATAACAATACCTCGGCCAAAACTTAGCAGACC
The DNA here is from genome assembly GCA_008009225.1 of Acer yangbiense. Lineage (NCBI taxonomy): Eukaryota > Viridiplantae > Streptophyta > Magnoliopsida > Sapindales > Sapindaceae > Acer > Acer yangbiense. Next base: position 51,954,449 of record CM017762.1, on the reverse strand, counting down.
TAAACTTCACCAACTCATAACCACGGTCATGCAGGTAGATCTTAGCTTCATAGAAGCAATTATCTGAAAATTGTAAAGTTAAAAAATATAGTACGCTTTCGATCAGCATACAGTTGGAGCTCAGTATCTGGCTAAGCTTTAAATTAGCATCCTGCATAAGTAAAGATGCAAAGAAAATTCATGAATTGGTCCAAAGACTAACCTTAAGCGTGTTAAACTCTTTAATTGCTGCTTCAGCTGCTTTAATGGTCATCGGTGAGTTAACATCTCGGGGTAAAATCCATCTGCTACAGGCTGCTATAGGAATGAGATCAACATGAAAACCCTACAAGAAACAGCAAAATTAGTTGTGTTTTAAAAAATAAGAATAGGAAAAAGAAATAATACCTCAGTGTCTCGGAGTTGGTTTGCATATTCAGCGAAATATTGGTGTTTAGGCAAATCAGATTTAGCTTTGAAAGGGCTACGATCCCACATTGGATCATACGGATCGATGAAATCATATATTTGATGCACCTCTGCCATGTTTTGATGCACCTCCTCTGCCAAAAGAACAACATTAACACAAAACAATCCCAAAGTTGATGGATCAAAAGAGAAACACAAAAATATGATCAATAAACTGAAAACATAATAATGAATTATAATCACAACATGAACAGATACCATAATCTGTTTCGAATGGGAAAAGATGAATTTTTTGCTATAAGAAATTTGATTGGGCAAGATTATATACAAACAATCATATGAAAAGATAAATTGGTAAACAAACTGATCCCAGATACAACCAAAGCAAACCCAAACAGAACAAATCAAAAGAGGAAGAATATATGTCAGTATTCAAAAAAGACCAAAAGAACAAACGTACCAAGATATTGATAAGTTGCGATTTTGGTGGAGTTTTGGAAGGATTTAGGTTGGATTTCGAGGAAGATGAAGAGACAAGTCAGAGAAAGTGCTAGGGTTGTGTTTGAAAATTAAGAAGGAGTTTATACGGTTATGCTTTAACTCTAAACGACATGCCGTTTGAGTGATAAATATAGGTTTTCTGGGTTCAATTGAAAACGACACCGTTGGTGTCCAAGCTTGACTACCGTAACTAGTGTGGTGTCTGCTGTATGTTATCTTTTCCTGTGAGTCCATGATAAGTACTAGTGTCTAATAATATAGGGAATCATTACCCATATGGACCTGATTCTAAAATTTCCCTTTCTGTTATGCTTTAAGTTTCTTTCTTTTGGAGAACCCTGTAGTTTCAAATTTTATCACATAGTACCCTCATTTTCTGAAAATTACTTAAAATACATTCAATATTGTATTTATTAAATTTTGGTACTTTTTGAAATAAGGAGAATTTATTTGGGGATAAATTAGGGTTTATCAATTAAAATGAATTTAGGTGAATATGATCACTTGACTCAATTGTGGGTGTAGGTGAATCCAAGTTCTTCAAGTTTCATTAATTATATATATAAGTTCTTCAAGTTTCAATGAGGTTTGGATTGAAGAAACGGCACTACAAGAAATAATCCTTTTTTGACGAACTGTCGAAAATACAACATTTTTTAGGGCGATTGATGGTTGGAGATAAAGGAACTATGCCGTCGCAAAAAGGCTTTGTAAACCAAGTTAGGGGATCATTTACGAGGTAGATTGTGGTTGGAAATAATGTATATATTACTAAGGAGCATTGTGATCGAAAATAATGCATTCTCAACGAAATGTAGCGGTTGATAATAATGTATTTCCGATGAATGTAGCGGTCATAATTAATGTATTTTTGATGAGTGAAGCTATCATAAATAATTTATTTCGATGAGCGCCAAAGTCAAAAATAATAGATTTCCAAAGGCCATAGCGGTTGGAAATAATGTATTTCCAAGGACCACGCTAGGCGGAAATAATGTATTTCCGATGAGCTCTATAGTCAGAAATAATATATTTCCAAGTACCACATCAGTCGAAAATTATGTATTTCCGATAAACCCCACTATCATAAATAATATATTTCCAAGGATCATATCAACATTATTTCCGATGAGCCACACAATCAAAAATAATATATTTCCAAGTACCATTGCGGCCGAAAATAATGTATTTCCAAGGCCAACATCAGTCGAAAATAATGCATTTCCAAGAACTGCAATGGTCGAAAATAATGTATTTCCAATGACCACATAAGTTGGAAATAATGTATTATCAAGAAACACTATGGTTGGAAATATAGTACTTACGAGCAACACCACGGTAAAAAATACCATATTACTGTGGGAAGCCATGGTTGAATTTAATGATTTATCAAGGGAGATTGTGATCGAAAATGATGAATTATCGAGGGAAGTTGTGGTAGGAAATAATTTATTATCAATGTTAATGTGCTGTCAATGGAGGCTATAATAAAAAATAATTAATTACTGAAAAATGTTATTGACGAAAGTAAAAAATAATGTAATTATTATTGTTATAACATGTATTCAAAAATTATAACATGAGAACACAATACTGTATACAATTAAAAATTTCAACAAAAAAAAAAATTCACAAATTTATCTCAATAGCAAATTGAAAGGAAACACAAACATAAAGTTAACATATGAAATGTAATCTCCAAATTATAAATACCCAAATTTCAACAAAATTATGCATGACAACAAATAAAATAAAATTGTCACTGAAATGTTTAAAGATAGAAATCATATGAAATAGGGAATGCCCAAATGTCAAACCGAGCTATCCGACTCCCTTTCAATGTGAGCATTTAAATCTTCAATACTATTATCATGAATAAAGAAATATAATAATAATTAATAATATTAAATATAATTTAATAGATCTAATATAATCAATTTTTAGATACAAAATATAATAATGAAACTTTATTAGCATTGATTGCGAACTTCCGGATGTCATCATCTCAAATGAATTTTTCAATTCATGCACTAAATCTTTCAAATTATGAATTTCTTCCCTTATGGCTTTCATTTCATCCTGATGCTTTAAACAATTACGTTTACCGCAATTTGTACTATTAGATGAAGTAAATACATCACTTGGTTTTAGGCTAGCACCAAACCTAAGAACACGACCGTGTCTAGGCTTTCCGGTAACCTCTCTATATACCTCCCATTCTTTTGCCCTTGCATTTTCAGTTTCAGGAGGAGGCTTATTTGAGCCCATTTTTTCTACAACAATCAGTTTACATATATAACAATAATAGATTATTTTAATGAAAATATAGAAATAAAATTACATGTAATTCCTCAACTTAAAAAAAAAAAAAAAAAACTAGACAACTCACATGCATTTCCTCAGCCTTTTCACTAGCTCAATTGCCGTCCTTATAGCTATGAAATTTCTTAAAGAATTCAAATGGAGAAGGTTCAATGCCATTTCGATCAAACTGTATATAACCAAAAAAAAAACCATAAAGAATAACTATATATAATAATTTATTTTCAATTGACCATCATATTATATACAATCACATTATACTTGATCTTGCTGAAGCTCGATACAAAGAGCTTAAACCACTTGTCAATGAGTTGGCCATATTAGAGGCAGAGCAGAAGGCTGGAGAAGCAGAAGGGTCGTAAACTAGTACAAGAAAGAGAAGGAAGAAGAAAAACAAGAATTTGTCCATAAAATAGTTCCAAGCACCCACCCACCAATTTGAGCCCTTCAAAATGTAAACTAGTTTTGTTTGTTGGTTTGATAGCTGATCGCGTTACAAATGTTCATATTTAGCGCTCCATTTTCCTATCTTTTGTATTCGTTTCCGAGCACTTTTGTGTATATAATGTGTGTTTTAGTTATGTGCAGGTAAATATCCCACATAGAAGATGTTTATACCGAAAGTGGACAAAACAGGGCAATTATGTGTGAAGAAGACCATCTGATGTGTAAAATCGTGTTATAAAAACATAACTCGCAAGTGCACGAATCGTGAGATAAGTACAGCGACAAGTAGGGATCGTTCCCACGAGGAAAAGTGATTTACTAGTTATAACTAATTCTAATTAAAGCTAAGCAATTAACAGTATCCAAGAGAGTTTGATTGATTGATTGATTGATAATTAAAACTAAATTAAACTAAGAAAACAATTAACAAGAATATGTGAATGTGATCAAGAGGTGAGAGGACTAGGTCATCAATGCTCCCCAACTATGTCTACTCAATGCTTCGAATTGACTTTTGATAAAAGATGTAACTCAAGTTAAGGGTTCGTTCTTATCTTATTTATGATTGTTACCGTATGATCCTGTGATGAACCAAGTGTTCTCAACTGTAATTCAATTCAACTCAAACACATGAGATATGAATCACAACCAAAAACCCATTAAGCTCAAGAACAAGTGAACCAAAATTGCGTCCCAAACACTTGGGGTTGCTAATTTTATTCATTCAATTAAATATTGGCTCTCAATTATAATTTAATTTAACTCAAACACATGAGATATAAATCACAATTAAAAACCCTAAATTCCTACCTAGCATAAAACTATGCATCAACAAGAATAAAAAATTAAATTATAGGATGAATTGAATGAATCAAAACCTGAATTAATAGAAATATAGTCAATTCTAACAAAGAGTATTAATAGAGGTTCACATTGACTCCCTAGTATGGAGTTAGTTACACATATTAGAAACAAAGAAACAAGAGGGAGAAAAGATAAAACCCATTGAAAAGCTTCAACAAATTCTTCAAATCCTCGATGAACTCCTTCGTCTTCGAATCTTCGAATTTTCTATGAGTAAAGATGAATGATGAATTTATGTGATGAGCAAAAAGTGTGGAATGTCTGAATGGAAGAGTTGCAGAACCAGCCAGAGAAAAGAAGACCTCTACCCTAAAGACATCATAACATATTTATAGGCCCCTTCAATCTGCCTACGAAAAGAATCCCTTGTCTTGAAATTATCGCAAAACCGCTGCCGTGACCGCTGCTAGTGTGGCAATGGCACGGCAGCGCCCTTGACGAGAAACGGGGAACTACTGCGGCAGCGGCAGCGGCAGCGGTAGCTACTGTTCTTCTAAACGCTGCTGCATCGCTGCTCAACAATTGGGAGTTATTTCAGCTGTACTATTGGGTAATTGCATGAAAGCCCCCTGGAGTCTTCAAAATAGCACTTTATGCTTGATATTCTTCGATTTATTCATCTGGATCCAAACTCCTGAAAATGCTCACACACACACACATTAAATCCCAAAAAGACTCGAGAAACAAGCAATTGATTGGAGGAATGGGGATAAAAAACATATACAATAAATGACCGATCACCATCGCAGGTTCGTACCGCTAGAATGAACCCGCTGGACAGGGGAGCATGAAACCATGGAGAAGACCAGCTAGTTGAAGACTTTCTGGTCAACTGGAATGAACTCGCGGGACAGAAGATCAGAACCCGCGGTGAATTCTGGTTAGCTCATGTCGCTGGAAAGAGCCAGTTGGAATGAAGTCGCCAGGCCTCCCGCTAGTTCATCACCTTCTGGCTAGCTAAACATTTCCCACAGGCTAAACCTGCGGAAGCTTCCCACTAGCTTGGACCTTCTGGTTGACTAAAATATTCCCACTGTCCAAGCTTGCCAAGACTCTGGCTAATTCGTGCCGCTAGAAAGAACCCGCGAACTAAACCCGCTAGACCCCCATCTGAGCTGAAATGATGATATTCTCAAGGGTACTTTGGTCTTTTCACACCCCATTCATGCCTAAACTTGCACACCTCTTAGCTTCTCTTTTAAGAGAGAACTAAGTGCACCACCCCACTTTGCTCCAAGAAACCCTTTTTCTTGGATTGAACACAACAAAAGAGAGAGAGCAACTCCAAACCTTCCATGGGGGATTTTCCTCCATGGAGAGTATATATGTAGAGATAGGAGGGCTTGTGTGTCAAGCTTAAGGAGTTTCATAGATAGGGAGAGCTTTTGGAGGCTTGTCTTCAAGGGTGATTTCTTTACTTCTCATATCTTTGTAATATATTGATGTGTAATTTCATGTGGGAATATTTGTAACCAACACTTATGCTAATATATGTATGTATTGTTCATTTGATTTGATTTGGTATTGATTCATTCCTTAGTTGTATATTGATTAACCTCTTATTATGATATTCATGTGTATGGATGATTATATATTGATATGTATGTATGTATGAGATTAGGAGTAGATTAACTAAATGATTAGGAGTAGTTGTAATCAAATATCTCATTTGTTTTTATGTATGTTGGTATATGATTTACTATGTATGTGTTTAGAATGATTAGAGTGATTGAGAGTTGAGATTGTGCTTGGATAACCATTCCTTGCATAATCTTGGCTATTAGCTCTATGGAATGGAAATAGCTTGTTGTGCATAACTATGTCATGATAGCTTTGGTTCATATGTTCTTATGCTTAATGGGTCTAAACCTAGACACAATCACTCTTCCAACTTGGAAAGTGATGACATGATTTCGGTAATTCCCTAATCAAGAGAACAAACCCTTATTGAATTAATTGGATTCACATATTAAACAATCGACATAAATTGCATATTGTGTGTTTGATAAGTCGATGTCCCATATGTGTTTAATATCTTGCTTATCTCCCAACCACCTTTATTTTCGTAGCTAGGGTGTCTTGCCTTTAGGAGTAGAATAACGTAATTAGGAGTAGATTAATTAGATAGCCAAGACACCCGGCTACATTTCTATCATAGTTAGTTTGCATATCTACACACACACCACACCGCATTCCATTTACATTGCTTTAATAAACACTAGCACTAGATATAGTTAATGAATTCCATCTCCTTGTGGAACGAACTGTACTTGTTGCTACGCGATCGTAACGATCCGTGCACTTGCGGATAAACTCGCATGCCCTATCATTTACGATAGTTTATAGAACTATCTCGTGCATGTCAAGTTTTTGGCGCCGTTGCTGGGGAAATGGTTATTCGTTAGCCATATTTAGTTTTAGCAAATAATGTAGTTTGTTTTGTTTATTGTTTTCTTGTTTTTATTTTCATATCAAGCAAATGCGTTTGATTTTGTTTGACTTGTTAGTGTTGTGCAGGATTCTTAGGTCCGGAATCAAGGAAGGGGGCTAAAATGAGAAAAACTACCTTCCGCGACCTCAGTCCGTGTGTTAATACGCACAGCCAAAGCCGCAAGTTCCGCTTGGAGCCTTAAGCGAGACAAGTCCACGGGAAGGAACCCGCAGACCAGAAGACATGAACTCGTGGGGGATGTCCGCAACTTCGCATCAGCGGGAATGATCCAGTGAAACAGAAGAGAAGAACCCGTGGGCTTGATAGGGAAGACCAGCGACTTCGTATCCGCGGGAATAAGCCCATCAACCAGCAAGAACGAACTCACTGGAATGTCCGCGACTTCAATCTGCGGGAAAGAACCAGTGCCGAGCCCCAACAATGGATGGACTGCACAACCCATGGATCGCGACGCACGATACAAGAGGTATCCTCTACACTTTGCTTTCCCAACATAAAGTCTCTTCAATCGACTCATCCATTTTTATATTTGAGAGGATTGGAGAGACTTAGTTTTGTGCTTCAATTCAAGTGGAATGCATGTGTTGAGTGTAATGTACTTGTGGGTCATTGTAGTATGGTGGTAAGTTTCCCACATTTGTGCTTAAAGTATAAATGCATTGCTTGTATATTTTGTCATTTTTATTTTTATTTTTGTTTAGATCTAAGAGTGCGATTGTATTGTGCTTAGATCTTAGGATTTATTGTGTTTTGTTGTTTTTAGTCTTTGTGATTTTGTTGTTTTTATGTCCGAATCTTGCTAAGCGTTGTCCAATTTATGTACGGAAAAGGTTCTGTTGTGCTACATTGAGGATAATGTTAAGTTTAGGTTTGGGGGTGTGGACAACTTTCGTGATGTTTTTTTTTTATTTTTTTTTATTTTTTTTTTATTTTAAGGTTTTGTCGTTGATAATTTTCAAATCTCTACAGATTGGTCAAAATTGAAAATTTTGGAATTGAAGTGCATTTTGTTGAGATAATATTTGCGCGTGCCAGTAGAAACATGTCATGTATGCTTTTAGGTTTATATCTTTGAAACAAATTAAAGGTGTGTATAATATTATCTAGAGGGGGGTGAATAGATTTTAACCGATATTTCCCAATTTTCGAGTATGGTTAAGATTACGAAAAAGCCCCTAACTAGTCAATTTACATAACAGTTGTAATATGTGCAGAATTTAAATAATACTTGATATTTACGTGGAAACCCTCACGGGAAAAACCATGGGCTAGTAAGTGTGCCACACTCGAACCTTGAATCCACTAAATGTGTTAAAGATTACAACCTAATCCTAGTATAAGTGAACCTAGTCCAATTGCTTGTGATTTACGCAACCTAATCCCGAAAACTAAACAAGTCTTACTTCTCAATGAAGAGATAATACAACTTAAGTGAATATATGAAATACTCAAAATGCAACAAGAGCTAGGTAACCCTACATACTTATCTAGGATGAAAATATAACAATAAATACAATCCTAGATATCAAGAGCTAAATGACATGTCATAAAACTTAGCTAAACATAGATTAAATAAACCTAGATAGCTATCACAATACAACACTCAATCATGTCAACACAACAATCTCTATTTTGAATATTAAATGTTAATCTAAGAACATGCAAATAATAAAAAAGATGCCTTGATAATAAAACACTAATTATAAATGATAATAGTGAAGAACATACCAAAGGAAGTGTGTTGACCAAGACCCATGCAAGTAAGCATCCTAACTATGCTAGAAAATGCTTAGATGATATTTTGATGCATATGGAAATGGGTTTTAAGAGTTAAAGAAACGTTCTTGGGGGTTTCTCTCTTGAATATATTTTTTCTTAAAAGTATTTTTTTTTTCTCTCTTGATCTGCGGCCAAGAGAAGAGAAGAAGATATATATGAATATTTAGGTTTTCAACAAAACAAAACAGCACCGTTTAACATATATATAATTTTACATTCAAAATGCATAGTATTTGGATGGTGAATTGTAGAAGACAAAGGAGAAAATCCTGTGTGGTGAGCTCACGATAGAAAATTAAGTGGTCCCATGATGTGCCATATTAAAGTCACTCATGCAACAAGCAATCACAAAGCAAAAGAGCTCACATGCAACTTAATGCATAAAATAAAATGGCCTTGAAAAATAAAAGCAAAATGCAATCAGGTGGCGTGAGGATGTGTGTGCGTGAGAGGGGGCCATGGGGCAAACGGGACCAGAGAGAGGATATTCCCGTGGGCTGCACGCCTTTCACACGCCATCTCTCTCTTGGTGTGGCTTTCATGCCACACCAAACCGACTTCGTTCCCAGAAATCTTCAGTCTAGTTTTGACCTCGGAAATTGAAATTCAATTTTGTCTTCGGAATATAGATCCGGACTCAATCATAAATATGGAAAATCACATAACTTTCCACTCTAAGCTTGAAATTGGATTCTGATTTTCGATAAAACCACGGAATGTCCCAAATGTCTCGGAAATCATCCAAAACATATAGACAAGTCTTTGAATCGCTCGAAACTCATCTATGGACAAATCCACACATAAAATATAACAAGGAAGTGCAAGTCTGGAATGTGACATGTGAAGAGAATGCACACATATGCAATGTATGTTAAGTGTGTGTGTACAACTAATCTCTTCAAAGAAAAATAAGCACTATAGATATACCTTTGAAGTGCTTGTCACTTTAAGGTCTTGAAAGGGTCTTTGAATTTGTTCCTCAATCACCTAAACTACCCTTACGCATCAAACCCCAAAATGTGGTTTGTCCACGAAATAAGCCAATCAATGAATGGGAATCCTTACAATCTTGACTATCATTCATGCCATGATGATCTTTGCATCACTATTAATTTGCTTGTACAGTGCCAATATTTTAATGTTGAGGTAGATAGAACTCTATTATTGTTTAGCTTAAGAGAATAGTGGAGACTACTCTGGTGAGAATTTTGTGCCTATAAGCGTTTTTATTTGAGAGGATAATTGTTTCTACTCATTAAACACTCTTCGAATATTGTTTCTTAATTTTTAGTGATCTAATTGTACATCAATTTTGCATTGATTGCCATAGAACATATATATGGACTGCTTGTTGAAATTCGTATTCCTTTGCTAGATGGATTTTTAGAAATGATTTTGGGCTAGTGTTAGCAAAACTCCAAATCTAGCTTAAACACTTCCATATCCCTATGTGTACTTCATTGTTAAATTGAGACCAAACACTAAACCTATACACATCACCCATAATTTAAACACTTAACCACTCCCTAGTTATCAATCATGTTAAGGTGCATATCTTAATAGAAGTCATTTGTAAACTCCAAATTGTGTAAAAGCGTGTACTGAGGCAAATGTGTAAAAATTATGCTAGAAAAAGGCTTTTAAAAAGAAGTGTTAAATGAAAAACACTTAAGCCTTCAATCTTCAATGTAAAGTTACTCAAATATGTGAGTACAAAAATTAGCATAATTTGAACTTAAAGTTTATAGCCTAGACGCTTAAATTGTATTATGAAAAATACATAGAGCTTATTGTTTTGAAAGTTTGATGTGCAAACACTCTGACATGATTAATAGCTTTATCTATCCATTCCTACCATAACATCCATACACCACAAATCACCCTTGGTCACAATACAAATTAGGGAAAGCCTAATTGATCTCTTAGGAAGTCTATATTGGGAATATGAGTTGATGCATGCTCTTTTCACGTTCATGGTATTTCAATTCCTTCCATGAGATCCATTTTCAGAAATTGAGCTTTATTTGAAAATATTTATATGCGTTATATTTTGATTTTGATACATAAATTCCAATTCGCACATGTTTGATATAGAGTGATAGCCTAGGCTTCTGAGTGAAAATACGACTAAAATCCGGTGAGGATTAGAGTTTAGGTGAATTCTAACCGAAGCATCCGAGTTAGTTGTTTTAAAAACCGAAATCATCCTAAGTATTGGCATACTTGCATGACTGTGATGTATTGATTTGAGTGGCATATTATTAGTCTTTATGCAGAAATTCTAGCATGCATGTAGTCTTTGCTTGGTATGTATGGATTGCATCTCAACCTTTTGCTTTGTAGAGTTACGTTTGTGGGTACCGTAGAGGTAAACCCTCAGGAGACTACACTTCTCCTACTAGGGACACCTAGGGGTTTAAAAGGCTTGTAGCACGTGCTAAGTGCCATCGTTTCTCCCACGATAGTGGACTAATTAGTTTCTATGTTATTGCTTTTGTGTTTTATTGTTTATTTGTTAGTTTTTCGTTTTTAGTTTTGCTCGAGGATGAGCAAAAATTAGGTTTGGGGGTTTGATCGCGTTACAAATGTTCACATTTAGCGTTTCCTTTTCTTATCTTTTGTGTTCGTTTTTGAGCACTTTTGTGTATATAATATGTGTTTTAGTTATGTGCAGGTAAATATCCCACATAGAAGGTGTTTGTACCGAAAGTGGGCAAAACAGGGCAATTATGTGTGAAAAAGACCATCGTGGGTTCGTACCGCTAGAATGAACCTGCGGGACAGAGGAGTATGAAGCCGCGGAGAAGACCAGCTAGTTGAAGACTTTCTAGTCAACTGGAATGAACCCGCGGGAAAGAAGATCAGAACCTGCTGCGAATTCTGGTTAGCTCGTGTCGCTGGAAAGAGCCTACTGGAATGAAGTCGCCAGGCCTCCCGCTAGTTCATCACCTTCTGGCTGGCTAGACATTTCCCACAGGCCAAACCCGCGGAAGCTTCCTGCTAGCTTGGACCTTCTGGTTGGCTAGAATATTCCCGCCGTCCAAGCTCGCCAAGACTCTGGCTAGTTCATGTTGCTAGAAAGAACCCACGGACTGAACCCGCTAGACCCCCATCCAAGCTAAAATGATGATATTCTCAGGGGCACTTTGGTCTTTTCACACCCCATTCATGCCTAAACTTGCACACCTCTTAGCTTCTCTTTTAAGAGAGAACCAAGTGCACCACCACACTTTGCTCCAAGAAACCCCTTTTCTTGGATTGAACACAACAAAAGAGAGAGAGCAACTCTAAGCCTTCCATGGGGGATTTTCCTCCATGGAGAGTAGATATGCAGAGATAAGAGGGCTTGTGTGTCAAGCTTAAGGAGTTTCATAGATAGGGAGAGGTTTTGGAGGTTTGACTTCAAGGGTGATTTCTTTACTTCTCATATCTTTGTAATCTATTGATGTGTAATTTCATGTGGGAATATTTGTAACCAACACTTATGCTAATATATGTATGTATTGTTCATTTGATTTGATTTGGTATTGATTCATTCCTTAGTTGTATATTGATTAACCTCTTATTATGATATTCATGTGTATGGATGATTATATATTGATATGTATGTATGGATGAGATTATGAGTAGATTAACTCAATAATTAGGAGTAGTTGTAATCAAATATCTCATTTGTTTATGTATGTTGGTATATGATTTACTATGTATGTGTTTAGAATGATTAGAGTGATTGAGAGTTGAGATTGTGGATAACCATTCCTTGCATAATCTTGGCTATTAGCTCTATTGGAATGGAAATAGCTTGTTATGCATAACTATGTCATGATAGCTTTGGTTCATATGTGTAAAGTTCATGATTTGTATTGGCTTGATTCCATTGCAAAACGCTCTATATTTGTATTAGTTGTTGCTTAGGATGTGCTTGGAAGAAAAGAAGCTTCAAAGTTGAAAAGCAACGTCTAGTGCAAATGTCGTCTTCAAGAGGTGAAAGCATCAAAGGTATATCTAGACTTCTATCCTCTTGCAAGGCATTAGTGCACACACACAAAATTCATACACGTGTGTCCCTACATCATAGTTCAAACATTTGGTATAACACATTCACATACTTCTTAGTATGCACATGCATTGGTTTTTGGTAGACAAACATTGTAGAATTGCATGCTATGTGACTATCTCTTTGATATGGCATGCTTGTGTGAATTGGTGTTTATTTATTTGTGTATTTTGTATTTTGGACTTGAACATGTTCTTATTTGATTCCTTATTGAGTTTTGGTCATTTCGGTTACTCATTCATAAGGTTTCTAGTCCAAATGAGTTAGCTATGCTACTTTGCATTCTCATTCGTTGAGTTGACTTCATCATCATTTTCTGAGATGATTTCTCAATCATTTTTCAAATTTTTGTAGCCATAGTCGTGCGTGAGGGAGTCACGGTTCGTAACCCAAAAATGGATTCGAAATCGGAGTTCGGATGCCCAAGATACGGCTGAAGAACGTAAGGGAGCGCACGAGAGGCAAGCATGGCCAAAGGCCATGCATTGCCCAAGCCGTGTGGGAGCCATGGGACCCACGGCCAGAGGACCTCTCTGGTCCCGTGTGGGGCACATGCCCCCCACAGGGTGCTGATGTGGCAGCCTCTGATTGGCTCACGTCTTCCTCTCTCTTCTCCATCTCTTTTCCCTCCATTTATATTTGAAATCCCGTGCAAAATTCTCTACAATTTGTGATTTCTTGTTTTGATCATATCTCTCTCATTTCAACTCCGAATTGAGTGATTCAAAAACCTAAATTGTTGGTTTTGAAGAGAGCTACAAACCCCAAGTATTTTCAGAGCCAATTGAGTTCATCATTTTTCCCAGTGATCTGATTTCAGTTCGTGACTCAACTTTTGTATGTGAAACTTCTTCTTCTCACTTCATCTTTTGATCATTTCTTTTAATCTTCCTAATTGATAGATGATATGTGTTTAGAATATTGTTAGATCATATTCTAGGGGTGGTTGATCTATTGATTGTTGAGTTTTAGCCATTTGATTTCAATTGATCATATATTGCTAAACTTGACCTATCTTGAAATTGATTCTAGAAATGTTGTATATGATATGCCTCATGTTATTTTCTAGGTTTAATTTCATCATCTAAGAACTAAGATTTTTGTGTGATATTTTGAATATTCATATCTTGTTCTTATTGATTCACATGTTTTGATTTCTAGATACATTTGTGATTGTTTGTTGAAAGCATATTCTAGATTATCATTAAGCATGTACATAGAGCTTGATTGATCATCTTGTTTTATTTGATTGTGTTTGCATCATTTGCATCACTTAGATCACTGCCTTGTAATAGGTGGAAGTCTCTTGTAAAGTGAGTGAAGCTTTGTCTTGAGCAAGACGTCTTGGCTAGGAAAGTGTTCCGGATAGCCAAGCAAGAAGTCTTGATTAGAGTCTGGAGGACTCGGATAGTCAAGCAAGAAATTTTCCTAGAGACGTGAGCATCTAGGATAGGAAGTTGCTTTCTAGAGGTGTAGGACACATCTTGGATAGGAAGTAAGCTTGGTAGTTCACTTGCCCGAGGGTAGATTAGGAGGTGATAGCTTGAGCGGATATCATGTGTTGATAGCTTGAGTGTGTAAATCATTTTCGTATAGTGGATTGCTTTGCCGGTGGTTGTGGTATCAACCCGTGAATGTTTCCTCTTTGAGGTTTTACCACGTAAAAATCCTTGTGTTCATCTTCGTTTTATATTTCTTTAGAGAAGATGAGTAAGCAAAGTGAAGTCATCAAGGAGCATGAAAAGACCATTGAAAAGTATGTCTCAAAGGTGGAAGAAAGTGCTCATGAGCTAGATGATCTAAAAGAAGACTTTACTATGAAGTTGTTTGCCATGGAATGAGAGATTAAGCAAAAAGAGAACTCTTTGTCTATCATGAAGATAAAAGAGTGTGAGCTTATAAATGAAGTCAAAGCTCTCAAAGAGTCTATTAATGGCATGAAAATTGGAGCCATTAATCTTGATGATGTGATAAAACTTGGAAAGCATCATGGAGACAAAAGTGGCTTGGGTTATGTAGAAGAAGTTAAGAAGACTCCTACAACCAAGAACAAGTCAAGAAAGTCCAAGAAGAAGAAAGACTCTAGTACTATTCCTTCCAACATCAAAGACAACGACAAGAAGAGCAATGGAACTTCTCAACCGACTTCTCAACCAAAGCATGCACACCCAAGAAGTAACTTTTCTAAATTCATTCCGGTTTGTCATTATTGTAATGTGGTTGGTCATATTAGGCCTAAGTGTTATGAATATGTTAGGCAATTGATCGCGCTGCAAATGTTCACATTTAGCGCTCTCATTTCCTATCTTTTGTATTCGTTTCTTGGGTAAATTAGGGATTTTAATGGTTTAAATAAGTGTTTCAGGGAAATAGAGGAATTTAGGGGCATTTTGGTCATTTTGGTAATTTTGGAGAAATAGGGGCTAAAATGTAATATTCTGGAGAAAGTTGAAGATTCTGCAAATAAGATAACGTTCAGGGATACAAACGGAAATTGTCCAACCAATCAGCGCGCAGCAGCCACGTCACCAAGGAAGACGACGTCGTTTTGGCATGTGCTGACGCATGCGTGACGCAAGGCTGACGTCAGTCGTCTTCTTCATGCAGCCTGCCCGACTTGTGACCCGGTGGATCGACCCGACCCGGTTGCTGACCCGGGCGTGACCCGAACCTTACCCGGTCATTGCCGACCCGATTCCGGTGGTTTTTCCGACCAATCTCCACCCAGATCGACGTCCAAGCTCCCTCCGGTCACGATGGACCTATTTTCGGTCTCCCATGCAGAAGTTTTCTCTCTCCTCCAAGAAACCAAACCTCCATGGCCACCAAGCTCCAAAACCAACTTAGGCGGCCACTTTCCCGCTTTACAGACGTTCCAAACTCGCCCAAATAACGGCGGGTTCATGCAGCGGGAAGAAGCCAGCCTTCCAGAAGGTTCAAACTCGCCCTCCAACCTCCAAAATCGACGGCGACCTTGTTGGGCGGGCACAAGCCCGCGAGCTTGACGATTGGAGCTCGCCAACTTGACCGACTCCAGCTCTTTTCACGTCCAAAACCTCCCCTATATATATATTCTCCTTTCCTAACCCTAAAACACATCCCTAATATCCAAACCTACACTTTAGAACACTTACAACTCAAGTAAATATTACACTAACATGTCATATATTACTCCTAAATAGCTTAGAATACCTTAGTATACATCATCCAAACCACTCACACCATCCACTCTCACTTTCAACATCTTTGATTCCAAGCTTTGGAAAGGCAAGGAGAAGCCTAGCTAGCTTTGAAGACTCCTCAAGAGATTGGGTTGTTTTCTTTATCTTTTTTGTTTAACTTTAGCTTGTTGTTATTTGTGTTGTAATTTTACTACATGGTTATGTTGGGAACTTTGGTGGGATTGTAATAATATTCATACTTTGGTTGATTAGTTTATTTGCTTGAGCTTCATATATGCATGTTAATTGGTTAACTAATTAATTGACATGTAATAGGATTAGATTAATTGAGACCTCAATAGCATGCATGGATGATTATTTGTGTGTGTGCCTAATCCTAGATTAGATTGGTTAATACCAATTGTGTAAGCTTATTACTATCAACTAGGTAGTGGATTTATTGCATGAACCCAATTCCTAGCATTTGCATGTATTTATCATCTCACAACTACACTCTCTCATGACCAATCATGAGTGTAGTTGGTAATTAGTTTAGTTAATTAGTGTTAGATTAATTAATTGTAGTTAGTTTAGTTAATTTAGTGAATTAATGTTAGCTTAGTTGTAATTTAATTATTGTCATCTTAGTTTAGTCTTAGTGTAATTTTAGTTTAATTTGCTTATGACCATCCCCTTTTACTTTTCTTGCATGTTAATAGTGTAAATAATAATAAATAAATATATATATATATATATAGTTTGACTATAACATAGGCGTAGAACCGACTTGCGTGTACCGTACTTCCCTGTGGAGCGAACCGTACTTGCTGCTACGCGATCTTAACCATCCGTGCACTTGCGGATAAACACTACCACGCCAATCATTTACGATAGTTTATAGAAGTACTCAATTGCGGCGACCAAGTTTTTGGCGCCGCTGCCGGGGATACTTTATAAACCCAATTCTGGCGCGTCAGCAATGCAAACTAGGAAATGTTGAACATGATAAAAATGTGAAAAAGTTATCTAATCATTCTCCTAAGCATGAGTTTAAGTCTAGAGCTAGGCGTAATATCTCTAAGTTTATCCCGGTTTGTCATTTTTGCAATGTTGTTGGGCATATCAAACCTAAATGTTATGAGTATATTAGACAATGCAAACTAGGGAATGAGATGCATGCTAGTGAGATGAAAAAACTTCCTTTGGTTGTTTCTAAACATGTTAGGGCTTTAGAGACTATGCATGATGAACATGTTAATGAAAAGAAATCAACAAGGAAAGTTTGGGTTAAGAAAAATAATGTGCATACTTGTGAAATGGATAAATCTTCTTTGAAAGTTTCTAAACATGAAAATAGCTTTGATGCTTTGAGAAATGTGCATATTGATCATATTCATGTGAAGAAACCTACTAGGAAGATTTTGATTGAAAAGAATGACATGCATGTTAATGATAATCATGTTAAGAAAAATGTTGAGAAGAAATTGGTTAAGAAGAGTGTTAACCATGATCATTTGAAGAGTCTTGATGAAATATTTGTGCGTGGCAAAAATGATGACTTTAATATAAGTGATGTTTTCATGAAGAAGATAGTAAATGATTTATCTTCTAGATTTCATATTGCCATGCGTAATGATTATGATGTTATTTGTGTTGGTTCACCTAAGACCAATATGGTCAAAGGTGAGTGCTCTCATACTTGATTGAGTAGCACATATGAGATTAATTTTGTTCTTGTTTGATAAGAGTTCTAAGTTTGATGCTTGACTAAGCTATTTGTAATGTGCTAGGTCTAGCATTCAAACTTGGTGTCTCTAATCAATTCATGAACTTAATATTCTCATACTCACTATGATAGTTAAAATTTGTTGATTAACTTTAAAGAAGTTAAATTTTGGAATCTATATGGTGATTAATTTTGTTAAGACTTTTAGAGAAAGTCATTTTCATGTGTTTGTTTGAGTTGAAAGTGTTTGGTCTTTATTCTCTTGGGATGACACACCAACAACTTGTTGTTATGAGGACAAACAAGCCAAGAGAGCTCATAAAAAGAGCGGAGACCTGTCATTGGTGAAAAAGCTTGCTTAGGTAATTCTCTACTCTAAAAGCTTGCTTTCTATTTCATCGTTTCAACTCTATGTATGCATGATATCATTGCACATAGATATTATGCATCATTTCTGAAACAAATATTGCATGGTGTGTATAAAACTATCTAGAGGGGGGGTGAATAGATTTTAAACGTATTACCCAATTTTTCGTGTGAAATCAATATTACGAAATTATCCCTAACTAGATAAAGCAATAAATCAAGTATAAAATGCGGAAATTAAATAACACTTGATTTTTTACGTGGAAACCCTCACCGGAAAAACCACGGGCTAATAAGTGAACCACACCTGAACCTCGAATCCACTAAGTGATGAAAATTACAACCTAATCCCGGAAGTAATCACACACCTACCTAATCCCAGTATGAGTGAACCTAGTTCGAATGCTTGCGATCTAAGCAACTTAATCCCGGATGCTACACACAAGACTTATGTTCTCAATGAAGAGATTAACACCCTAAGTGAATATATGAATATCCAAATGCAACATAGAGCAAGGGAAACCCTATATGCTTATCTAAGATGATGAATTTGCAATTAGAACAATCCTAGATATTAAAACTAAATGACATGTCAAATAGCTTAGATAATCAAGATTATACAAAAACTTAATTAGCTATCACAATACAACACTCAATCATGTCAAACACAACAATCTCTATTTTGAATATTAGATTTTAATCTAAGAACAAACAAATAAATAATAAAATAGATGCCTTGATAAATAAAACACTAATTATAAATGATAATAGTGAAGAACATACCAAGGGAAGTGTGTTGACCAAGACCCATGCAAGTAAACATCCTAACTATGCTAGAAAATGCTTAGATGATATTTTGATGCATATGAAAATGAGTTTTGAGAGTTAAAGACAAGTTCTTGGGAGTTTCTCATTTGAAGATATTTTTCTCTCAAAAATGTGTGTGTTGACAAGTGAAGAAGAAAAATAAATATATAAAAAAAAAACACATATATATATTATAATTAGGTTGAATGTAATGCTGCACCGTTTTAGACAATTTAGAAAAAATCAATTCACTTTAAAGCTGCACCGTTTTGACATTTGAGAAACAAAATTAATTGAAGCGATCTAGTGAGGTGAGCTCACGTGAGAGAAACTCAAATAGTCCAATGATTTGTCAAGGTCATGCACATACAGTCACAACAAACATGAGCTCACAATAAAACATATGCACACAATTAAATGGCTTAACTTTCAAAAACAAAAGAAAAGCATCAGGTGAGGCCCGTGAGTGTGCCGTGAGAGCAACGCGGGCAGAGAGGCAATTTTTGCCGTAAGGAGCCCATGGCTCACGCCACCCTCTTGCTTGCCTTGCTAGGTGTGGCTATCATGCCACACTAAGCTGACTTCGGACACGAGTGTTCTTCAGTCCAGTTGACCTCAAATCTTGGAATCCAATTCCGTCTTCGGAATATTGACTTGGATTTAATTATAAATACAGAAAATTATATAACTTTCCAATTTAAGCTCGGAATTGAAATCCGATTTCCGATAAAAACACGGAATGTCCCAAATGTCTCGGAAATCATCCGAAACATATAGAAAAGTCTCTGAATCGCTCGGAACTCATCTATGGACAAATCCACAGATAAAAAATATAACAAAGAAGTGTAAGTGTGGAATGTGACATGTGAAGAGAATGCACACAAATGCTAGTATGCTAAGTGTGTGTGTGCAACTAATCTCTTCAAAGAAAAATAAGCACTAGAGATTATACCTTTGGCGTGCTTGTCCCTTGAGGTCTTGAAAGGGCCTTTGAGCTTGATCCTCAATCACCTAAACTACCCTTACACAATAAACCCCAACATGTGGTTTGTCCACGAAATAAGCCAATCAACAACCGGGAATCCTTACAATTTCATTATAGAATATGTTGAACATTCTATTGTTTCTCTAGAGCATTATGCCTACTAAAAATCAACTTGCGGACTTGTTCACCAAGCCTTTGGACAAAGAGAGGTTTAAAACTCTTAGAATATCCATTGGCATGATTTGTGTTGATTATTGTCTATGTGTGATTGTGAGTGGCTTGATGAGCAAAACTTTATTTGAATATCAATATCTTTGAGAACTACTCACATGAGAAGTAATGATCTTAAATAAATAACTCTTATTGTTTCTAGATCATACACTTAAGCTTGAAAATTTATTTTTTGAAAAGTGCACTAATGCTTCTCTTGTATGTTTTAGTTTTGAGTATTTGTGGTTGAAAATGTGTAGATAATGGATGTATCTAGAAGTTTATTGCTAAGTACATGATAGATGACCTATGGTATGTATCCATTTTGCTTCGGCACTACATAGTAATCAACGAGCACCCTCATGGAAAGGGCTACACACCTTGGTTGTGCAGCCGCCCAATGTAGGAAAGGGCTACGCCATTGTGATGAGTGAAAGCCGCCATGAGGTGTATATGTTTATGTTAGAAAAATTAAAGAAGTGTTGAAAAGAATCATTAAAAAAAAAAAAAAAAAAAAAAAATCTTTGATTCTAAGCCTAAAAGAAATGAAAAATAAAAGGCTTAATAGTGTATAGTTGAAAATTGTGAAAAGCTCGGGTTGACAAATAGAAATGGGTAAACGAGCCACATGCACACATACGCTCATATGTTGATATCTATTCCTTTTAAAAGCAAAAATCCAGATGAATATCTGTTTGACATATTTTTGGAAATGCTTTAGATGGATAGGTGTGGATAGAGTTTGCATGTTGATATCACAATTACTCCTTTTATATATATGAGAAGCATTCACACACACACATTTTGCTTATGTGCTTGATTCATTAACAATGTGAGAATATTTTTGAGAGATTAATGAAAATCTATGATTCTCTCTTGGACTTTGACAAGTTATGAAATATTTTCTCTTATTGCTTGATTGTGTGATATCCTGTTAGGTTTATAGTTTGTATTGGCATAAATTCCATATCAAAACGTGTTTCTCTTGTAATGTTTAGTGGTTCATATATTGAAGATTTAAGAAGATGAAAAATGTCTCGACCACAATTCATGCAAGAAGCCGACATTAAAGAGATAGGCGCATCATTGATCATCAAAGGTAATATAAGACCTCATATCTCTTACAAGGCTAGGCACACACACACACACATGCATCCTTATGTGTTCCTTCATGGTTAAACATCATTGATATAACACATTCACATACTTGATAATATATGCTCATGCATTTATACTATCTTGACAAACTTTGCTTATTGCATATTCTAGGACTATGTCTAGGAAATAGCATATGTGTGTGTCTTTGTGTTTGTATGTTTCCGTATTTTTGTATTCGGACTTGAATATATTCTATTATGATTCCTTATTGAGTTCCGGTCATTTCGGTTACTCATTCGTTGAGTTGACTTCATCGTCATTTTCTGAGATGTTTCTCAACCATTTTTTAAAGTTGTATAGTCGTCGTCTTGCGTAAGAGAGTCATGGTTCGTAATCCAAAAACGAATTCAAAATCGGAGTTCGGATGCCCAAGATACGGCTGAAGAACCGAGGGAGCGCGCGAGAGAGGTAAGTGGCCGTGAGGCCACTTGGCCCAAGCCGTCCAAGCCGTGAGGGAGGCCGTGGGCTCCACGGCCAGAGGGGCTCTCTGCCCCCGTGAGGCCCACGTGCCCCCCATGGCCTGGGGTGACATGGCCTCAGCTGATTGGCCCATTTTGCCCCTTCTCTCTCCTCCTTTAAATTCCCTCCTCTCTCTCCATTTGATTTTTATGAAGAAAAGCTTAGAATTCCCGTCAGAATTTTTCTCCCAAATTTTCCCAACTTCCAAACACCATAACTTTCTCATACGAAGTCAGATTTGAGTGATTCAAGTTGGAGAACGTTCGTAATCAAGTCCTCTATCTTTTCCAAGTGATTTGGCAGCTGTTTGATCGATTTTTCTGGTGGAGGCACACAGAAAACCGAACCAGCTCGTGAATCCAAGGTATTGGTCTTATCTTTGCGGTTTCTTTCTTTTTAACCTTCAATTTGCTTGGGGTTTCTTCTTCTATATGTATGTTTATGTATTATGAATGCTATAGAGAAAGATAGCTTCATAATCAATCTTAATCAAAAATCTAATTAGAGACATATATGTGAACTAGTTTCTTAGATTCTAGGTTTTTCACATGTTTGAGAGTTGTATTGTGATTAGATTGATATCTAGGATTAGTTGTGGATTGATTGATGTATTTTATGATTAATAATCCTCACATGTGCTTAGATCCTCTTATTGAACAGATCTAGGATTAGCACTTGTGTTTGTGTATTTAGAGACTAATAGGATTTAATTGACTATTCATTATATCCTTGCTCTAAATCTTTGGCTAGAATATTCATTGAATATATTTTGTGATTCTAGCATTTTTGTGTATGTTTATGACATCTTGAATATGTGCTTCATGTATATGATTTATTCAAGTGTTATGTGTATGAATGAAACTAGGAGCTTTTGTGTTAGGTGTTTTTCACATGCTCTAGGTTTAATTCATGTTTTGGAATCTAGACTACTTTACTTGTGTTCTCACATGTTTAGGTCGAGTTGTTCCATAGAATGTATTGATCACATGTTCTATGTTGTATTGATTGTTTGCATCATTTGCATTCACATGATCACACTAGGAAGTCCTTGTAAAAGGCATGAAGTCTTGACTAGGACAAGGTGTCCGGATAGTCAAGCAAGGAAGTCTTGGTTAGGACGTGAGGTCCGGATAACCAAGCAAGAAGTCATGGCTAGGATCGGGAAGGTCCGGATAGTCATGCATGGGAGGCTCCCTAGAGGCATGAGTGCCTTGGATAGGGAGTTGGCTATTATATTGGTAGACCTAGGCGTATGGTTAGACATAGACTCCAAAAGAGCAGGGTACACAGGAGGTGTATGCATTCTTGAGGAATTTCTAATCTTCCATTGATGTTGGTTTTGTGTGTTGTCCAATATATGGTGGTTTCGCATCATTGAGGGATCTCATACTTTCCAATAGGGTTGGGTAGACTTAGACTCCACTAGGTTGGGTGAGCTAAAGATTGGTCACTTTGTGGATTCTCTATTTTTACCATCCAATATATATAGTACCCTAATGGTTGTATTTCAACTCGTGGATGTTTCCTCCTTGGAGGTTTTACCACTTTAAAAAATCTCATGTGTCAATTCTTTCTATCTCTCTTTTATATATGTTTATGTGTATGTTTTAATCTTGTGGTACAATATTCACTTGTGATATATTTGGAAGCAAATTGTGTAAAGTGTGATTTGTAATCAATATTCATTTTGATCAATTTTGTATATACAATTCATTTGTGTAAATATAATTCTCTTATTCTTTGTTTCTTTTGTATAGATGTATTTAGATTGATTTTTGTATATACATTGAACATTAATATTAATACATGTATCCTTTGTTTTGGTTTTAATATATTTCCTTCATTAGCAAGTTGTAGTAGTTTTACTTAGTGTACTTACATTGTAATATTCAAAGTACAACTTGTGGAATTTGATCTTAATTGAATATCTTGTATATGAGATACATTGTTTGTTGGTATATGTTTTGTAGACTAAGGGTGGTGAATTGAGCATACATGTGTTAATTGTTTTCTCATAACAATCATGTTTAAGGTTAATTTGTATGCTCACCAAGGTTTTGACATAAGTCACGAAAGAGTTTTTTAAAACTAGTGCGTCAACCTATTCACCCCCCCTCTAGGTTGTTTAGTATAACCTTGTAGGTATTTTCAAACTTCAATCCTATCCACACTTTCTTCTATGTCACACATTTGTGGGCCAATGGCATGGTGGTAGGATTCATCGTCAAGGTTGTCCCGTTGGTTGTCTTGCCACCCTTGATCATTTCTTGTTTGGTGGGTGTAGTTTGGATATGGATACACGGAGGGTACTTCTTTTTGCATTCTCGGCCATTGCTCCATTTGAGGACAAAAGTTCATCATAGGCCTATTCCAACCACAAGGTGAATAAACCATAGTCGGAGGTTGCTCACGCCGTAACGCGAAATTCCTCACTTCTCTTGTTGATCGTGCTCCAAATGTTCACATTTAGCGCTCCCTTTTCCTATCTTTTGTATTCATTTCCGAGCATTTTTGTGTATTTAATAGGGTGTAAATAAGTGTTTCAGGGAATTAGGGAAGTTCATGGGCAATTGTGTAATTGTGGAGAAATCAGGGGCAAAAGTGCAATATTCGGGAAAGGAATGAAGATTCTGTAATTAAGGAGAAGATCAAGGGTGCAGAACGTAATTCGCCAGCCAAGGCGGGTTCTGAAGGCGGGCATAAGCCAGCCTTCCCGAAGGTCTGAGCTAGCCTTGGTGCAAGGCGGGTTCGCGCGGCGAGCTCGTGCGGCGGGCAATTAGCCGCCTACATCTTTTCTGAAGCAAGACGGGTTCGACGGCGGGCAAGAGCTAGCCTTCCAGGCGAGAACAAGCCCGCCCACTTGACCGACCTCGGAGTTTGCACGTCCAAACTTGCCCAATTCTTCCCTACTATATATATTTATCTTCCCTAAACCTAAAACACTCTCTCTAACATCCAAATACCATAGCATACACATCCTATTACACTAAATAGCTTAGAATTCCATTAGTATAGCTTAGATAACTTAAACACACACTACATGTTTGCATGTGAGCTTCATAGCTTGGAAGGAGTAGATTTGGAGCTTCATTGAAGAACAAGAAGTTTACCATCTTGTGGTTACTTCTTATCTCTTACTTCTTCCATTATATTTGATTCATGTAATATGTATGTGTATAATAATCTTTATGTTAAGGGATTGATTTTCATATGATTGTATTATTGTAATTGATTGATCTCTATATCTTTTATATATCCATATTAGCTATTGAATGTTGAATTGAGTTAAAATGAATGGATGCATGTTGTTAATTGACAAATTAGTAACTTGTAATCTTGTTTAATAACATTTGATTAGCTATATTGGAGAAGTATTGGTTAGTAATTGCTTGATCAACACTTATTAACTAATTCTTAGGTTCTAGGTGTAATTACTCTATTATTGTCATTCTAAGATCATAGTTGATGATAATTAGAGTGGTAGTTGTTGAATTACCTATGCCATAGAACTAATGAGCTTAATTGTGATCAATTAATAATATCCCTTTTCATTTATCCATGCTCTTGCATAACCTTGCAAGAATTAGTTAGTTAGTTGTAGTTAATTAGTGTAATTTAATTGTAGTAACTTAGTGTTAATTTACTTACTTGCTTACTTAGTTGATAATTTAGTTAGTTTAGATTAATTAGTTGTCTAGTGATCGCATGTTTACTTTACAGTTGTAATTAGAAATTACGTATCCGTGACTATAGGATACGCGTAGCTTAAATTAGCCATCCTAGCCATTAGCTTAGATAATTGCTTGCCACCCATGCTTTTATTTTCTTGCTTGTATATAGTGTAAATAGAGTGACTATAACATAGGCGTAGAACCGACCTTACGTATACAACACTTCCTCCGTGGGAACGATACCCTTACTTGTATCCGCTATACGACTAGAACGATTCGTATACTTGCGAAGGGTAGAAACACTCGCACGCATATCATTTTACCGGTAGTTTATAGAACTACCGAGCACCACGATTGCGGCGATCACTTGTCAACTCATCCAATTGAGCGGCTAAATCCAATTTGCACCTCTCCATGTCGATCTATATTCCTGAAAATACACTAACAAGACAACTACCAACGGTCAAATGAACAAGAAATTAAAAACGCAACAATTTAAAAGCAATTATTCTAAAACTACCTAGACTACGTTGCTACTTTCCCCGGCAGCGGCGCCAAAAACTTGACCACACCAAAACCGGTTCTAAATTAACTACACTAAATTACGTTATTCTACCACGGTTATTCTAAAGGGGCGCGTGGGTGGTTCACCCTTCGCAAGTGTACGAGTCGTGTGAGTAGTAAAGGGTAACGAGTAAGGGTTGTCGTTCCCACGAGGAAGTGATTAGCTACGTGAGTCTAGGTTATCATTACTTACCAATTTCTAACTTCTAACAAATTTACTAATTAATGCTATCTAAATCAATTATTCTAAACTTGCAATTAACTAATGATTAAAGCTAGATTAAGACAATTAAGCTAGACTAAAGATGTTAGGGGATTGACTCATTCAAGTATTAACCATATCATTAACCAATCATTCATTAAGCATATTCACAACATTCTAAGGCATGTATTTCATTCATCAACAATGTTAAGCACCAAATCCATCATCTTACACATTATCTAATATTATAGATAAGTGATTAAGAGAGAATTTAGGAATAGTGATGTAGAGATTTTCTAATTAACCCAATCATGAATTACTTAGATATATCTCTATGAAATAGTTAGTTAAACATCCATACATATTGTGGGATACTTTATGCATGAAATCACTACTAAGTGTGTATACATAGATGTATACGCAAAACATATCATTCACATATCATATCATTAGAGTTCATAATACACACATACAAGCCTTAGAGAGTGAAGTAACACATAGATTGATTAAATCAATAGTATAATTACAAGAATTACATCAATCCCTTAACAAAAGAGTTTAGTTACACATAGAAGTATAAAAGCATGAAAATACAAAAGAAGAGCTAAACAAACCCATCCGGATTCGTTTCTTGCGCAAGAAGGCTCCTCCTAGCAATCCAAGCACAATATCCTTCTAGAGCAACTCCAAAGGATCAAGTCTAGGTAACTCAAAGTGGTGTTTGGCTACCTAGAAAGTGATGGAAAATGATGAGAAAATTACACTAAAGTTGAGAGAGTTATTCTCTCTCTTAAAACTAAACTAAAATAAGTTACAAAACTAATAATATATAATGATTACTTATTACTAAGTGTAGTGTGCAGTATATGTGGTGTGTAACTTACAAAACTAAGATAGATAAGATAGATATTTTCTCTAAGGTAAAATATATGGAAAATATCTCAAAAATATCTAAGTGGGAAGTGTTTTTGGGCAAGCTAATCTGATTGGAGAGCAAGTGGGACGAGTTGCCTTCCTTCCAGGCGTTCCGGCGACTTCATGCACTCTGGCAGACAAGCTTATTCCCGCCTGCGTGAAGTCACCGTGAAAATAGAAGGTTTTCAGTGACTATTAACCTTCGGGACTGCTGGCTTGTTCCCGCCGCATGAAGTCGCTGACTTCTCGCGAGTTTGGATGTGTTTGGAGCGGGAAAGAAGCCGCTGGAAGGAAGCTTCCAAGCTTGGTTGGCCATGGTGGTTTGAAGGTGAGTTGGTGGAGAGAGAATCACATGCATGGGAGGTCAAAAATGGTGGCAAATGGACCGGGGAAGCTCCGGCAGTCATTCTGGGCGGAGAACGGCCGGAAAAGTCATCGAAAACTGGTCGAAATCAAGTCTGGTTATCGCCGGGTAGACTGGGTCTGAACCGGGTCAGATGCGGGTCGGGTCGGGTCGACCCGGTTGCATGTTGAAGACGAAGTGACATCAGTGTGACGTCACTGCTGACGTGTGTCTATGCCAAACGACGTCGTACTGCACGCTGACGTGGCGTTGATGACTGCGTTGGCTGGCGATTTACAGAATGCACCCCTCTATTCTTCCTTAATCACCAAATCTGCAATAATTCCTCCAAAATTGCACTTTGACCCCTGATTTTCCCAAATGACATATTTTCCCTCTTTTGCCCCGATTTCGCTACTTTTCTCCAATTTGGTCCAAAATACCCCCGATGAGTTGAAATACCTGAAAAACACTTATTTACAATATTAAATACAAAAAACGGCTCGAAAAACGGTTACAAAGCCAAGTAAGGGAGCGCTAAATGTAAACATTTGGAGCGCGATCAGCTGTCACCGGCAACCGTGGATGTTTCCTAGCTTTAGGGTTTTACCACGTAAAACACGTGTTATACTTGATTTATCTTTTATTTCCTACTTTTCTACATTATTATTCCTAAATACGAACAAATCATATCGCATCCACGTGGAGAAAAAGGCTTTGATTATTCAACTCTAGATTCGTTAAAGCTTCGATTTGCCTACGTATTAATGTTTGGCGGTTGATTTTTCAACAATCCAAAAATCACCATCAACAAAACCAAAGGTACCATTATAATTTTATCGGTCTTTTTAAGCAATCTTTTTGTTTTGGACACAGATCTACCTTGGGCCCAAAACATTTTTAGCCCGAAAGTACTTCAAACTAAAAAAAATAGAATGACGATATTTGTACCCGTTAAAAATTGTATATACACCCCAAAATTAATATTTTTTTGAAAATCCAATAATACCCTTAAGTAAATTACTAAAAAGGCTAAATAGTTAGCAAGTGCTATCACCAATAATTATTAATCAATTTCATATTTTAATCACCAATAATTATTAATCAATTTCTTATTTTAATTATTTGTTAAAAAAAATCAAAATCATCTGTTATAATGCGTCCATAGTAGCTGTATGCTTGTATAACATTCTTAAGCAATGAAACAGGGTTTGAAAAAGGTCATGCTAAAGTTTATTTATTAATTTTTTTTTTGTGGGTGATTATTTACGTTTACGAGAGAAAATGGCATGCCTTTATAACTTATGGACTCCATTTTTTTTTTCTTCAGCACTAGTATTACAATAGTGATTTTCACTTTAATTAAGATCAAAAAATTCTTAAATGCACAATGAAGCATTATAATATCTATCATTAGCAAGTTAATTATTGCAATCTCACAAAGATAGAAAAGGAAGGATTTTTTTTTTTTCTTTTTGGCATTAATTAAAGAAATGGTATTTTGGTATTAAGTGGGGTTTAAATACAAATAACATGTTTTTAAAATTTTTTATGGGGTGTGCTTACGAAAGGGGCCCACATACCGTTTTTAAGGGGTGTCAATATCGCAACTAAAAAAAAAATTGAGATAATTCCATAGAATAGCCACTTTGGTTTTCCAATTTTTACATATAGCCACTAGTTTTTAAAAAAACCAAATATAACCAAAATGATCATGGATCAACCAATATGATCATGGATCATGGATTGTGTGGTGGAAGTTAGTGGGTTCTTTGACAAGTATACCCCTGGAGAGTTGTCAGTGGTTGTTGATGTAAGAGGTCCAAAATGACCCCGTCTCCTTCTTATATCTCAGACGAAGGCAATCCCCAAACCCAATCCCTAAATTACGCTGCGGCTTCTAATATATGCATCTTTTTAAATTGAAATGCAAGTCGGTTAACCCAAACCCTTACTTGTAAAAATATCACCCAATTACCGACGATATTTCGTATCTCCGATTCTCCGCCATAATCGTATTTCCAGTTGTCGATTCGTTGCCGTGATTGAAGCGGTCCTAATTTGTTTCAGCCATCCCCAATATCAGAGAAGGTATGTATCTCCTTAGAACTCGAACTGTAACTATAAAATATATCCCTTATAATTGGGGGTTTTCAAATATTATCTCCTTCGATTGATGATTTCTTTCATAATTTTCATATAATAACATATGTTGAAAATGATTGAGAAGGGTCATCCTGTTCTTCATCGCGGCGGCCTGTGTGTGTTGATGTCAGTCTAAAAAATACATATGATTGATTTATTTCATATTCAGGATATAACATATGTTTATGTCAGTCTAAAAACTACATATGATTGATTTCAATCATAGTCATATAATATATGTTGAAAAGGATTGTGAAGGTCCCCTTTATCTTCGTCGCGGCGGCCTGTGTGTGTTTGTTTATGTCAGATGTCAGATTAGGAGTTTTATTGCATTCCCTGTGTCGTTGTATTTCCATTACATTCCATGATCGTACCATTAGATACATTACATTCCATTACATTCCATGATCGTACCATTACATAATAAACGTACCATTACATTATATTCCATGAGATTCCATGATCCTCCCAGATTCCCTACCATTACAACACTAAATTACATTCCATGATCCTCCTACCACAACACGACATTGCATTCCATGATCCTACCATTACAACACGACATTACATTCCATGATCCTACCATTACAACACTAAATTACATTCCATGATCCTGCTACCACAACACGACATTACATTCCATGATCCTACCATTACAACATTAAATTACATTCCATGATCCTGCTACCACAACACGACATTACATTCCATGATCCATCATGGATCATGGAATAATGTAATTCCATAAAACATTGATGACATTGTCCGTCTGATGACATTGATGACATGTCCATATTCCCATGATGACATTATTTTAATCCGTCTGATGACATTGATGACATGTATTTTAATTTTAATTCCATGATGATAGAACTGAGTAAATCTGTTGCATACAGCTTCAGGAATATGGTTCTGTTGATAGTGAACTACGATGGACAGTGGGAAGATGGACAGTTCAACCCTAAAGCTGTTTTTTTTTTTTGTCAGTGACAGTGAAGGAGACTTTGAAAACATTGGCAGAGAAGATATGTAGTCGATTTGGCTTAAATTCTGATGAAGTGGACTTTAAGATAAGTACTAGAATTGATGGCTCCATTGTTGAAATGATTTATGACTTAGATTTACAGATCTTCATTTCGCATAACAAAGAGAATCCTAAATGTTATGTGTCGGTGTTTCACAAACAGTTACGAAGCCTGGTTTACCAGTTAACTGTGACTCCTGATCTGAAATCCAAATCTACCTCCATCACCATCGGTTGTACTGGTGATCAGGCATGTACGCCACCACCCATTGTGAAGTGTAAATCTACAGGCAGCCCTGTTGTGAGTTCATCCGGATACAGATCCACAACTGGTAGCAATGAATTTGTTCCGAGTGGTTTCCCCGTAGATGAATCAAAAACTCCGCCATCAATCAGGAAGTCTATATTTCCCCAAAGCCCACTCGGTGGTACAGTCAGTAAGAAATCTGCTAACCGCAGCAATCACGACGATTATGCTAAAGACGAGAAAGTTCATTGTCCAACTGTTGTTACTGCTGAGGATGAAGAAGGCGGCATGCGTTGCTCAGCCAATATCAACTCGCCATTGTGTCCTTGCTCTAATGAAATCAGTCCACAAGATTTACCGCTACACCCTACACATGATGACAATCCATTGCACCTTGTTGATCTGGTAAGCCTTTCTGCATCAGGTATAAACAAGAATTTATCAGGTCCCGAGCACGAGCTAAAATTGCGTCAACGGTCTGGAAGACAGAGAAAGTCCATTAAGTACAACAAGGAGACTTGTTCAAATTGCTCTGAAAAGGGACACAACAAATCAGGGTGCCGGAAATCAGCGTTTGATGCATCTGGGCCAACCAAGCCTCCACGCACTTGCAATATATGTCACAGACCTGGACACAATAGACAAACTTGTCCCTCTGGCTATTAACCCTAATCCATCAGGTGATATGATGACCTAGTTTTGAATGCTGCACCAACAAGTTCCTCCTATTTGAGAACCTTTTTTCGGCACCCTTAGGTTGATTCATCGACAATGTGTCATTCTACTTTGGTTTTAAGGAGAATGTGTGTAATATGTGATCTATTTAATTTTTCTTTCATTCAGTTGTTTGAGTAGTCCCTGCTTGTAATATCAGCTTACGATAACGGTTCGGAATTGTTTGACGTTAGGTGTAATTGCCCCTTTATTTACAAACCTCAATCCTAGATGGCTAATATGCGCTTATATTTACAAGGGATGTTCACGGATCTCTTCTTGCATAGCAACCACAGGTAGGCACAGCTATTTTCATTTGTTATTAGGTCTCAAGTCTCAACAATCTAGTGCAAATATAAGGGGAACAAAAAACACACACAGATTCCTGATCCGTTAACAAGTACGAAATGAGAACTTAATGTACACAATCCTGTACCCCTCATCGGACTACGTTGTTTATGCTGTGAATATGATAAAAATTATGAGTTACCAACGCTGTATTTATTTATTTATTTTTTTTGTCCATCCCCTTTAGCTTGTGGTCGTGTAATTCGTTAGTGCAAAATCCTCCTAGTTTAATCTGCATGCTTCATGTTTGTCTTTTCTTAGCGTGTGTATTAGATCGTGTAATCTATTGTTGTTGATTTAAATCGTGTAAGGAATTTATTCTGCTACCGTGTTTCGTATAGGTTTTTTTTTCTTTTCCTCGCGTAAAGAATGTTTTTGCATGATTTGTGTTTTCTTAGCCTGTGTATTAGATCGTGTAATCAATTATTGTAGATTTTTATCGTGTAAGGAATTTATTCTGCTACCGTGTATCGTATAAGTTGTTTGTCTTTTCCTCGCGTAAAGAATTTTGTAGTATTAAGGATTATTTTTACTTTCCACAGACAACATTTGAATCCATTGCGAACCATGCAACTTGGGTGTAGAAAGACTTGTCCAGATATACCCCATCAATGATTTTCTTGTTCGAACAATGCATAAACATTGTCTCCAAATACAGACGAGACGATGATATCTTCGATTAGAGGTTCTTATTCTTATTATAGATTGATTACTCTATTGGGGTTCGTTTGGTAAAAGACGTTTTCTTTTAGTAAGATGGGCTTTTATCCACCATCAGGACAACAATCTTATCTAATCCATCCGAGGACCGATATTGCGTATTTACTTTTATACAGCAAGAGTTATTTTCGTTATCTTATGCACAGTAGATCTTTTATAGTATATATGTTGACCAATACAGTCCTCGCTCGTTTTGCACACTGTACTTTCATTTATTTAATTTTTTTGGTTCAGCTACTATATACTGAGTAATGCTATTGGACCCAATAAACCAACCCAAATTGTAACCCAAATGCCATGTGGCAACATCACACGCAACATGGGCCCACGTCACTCTTTCCAAGATCCCATGTGATGAAGATCCCATGTGATGTTGCCATATGGGTTTGGGTTAAAAATTTGGGTTGGTTTTTTGGGTCCAACAGCTTTACTCTTATTGATACTAGTATACTTGCTGGATTAGTTATTGGGCATTAGATTGAAATTGAAGGGTCAATAAATACAAAACATTAAAATGCTCAGGATTTTACTTCTCTTCTTCCACTGAGCCCTGTCAGCAAGGTAAAAGTAAAAATTATCCCAAACAAGCACAAGAAAAGTAAAGGAAAAAAGAGAGGGGGGGGGGGGGGGGGGACCGACTCTATGTCTGTATCTCTTCGCCACTAATTATATAGTCAGTTTCAATTATAACCCTTATTAAATGGTCGAGCCAACCCCACAAAACCTTTATGCCTTTCTATGTCGCAAATGCATCGTCGTTAACCTCGGATTCTTGTTTTTGATTTCCCATGATGTACGACTGAACTTACCATTTGCACACGATAGTTGTATCACATTATCACCATTCACAGGACCAAATTATTTTATGAATTGTGAGATATCCAGTTTGGATGTACTTCAGAGTTCAGATTTGTTATAGAGAACATAAATAAAAGGGTAATACACTGAAACCTTTGAATCCGTATCATCCGTCTAACGTTGAACGGTGAAGGTGAACGTCACGTAAGAATAAAAACATGATTGACGAATGATGATGTATTTTGTTGTATTCGAAACACAAAGAAAACAAAAGCAGTACCGAGGGAGATGAAACTGCAAGTACTTAGAAAGGTCTGCACATATCTGGGATTAACCTACACAAAATTCACAACTATTAATCTAAAAATGGAAACCACAGCAGTATAGGTAGCGAATCTACAGGTACCAAGGTTTTAATCGCAAAGCAAGCAAATAACCAGCAAAAAACAACAAACAGAAAGGCAAATTTCGTAGATTACACAATAACAACGATAATCTAAAAGCTTTAACTGGATTTACAAAAAATTCCTTGAAGCTGATGTCAGATCTTTCAATGAAAAAGGTCGGCGTCGCCGGTTGAAACGGTCGCGGAGAGAAACAGCTTTCCGTGGTTTATCTATTCTCTTCAAGGCCTCCACATCTGTCTCCAGTTGATCAACGCGGGCCTCTATAGAAATCCTTCCTGCTATTTTCCTAGAAGCATTTTTTTTCTTTACTTCGTTTAATGCTATGAACTCGTTCAGCAGCAGTTTGATAGCCTCGGAGCTTCTACTTACCTGGGAAACCACTCGATCCCACCTGCCTAATTCGTTCTCATCGTTTGAAGACTCGAACTCCATATCTCTGGTATAATGCGAAGTAGCGAAAGGTAGATGATTGTGACCCACACACACGTTTTGAAGGAAAACCAGTACTAAGGTGATTGCGATTGAATCTAAATCGAGTTAGATGACAGAGAATTGTAATAGAAAATTTGAGTCAAATTAGCTCTAACAGAAGGGTTCAGGTAATGCTGCTTTACCCCCGTTTTAAAGGTTAATTGTAAGCATTACCCCCTCTCAGAAGCGACAGAATCTTGCATGCACCCGGTGCATTGCACCCAACCAACGGGTGCATGCCATGTGGCAAGGACAACAATCAAATGTGTTCTCCCCGCTACGTGGCATGGGTCCATTGGCTATGCACCAGGTGCATACAAGATTTTCTCAAAGAAGCATGACATGTGTCCATTAGGAGTAAAATTGTCCACCCAAATACAGTGTTTGGACAAATTTACCCCCTAATGGACACATGTGACACCATTTGTGGACAGTTGATTTCAGTCTGATTACTTAAACGAGCATGAACCTAACCCGATATATTGCATCCTAAATTCCTAATGAATGGGAGCATACCATGTAGCATGGATAACTCATTTGATTGTTTTTCCTTCCCATTTGGCATACACCCATTTGGCCGATGGATTGGTTTTGTTAAATAATGTACTATACATACATATACAGATATATAGAAATGATCAAGCCAATGCGCACTGATGTAAATTTATGGTCCATGATATTGGATGTCAACCACTATTAGCTAACATCCTTTGACTCAAGTGCGTATGCACTTTTCAAAACTAGTTGCTCACATTCAATGTCCTCATGAAGTTATATCATTGCGCACTAACCAGATCTTGACTTTATAATTTCTAGACGTCCAACTATAGCCACACATTCACAACGGGCCCACAACCTCACATTAACAAATACCCACAACCAATACGAATTTGTGGTTGTGGGCGGATGTCCTTAACTTATAAAGTCAAAACGTCCCTAATTATAGAAGTATTATATATACAGTCTCGTTCCCATGCAGACGTCATGATATAACCTCATGAGGATATTGAATGTGAGCCACTAGTTTTGATAAGTGCATACACACTCAAGTCAAATCATGTAAAACTAGTGGCTTACATTCAATATCCTCGTAAAGTTATTTTAGGACGTCCTCATTTGAAAAAAGTCGTTATCGCAATATGCTAGGTAACCCAAACCCAGTCTCCATTTGTTTGAGTTTTCAAGCAAATAGGTTTTGTGATGTTGTAGTTGTTTACGATGAGAAGAAGAAATACAGTATTAATACGATTAGGGTTTCAATAGAAGACACAATTTGAAATAAGTTATTTATTTACGGGAAATTATTAGTCTCCCCCTGCAGTTTGCCGCATTCTCCAGTCTCCCCCCTGTAGTTTCAAAATTCTCCAATTTCCCCCCTCCCATGCACAAATACAACCGTTCTAACCATATTAAAATAGGCATGGGAGGGGGGAATTGGAGAATTTAGAAACTAGAGAGGGGAGACTGGAGAATACGGAAAATTACAGGGAGGAGAATGATAATTTCCCTTTATTTATTTGTGAGGAACTAGGTTTTTTTTTTTTTTTTTTTTATTATTTTGTACAATAAATTGAACTTGAAATAAAAAAGTTCTAATACACGGTATTTTAAGGAAAGTAATTCCAACAGGCAACCGCTGGCAAATCGTGTAAGGTTTTAAAAATATATATATATATTTTCGTGTCAGTGTAGGTACTATTTTTAGATTCGTCAAAGTTGTACACGTGTATAACCTATATCAAAAATTTAGGTTTGGAGATCGGTTCTCCTCTCGATTTGAATATTTTGTCCCGTTCAATTACAAAACATCATATCGACTCTGGTTGGGACGCCATTTCCGGATGGTCAAATACAACTTCAACTACTCCCCGATACTTAATTGTCAATTCAATCAGTATTATTAGGTTGGGCCACACCCCCATGAGCAATTTTCTTCATCATTACCTATACCCTATTCGTACAGAACTAAATCTATGACCTGCAAATAGGGTGGGTAGAGTACAGTCACAGGCAATTATGGTAACCTTACAAAGTGTTTTTTTGGTTGGGCAGGGGTTTGATACGACACTTATAATGGGAGCAAGTGAGACGTCAAAATCCGATGGGTTATCCCACAGATTTACTAAATCGTCCATTGTAATCTACAGCCGTCTCAACGTAACGTATATCAAGGTTTGATTGTACACATCTGGTTCGATGGCAAACGAAATTATGTAAAGGGTTGTACAACAGACATTGTAAAATGTAAACCCTCATCTCCAACCCTAAAACCTGATTTGGTGCAACCGTTGGAACTATAATGGTGTAACTTGCACAGTATTTGAGATGTTGTTGCCACATGACATTTGGGTTGTTTTTTTTTTGGGTCCCCAATAGCATTACTCTTTTTTTAAACATCTCAAACCCGTTTGATAATCGAATATTTTTTTAAATATGGGTCAAACTTTAGGGATGAAATAATAAACAAAAGTTAATGCCATTCTTCTGGCAACCGAAGACTGTTGCGCCAGGGTTCCCTTTAGACTGTGTATGAAGCTGGAATTAAGCGCATACTATTTACGCTTGGATGGAAACCAATTGTTGTTCTATGTTATGTTTGAACAATGTTGTATTTTGCCTATGGGTTTGAGAAATCCACCCTGAACAAACCTTTGGACATATTCCCACTTCTACATATGGAGTCAGATTTTTTGGATTTCATCGAGATTTAAACGGCTATAGTCTATAGATAATAATTAACATTATTCTGAAGCAAAATAAAGTTAAGCTACCTTGTTTTATGCGTCTGAATGGGAGCATTTTTATCAACATCGACAGTTCTCGACACCTCCCTCAATTTACAAGTGAAGTTGGGGAATGGTGTTCTTCTACATGTTAAACTTAACAGGACAATTGGTGTTCAAACTAACAACTGTGTTGAGTACATCTCAAAATTAACTGTGTCTTAGGGTTGTTCGAATAGTTTGATAACTGTAGTCAAATGTGAAACGTACAAAGTTTTTTCTGAATTTGAACTCCAAGGTTAGTTTCCGATTATAGCTTAGAAAACCCTTCAGAAGGGACATAAGTTGTTAAGATTTTACAACACAAAATCGTCAGATGATTACACACACAAACGAGGTATGTCTGGAAGTTTTTAACATGGGTTATCTAAATCCAATTACAAAAACAACAGGTGTTTTTGAAAACATAAAACAAATGGCAACAGCAAACCTAAGTACCTTACGTCAAACGGTATTTGCAAGTCCTGAAATGGATTCTAGGAACAAAACAAACATCACTTGCAAAAACATGTTTGGTGGCGCTATGGCGTTGACTCGGTGAGTGTGAACGTATTAATGCCTTGAGCCCGAAGGACGATTCTTAAATAACGTACATCCCTCTTGACGCCAAAGACGGTCGACGAGAGACGTCGACTTGGTATTCTTTAACCTGTAAACATCCCTCTCCAGTTCCACGACGCGAGATTCAACAACTGCTGATTGAGAACGGGACCGTGCTTCGTTTCTTTCCACAACTTTCTTGTATTCAATTGTAACATCCATGAGGTCTTTCAGAGAGTCGAAGCACATGCTTACGCAGAAAATCAGTCGATCCAATATGGTGGATTCGTTCTCATCATCGGACTCCATCTCTACAGTCATAAGTATTTTTTTTCCCAACCTCTACAGACCGAAGTTACCTGTTAACGAAATCTGACTCTGAACATACGTTTTTATAGGGGGGCACACTGCGGCACAGACGCACAGCCCACTCATCTGTGGAAACATTAACACATCCTTGTCCCATTTCCCTAAGTTTAAATTCTAGTATAATGGTCAAATAGAAATCATCAATGTATTATGTATATAACAATATCATCGATCAAGTAAACGAAATATATTTATTGGTTGTCCACATGATGTCCATAATTTTACATGGTATTACATGTCCATAATTGAGTTATTATGTATTTATTGTTTTTCATGTTTTAGTAAAATTATCCCATATCATTTTTTTGAATTATATATATGTAATATATATTAATATTATTATATATTATTATATATCTATATATAATATTGCACAAATTTGTGAAAATTTTCAGATTTAAGGTTAAAAAGGTCTTTTTGAGACTTGTCCCACGCATGGGGACTCAAATAAGTTGTCAATCTTTGGTGTCCCAATTTGTGTGTAACCAACCAAATTGGGACATGTGTCCACATTTATGACACATTTCTAGAAAAAGTTGAAAAAAATTCATACATGTCCCAATTTGGTTGGTTGGACACAAAATGGGACACCAAAATTTGATAGCTGATTTGAGTCCCACGCATAGGACAAGTCTGGCCTTGCGTTTTGGGTGGGACAGAATTTGGTGATTTTTTTTCCCACCTTGTCCCATTCTGTCCCATGCTAAAGTCGTACCAAACGTCGGACAAGAATAATCTGGCCAACGTTTGGTGCGACCGTGTCCCACGTACCAAATGCACCCTTTCAAATATCTTTTTACCCTTAAATCTTATTTTAAATCAAAAACTTGTGCAATATTATAAAAATTTAATTATAACATATATATGTTATGCAATCTTTATTCTATCGGCATGCCTTTCCAATTGATTACATATGATTTTATGATATTATACTTATATCAAATAGGCAAAACGTGTCATTGGCCTTATCAATGTAGATAATTGGATGAGCTATTAGCTTCGGAGATTGAATCCCGACTCAATGTATCAAATCCTACAAATGGGTTGATGTTATTATATAAAATACTTGGTTTATAACGGTGAATACATAGATACCGTCAATAAATATGTGCTGGGAGATTTTGACAAACTCCGAAATTAGGATTACAGCGAGGGTAATAAGGATTACAGCAACTCAAAAGTTTCACAACCAAATGATGAGACTTGATACGCAATTTAAATAGCATGTTTTGGAAATATGCACCGACACCAAATGCGAATTCATTTTGACGAGATCCCTTATGTCGTGTGGTTAAACCCTCACACATGCACCGAAAAGGTTAGGGCTAAACTCCTCCTCTCCCCAAAAGAACTCGACAGGTTTTTAATAGTGTAAAACAACAAGAAGGTATATTTCAACCACTATTAAAAGTTTGTTGAGTTATATATGTTCTCCCAGTTTTTCGCAAGCTTTATATTTAACAAAATTGGTATACTTAGTTGTAATGCTTTAAAATTTATCAAATTTGATTTATTGGTTTATATTAGAATGAACTTATCATATAAATCGATGTGATTTCATGAAGGTGTGGACAGAACTTGAAGTGAGGGATCTCTTAGTTGACGGTTAATCTAATACAATTGGAATTATGGATGGCAATTAAACCCGAGCTCATGGGACCCGCCCGAACCCAACCTGCTTGACGAGGGTTTGGGTTTGAAAATCGTACCCGACATGAGTTCCATTGAAGGTATAGATTTGGAAAAAATTCTGTACCTGAACCCCCATACCCGCGAACAATAAAATTTATATAATATTTTATTATTTAATATATTATAAATTTAAACCCCAATAAAAACTTTTTAATTATATAGAGAATAAAATGTAAACATTTCAATATATTAAGTGTTTTTATTCTTTAAAATTATAATATTACATATATTTAAATAGGGGAAAATAATATAGAAATAATTTCTTTAAAATAGAAATTGATGGGTTCGTGGGTTCACGGGTTCATGGGCGGGTTTGGGTGTCCTAACACCCATACCCGAACCCGTTTATTTGCGCGTGTTCACGGGTGGGTTTGGTAGACATAAAATTTCGCGGGTTTGATTCATTTTATTTTATCCTTACTATTTTTCTTTATTTTATATGTTTATTTTATTTAGATTCATTAAATCAATAATTTACTTTAATTGGAATAATAACAAAGTCAATATCATGTCTAGTAATATTTATTAATCAATTATTCTGTATTAAATTAAATTAAAATAAAGATGTATGAAAGCTTTAATTGTTTCGACTATATTCGATTAAACTTAGATTTTCTACGCCTAACTAAATAATCAAGGTTCTCTATGCAATCACATACCTACAACTCTACAAGTAACAAAAACTAAGGCGAGATTTTGAATTTTTTTAATATTTAGTTTTAAAAACTAGGCACTTGTGTTTTCTGTTTTTTTATTCATTTATTTAAAATTATTTATTTATTTATATAGATACACATGGGGTTTTTGTGTTGCTTCATAGAGAATGAAGATAGATAAATACAGATATTTATTGGAGGATATAGAGGTTAATATGGTAATTACAAATTTAGGAGAGTATTTCATATGTAATATGATATGTAATTATTTATTTAGGAGAGATAATTTATTTACTTAATAATTTAATTCAAATAAGATAAAAAATAAATTATTCTAAAAACATTAACCTTCTTTAGAATTTTTCTAAATTTTAATTATGGGAATGGAGATTTCATAGAAAAAAAATGTGGTAGAATAAAAAATTGGATTGTCAAAAAAGCTGTCCAAATAAAAATAGAACTAATTCCCAAAATTTTCCTCGTCTAAACTTTTTAATTTTTTATTTTTTTTTAATTTTTTTTTAATAATACAACAACTGCCGAGACCGCCCAGAATGGGCTCTTTAAACGCAGCTTAGACTACAGCTCCCAGAATCTGGACAGAACTATAATTTTCAACTTCATTTTTGCGTGTGAAAAAACCCATCCAATGCCCGTACATAAATAACATATATTAAGTTCATTTTTCCGAGTTTATTCTGCAGTGCCGACGTGGCCAATGTATTTTGTCGATATTGGCTTGCAATCTGAAATTGTTGCCTACATAATAAACTCATCTTCTTAATATTATTATTTCTTTTTAAATAGTACATTAGGACTGTCTTGATTTGCTGAGATCAAACAATACTTGTGCGGCCCAGATATCTACTCCCATAAGAGTAGATAACTGCTTCCCAAAAAACGGGCAGAAAAACTCCCCACACCTGCTTCTAAAATGTGCATGGTGGATCATATACACTAACCCACATATGTGGAAGAGGTGCACTACCAGCTTTGCTAAGAGGTGATGTGCAGTCCTGATCTTTATTCGTGATGGTATCTTTTGAACATATCTAATCTACTGATGTTTATATTTGCCTGTAAAAATGTGTGGTATACTGGTATGCTATGGCGGACCCAGGAATTTTACACTCTTACGGTATTTGAATAAATTAAAATCGCAATTATATGATAAACGTTTGAAAAATTTAACATCATATTAAAATAAAAAATTCAAAAATATTTAAAATCGCAATTATATGATAAACGTTTGAAAAATTTAACATCATATTAAAATAGTAAATACAAAAATATTTTATTTTTGAATTTTTTTATTGTTATAGATTAAATTAAATAAATAGAACACTTACTCAAATGAATTAAATAATCTTACATTGAAAAGAAAATAAAAACAAGAAAAAATATTTACAAAAAAAAATAATAACATGAAAAACAACATAAATTACAATCTAAATTTATAATAAGAAATTTTGTTTTGCATTATAATGAATTCAATTTAAATTAATACAAAAATTATTTATTAATAACTATTGCTAGACATGTTTTTAAATTTTTTATTCTTCAAACTATTGGTAAATTATTGATTTATTGATTCTAAATAAATTACAACTATAAAATAAAGAAAAATACTAAGGATAAAAAAAACAAAGAATCATAGTACCCTTGAGAAGAGACTCGAACCAAGAACCTAAGCCTAAAATTAAGATCCACCACCCGTCATACCACCAACAACTTCTTGTTAAGGATTTTTAATTAATATGTATATATACAATGTAAACAGAATAATTTTTTTTTTAAAAAAAATCGAGGTAGGGCACGGGCCCCACCTGGTCTCCACGTGGGTCCGACCTAATGTACGTCCTTTGGGAGTGGATAGTGTAATCTCCTAGTTTAATTCTCATCGTGTCATCATCCAGAGTATTGCTATCATGTAATGATGTTGCCCCTAAGCGAAACCTGTCAACCAATCAGTTCAGTTGAAATCAGTCGATGACGGAAAATCAATTCGGTTCCCTATTCACACTGACCGAAGAACTGATCCTGACGTTTGTACTCGATGGATGTGCCGACCCAGTCCATCGCATTTTCATTATTACTGTCCATTGGGTGGTCACATCAAGGAACTGTTCTCACTGTTTTACAGAGTGGGTGCATTCAATTTAATTAAACATTTTTGGATTAGGATAATATTTAGTAAATTATTTAAGTTTTAATATAACAGGGGGAATTATAGCCTACAAGGTTATCGAAAATGGTCTTACTTTAACTTCTTCGTGTTTATCGAGTATTTTTAATATGAGAAAATGCTATTATGCATTTGGAGAAAATGGAGTGCCACATAGGATATATATTATTACATGTTAGAAAAAATCTCCGAAGCTGTTATCTAAGTTCAATATGGAGATGATGTAGCCAAAAACAAAGTTATATTGAGTTGGGTTTCTAATTCTAGAAACTGTCCTAGATATGCTGACTAGCATTTCTAACTATTTCCAGCAATAAGATTAAAGCTTTCAACTCTTTCCACCAACAAGATTAAATCTCATTTAATTGTAAAATTAAAGAGGAGAGAGAGTGTCATAATTGTTTTATTATGATTGGACATAAAAATGGATGCATATTTGACTTTAGATAATTGCTTTGGAGATGTGAATCTGTATTTCTTTAAAAAAAATTCAAAAGTGGGCCCATTCAAAATAGATATGCTGATGTGGCACTATTTAGATGCTGAAAAATGCATTTTTAATTGTAGATGCTTTTACTATTGCACTTTCATGTGGAGTACAATGGGTATTTATTTGGTTTATTTTTTATTTTATTTTTAAATATACAACAACTGTTGGGATCGGCAAGATTAGGCAGTACTAGAGCAGCCGGACTGCAGCTCCCATAATCGCCGGCCGGCGAGAGAGCACCCACAATCGGTGGGACAACACCCACACTTGGAATTAATGGCCAAGGGGGACAAATAATATATGAGTAATGCTAGAGGACCCAAAAATATAACCCAAATTTTGGACCCAAACCTATGTGCCAACATCACATGGGATCTTTGGGAATAGTGATGTGGGCCCGTATTGTGTATGATGTTGCCACATAGGTTTGGGTCCAAAATTTGGGTCATTTTTTT
This sequence comes from Acer yangbiense, assembly GCA_008009225.1. Lineage (NCBI taxonomy): Eukaryota > Viridiplantae > Streptophyta > Magnoliopsida > Sapindales > Sapindaceae > Acer > Acer yangbiense. The sequence continues at coordinate 51,911,008 of CM017762.1, read as the reverse complement.
GGATCCTCTAGCATTATTGATAATATATATATATATATATACCACTTGTACACACCTGGTGTTGAACCGTCGTGGTGGAGGCTCCCAAGGGAGGGTCCAACGTCGAAAACATCGGAAGGGGCGCGACTGATTTTCAAAAATAAAAAATAAAAAATGAAGGGCCGCGACTGTCTAGTAATCAACACCTTCGAACGGTAATGCCTTCATTGCTATTATAAATATCAAAACCAACGATGGAAAGCAAGTGTATCAAAACTAACGACCATACTATGGCGACCGTAGGTGAAGTGGACAGCAATGGGGATAATGATAAAATTTACCCAGTTCTCGCTGCCATGTCGTCACACATCCGGAAAGTCGAAGCACTCAGAGATGTCATTAGAAAAATGAAAGTAGTCAGAGATGTTACCACAAAATGTACAAGCAATGCTCAGGCGGGGAGACACCGAGTTTACGGCGATTGTCCTATGGACATTGCTTGGTTACGTTTAAAATTATTCGAAGTCACTGAAGAGGCACACCGGCTTTTAGCAGAGCTCGATGTAGAGTTCGGTTCTCCTCCAGGACCGTTATCCTTTCCGTCAAACTGATCAAACATCCCCTACATCTTGTTTCAATGATCCGTGCACATTTTCGTTTTTTTAGCTTTCATCAGGATGCTTGGTTTGAATGTATTGAAGTTAACGAAGGGTATTTTCATCCACTCAATCTTAACTCAGGTGTTAACTATATCTTAGGGTAGCCAATCAGTCGCCGGACACATGAGGATTGTACTTAACTTTTTTTCAATTATATTAATATATGATTAGTTCATGAAATGTTCATATTCTTAACAAAATGGGTTGGTATTAAGCCTTCTTACCCGTATCCATCATTTCATATTTCTAGACGATGTTGTGTTTTGCATTATATATTCATTTTACATGATTACAAAAATAAAACGGAAAATATAAAATTTCATCAAAAGGGCACCGTCTTAATCAAATAAAACAAGACTTATAATATGGGTTTGGGTTCCCTTAATCAATGATCTTAAATAATTAAATAAGAAATATTCAGAGCATCTTCAAAATATTATATTTTCACTCTTCAAATGTCTATTTGCTTACCTATGTGTTAATTTGAATCAAATAAAACAAGACTTATAATAACATAAGGGTACCCTTAATCAATGATCTTAAAAAATTTAAAATAAGAAACATTTAGAGCATCTTCAAAAGATTATATTTTCACACTTCAACTGTCTATTTGCTTACCTATGTGTGAATTTCAAGAGTGAAAAAAAAGGATTTAATTTAAAAAACTCTTCAATTAGAAATAGAGTTATAGTATTTTAATGAAAGCACTCAAATTCCTCCCCCAACAAATGTAATCACCCTCCAATTTTTTCAAGTTAAAAATAATAATATGTTATTATTAAGTATTCAATATTAGTTTCATTTTAAAGATTTAGATGAAAGTATGAGACCCTTCAAATGGTATATTTTTTAGAGTAATGCTACAGGATCCAAAAAATTAACCCAAATTTTGGACCCAAACCTATGTGGCAACATCAGATGGGATCTTTGGGAAAAGTGACGTGGGCCCGTGTTGTGTGTGATGTTACCACATAGGTTTGGGTAACTTTTTTGGGTCCTCTAGCATTACTCTAATTTTGTATGATGATAAAATTTATAAATTAAAACCTTCACAGTTGATTTGAGTCCTTTCTATAATTAACACCTTTTAACTTTTGTTTTCAATATTTGGGGTTTCACCCTTGAAATGGTGTCTTCCCCTCTTCCCAGTTCCCAATCACCCTTGAAATATTTCCTCACTCTCAGTCTCACACCCTCACACCCTCCTTATATATATGGCATTGTAAGGATTCCCGTTTTGTTGATTGGCTTATTTCGTGGTCAAACCACATGTTGGGGTTTTGAATGTAAGGGTAGTCCAAGTGTTTAGTGTTGAAGATCAAAGGCCCTTCCATGACCTCAAGATTCAAGCACGCCAAAGGTATAATCTCTTGTGCTTGTTTTTCTTTGAAGAGATTTAGTAGCACACACTCACTTAGCATTCTTGCTATGATTGCATACTTGCTTATTTTTATGTGCATCTCTTCACATGTCACTTAACACACTAGCACTTTGGTTGATATATCTTATTGTGTGTATATGTGCCTTATAATTCGTTTCCCGACATTGTTCGGAAACGTCCGCGCTTGCACTAATGAGTGCTTTGTTTCGCGCGAAGACCGCCTATGGAGAATGCCCTTGGCTTCTCCTTGGTTTTCACCATTGTTGGTGATCGGCGGTTATGATCGGCGGCCTGGCCGCCGACTGAAACCGCCGTTTCAGTCCAGATTGGTCTGAAGCAATTATGCGGTCAAGATCGGCGGTCACGACCGCCGTTCGAAACCGCCGTTCATACCTGATCGATTTTAATCTCTCGGGTTTGATTCGGCGGTTGGATCGGCGGTCACGTAACCGCCGAATTAAACCGCCGTTAATGCTCTGTTCTTCACGAGCTCAATTCAGCGGTCGTAATCGGCGGCCTGGCCGCCGATTGAAACCGCCGAACGGTGCGTTTCAGGGGCAAAAGTGTCTTTTCACATGCCCAATTCTTGATGTCTATAAATATCTTGTTTTCTCAATCTCTGAATAAGTTTCTTGAGCAATTAGAACCCTAATCTTTCAAGAGAGATTTTTGAGAAAAAAATCAAATCAAGAACCTATCTTTAAACACTCAAATCAATTCCCTTTTGCATCAAATTTCATATTTGATCTTCTATGCCTTCATAGAATTGATCCATGCATGGTTTTGAATCATCACATCTTATTTGGTATGTTCTTCACTAATTTCATATTACTTTAGTGTTTTTCATATTAATACATCTCTTTAATTACTTGTATGCTTTTGATTATATGCTAGATACAAGTTAGAGATTATTTGTGATGAAAATTAATTGAGTGTTGTTTGTGATAGCTAATTAGGTTTTTAATTAATCTTGATTAGCTAAGCTATTTGACATGTCATTTAGCAATTGATATCTAGGGTTGATTAAATTGATTATATCATCATCCTAGATAAGCATCTAAGGTTACCTAGCCTTGTTTGTTATTTGAATATTCATATATATATTCACATAGGTTGTTTCTCTTCTTAGAGAAGTAAGTCTTGAGGCTAAGAGTGCTTAGGCCTCAAGCAAATTGGAATAGGGTTGCTAATAAAGGCCCGCTGGGTAGAAGTGAGGGGTTACAGACCGGAATGTTAGACGAGGTCTACATAGGTTGTAAACTTCATTTCAATTAGTGATTTCGAGTTCCGAGTGTGGCGCACTATACAGCCCGTGGTTTTTCCCAGTGGTTGGGTTTCCACGTATACATCAAGTGTTATTTAAATTCCGCACTATATTACACTTGTATGTATTTTTGACTAGTAGGGGCATTTTCGTAAAATTGACTTGCATGCGAAAATTGGGTAATAATAGCTAAAATCTATTCACCCCCCCCTCTAGCTTTATATTGAACACGCCTCGAGTTTTTTAATAACTTTCAATTGGTATCAGAGCGGGTTCCTAGATATACTTAGGTGATCCTAGCTCATTTTAGGTGTGTTGTGCATTTGTGTGATTTTTGCTCATTCATACATTTTGCATACATTTCATTCATTCATTTGATACAATGAGTGGATTCGGTGGCAACCATGAGGGTGCTTCAAGCACACGGCCACCCCTCCTCACCGGCATAAATTACTCCCAATGGAAAGGGAAGATGGAGGCATATGTGTGTCAAATCCATGATAGGGCATGGATGGCCATTGAAGATGGATATTCGCCTCCTATGATGACTCCCACGGATGGAGGAGAAGAAGTGCTCAAGCCTAAGGCACAGTGGACACAACCTGAGTTTGAGTTGTCCAAGTGGAATCAAAAGGCGTGGCACGCCCTCATATGTGCAGTGGATGAAAATCAGTACAAACTGATTCAGAACACTAAGATAGCCAAGGAGGCATGGGACATCTTAGAGGTTGCACACGAGGGAACCGAAGTAGTGAAGGACTCCAAACTTCAAGTCCTCCAAACTCAATTTGAGACACTTAGGATGGAGGAGAATGAGTGCTTCAACGACTTCGAGATTAGGTTGATGGACATTGTCAACCAAAGTCATCAACTTGGTGACCCTTACTCGGATAGAAGGATCAAGCAAAAGATAATGAGATCGCTTCCCGAGAGGTTTGAGTCTAAGGTGACGGCTTTAGAAGAAAATAGTGATTTTAAGGACATGAAGCCGAGCGAGGTAATAGGTAGACTTCTCGCCTACGAGTCTAGGAAGGGTCCTAGCTCCACTCCTTCAAAGAAGCAAAACGGGATTTCTTTGAGAGCTTCCAAGGTTGAGAAGGAGGACAAGGATGACTCGGATGAAGACATGGCACTTTTAATGAGAAAATTCAAGAAGTTTGTAAAATTCGAGAAGAAGGGTCATGCATCCAAAGGGCAAGAATTGAAGAAAAGGGTTCCTTTCAAGAAGGTTGAGCATAGGCAAGAGAATAGTGAAAGGAAAGGGATCCAATGCTATGAGTGTGGTGGCATAGGTCATATCTCACTAGATTGTGGGAATTTGAAGAACAAGAGAGAAAAAATGATGGCCGCCATTTGGAGTGAAAGTGATGACTCCGAAGAAGGAGATAAGTCATCAAGTGATGATGAGCTTATCAATAACTTCAAGGCATTGGGTGCCAATTGTGAAGAAAATGAAGTTGTTGGTAAGAATTCCGTTGCTAGTGATCCCATAGAAGAGAAAGTCGAAGAAGTAGCTCTAGAGGAGATAGTTGTTGCTTCGCATTGGGATATGGCACTTATTGACTCAAGAGATCAAGGTGAAGGTCTTGATGAGGAAATTGGATCCATAAGAGAGGAGGAGAGCCTAGAAGATGACACTAGTGGAGATGACTCCTTATCTAACTCTACAAATGGAAATGTAGAGAATATGGATATGCATAACTTTATAGTCAATGTTGAAAGCTCCATGAAGAAGAAAGATAGATTTCTAAGGATTTTAGAGGAAGAAAATCTAGAGCTTACAACATACAATGACCTCCTAAAGAAGCAAGTGGAGAAAATGGATCTTAAGGACAACTTTGAAAGTTTTGAAAGCTCTAAGTTAAAGAATGAAAAAGAGATTCAAAGGTTAAAGGAAGAACTACTTAGGCTTTCAACACAAGTTGATCACTTGAATGATGAAGTGATAAGATCCATGGTGGAAGAAGACAAGCTAAAAGATGAGCTAGCTTTGTCTAAGAGGAATGAAGAGGGTTTGAAGAGAGAGCTTGTTGAAGCCAAAGAGTCATTGACTAGAATGACCACAAGCACCAAGAAACTTGACAACATACTTGGTGTAGGAAAAAGCCCTTGTGACAAAAGAGGTCTTGGATTCGAAGTGAGCAAGGATTGCTCTATTCCTAAGAAGACCGTCTTTGTGAAGAGTTTGGGTAAGATAGAAGCGTCACCGGTGCAAACTCCTAGGAAGAAGTTAGAACTAGGACAATGTTCGAAAAATGCACAAGTGAAGGTGGTGAAAACGAGACAACCCCAAGCTCAACGGATTAGAGCCTCTCGAGTCATCTCTCCTCAACAAATGACTCACTATGAAAAGAGGCAAAACATGCTACCTAATCCAAGGAGGCAACCCATTCCGGTTCAACCAAATAGAAGACATGAACCGACTCAACACCAAAGGAGACATCAAATGCATGATGAGTCTCCAATGACTTCACAAGAACATGGTATGAATTCTTACTTTGTACCAACTTGTCATTATTGTGGTGTTTATGGGCATATTAGGCCTAAGTGCTTTAAGTACATTAACCATTGTAGGATTGATAGCATGATAAAGAAAAAGAGGCTAAGAAGAGCCCATTTGCATGAGCCTAGGAAATCTTTTGTCAATAATCCTAGGTTAGTGAATGACATGCAACCTTTGTCCACTAGGAAGAAAAATGTTATATCTATGTGGATAAGGAAAAATGAACCCGCTTGCTACGAGACTAACAAGTCTCAAATAGGTTCAACTAAGTCCAATGGACTTGGTAGGTCCATAGGACCTCATGCCCTTCATTAATGAAGGATGATACTAACCCCATATGGGGAACTCAAGCAAAGAGAGCTATTTTTGCATTCTTGTCACTTGCAAAAAATTTGAAAAATCTTATGCTTCTTGGTTGATTGCTTGAGTAAGCTTGGTTGCACATATGTATATATGTTTTCAATTCAATAAGTGTGAACCTTGCTTGTTTACAATCCATGTCATATTTATGTTCAAACATGCATTTTGGACTAGGAGATGTATGTAGGAAGTATGATTTGAATGACCTATGATTATCTCCATGACATGATGATTCTTAAATAACATGCTAATATCTTATGAAAAGCATGAAATTCATGTACATGCTCAAATGAAAAAGCATGAATTGATAATTGCGTTCTTAAATGCAAAAACTTGTGTGAAAAAGCTAATGAGACTCAAATGAAAAAGGATCTTGTATCCATTCAAGGATTTTACAATCCAAATGTCTCTCTTTCTTTATTGGTTGAACATGTCTACTATCATACGGATATCTTATCCGGAAAAATCAAATAGGGTGCAAAGTTGCTCATGACATGTTTAGCTTATAAAGTTGGATATAGTTGTTCTTAAATTGAAATCAATGAAATTTCTATATCCTTGCTTCTTTCATGACAATGGTGAAATTGGTTTGAATTCCTATTAGAAACCTTTGTCATTTGCTTTGCCAAATACCATGGTATTTTGGACTTGAATGCAATATGTCTTGTATGCAAAGCATTTTGTTTCACACATTTTATCTAATAAAACTCCTCGTTTCTCTCCGATTAATTGAGATTGCATAAAGTGACTTATATTGATTATGCATATACTAGAATGCTACTATCTCTCTTTGCCTTGAGTGACCCGGTTGGGGACTACTCCTTTGTCTATATCATGACAAAAAGGGGGAGTATAATGTGGTAAGGGGAGGTGCAAATTGTTGTAGCAATTGGTGCACATTGGGGAGAATATACATTGAGGGGGAGTAACCCTTTGAGGGGGAGCATTGCATTCATCATACATTGCATGATGTTGTGTTTAATTTCTTAGAAATGCAAATGCTTGTTTATGTCCTCACTTGATTCATCTCACTTTTACTTGTTTCGGAAAGTTTAGAAACCTTGTTTCAGGGAATGATTGTTCTACAAGAGATTGAAGACTTCAAGTTTTATTTTTATATATCTCTTTGTATTGTAGAAAATCTTCATTGACCCATAGGTTTATTTTTGTTGTGAGGAATCAATGTGAGTGGTGGTTTTGTCACGAAATAGCCAAAGGGGGAGATTGTAAGGATTCCCGTTTTGTTGATTGGCTTATTTCGTGGTCAAACCACATGTTGGGGTTTTGAATGTAAGGGTAGTCCAAGTGTTTAGTGTTGAAGATCAAAGGCCCTTCCATGACCTCAAGATTCAAGCACGCCAAAGGTATAATCTCTTGTGCTTGTTTTTCTTTGAAGAGATTTAGTAGCACACACTCACTTAGCATTCTTGCTATGATTGCATACTTGCTTATTTTTATGTGCATCTCTTCACATGTCACTTTACACACTAGCACTTTGGTTGATATATCTTGTTGTGTGTATATGTGCCTTATAATTCGTTTCCCGACATTGTTCGGAAACGTCCGCGCTTGCACTAATGAGTGCTTGGTTTCGCGCGAAGACCGCCTATGGAGAATGCCCTTGGCTTCTCCTTGGTTTTCACCATTGTTGGTGATCGGCGGTTATGATCGGCGGCCTGGCCGCCGACTGAAACCGCCGTTTCAGTCCAGATTGGTCTGAAGCAATTATGCGGTCAAGATCGGCGGTCACGACCGCCGTTCGAAACCGCCGTTCATACCTGATCGATTTTAATCTCTCGGGTTTGATTCGGCGGTTGGATCGGCGGTCACGTAACCGCCGAATTAAACCGCCGTTAATGCTCTGTTCTTCACGAGCTCAATTCAGCGGTCGTAATCGGCGGCCTGGCCGCCGATTGAAACCGCCGAACGGTGCGTTTCAGGGGCAAAAGTGTCTTTTCACATGCCCAATTCTTGATGTCTATAAATATCTTGTTTTCTCAATCTCTGAATAAGTTTCTTGAGCAATTAGAACCCTAATCTTTCAAGAGAGATTTTTGAGAAAAAAATCAAATCAAGAACCTATCTTTAAACACTCAAATCAATTCCCTTTTGCATCAAATTTCATATTTGATCTTCTATGCCTTCATAGAATTGATCCATGCATGGTTTTGAATCATCACATCTTATTTGGTATGTTCTTCACTAATTTCATATTACTTTAGTGTTTTTCATATTAATACATCTCTTTAATTACTTGTATGCTTTTGATTATATGCTAGATACAAGTTAGAGATTATTTGTGATGAAAATTAATTGAGTGTTGTTTGTGATAGCTAATTAGGTTTTTAATTAATCTTGATTAGCTAAGCTATTTGACATGTCATTTAGCAATTGATATCTAGGGTTGATTAAATTGATTATATCATCATCCTAGATAAGCATCTAAGGTTACCTAGCCTTGTTTGTTATTTGAATATTCATATATATATTCACATAGGTTGTTTCTCTTCTTAGAGAAGTAAGTCTTGAGGCTAAGAGTGCTTAGGCCTCAAGCAAATTGGAATAGGGTTGCTAATAAAGGCCCGCTGGGTAGAAGTGAGGGGTTACAGACCGGAATGTTAGACGAGGTCTACATAGGTTGTAAACTTCATTTCAATTAGTGATTTCGAGTTCCGAGTGTGGCGCACTATACAGCCCGTGGTTTTTCCCAGTGGTTGGGTTTCCACGTATACATCAAGTGTTATTTAAATTCCGCACTATATTACACTTGTATGTATTTTTGACTAGTAGGGGCATTTTCGTAAAATTGACTTGCATGCGAAAATTGGGTAATAATAGCTAAAATCTATTCACCCCCCCTCTAGCTTTATATTGAACACGCCTCGAGTTTTTTAATAACTTTCAGGCTCCACCTGTGTTTATTGTAAATCCGCCCTTGAATCTCCTGTTTCCGTTCTTCAAACCCAACAGTTTTGTTTGCCTCTAGTCAACATGCTTCCTTCCTCAAGTAGTGTAAAGTGTTTGCTTCCATGCTACATCTCTTCCCAATCACCCTGTACCCGTGTTTTACTTTTGGTTCCGGTTTAGATTGTTTGTTTTACCTTTGAATATTGAGTTAGGTTTCTTCGATTGGGCAGGTAATGGAGCATAATAAACCGTTGGAAGATACTACGGTTCCTATTTCTTGGAAAGGAAGAAGACCTCCGGGGAGGCCACAGTATAAAACTATGGCCAAAAAGTGCATATTCATAGCGAACCCCTTTCTTGTTCAAGTGGCGAATAGAGACATCCATCACTATGATGTTCGGTGGATGAGACATTGATTTTTCTGATGAAAGCACTAGGTGACGACGTGGTCAATTGCGTGGAGAAGGTTTGGAGCATCCAAAGCATTCCATTGATGCTAGTGTTTCTGCAGAATTTTTGGTAGATATGTTGGATCATGAAAATAGTTCACTATGAGCCACTACACTAGTAATGAAAATAATGTATGGATCGTGTAAGGGTTATGTTCAGAAAGCTACTATATATTAATTTTATGATAAAGTTTTCGAATTGAATATACATGGTTGCACATTACAAATAACTAACATTGCACGTTATACCATTCAAATTATTTATTTTAATTTTTCATTCATACAATATATCCCATACATTATCCCATACTTAAAAGTTGGTGTTCGGTTGTTTGAATCCCCACTGTTATTGGGTTACCGAAAATGTCGCAAATGAATTTTCATCACATTCAAACAATTGTCATTATCACTTTCATTAAGATGTTCTTTTACGCAATTTACCCAGCTCAATATGTAACACATGCAGTGTAATAAATCATTGCAACATTTGCACAACGCATAACACGATATCGGTGTACAAAATATTAAACCTTATTTAATATTGTAACCAACTCTCTCCGGGTGGAGAAAACCTTGGCTGGGACGGTCCCATACACGTGGCCATGATACCGTCCAATGAGAGTGCACCACATATACATTGGGACAGTATGTGCAGAATATGTGGCACACTCTCATTGGACGGTCCCATGGCCACGGGTGACATACAGACATACACATTACATACTACGATTAGTTTAGAACCAGATGTGTTGAATCCGGTTTCATGTTCGAAATCAGTCATTTTCTGTCGTTCAATCTCGAGGGTCGATCGAGTAATATCCTAATGCTTTGTTTTAACCTTTCTGTGTTCTTGCCTTAATGAGGAGAAAATCTTCCATGCACCCGGTGCAATGCACCCTAGCCAATGGGTGCTTTCACGTGGCAAGCACCCATTGGCTAGGGTGCATTGCACCGGGTGCATACAAGATTTTCTCATAAATAGATAGGGGTTAACATACCGAATCTAATTTGATGCTGACAAAATTGATTTTGCTTGCTTTGTAGAGCATAATGACGTTTGATGTGATGGCCCAGAGGGATTTTGACAACCCAAAAACCAATGGCCACGCTTTTCTGGCGCAATGGTGGTCTACAAATAGTCAAATACACTCATTACCTCTTCCTGTAGGCGTGTAGCCTTGCAAAACAGGAATCGACGGTTGAATACATGAATAAATGTTAATCAATTTAAATTGCGTCATCAAATCCTTATACTCCCAACGCAATCACATCATATCATATATATATATATATATATTTTCCTATCGGTGCATCCTGATAGAATTATATAAGGATATTGAATGTGAGCCACTCGTTTTACATACTTTGACTTGGTATGTATGCACTTGTCAAATCACTGTTATAAATGAGTGGCTCACATTCAATATCCTGATAAAGTTATATGAGTGCATCCTGATAGGATCGGGACCGATATATATATATATAATGATAGAGTTTCACAGCTCCACTTAATAATGAATTTGCAATTTCAAAAAAACCCTAATAAGAAGGTACATGCACTTAATTAATAACTAATGAACTTACTATTTCAAAAAAGCCTTAATTATATCAATGCATGCACTTAATTAATAAATAATCATCATATAATAATATATATTTATATATTATATTATATATACTAATAGAGTTTCACAGCTCCACATAATAATGAATTTACAATTTCAAAATGCCTTCATTATATCAATGCATGCACTTAATTAATAACCAATGAACTTACAATTTCAAAAAACTTGAGAACTTCAAAAGTCTCGATTTATAAATTATAGATTCTAACCCAACTTTAAAGTTCAAATACATTCACAACACTAAACCCACGGTTGTGCACATATTCGTTTTCCGGAATGGAAAGGAATTTCCAAGGCGAAGCAGCGGTCAGCCGAGATCGAATATACTCCTTTCTTGACGCGATTCTACAAGTATTCAGTGAATTGGAGGAAGTGCGAACTCACTTTTCTGGGCATTTAAACACAGACGTGGTTTTGTTATGGACAAAATTCATCCAGGTAATTGATGACACACAGAGACTGATTGCGGACTTTGAGAGGGAGATGTGTCGTCCTTTATCACCGTCGGATCCTCCCCATTAGGTCATTAAAAGTACTGTAAACGAACACATGTAGGCTGTTTGTCTAATCAAATTTTACGTATGGAAATTGATACTAGTGGGTTCAGCTACTGTATATTGCAAGTTGGGATGCGATGTTTTTAAGTTTGGAATATGTAACCGAAAATCTTCACCTTCTGTTTTTTCTATGTTTTTATCTTTGAATTTGGTGCAGTGGTTTGCAAATGAAATGTTGTAGATAAATTTCTGCATCCGTAGTGAAGTTCTTGTATGAGTTTCCCCATCACATGGGGAAGACGAACCAAATCATGCGACGCATGCGTTTCAAGTGTCTTAACGCATCCATTTACCACGAAAATGAGTTAAAACTTTATTATTTTAACAGCAAATTCAAGCCAATTACCCATTTTGTGTTCAGGTTACCTGCAACACAAAATCCGTTGTTTGACACTGTTATTGGTTTACCGATTACAAATTGTGTCTAATGTCTTTTCAACTCTTTATCTTTTTAACTCTTATCGTGATAGAATAAACGTTCAACCTATGGGACAAAAGGGTTAGAGCATCTCCGATGGTATCCTCAAAAGTGAGAGAGTAATGAACATTTGCCCAGAAAAACAGTCCAACCGAGTCAATAATCAAATTGGCTGTTCACTTGGTATCGGCCAATCATTAGTACATACCCACAGTACATGTCATCGTCAAGCGTAATCAGTCACAGCGTTATGGATTAATCGTATTTGCGTAATAACTAAGAACGTTGGTGGTCGATCGAATGTAATTTTACCGCCTATTAATATTTCTGTATATACCTTCAAAATACATATACACCAAGATTATGTATTAGTACTGGTTAGTAATAAGATTATTATATTAGTTTTACAATCAACAATAGAATCTTCTGGTTTTGTAAATTAATGTAAAACGATAGAATCTTTTGGTTTTGTAAATTTTTGTTAACAATAAAATACTAATTTTTGTACATCAGTTTTTTAAAATTCAAATTGAGCTCTAAATACAAAGAGGTATAAATAAATTAGGGGTGCCCTTAGCCTTTTTTATGGGTGCAAGTATCTGCACTGTTTTTTAAATATATCACAACCACCTCAACAAAACAGCAAACCACAAAATGACCCGGTTTTACCAATTTGGACACGCGGAGATCGCAAATGGGTTTTGGATTAGATGGGAATTTTTTCCCGTCTATTTGAAAATCACCATACTACCTCATGTCAAAATAAATTAGAGTTTCACACCGCCACATGTCGCCGTGAGTGAGTTTTGGTATTAAATTATAAATTTATATTTAACTTTAAAATATTTAATCAATTTATTAAACTGATTTTGATTTTAGTTGAATCATGGCATAATTGTTATTCTTCCTATGAAGCTCTTAGTTATCCAATGCCATTATAATTGTTATTAACTGTTGGGTTCTCTTAGGTATCCAATGATAAACTCTTAGGTAATACCATTAAGAATAAACTCTTAGGTAATACCATTAATAAACAAGGCTCTTCATTTCCACCACTACCAATAATTGATTCATTGGTTATAAGTTGTAACCACCGACTCAAATTCTGTTAATGTTGGATACGTCATGGTAATTAATAATTAACGTTAATCTTTTTTATTTATATAAATTCTCATGCCTCACTCAGAAGGTTTGGCAATTAATTCATTAATTTGGTTTTTAATATGTTATTGCTCCCATTTTAAAAAATTATTAGTAATTGTAGCATTCAATTCACCCTTATTGTCCATTAACAATTCTTGATTCGTTATCTGTAAATACTCTTCCATACAATTTATTATAAATTTTTTGAGATAATTATTCCTTATCTCTACGGACTCTTCACTTCCTCTGTAATGATAACAGCAAATTTATCCTATTTAATAATTTTCTAAGATCAACTTAATGTGAGGAATGTACCGGATTCAATGGTTGTAGAATTTGAAACATCTAAATTATTAAGATTATTAGGTAATACTTACTGAATCTAAAAAAAACGCTCGACTACACTTGGCACAAAAATTGAAAGGTGAATGGTCTCTATAAATTATCCAAAATTCAGCTAAATAATAACCTAAATAGCTTAATTTTATTATGAAATGAGATATTAGGAGATAATTTAATAAAAAATGTCCAATTGAGAAAAATAAAACAAAGCCTGTGCATCGCACATGTTGACATACTACTATAATAGTTGCATATAATAACATAATTTTTTTCAAATAGAAGATTCAAATCAAAAGTAATTTTTGGCCATTGATCTTATGCCAAAGGCATTTCAGTAATTGTGATGGCAAAGGAATTTCAAAAGTAATTGTGAAAATTATATTAGTTGTACACGCATGTACCAAGTCAGTTACACGTATGTAACAGACTTAGGTTATTCGTGTATACGTATAGTCTATTATAATCGTGTATACGTACTTACTCCACAACTTCTACCGTGTAAGCATTAAGAAAATGTATTTGTGCATCCGGCACCTGGAAGAACATATAACACTCCAAAGTCTAGAGTGCATTTTTTCTCATCCACACTTACAACACACTAACTAGGGTGAACCATTACCAGCCACTACACGTGTTGACACGTGTCCCAAACTCAACCCAAAATCCGTAGTTAACCCCAAACTTTGGGACACGTGTCAACACCTGGAGTGGGTGGTATTATGGTAAGGGTTCACCCCAGTTAAAGTTTGACCGCTATTGCAGTGGGTGTTAACTGTGTTATGACTTATGATAAATTTGTGTCTGGGTATAAGAGGGGTTCTGTGTAGCGCAATGCATAGTGCTGCCACGTCAGCACATTTTCTGACGTGGCAGGATGAGGGTGGGGGAGGCACCGTGCATCCGATGCAACCAGGTTTTAGACAATTGAACAACTTTGATTAGTCGACCTTACACATCACATCAATACTTTTCATTTAATGGATGCAATAATTACATTTAATAATAAAATCAATAATTTTTATATATTTATTGAATCTAAAGGAATTCTTGGCCATTGATCTGGTGTCAACGCCAATTTTATAGCAGATCCAAATGGTCAATTGGATTTTGTAATTACTTTTTATATCTAAATTTGAATTTGTCAAAACTTGAACGATATTTATTTTTTAATTGCAATTAAACCAAAAAGGTTAATTGCAATTTATTTGTGAAAGACCAAACCTCAGGGGGTTGGTTGCAATTTGGTCATAAATCCGGTAAATAGTCTTATGATCTTCGTGTATACTAACTTACTCGAAGAACTTACACCGTGTAAGTGTCAAAAGGAGTAACTGTTCCGAAAACCTCAGGGGGTTGGTTGCAATTTGGTCATAAATCCGGTAAATAGTCTTATGATCTTCGTGTATACTAACTTACTCGAAGAACTTACACCGTGTAAGTGTCAAAAGGAGTAACTGTTCCGATTCTTCTGGACGTACTTCTTTAATCGACGGCGGCCCCATTCTTGTCGACGGTATGGCGTTCTCTGTTTTGATCCTAATTTTGTTTCTTATCATAAGTTTGCTTTTGTGGGATTTCATTATTACAACTGGGTATGTATTAATTGGTAATGGGTTTCAGTCTGGGTATATCGTTTCTAACATGCAAGGAATAATCTATACCCAATTTTTGTTTTCCTGATGGGTTTCAGTCTGTAATTGTTACTACAAGGAACATGATTGAAACGAAATCCAAATTACTCACAGGGACGACGGTTCGGATTATTCTATGAATGTTTATGCAGTGTTCGACTTAAATACTGTATCTGGACTCAATGTTTATCCAGTGTTCGAACTTCGAACAAGCCATTTCATTGCAGATGGGTGGAGTTGCATTTTATCCTAACTCTAGATTTTATGTTTATCGTCTTTAGCGCTATAAAATATAAAGATTTCTAGGATGGGTTTTGTTCTGTTGAATTCTTACTGTGGATATATGTTCATGCTGCCTCAATGCTTAGTTACATTACTCTTGCAATTTTATATTTTTTTAACAGATGGCTGAGGAGGAAAATTTGGATCATTTGTTGGTACACCCGAGGGCCACTTGGAATTATAACATCACCATCAACACACACTGTTTTCATAAATTGATTTCCGATATAGACAAGATTCTTGACCGTGCCGGTGAAAGGGCAGAATTTGAGTCAGGATGCTTTGGCCACTACTTGGATTTCCCTAAAGGGGGTTATTTTCAGGCACAGTTCATTCACAGCTTGCTGCTGAGACAGATATTCATTCCTGGAGGTAGTGAGGACGAGTTATGGTTTGCCTTAGGAAAAACTAAGGCGAGATTTGGGAAGAGGGAGTTCTGTCTGTGCATGGGCCTGAAATTTGGCCGTCTGTCTGACATACCTTCAAGAGAGTATGAGGTTGTCCCGGGTGGTATTCACGCAAGGTATTTTCAGGGATGGAAAAAAGTTGTGATCGCAGATTTGAAAGCTCCATTCATGGCGGAGGATTTCGACCGGCCTCACGACGCACTTAAGTTGGCATTGCTTCTTTTTGCCAACAGGGTCCTCTTCGTTCAGGACAACCGGAACCAGGTGGCGTACTGGTTGTTCTCTTTAGTGGAGGATGTTCAAGCGTTTAACAACTTCGCCTGGGGTCACTACGTTTTCAAGATGACCCTCCACTACATCCGTCAAGGTTTTAAGGTACCGGCAGACCCTCTCGGGCCGACTACGAGATACAACCTATACGGATTCATTTGGGGATTACAGGTTATTTTTAAAATCCTTAATCCCTTTTGACCTTAATTTGACTTTGACATATGTTCGTAATTAAGATTATTCATTTTTCCATGATACATAATGCTAATTACACCCTCTAAAACCGTTTCCCGGGTTTGATACGGTACAGTTTTGGGCTGCGGAGGCTATACCTGTGATGCGCAACAAATGCGGTAAGCTAATAGGGGATCCCAACGGAGCGCCACGGTATAGGAAGTACTGTTTCAAACAGAGGGGATCGGACATGGTCAACGCCTGGACCGAAGCTGAGACAAGCGGGAAGGTAATTTACAAATATCTCATTTGTGCTATAATTTAATATTATTTATATTCTGTAGATATTGGACAATTATATTAGTTCCATAATCCTTCAGCTTACTGGGCTTCCAGAGCTTGTACCCACTGAACATGAGTTGCAGAAACATTACTGGAGGGATATTGATGTGGACCTGTCTGAGGGACCCCAGTGGAAACCGAGTGGGAGTAACGAGGATGAGGAACCCACCAAGAGGAAGCACAGGCCGAGGGAGAAAACTAACAGCGGGCGGAGAGTACGTGCCCGTGTTGATACGACGGACCGTACATATGCGGTTCTTCCAGATATACAACGATCCAACGATGGACAGGGATCTTTCCCTCCACCGGCTGACCACCCGGTTCATTCACTTGACCAAGGTGCAGCAGGCCCGGTTGATGATGCCAGGCAAGAAGACTTCTGTCAGAGGGAAGGGTCAAACGGCCGTGGGCGACATTCAGTTGATCACACAACCGATGAGGTAACCGGGCCTAGTATTATACAGAAATGGTTTATTTCGATATGTTGTTGCTTGGCCAATTTGTGGTAAAAGTTTGGTGTTTTACGTATAGCATTTTACATAAACAGTTGGAGGTACCTCGACAGTTTGTTGGACCCGGAGTGCTCGAAAGAGTTCTGAACGCGGTGAATGCCATACCGGAACGCGTACGCAGTATCGTCCATGAGGAAATGGGGGCGGACCGTGTATGCAATATAGTCAATGAGGGTTTGAGGCGGGAGATCGAAGGGCTACGACGGATGCTGGGGTTTCAAGTACGTATATATCCACACATGTCACCTGTGTATCAAGTGTTCTTTATTTTATTTAAATAATGAACATTATATATTCGGAAACGTAAGACTGTCACACTGTCATCCCCAAGGGAAATGTAGGGGACGGTAATTCAGGAGATCAGCTGGAGCGTGTGGGGAGTGGAAAGCACGCGGAAGAAGGCTTGGGTGGCGATCAGGCTACCTACAATGACGGAGCCGGTTATGAAGAGGGCGACGATGATGACAGGCAAGACGACCAAGGTTGGCAGGATGATAGTGGATGCGTTTATGACAGGGTGAATGATAATCAACTGCATTATGAAAAACATGACTGTGTTGATGACATATCGGACCTTGACGAATCAAACCTTTCGTTAGTGTTGTGCGAGGATTTATCGTCCCTGCAACGGGCAGGTGGTCTGGAGGTGGCAGCAACCCCTTCGTTGGCTTTGCGATCACAGTTTGGGGTTGACAAGTTATTTTCTCAGATGCCGTTATACCTGTGGCCCCGAGAAGCAGGTATATTGTCTCTGTTTGGTATACCAGGTCTAGTACATCCAGGACTACCTGGAGCAGAGGACCCCGATGTAACTCAATGGTCGCTGGCTTCAGCAAGTCCTTTTAGCAACCGAGAAGCATGTCTGCTGTTGGTTGCACCATAAAATAAAGATTCATGTCCAGTTTCTGATGAAGGGATGACAGATACCGGTTGCCAGGAGGAGGAGGTACCGAAAGAAGATGAATCCTTGCTTCCGTTAGTGTTGTCGCAAGCTCCTTCGGCGCACGATCATCCTTGTCAAGTGGAAGGAAGACATTCAGGCCCAGATTATCCGTCTGAGGATCAGTCATGTCCGATGTTGCTGGCAGCACAGAATACAGAGTCATGTCCAGTTTCCGATGAGGGGAACTTGCAAATAAATGGCGAGGATGAGGACATACCGAAAGAAGATGAGTCCTTGCTTGCGTTAGTGTTGTGGCAAGATCCTTCGTCCCAATATCTTCCTCGTCTAGTAGCGGTCAGACAATCTGGTCATGATGATCCGTCTGAGGATCAAACATGTCCGACGTTGTTGGCATCCCAAAATACACAGTCGTCTCCAGTTTCGGATGAAGGGGGCAGTGAAAAAAAGGGCGAGGATGAGGACATACCTGACGCGTCTGAGGTATCATCTATTGCGGTAAAGAGTCCGCCATCACATCCAGTGTCACCATCACATTCACATTCACATTCACATCCATCTGTGGTGATTAGGTCAGACTCAGATGTTGAAACTCTTACTGGTTCACCTCCACCTCCACCTCCATGTCGACGTAACGGACTAAAACATACCGGTCGTAAAACACCGTGTCGGTTAAGGAGAGTGTCACAGATAGTATCTCCGACCCTTCGAGTTGATGAAAAAAGTTCAGAACGAATGTCTGGGACAGCTCCATCTTCATCGGGAGAGCAATCGACTTGTGCATCGACAAATCAACGAAAACGGAGACTATCTGTGATAATCTCCGAACCACTTCCGAACTGGGAACCACCTATATTGAAGTGCATACCGATGACATATGTGCTTCGAGCCAGCATGTATTAGATGAAACCGCTTTAGCAAGGCAGCGTCAAAGGGAGTTATGGGTACGCAGTCCCTACAGCAACCCGTTAGGTAGAGGAAATCTTTCCACTGGCCCCAGCGAGGAGGCGTACGCGCATTTCAAGCTTGATTCGAAAGAAATATAGTAAGATGATTACTAACTATGCATTTTAGATTACATCGCCTGTATACAATCAATAAACAGTAATATCATTCTTTTAATGTATTGGGTGCAGCCGTAACGTTAGACTGGAGGTGATGCAGACACAGGATTTTTTCATATCATTAGAGGACAATGGTAGCCTTCTGTTGGACACACACATTGATGCCTACCTGAATTTGTTAAACAAGATGAGAGGGAGTAAGACCAGCCCTTACAAGTTCAAGGATAGAATGGGCATCGTTGATTGCAACTTTTTTGTACGTACAGTGTTAACTTAGAGGATATGTTTATCTATTTGGAATTGTGCAGTCGGATAAAATGCAAATGTGATGTGCAGGACGAACTGGGAAAGGTGTGGGCAGGCTGGCAGCCGAATTTACATCGACGTTTAGTACGACCTTTCAGCGTCAAAGACTTCGTCATTCCTCCGGAATGGAAACAATATTGTGACGGCCGTCGACCAGACTGGGGCAGTCCATGGGATTCCTGTGACAAGGTTAGTAACGTTCTGGTGCGCAGACATGGGTTCCAGCTTGATTTGGTTATAAGTATTTGAGTGTATAATTTTTCGTTTACAGGTGGTAGTCCCCTGTAAGGTTGAAGACGGCCACAGGGTTGTATGCGTCGTTGATCTTTTGTTATGGGAGATCCAGGTATATGATCCCAAGGCACACTGGGTACCCCAAGGCGGTACATTGATCTGCCAGCAGATTCTACCACTCCGACGTCTGTTCCCGGTTATTTGCTTGCAGGCAGGTTTTTTTAACAGAACGGGGAGGCGAACATATGATAGCACTCCCATGAAGGCTCGTCGGATGAGTGAAAAACAAGTTCCAAAACAATTATGTCCGAAAAGTAATGGAGTCCATGTCTTGTTGATGATACGTTCCCTTCTCAGAGGTTCGAAATGCGTGAAGACCGTTGAAACGGATATACAGAGGCATAGGCAGGATATCGCGTATGAAATTTTTACAAACAGCTTACCCGATGAATGTAATTAACACAATGTTTGCTGTTTATGTCATTAACCTGGTTATGAAATATGCCGGTGTTTCCCATATTTGAATACCAATTAATTACCTTGTATATTTCACATGTAAAACTCGTGCATATTATATTATAATGCGCTGGTAGTTAATTTCAAGCCAAGATCCATTTTTAAAATTTAATTTCCATTATTAAATACTTTATTAAATACAGGTAACTGTATTGTATATATATTAATTTTTTCCAAATATTTCATACATTGAACGTAACATTATTTAATTCAACCGAGTACGTGTTGTATTTATTTTATTTTATGCAAGACAAACTATTTTGCTACGAATCTATGATCTTAATTAATTTGGAAGCATTTTTCTAAGATGATGAGTATTGGGATTTTATTTTGTTCAAGTCCCGCACCCGATTACAATCCCCCTGGTCCGCTTTACATGACCTTCAACTACATACTGTTAGGTGGAAAATCCTCCTTCAATTTAATACACGATTATATGGATATAACACTAGGACGTCACATCTTTCACGATCAGGGAGATATCGACCTTGGGACTTTCCATAAGATTACACGAATATAGGGGAAGCAAACATTACATTAGTACACGATTGTATGGCAGTTTTCGGTCACCTGCTTTTAACAAGACATTGGGAAAATTTTATGAGTCGGTGTCGGTGTCGGTGTCGGTGTCGTTGTCGGGGTCAGCCGAAGCCTCAGAGGTTAGGTCAGTGGATGGCCTTTCTTGGCAAGTCTGTCTGTTGTGTCCCTCTTTGTGGCATACACTGCAACCGCGAGGACGCTTGGTTTTGTTAGCAGCATCAGACAATGTTTTCCTGCAGCTCCTCCTGTTGTGTCCCTTTAGGCCGCACTTAGAACACTTCTTTTGCTTAGCCTTCTCGACGCATGAACGGTACCTTGACTTTTTCGGTCTTCCTGGCAGAAAACGCACCTTCCAAGGACGAACAACTACATTCCGGACATGATCGGGTACGACCCAGTTCTGTGCATATGGAACCGGGTTGATTTCTCCCCGATATGCCTCTCGCATCCAATCAGATCTGTAATAGTCGGAGCACATTTCAGGAACCGGAATGGATGCGTATCTAGTCAAAAAACAAATTATTGGATGTCAGACCCCTAAATATGGATATGGCAAATGACGATCTGACGACAGTATACTTTGATTACATACCTGGCGCAAGCAAGGGCATGTGGACAAGGTAATTTTAGAAGATCCCACGCGCGACAGGTACATGTCTTTGCTTGAATATCAACAATGGAATTAATTTGATTTTCGGTGACGTTGTACCTGTGGTATGAGATAGGACGAAGGATGCATTTATAAGAAGGTTCAACCCCTTTAAGTATGTGATTGTGGGCTGCCGGAGTTAGATCAGACCTAAGATGTTCTGCAATAGTACGACGTTTGTGGAACCACCTCTGTATCATATCCCGAATCTGCTCTGCAATGGCTGTGATAGGCAGCTTCCGGAGATTTAGAAGAGCTGAGTTCATAGACTCGGCTAATTGGGTAGACATCATCTGGTGCCTATTTTTGGGGCAGTAAGCATTTGTGAACTTATCTACCCCAATTTTCATGACGTCGTTGTAGTACCTCTGGTTACAAGCAGCCATCTGTTGAAGGTCGATATCACACTCATCGCGACGGTGTTTGTAACATGCATTGTAAAAGAATTCTCTTGCAACACTTCGATTCTTGGATGAGCGTCTAAATTTCTGTGCAATGTGGAAGACACAGAATGCGTGGTGTGCATCTGGGAAAACCTGGCTCATCGCTGATATAATGCCACGGTGACGATCTGAAATGATGACCAGATCCTGAGGAGAACCAATCCCCTTCTTCAATTCAGACAGGAACCATGTCCAGGATCCCTTACATTCTGAGGCTGCGAAACCAAATGCTAATGGGTATATTTTTGAGTCTCCGTCTTTGGCCGAGGCTATAAGTAGCACCCCTTTGACAGATCCCGTCAAGTGGGTTGCATCGATGGAAACGACGGGTCTGATAACACGGATAAACCCTTGTAGACAAACCCCGATTGCCATGAAGCCATACTTGAACCGGTCTTTCGAGTCTGTCTCGTTGTTTGTTAGGGTACCGGGATTGGCTTGCTTCAGCATGTAAAAGTACGCCGGCAACGTTTCAAAAGACTTCAACGGATCCCCGTACTGTATTTTCAGAGCATGGAGTCTGGCCTGGTTAGCTTTGTTATACAAAAGGTGCACCCCGTGCTGAGACCCCATTTCCGCTATGATATCTTTAGCTCGGATTTTGCATCCCGGAACTGTGAATTTTGGGGCATACAGTTCCCCAACGACATAGGCACTGACTTGGTTAAAGTGAAGACCATAGTTTTGGACTTTGTATGTGTGTGTATCTCGATATACATTGACGTACCAGTGAGTTGCATGGCGCTTCTTCACCGCACGTACCAACCATTGACAATTGGGGTCGGTACACGATGCCTCATACCGAGTTGTGGTCGACCGCGTAACCCTGTACCAGAAATGGTTTTCCATTGCGTACACACCCAACACCTTCTTCATTTCATCCTTGTGTTTGAATATCTTGCCTTTATGAATGGATGTATGGTTCGAGTGGGTGGATTTGAATGCGCTGCATTCTTTTACATTTTCAAAACAGACATGGTCAAACCCTTGCACTTTATGCCTAGACAGATTATGATCAGGAGGGGTGTGAACGTAAGTGGTGTTATCCTGGTCAGCAAGTGGTACATTGTTTGTAATACATGATACAGAAATGTTATTCGTGTTAGGACTGGGCATGAGATAGACCTCTCTATATGCAACATGTATCTGATGATGCTGTAAAGGCTGTCGATGTGTTTCCTGTTCATTCCTGGGAACCGATGATGCCCTGCAATGTGTTCCACAACCTATGGCATCATCTTCAGCACTGTGTACATTCGTACAATCGACATCATATATTGTAGAATGCTTTGACTCCGACTGAACATCCTTTGCATTATTTTTAGATCGACCTCCGCAAGACTCCAAAGGATGTACGCTATCATTAACACCCATTCGGTTGGGTCCGCTTGAAAATGTGTTGGAACCTCTGACCAGTGGCATATTGCCAAAAAGCAACCGCTTGATTGATATATGCGACAAGGACTCATCACCGGGTGTTTGGTTCGGAATAAAATTTGTGCTGGGAGAATCGGATATACATGTTACCGGTGAACAACCGCTTGGGGTAACTGTATATTTTGGCTTCTTCTTTAACTGTGGCGTTACCGACTGATTCAACGTTGATAATGGCGTGCTTATGTAAATAGGTCGACCGTTGGGTTGATTTTGATCAACCGGAGGTTTTACAGTTGAATCTTTATTCTGGGTGAGTACCTCTGCGATATGTCCCGGTACAGGATTGTGTAACACCGAAACGTAACATTTAGGATTTTTTTTGTTATGCGAAATGAAGATTTGAAAATCAGCGTCAAAACTCATTTCAACAACGGTGCCTGAAATTAAGGTATTGAACTTCATATCGACTGCATCGCAGTTCAACCCAAACCGTTCGCATATCTTATCCGACAACGTTTTGAG
Organism: Acer yangbiense; assembly: GCA_008009225.1. Lineage (NCBI taxonomy): Eukaryota > Viridiplantae > Streptophyta > Magnoliopsida > Sapindales > Sapindaceae > Acer > Acer yangbiense. Next base: position 51,887,251 of record CM017762.1, on the reverse strand, counting down.
TGTATCCTTCGGTGTCACAGCCAACAAGAAAATAGTTTTTGGGTTGAAATGAACATCTTCCCAGACTCCATCATAGTTCACTATCAACATAACCATTTCAGAAACAATCCAAACGGTCAAGTATGCACACCGGAAAATCTTTAACCGGATATGGTCGTTGTGGTATTGTATGAAATGGCGGTAAAAATATTAGGAATGACGGTGAAATCAAGTCTTAGCAAATATTATCAAGGAGCAGAGTATCAACTGTTTGGGTGTTTTCCAATGTCTGAACACACATTGAGTTCTAATAAACTGAAATACGCTTTTTTTAATCCAATTACGTACGCCTAAGTCTTACATTTACGGCTTGACCTAAATATAACAAAAACCACAACATATCAACACGACGTAAATAATTTCAAGGCATAAAATATCACATAAGCATAATAATATAATTTTTTGGGCTAATATATTCAGCTAAATTTGTACAATGAACAGACGTAAATGTTCTTCTGTTACAAAAACTATTGAATGTAAAATGTGTTCGAATTTTAACATTGAATATGATATGAATTCTTCTTCTGTAATTAAAATTAGGGATTATGTTGTTTTTTTTTTCTTTCCGATTATTAACCTGTGGATTTTTTTGTAACGGGGGGTACGGTGGGCTTGAGCCCCCCCACCTATCCCCACACAGGTGACCCCATGGTCATATCATGCACTGGTTTTTAATTATAATTCATTCACCTTCCCCATGTTGATTAGATGTTTCTTCACTATTAACAATGTTAAGTATAATTTGCAATCTGACCGGCCATGTCCAGCATTCGTTAATATTGGTACGCAAATAGTTGTAATGGTTCAATGTCAATGCACGATATCGTTGCTCGTTGGATAGAGATTAATGCATGCAACCGGTGCATTACACCCATCCAATGGGTACATGCCATGTGGTAAGATATACTCCTTCCGGTCAGGTGGCATGCAAACATTGGTTAGAGTTCAGTGCACCCCGTGCACCCAAGGTTTTCTCCTCGCATTAACTCCCTTACAGAAATCTTAAAACGGATAGTACAATCTGATTTCGTATCCCCAGATGTAATTGTCAAATCTAGGACCGGAGAAAATATTGCGTGGTACTGGCACGTGGTGAGAACATGAGACAATCCAATGACATTGCAGCAATTAAAAGTATATAATTATTTTTATGTTCCCCGTATAAACGGTGCAATCTCATTGGATGGTTTCACGGTCTCTTAATGTCACAGTCCCATGCCAGATTTCCTCTCACGACGGACCCCATTTGTGTCAAAGTGTGCACATTAAAGTCTTTTTAATTTATTCAATATTGTACAAGCAATGATGGTCATGCAATATGGGAGTGGATGGGTTTCCCGTCAATGACGGACTTCCCGTCAATGTCGAAATCCGTAAGGCTTATGAACATTTCATTGGGTTATTTGCTGACGTACTCTACTTTGTTGAACAGGTAGGGGAGGGAAATACGTTTTTGTGGTTCAAAGCCATTTCCAACCCTAATCCTTAATTTTGTGGAAGTTTTGAAGTAAATTTGTGGGACTATTAGCATACACTTCCGATTTTTCCCTACAATATTATATGTGATAGTTGACCAATTAAAATTTGACCCCTAATATACATAATATTGCACATGTTAATAAATGTTCGTTGAAAGCTGCTCAATTGTGTAAAGGGGATTTTTCCGGTTTTCACGAAGTTCCAGTTGCATTTTTTGGACTCCAATCGGCTGTCAAATTTTGGTGTTCCAATTTGTGCTCAAAGTCCATGCACCAATTAGAAGTTAGAGCAATTTGCAATTAAAAGGACATGCAGTGTACACAAAAACACAACGGAACATTGTAATTATTATTTTTCAAGCGCTTCTATATGTATGTGCACACATGTACCAAGCCATTTATCAGTAGTTGGAGATGTTACCTGGGAGGTTTTCGTGTCAGTGGAAAATTTATTAGGATCAAATTGGGACACCAGTGTTGCCAAAGAGGTCAATCCTGTCGGTGTCACCAGACAAGTCAATTGAGTTTCACAGGTTTTATATTACCGCACAACCTAACCTCTAAACTCTTTGCACTAGCATCATAATCGATCCATGAATCCAATTTCTTACCACTATTAAGGAACATAAGATAAAATATTGCATAATTTAACAGATAATAGACTGTCAACGTCAATGCCGACGTGATTAATCCATTCAAATCACCATACTCGTTTTGTCAAATTCAACAACCACCACCCTAAATTTGGTTTTGTGCAAACCATCTTAGAGAGACCAAATGAGCTCTTACCCACATCGGTAAAACATAACCCTTCGGAACCATAAAAAAAGCCAAACCATCACCACTCACCACTCTGGTTGGACGATAGAGAAAAGAAGGAAATGTCGGAGGATGTGTATAATACTCTGAGGTTGTGAGCTCTATAAAACAATGTCACGAGGACAACAGGACAACTTGGCTCAAAAGCTGCAAATGAACAGAATAACGGTTGTAAGGTAATTGTCATGGAGACGTGGCCATGTTTGGAGCCCAGATGTATGGGAGTGTACAACGATTACGAATGTTTTACTGTTTAGCGGTGAAATAGTTATCAAGGAATACTGGGGGAGTATACTTGTTAAGAGGGAGAAAATGGAGTGCAAATACACACACCAAAAGAAAGTGTTCAGAAATAATGCAAGTTCATATTTGACACTTATTTTCTGTAAATAGAAATGCTACAACTGCACACATTTATGCAATGAAATATTCATTACTCATCCAGTCATGATTACATTTGCATCAAAGTTATAACAAAAAGACATACTTGACACACTGATAATTGATAAAAGGTTCAAAGCATTCCAACGTATTAAACCAAACAATAGCGTCAACATCTTTATGCCACTTACACTAGTTTCCAAATTCTGCATTTGTCCATTTAAATATGTTTCCAGGTTATGCATGTTTGCATGTACCATTTCCACTTCTTCGTCGGTAGATGTAGGATGTCGACCGTTAGATGTAGAATCTCTACCGCCTTCAGCAGTGCTTAGGAAACGTCCCTGTAAATTTGCACAATCGGGCTCCCACCAACTAAAAAATTTGCATTGTCGTTGCGCACAAATAAAATACAGCTTACCTGGATTATCTTTCGATTCAGATATTTTCACAGCAGCCTTCTTCCCACATCTGCATGATTTGTTCTTGAACATTCCCAAGCCACCATTAATGTTGCTTGCTGAGCCTGAACTTCCTTCCATGGTTGTTGAATGTAAGAGAAGTGTGTGTGATTGTTTAATGGGAAACAGATAGGGAACCAATACAGTGTGCGATTGAGGAGAGTAGCAGAATATAAGTTGTGTAAGAACGTGAACATCCAATTTACAGACACCAGGTTTATATTGCCGTAAATATAGCCGTTGGAGAACAACGGTTGTATGCAGGGGTTCAAATTGTAGTTGCAACAATGCCAACACGTGTTCAACTCAGAAAAGTGTCTTAAAAAAATCAAAAGGACAGTGTACTTAGCTAATGACCAGTCAGTGCCCAATGGAGTGACCCCTCCACTTGGGTGTTGCCACGTGTCAGTTTTGTTGAAGGAGAAGATTGCTAGCCATGTGGTAATACACCATTCGGGGGTCACTGCCTTTGGTACTGACCGGTCAGACCCCAGTTATTTTCCATATAAATAAGGACTAATTACACAACCGTTTGGATTTTAGGCATAATTGCATGTATATGAAATTTTTACCCATAATTGCACAAACATCCCCTGTAATTAGTTGACTTCGTTAAATCTAACCATTGTTCACAATTTTTACCAAAAAATGACTAAAGTGCCCTTAGTTACCTATTTTATTATTAATATTATATATATAATTTTTTTTTTTTGACAATTTATATATATACTTAAAATAATAATTATATACAATACTTAATTTATTTATTTAACAATTTTTATAATCCATTTTATAATCCATTTTTTACATTTTTATAATCCATTTTTTTAAATAAATAAATTAAGTATTATATATAATTATTATTTTTAAGTATATATATAATTATTTTTGTAAGTGTATATATATAAATTGTCAAAAAAAAAAGTATATATATAATTAATTATAAAATAGGTAACTAGGGGTACTTTAGTCATTTTTTGGTTAAAATTGTGGTCAATGGTTAGATGTAACGAAGTCAACTAATTATAGGGGATGTTTGTGCAATTATGAGTAAAAATTCCATATACATGCAATTATACCTAAACTGAGGGGACGTTTGTGCAATTAGTCCTATAAATAACTATTGTCATTGACATTGGAATTTGCTCCTATACACGATTTGTACAGGGCAGAGTGATCAATACACAAAATAAAGCCGGATCTAACTTCATAACGTCCCATCTAGTCATTAAGTACCACCCATCCTCTAAAATCATGTTTCGAAGACAATTTTTAGAGGATTTTGGAGGATTAGTTGGTCCCACCCAGCCTCTAAATTGTTGTTTCGAAGAAAAAAAAATAGGAGAACCTCCAATCCATTCTCTGAATTTAGAGAACCATTTCCCATCCTGTAAAGTCTAAACCACTTTTTAATTTTTTTTATTCCGATTATATCCTTTTAACTTTTGCATTAAATTCAATTAATGCGTAATAAAATTTAATTTATACCATTAGAAATGTCTCATCTAGATCTTTAAAATGAGTCCAATATTGAATATTAATTAATAATTTTTTACTTACCATACTTTATCATTTGGGCAATCTCTTATTACAAATTGATAATTATAAGTTAGGAATAAAATAAAAACCGAAACATAGTATTAAAACGATAAATATTAATATTAAAAATTACAATAACATAAAAACATTAAAATAAAGAATAATGAAAATATAAGTTATTTTAAGATACAAAGAAAAAGGGATAGAGATAGAGATAAGGATAGAGGGTGTGGTGGGCGTGAAATATTTTTAGAGATGGAGTTATGGGAGGAATATTCCCTTACAGATGGGGAATGCTATCTGCCTTTCCCATTTGTCTTCCCCATTTACCTTTCCCCTTCATTGCTTCACACGTGTACACCTCTTCATTTAATAAAAAGCTCTCGGTTTTTGCTTCATGTTTACTTTTTTATCCCAGGTGGCTTAATTAAAACAACCCTTTTAAAAAACGATACTCTGGGTCTGGGAGAAGAAGAGCTTTATTAATGCTAATTGATTGTTATATTGTTTTTTACCTGATTTTTTTCAAAAAATTTATATGAAAAACACGTGGCAAGTATAAAATTCCAATTGTTTTTAAATCAGGTTAAGATGATAAACTGTCAAGTGTTAAAATTATACAAATTTTAGACTGTCTCCGGATGAGACACTTCCAGGAACGAATTACAGGGGGGGAATAATAAACCTAGTAATTAGGTAATTATATTCATTTTAATTATGCTTTACTTACACAATATTTTTGTGTTACTAGAGTGGTGTGAGAATCGAAAAGATTGCTATGAAGAGGTGTTGGTATTCGTCTTCTCTAAAATATAATTAAATTAATAATCTTACGTATTTATGAAATGGTATTCCTCCAAAAAAATAAAAAAGTGAGGTGGCAACACATTCCCATTTTTTGTAAAAGGATACATTTATTAAAAATTGAAACGGTTGTCTGATGCCATTAAAAAAAAATTCTTTGAAAAATGTGCTAAAATTTAGATATAGGTGAATCTGTACCTCTATCGAGAATAAAGTTAAAGTGAAAAAGAGTGTGAAATAGCATTGTTTACTTCCTCATTCTACCCACTTACAGTGATCAGTAAATATTGGCTTCAAGTATTTTAAGGCAAAATAATTCATGACAGTATTCCTAAATAATTCTCATTACTTTTTATAAAAAGTGGAAAGTCAACACATCATTCAACTATTGAACCTGTATAATAATTCATAACTAAGAATATACCAGAAAGATAGTTTCATTCCAAACTATTCATAACAGAAAACTTAAGAGTTCAAACCAACATTCAACTTTAACCCTGCATTGCCTGTTGCAAAATCTGTTTCATTCATAAAAACAATAAAAACAATCTTCAACTTGACGACATATGAAAGCAGGAAACTTACATGTCACCTCAATCTACCCCAAGTTAAACACAACTCGAACATGATAACACATAGAACAGTTTAGACATTAATCTCACAAGATTCATGATGTATCACCGGAGATCTGGCCGTTGCATGCCGTCGGAACCCCGACGACAGGACTCTTTGTGTGTTAATTCAACGGCCAACGCCTCCAACACCGAAATCCGACCATCCACCTGGTTGTACATCTTCTTCCATCTAGCGACCTCTCTCACCAGATCCTTCCGCTCGTTCTTCAACCGGGCGATCTCATTCTTCATCGTGTTCTCTCTCGCATGATTCACTGACTCCACCTTTGCCAGATCAGAAAAGCGAGGAGATGTCTGAATCGACCAAAATCCGTTAGTTGTGGTGCTACTGCTTTCTCCTTCGACTTCGACTTCGACATCCAAACCGACATTATCCTCCATGTCTGTCAATTGAGTCTTTACGAGTTCGTGAATGTATACTTAACCCACCGATCACTGAACATTTATAACCTGTTGAGGGTCACAGCCGTATCGAATCCCTAAATTAAAATTTAATTTAATTACAGTGAGTGGTTAGAGAAGTAAATGTGTGTTTTGTGAAACGAAAAGGTCTGGTTCATTAATTAGTAGTTTTTGAATTCATTTTATTAAATTAATTTTTTGTGTTACCAAGAGATGAATAGAGTGGTGTGAGAATCGAAAAGACTGATGTGAAGATTTTCTGAGTGCATTTTTTCTCACCCACACTAACTAGGGTGAACCATGACCAGCCACTACAGGTGTTGACACGTGTCCCAAACTCAACCCAAAGTCTAAAGTTAACCCAAAGTTAACCAAAGTTTGGGACACTTGTCAACACCTGGAGCGGGTGGTAATGGTTCACCCTATTTAGTGTGGGTGAACAAAAATGTACTCAGATTTTTTGGTATTCTTCTACTGAAACTAATTTAATATATAATTAAATTAATTTTTTGTGTTACCAAGAGATGAATATGGTGGTGTGAGATTCGGAAAGACTGATGTGAAGATTTTCTGAGTGCATTTTTGCTCACCCACACTAACTAGGGTGAACCATTACCACCCACTTCAGGTGTTGACACGTGTCCTTAAATCAAAATTGTGTCCTAAGTTAACCCAAATTTAGGACACGTGTCAACACCTGGAGCGGGTGGTAATAGTTCACCCTCGTTAGTGTGGGTGAGCAAAATTGTACTCAGATTTTTTGGTATTCTTCTGCTGAAACTAATCTAATATATAATTAAATTAATAATAATTTTATATTCATTTGGTATTCCTCGGGAAAAAACAATACAACACTTTACAGATAGAGTTTAATATTATGCATTTATTAAAAATGAAACGGTTACCTGCAGAGTTATAATTATGAGTCCACATGGTGACCGTTCTATGTTCAATGGCACCGCCCGGCCAGCCCTATATATAAGGGTGGACACCTGAAATATTTATTCTCATCAATTTACATTTTCAAATACCATATTCCTTACAATATCTGTCTTTCATAAACAAACTCTATCACACACAGGTGCATTTTTTTTCTTGAACATCTCTCTCCCAATATCCCACGATATCGGTGTCTCTTCCCACCCTATTTAGATTGTTTGTGTTACCTTTCAATATTGAGTTAGGTTTCTCCGATTAGGTTTCTTCGATTAGACAGGTAATGGAGCAGAAACTGTCATTTGAAGAGACTGCGGTTCCTATGTATTCGAAAGGAAGAAGATCTCCGGGGCGGACAGGCTATGAAACAATGGGCAAAAAGTGTGTATTCAAGGCGAACCTCTTTTTTGTTCAAGTGGCGAACAGAGACATCCATCATTATGATGTTCGGTGGATGAGACATTGATATTTCTGATGAAACTCCTAGGTGACGTTATGTATTAGTACGTCAGAATTAGAAACGACAGAAGGTTTGAACATACGATTTGCAGAGGCAAGAATTGGTTCCATCCAAAAGGGTTTGGGTCCTTCTGTTAGCATCTCAACTCGGTTCACGTTACAACCAAAATGAGACCATCTTGCATTTATCCTTTTTTTTTTAAAAAGAATCACATAATCCACTTCCACCTACCAACTGTAATTATAACAAACAATGCATGGAGAATACTCTCCCGCACATGGGTTACATTGTTTACAAATCCAAAAAGTTAGCACAACAATAATAATTCCTCTGGAAGGTGCTTTTCATTAGTTTTGTTAGACATAGTAATTCATACTTTCGTTCGAGAAGCACAAATCCTGACTCCAGTGACGAATTTTTCGTCACTGGAGTAATTCGTCACTGGAGTCAGGATTTGTGCTTCTCGAACGAAAGTATGAATTACTATGTCTAACAAAACTAATGAAAAGCACCTTCCAGAGGAATTATTATTGTTGTGCTAACTTTTTGGATTTGTAAACAATGTAACCCATGTGCGGGAGAGTATTCTCCATGCATTGTTTGTTATAATTACAGTTGCTAGGTAGAAGTGGATTATGTTATTTTTCTTAAAAAAAAGATAAATGCAAGATGGTCTCATTTTGGTTGTAACGTGCATCGAATTTGGTTTTCGGTTGTTGAGTAATATTGAAGATTACACATGTTTCGGCAATGGCCAATTTTTATTAACACAATGGTGGCAATCATCAGGCATTACTTTCGTGTATTGTTTATTTTACTGTGTAGATATCGTGTATTGAACGCAATTAGAAGTATCCCTTTATTTTATTGCGTTGTTTAAAGCAGTACAATTATCGCCGATGTCATCATTAATTTTTATTAGGCAGAATTTCACATAAGTCCTACTTTTTTGGTGATTTGTCACCTTTATTTCTTTCAAATTTATTACTTTAGTCCTTACTTTTTTCAAAACTCATTACTTTAGTCCATATGACTAAATATGTGAAAGTCAACTATTTTAAAACCTGTGAAAGTACATTTTTACCCTATTACTATTTAATTTAGCTAAAATGATTATCGTAATTTAAATTAAAATGAAAAGCAATAAAATCTCAATAATAAAAGGTGAAATAATATATTACAAAAAAAAAAAAAAAAAAAAAAAAAAGAGCGAAGTGTACTCTTAGCTTTAAATTAAATTGAAAACAATAAAATCTCAATTGTTTTTAAAGCTTAAAAAATCAAAAAAAAATATATATATATGAAAACCATTTCATTGAAATCAATATCCATTAAGACAAAATAATAATAATAATGGATTTTATTATTATTATTTATTAAAGATTTATTTGTAATAGATTTATTTCAGATTTCATTATTGAGAATGTTATTATTTTTCATGCTAATATAATAATTTTAGCTAAATTAAACAGTAATAAGGGAAAAGTGTACTCATATTTTAAAATAGTTGACTTTCATATTGGTCAAACGGACTAAAGTGATGAGTTTTGGAAAAAGTAAGGACTAAAGTGATGAATTTAGAAAGACATTTATAAATGTGACAAATCACCCTCCTTTTTAGTTATCATCAGGCATTACTTTCGTGTATTGTTTATTTTACTGACATATCGTGTATTTCACGCAATGGACAAGTATCCTTTATTTTATTGCGCTATTTAAAGCAGTACAATTATCCCGATGTCATCATTCCTCTACCTTATCCTATTTTCGGAGGTCCAAATCTGCAAAATCTTCGAAGTGTACTCCGAAATTCCCATTTCATTGACCCCTTAATTTTCCATATTCTGACCCCTCTAGTTATAGAAATGGCCGGTTCCCCCTTATCCAAATATTCAAACTTTTGACCCTTCCCTCATGTTTTCATCGAAATTCGAAAATCACATTCACCGTTACAATTGAAAATGAAAAGACAACTTTACCAACTTCACCCATATTCTTTTTCACCCCTTAATGCATTGAATATTTAGTTAGAATTGTTTCAATTTAATTTTCCCTACTAAATTTGTTAAATTTTATTATTTAAAATTAAAATGTTAACAAATATGGTTGCATATATTGTTTATCTAAATTTGGCATATATTGTTGTGCTAAATTTGGCATATGCTATAAACTGTACAGTTTATAGCATATCCCAAATTTGACATGGTTTATAGCATATGCCAAAAATTTTATCATCGCATTGGAGTATGCTTTTTTTTTTATGCTAAATTATAGCATGATTGACAATGATTTTGGATTGCATTGGAGATGCTTCTTAGATTCTCTTACAAAATTTACCCAACTAAATATTTAACAGATGGTGTAGACATATACCGTCAACATGTGCACACCCCCAACAAATAACACGATATGGGTGTACAAAAGAGTAAAGTAGTAACCAATCTTGTCCGGGTGACATAGACATTAGATATCAAGTATTAGGATTAGGTTCGAACCAGATCTGTTGAATCCGGTTTCATGTTCGACATCAGTCATTTTGTTTCGTTCAATCTCAATGGGGTGATCGAGTAATATCCTAATGCTTTGTTTTAATCTTTCTATGTTCGTGCCTTAATCAGATAGGGGTTAACGTACCGAATCTAATTTGATGCTGACAAAATTGATTTTGCTGCTTGTAATGACGTTTGATGTGATGGGCCAGTGGGATATTCACAGCCGAAAAACCAATGGACACGCTACTCTGAGGATACGCAATGGCGAAATGCCGGTCCACAAATGTACTCATTACCTATTCGTGTAGGTGTAGCATAGCAAAAACAGGAATTGACGGTTGAATCTTGAAAATGTGTTACGCAATATAAATTGCGTCAGCAAATCTCTATGTTCCCAAGGCAATATTTTGTAATAATTCTCCGATGCACTACTACAGTTCATCCACCCCAAAACTGTTCATATGGTAATAGGTCCGATAACGCGATGGGACTATAATAACGGCCATGAGGCCATCAAGTTTGAAGTATTGGACATGTTCATTTTAATATTATGAAAAAAAATTAATGAATTATTAACTTAATTATGATGATATACGTTAATTACATATAATACGAGGATTTCAAAACAGTAACTTTCCTTTCTTCTAAACGAATGGATTATAATTAGACAAGATCTTTTGGGCACCATTTCCGCAAGGTGTTTATGAATAAAGATACTTAATGTATATTCATTAGCTAAAGTGTACATTGCATATTTGCGTCATTCGAGAGTTCGAGTAATATTACGAACAGTAATTTGTATTTTTTCATTGGAATATTGGATTGAGGTGTCATGTAATTTTAAAATTTATCTCAAACCATGATTTTATGAAAAATGTGGGATTTTAGGTGGGATGTGTAGCGTTCAAGATTGAAATACATTCATCTTTAACGGCAAAGGTGTGGGCCGGCTAATGACCAGTCAGTAACCAAGGGACTGACCCCTGCAATGGGGTGTTGCCACGTGGCTTTTTAAAATTGCAAGCTACGTGGTAATACCCCATTCGGGGTCAGTGCCTTTGGTACCAGTACCCAAGTAAGTCGTGACCTTTTCATTATCAATAAAAGTTCGTCATTCATCCTTTGATGCTATTTATTGAAACCATTACATTGAATTTCAATAGTACAACGGAAACTGCAATCAACTGCAATCACTTTTATCAATGCATCAACTCAATTTTGGAGAATGTTGTTAACAGAAATAAACAATTAAACTGCAATCAGAAATAAAATTTTTGTCTCTCTCTCTCTCTCTCTCCCCATCGGACTATCTTCTGCCATCTTCTTCTTTTTGGGTTCTATATAAATCTGACCCTTTCAGGGGTTGTTGGGAGATTATCGTGTTATAATCCTTCACCTATCGTGTAAGGAGTTGTAGCCATTGTTTTATATTAGAACTAAGGGTAAATTTTTAAGGGTAAATAGGTAAATTAACAAATAAATAGATTTTTTTACAAGAGTGGTGCTGTTGGCAAACCTTTTCTATAAAGCTTGATACTCAACGAAGATTTTATAATCACTGAATCATTTGTTTATATCTTTTTGTTTGTTTTGTTTCGAAATAATTTCTACTCGGTTAATAACATGTGGGAACATGTTATGTTCTTGGCGTGTTTTACGGAACTTGTTGTATAACCAACAGTTTAACTCTATGTTGTAATGTTATTAATGTTTTTTTTTTCCTGAAGATTATAACAAAAAAGTTCAATAAATTATTGACATGTTGTTCTGTGTGTTTTGTGACGGTGTTAACAAATTCCTGGGTTTTTTTTGGGGGGTGACATGACAGAAAAGATGTGGCCAACTATCGAAGAATTCATCGACACTAGTCGACTTCACCCTGATTGTTCTGTCCAATTATAAGGAATGTGTAGAGGAGGCAGTGGCGGTGACGGCGTGTAGTTGATAATCGGAGAGATCATCCTTCTCCATGGAAGCACTGAGGAGATGAATATATGGCAGGTAATATAATTATTACTAGGTGAGTGGGTTGAGTGGACTAAGCAACAAACACTCACTCAACCATGGAATCAGATTTTCCATTTACTGATGAATCGGAGGGAGAGTGAGAGCACAAACAGCCTTCAAAAAACGGTTCATCATCTTTTCCAAGTGAAAGAATGACGTCTAATTCATACTCCTTTTTTTTATCGACTTGCTACCATTCATCTTCCGAACATTGCCATCTTCTTAATTATATGCCTTATAATTACTAGGTTTATATACTGAAATGTATAGATTTTGGGGGACATTTATGTCATGGAAATGAGAAGATGATTTTATGTCCCTGTTGTTATGTATGTTATATGTGTTTGGATTTGATAATTCCACATTTCCACCGACCACCATTGATGTAGCTGGTTGATGTGCTGGAAGTTCCTTCCATGTTAAACTGTTTGGTTCCATTTTAAAAACAGTTTTTTGTTTTTAAGAACAAACAACAACTTTATAGTTGTTTGGTTAATTATTTATAAAAACTGTTTTTTGAAAACACAAAACAACTTTAAAAGTTATAACTAAAAAATTAAAAACAACTTTTTATTGTTTTCACCGTTTCAAAACAGTTTTTAAAAATAAACCATAACTTTTTATAACTTTTCCCTCCAAAAAACTACTTTTACCCATTTTAAAAACAACAACAAAACACTTTTACGTTTCAAAAAAACTTTTAAAAAACACTACCAAACACATAACCATTTAAAAAACATCATTTTTAAAATATGATTTCATTTTTAAAAGAGTTTTCAAAAACACCATTTTTAAAAATGATACCAAACGCGCCGCCAAACGAAGAAACCGATGATTGGTCACCTCCCCGGTCGTGGAAAACAACATTTACTATCGGACAAATAATTAAAAAGGTCAAAAAAAAAAAATTAATAAATAACACAACCATCACATCCCGGGGTTCCAAATAAGTTCAGGGCCTTATAACTTTATTTCACGGGTATTAAAATGTATTCTAGGCTTATGATATTAAACAACTTTTACAAACGGAAAGTGTATTTTTAAGCTCTTCACATTTTTTGATACACATTTTATAATAAACTGTCGTTTTTGACAATGGTTTGCGAGTGTATGGCAATGAGACCGATTTGATGTATAGGTGGCTTTCGTACCATATAAAGAAACAGTAATGCTACACATCCCAGGAAAAATCCCACATTTTTCATCCGCTTTTCTTCGTGTATTGTTTACTCTGCTATGCACACATCGTGTATTATACAAAAATTACAAATATCCAGTACAATTTAGGTTTTCGCCGATGTCATCATTACCTGTATCCTATTTTGATGAGAGCAACTTTGCTCACCCACATTCACTCAGTGCAATTTTGCTCACCTCCTTTAACTGGAGGTAACCATAAAACACCCCCCACCCCCCACCCCAAGTGTTGACACGTGTCCCAAACTTAACCCAAATTCCAATGTTAAATCAAGTTTTGGGCCACGTGTTAACAATGGGGTTGGGGGTAATGGTTACCGCCGGTTAAAGGAGGATTGCAAAGTTGGTACTCCCATTAACTAGAGGTAACCACAAAATGGGATAGATTGAAACAGTGCTAACAAAACAGTCAATGCTGCCACGTGTTATGTCTGAAGTTTTATTTATTTAATTATTTATTTTAATTTTATATATCGATACGCGATGTCAATGGCATAGCGGTTGACATTAGTTTTGAAGTTTTACCGGAGGATAGTTAGGGGATACTTAGCCCTTACGGATGCTTGGGGGATACGTATAAAATAGTGTCGTAAATGTTAGCTTTGAATTTACATTGATTTTTACCTTTTTTATCTTCAGATGTTAAAAGTCTGACAAAAAAAAAACAGAAAATCTTAAAAGGGAATTAAGTTCATAATCATATGAGTTTAATAAACACAGCGGGAACAGTCGACATATTTCAAAGTTGTACTGACGGTGGGACATAAAAACAAAAAACATAGTGAAATGAAGTAATACTGGAAAGTAACGAAGAAGCTTTCTGTAGTGGGTATTTCATTCAGAGAGATGCCCCACTACTTCTGTTGCTTATCGGGATCAACCTCTTCCCATTTTCCTTCCGGGAAAACCTTCTTCGCGTATTCCCTCATCAGGTTGAAGCCAGCAGTATAACCGACCTTATATCCGGACTTGAAGCTTTATGTCCGTAATTTGTAGATCTTGGTACGTCATTTTAAAAACGTTTCCTATATGCTCTAAGTGATAAATCCGATCCTCCAAAGCGGATTTTCTCTGCAACTTTCTTGGTACCCGAATTTGGTGAAAAGGAAGCGGTTCTTCCCAGATTTCCGAGCTTTATCCATCTGTAACAGAGAGAATTTATCAGTTACTTACTTTTAAAATGTTATGTAAGAAACGGACAGAGACAGAAAGAGAGAGAGAGGGATAGCAAGGATCATTGTTCCAATCTGTAGAAGATAATGACCCTTCCCTTGATAAAAAAATGACAGAAAATTCGAAAGAAGAACTAGCTATAGTCATTTTCAGAATATAAAGCACTGAAACTTACAACTGTGTGCTGGTGGCGGTGGTGGCGACGGGGGAGGTGGTGTGAAGAAAACCTAAAAAATTAAAAGTGAGAACGAGAACAGTGGAACTTATGGAGAGGTACGAGACATATATATATATTATACAAGAGAACCGGTTCGACTGGCATTTTATTATTAATTGTTGTCAGGCGGAATTTCACATAAATGATCCAACGCGATGGTCATATCACTATCCACGGCCGCTCGGCGCTCGTACGGTGTTTTAAATCTCTGCATATCGCCAAACCCCTTCAGCCAATCAGCCCCCTCGAAAAAATAGATAAAGAACCCCTCATCTTACATAAGTGGGAAATGATGTGGATTTCTTGGGGAGAAGGGATTGTTTTTGAGGTGCCCACTTTACCTTAGAAAAACACTTGGAAAGGACTCCTTGTGTGTTTGGGAAACGAAAAGGTCTGGTTCATTGATTTGTTTTTTTTAAATCAATTTATTTATGGTTGAGTAAAAAAAAAATTGTGTTACCGAGAGATAATAAATAGTGGTTTGTGAGAATCGAAAAAGATTGCTGCTGTGAATTCTTTTCTTCTGAAACTAATTAAATATATAATTAAATTCATGTTTATTTTAATTTATTTGGTATTCCTCCAAAAAAGAACAACACAAGACATTCCAATTATGTGTAAAGTTTTCATTTATTAATCTGGAAACGGTTGGCTGCAGAGTTACATAATTTTGATTCACATGGTGACCATTCTGTGTTCAATGCATTATATAGTTATGTACAGTAGCTGGACCACCCCTATATATTAGAGTGGACACCGGGATATTTCTTCACCTTGAACAATCCTATAATGTTTTTTTTTTTTTTGTTTATAATTGTTTATTATTGTTAAGCAGATTTTCTATTATCAGTTAGTCATGACAATAGATATATCGACGAAGACTGTGACCCCTACATTTATATACTTGAATCAAAGTGCATGCACTTGTCAAAACTTCTACATAATCTATGGTCATATTTTCGTCCAGATATTTATTGTCAGGCGAACTGACAATAGAAAGACTGTATTGTTAAGATACATATTATATATATATATATATATATTATATACGGAAATTATCTATCAGTGCATCCTGATATATTATATAAGGATATTGAAGTGAGCCACTCGTTTACATACTTTGACTTGGCATGTATGCACTTGTCAAATCACTGTTATAATGAGGGCTCACATTCAATATCTGATAAAGTTATATCAGGATGCACTGATAGGATCGGGGACGTATTATAATATATATATTTATATCGGAAATTATCCTATCAGTGCATCCTGAGGAATTATATCGGATATTGCATGTGAGCCACGCGTTTTACATACTTGACTTGATATGTCTGCACTTGTCAAATCACTGTTATAAATGAGTGGCTCACCTTCAATATCCTCATAAAAGTTATATCCGTGCATCCTGATAGGATCGGGACCCATTATATTATATATGACTGA